>JAMXBB010000004.1:39744481-40458458 GCA_024138015.1 Lumnitzera littorea | reverse complement strand
TATTTTTAATTCATTCAACTCGACATAATTTTCCGGTTAGATAATAAAGCTAAAGTTAATATTAGTACTCAAAATCTCTGAGGGATCGACTCGGACTCATATCCGACTATATTAAAATTGATAGGTGCGCTTGCCTCGTATCATGCCCCAAACGCTAACGACAATTACACTCCTCCACTTACACCTAGCAAAGTTCAAAAGGAGAGAGCTATTGGAATTCCTTCCACATACTTCATATCACAATAGGAGAACATTTATGATTTTATCCCCTTATGGGACGGAAGAATTTTCACCTCCGATTCTACTCTAGGGGGATGAATGTAAGCCTTAGCTTTAATGAAGGGCATCATCCTTGCTTAAGATCAAAGGGTCAGACAAAGGGATTTCAAGAGGGTAGGGAGTAGCATAAGATCTATGATGTAAGTTTTTACTCTTGTCGAGCTAATTATGGTGCCAAGCTTATTTGTTCAATTTTTTACTTGTTTTTGCTACTGTAGATGAATAAGCTCACCTTAACTAGCTTGGATGAGGTGGTCGAGATGCAAAGGGTAGATGTCATTCTTCTAAGTACTAGCATGTTCAACCTATCATAGATCTTACATGTATTCATGTGTATAGATGATTAAGGAAGATTACAATGCATCAAAGGCCTGGACTATTATTGCTAAGAAGGCTAGAATCAAGGGCGAGATGGATGTTGAGAAGCTTTAAAACCTCTTGGCATCCAAGCAAAATGCACATAAAGAAGCATTAGAGGAGCTTCTTAATATAAATGGTCGAAATGAAAAGCTTGATTAGGAGGTGAAGTACCTCAAATATCAACTGCAAAAACAAATGGAGAAGTGTCGCTCTATGAGTCAGTCCTATACTACCCTAAGTGAGATAGAGTTCATGTTGAAGGAGGAAATCAAGTAACTTAAGGACACCTTCGATTGCCAACAAACTCGGATCACCAAGCTAGAAAGGGCTACCAAGCTTGAAATCTTTGTTATGGAAGCTCTCAACATTGTGACATGAGCAAGTGTTACAAGAAGCTTCCTTATAAGAAACTTCTCTAAGGAGGTTTAAAACCTAGTGAAAAGGTACTCAAGGCACACCTAAACTACGATCTCTCTTACCTCAACTTCACAAACATGGATGACAAGGTTGATGATAATAAAAATGTTGAAGAAGAGGAAGAAAATATAAGTCAAGGGTAAATGTAAGAGAATCTTACCATTGTTGAGGTCCTAGCCCCTATGGAAGCTCTTGCTCTAGTGGAAGCTCCTTTGATTGATAAGTAAAGGTAGGCACAATTCAATACGATACATTTTACCCCCTCCTCCAACTCCCTCCTATCAAACTAAAACTAAATTAATGGTTTATTTATTTATTTTTAAATCAAATATAACCATCTGATTCGATTCATAAATTTTTTGAACCTAAAGAAAAATAGTTTGGTCAGGTTTGGTTCATGATTCGAACTGCTTTTTAATAAAATATTAAAAATAAAAAATCAACAATATAAAGTTTAGAAATTCAATCTAATATAATCAGTGACCACATTTTTCTAACTTTCTTAAACCAATTTCATAAGTCCTTGCTTCTTTATTATTGTTTGGAATATGATATTAAAGAATGTATTTTTCCATAAAGTTGTATATCAATTCCACATCCAAAATGAGATTCTAAAAAGTAAAGGATTGCTCCATACAATCGAAATTTTGCACAATTTCTCCAAGTCACATTTCATAATAACTAACAATTAACAATTACAACCTATAGATTATGTAGTCCTCTTATACTAAATAGCAACTATTATTAAATCAATCAGAGCACTCTATTCTCAAAGTTAAGTTAGCAACTTCAAAGAAAATATATTAAGGGGTAAATGTGATATATGTGGTGCTTGATAAAGGGAAAAAAATTTTTAAAAAAATGAATACTTTTCAAACCTATGAAACATGTTCTTGTAATCTTAAGAACCTTTATATGCCAACCTACGAAAAGCCATATGTACAAAAAAATTCCCAATCATCTTTTCATTTTGTTTTCTTTCAATCCTTAACTTGTAAATAAAAAACATAATTACATGAATATATATCAATCTATATGTTTGTAACTATATAGATCAAAGCATGAATCAAACAATGTGATGGATGATTTAATTATACATGTTTCATGTTGCTTCTCGATAGTGTGTCACATAAGTTATAAATTGCAATCAGGCTATTTCTTTTTTCTATTTTAGTTAATTGATTCAATTAGAATTGAAACCAAATTGAACTACAAATCCACTACACTCTACCAAACCAAACTAAACGTAAGAAAACTAAACTTCCAATTCAGTTCAGTTCACCCTTTTTTTACCCAATCCTATCGATAAGGATCCTACCAAGAAAGATGCAATTGGCGAGAAAGCAGCCGAACAACCTTCTATTTGATTCTTTTAAGTTTATGTTATTTATTTAGTCAAATTGGGATGTAAATCTTTCTTTATTGTATAATTGGACCTCCTTTCCTTATGCTCAATTAGTACAGCTTTATTGTTAATTAATTCTATGCATGTTTTATTTACACATATCTTGTTAGTCGGTGTGTTTCTTTTATGCACGTTTAGTTGGTTGGCTTAAATGTAACATATTCATCCGAAAAGACTAAGTATTTAGTATCTGTATTCTTTAGATTAGGTTAAGATATAAAGTACTTGCTCATTAACCCCTTAAGTAGTAGACTTAATAATTAATTCATCAACCATATTAGGCCGAAACCATTAGATTAGTTCATTCACCAACTAACTTGAACTTTAAAATTCGTTAATTCATTAATTGTGCATAGGTTAGGATATAATACGATAAAGCCATGATAATATATAAGCACTTAATAAAAAAATACTTCATTACTTCACCACTTAAATTTGCCATATGTGGACATGAACAAATGATACTAATTCAAAACTAACTTTAAAAGTAAACAACTTGCAACAACTATCAAGAAAGTTACTTAGAACTTAGCTTAGAAGAAGTAACCATTTAAAGTATAACTTCAAGTTCTCAGCATTCCATGCTTTGGGAATGATTAGTCTAAACCTCTTTAATCTATATACACCATTTCCCACAACCTCTCGAATCTTAACTGGATCTTCCCAATTTGTTGCGAGCTTCCCTTAGCCATCTCATACCTCTATTGCTTCCATTTTACAATATACTAAGTCTATATCTCGAAAAACCTTATATTTCACCATTTGGTTATAATGCCGTACTGCTGTTGTCTCTTACTATCGCTATTGTGTCTAGATTGGCCGCAAGATATGGAAACTTTGTGTACATGAACATGGAAGCTCTAACTTTATAGGAAGGATGGCTTCTGACCCATATGCTAGCCAAAAAGGAGTTCTACCAATTGAAGTCTTGTGTATGGTCCTATATCTCCATGGAGTTTGTCTTGTCAGGACACAAATTAGCTAAGAGAGTGGTTTTTACAAAAATTAACTTTTTCAATAAACCAACAAACTTATAGCTTAGTATTTGGTCTAAGAAATGTGGTCATATAGTTTTTGTGCATAATTTTTCACATTTGACATGTTATGTGTGCGCTTCAATTTAATATTGGCCAAGTTTTTCATCGCACCACCTTATACCAGTTCAGCCTACACTATATGCATAGTATTGTGGTCAATAAGATCTTAACACCATTAATCTCCCTAAAGCAATCAATGAGGATGCTATTAAGTTGTTCTACTATAACCTCACTAATAAAATTGATGAAAACAACAGCTTGTGTGTAGGAGTAGATTCTCATCACAAGCTTCAATCAAAACTTTATACTTATCTACATAGCTAGAGAATTAAATTCTCACCACAACATATGAGTAATATCATTGAAGTTAAGGAAGGAAGTTACCGTTTTCTTACCAATTACACTACCACTAGGTATTATGAAAAGTTGTTTGAAGTTTCTAGAGTGAGCCCTAATATATTACATTGTAAGGTTGCTCTTAAGGCCACTTATTTGCTTCTTAAGTGGAAAATTCTTCATCTCTTTGTCAAAACTACATGCTTCATGCTAGTAGACATAGTAATGTAACACAAGAGGATTTATGGATTATGGGCAAATTAGCTTTCAATGGACAAATCGACTTTTGGCATGTTACGATTAATAACTTCAAAAAAATAATCAATGGATCAAATTAAGGGTTTCTCAGGATGGGGAGGTTGCTCACATTCCCTTTAAAAAGAAAAAGAATTAAATTTGAGTCTTTAAGCAAAGAGCCAAGTCATGGGCCTTTGTCCATGTCTCATACTCCTAAGGGCCCTTAGAAAGTTGACTTACATGGAAACTTTGTAAGGAAAGTGTCTCTCTCTCCTCTCTCTAATATACATGTGCAAGATACAAATGATGGTGCATCTAATAGTGAAGAAGAATATGATAGACATATTCAAGAGCCTATTGATGAATCTAGTCAACCCCACTCTAAGGACCTTCTTGGAAATATAGGTTAAGATAAAACAATTACTCGATATCCATAGGTCACTAGAAAGGAGCTCAAGCAGTTTAAGCAAGAGGTTATGCAGGAGCTTCATAATTTAGGTTAGTCCATTTATGAGGACTTCTCTAGTATCTATAATTACTATAACATTTCTCCACTTTATCATCCCTTATACACTTCAACTCCTAGCCCTTCTAGCACCTCCAATGCTTAAGATGATGATCCTTCAACAACTTACCTCTCCTTGTGTTGTCATATTTCTTATTTTCACTTTTTTAACTTGCTTGATGAACTTAGCCTATAAGCTTTTGATCATGTTTATGTATTTAGTTCTTTTGGTTGGATTAGACCTTTTGCCACTTTTGCTCTTGCACTTGATGGCTCTTTAGCTAATGTAGCCTCTTGTATGTGTTATTTGAACTTCCTTTATAACATACATTGTGACTCTTATTTATTAATGTGCTTTTGCATATTCTTGAGGTTGATAATAAAGTTGATGTTTGTTGGTTATACTTGTTATTAGAGTTGTAGTTGGAGTTTGGAATGTTTAGTGATTGTGAGGTTGGTTTTTGTGAAGTTGTGATTGATTGAAGTTGGTTGGATTTTCATTTGTTGTTGCCTTTCATTAGGAGGCATATCCTAAAGATTAAGCTAGGCTATGCCAACTTTTGACATAGCTATCCTCCTTCTTTAATGCCTAAAGTTACTCATCTTTTTTATTAGGCCAAAAAAGGGAAGAGCTCTAGATACTTAGCAAGTCGTGTTTGGTTAATCTCTAGCTTAAGCAAATTTGTTTGTGGAATCATGATGAAACTAAGTTTAAAAGTGAATCAAGTTTTGATATTTTCTCAAACTAGTCTATCTTGTCAAGCATTCCATTTTGTGCTTTATTGTTGCAAACTCTTTTGAAATTGAATCCTTGATTGGGGGGGAATGCCAAATTGATGGAGAGCATATAAGTCTAGGGTTTGTTCTCATAAATATGGGGGAGATTATTGAATGAAAGGCACATGTTTAATTTTAACGAGACAAAATTTTAACTAATTAAATAAAAATCAAGCTCATCTTGAGGCTAAACATTTCAAGTTTTAGCTAATGTGTATTGAACTCGATTAAAATTACTCTTATATGTGTTGAACTTGAAATTAAGCTTCAAAGAAGTTTATGAAGTATATGTTGCATATATATTCACATGCACTTGGTTTCCTTTGTTTTTTCATAGAATAAGCTCTCAAGGGATAACATCAAGACACCATAGGTGATATAGTCTAGATGCTATGTCTTGTGAAGCTTTTGGCCGTTTTTCATATAGTTGGCATCTAGATGCTAGGCCAAGGGTTTGAACACCATTCGAATATTCACAAACCCTAAGTGCTTAGCGTACAATTGTTAGATGATTCATAGTCTGGACACAATGACCAAAAAAGCTGTTGGATTGCATTTAATGCGCTTAAATGAGAAGAAATTAAAGAGTGGCTACAAATACTCAATTAATTGTCAAAGAGGAGTTAAGAATTGATATTCTACTACCATATTACAACATTTTCTTATGCTTTCTTTTTCTTTTCTACTGTTTTTCTCTTATGCTTGAATTTGAAATCTATTAAAGAGAGAATTAGAGTATAATGCTTATAGGCTATTTGTTACAAAGTGTTTGAGGGATTAAAGCACTATCTTTTGATTCATGAAATTGAGTTTTGTGTTGTGAGTTAAGATTGTTATCAGTGTTGAGAGTTATGATTATGAAACTTATGTAAACAAGTTTGTATGTGTAGCTTTTAGAGCATTATTTGGTGATTAAAAAAAGTGGTGTGTGAAGTCCTTGATTGGAAGTATTATATGATAAGGAGAGTATGGGGCAAGAGCTCTACTTTAATCCCACACTTAATCTTCTCTATCTCTTTTAATTTCCACACTTATTACTATTGCTCATTTATATTACACATACAATTACCATAGTTGTTAAGTTATATTGTTCATTCATTTGGTTCATAATATTGATTAAAATCAAAAAGGTGATCCAGATTTGCCATTAAACTCAATTCACTCATCTTAAGCTTAAGCCTAGTATTTTAGATGTACATACACTACCTAACGTTCAAAAAGACAAACTTAAGGAAGCTTAAGTGAAAGGGTTATCAAGCACAGTCTAAAGTTTAGGAATTATCGTGTTGAAACTTCATTTTTTTTTTCTTTCCTTAGTGAACCATTGTGATAAATCTTTAGATGTGAGATTAACATAACACTCTATCTATGAAACCTCATTTTTTTATGTTGATAAATGCAAGAACTTCAGCTATTATTATTCGATCAATTATCAAGCATGATCTTAAGTGCTCAAGAGTAGTCACAGCTAAGACAGAATCAAGTCATCTTTTATTTGGAAGTACTCAAGAGGAATAGTGATAGCCAAGATAGAATCAATTCATCTTTTATGTAGAAGTTGTATATCTTAGGCTAGTTAGTCAAGTATAAGTGACTTAAAATCCTATGATTGTGGCAAGACTAATCAAGTATAAGTTGCTCTAGTATACCAAGTGTAGAAAATATATATATCTAATTCATGATGACACAATCATGTACAAGTCAACCATGGATGTTCAATTGTAGAGATGTTATTACAAGTATAACTTTCACGTTTGTTCCTAAATTAAGGTAATCTTTTTTAGAGTGTTGGGTTACTTGACAAACACAATTGTATTCTAATAAGTTTATGCTTACTTATGGCATCGCCATCACAATGGAGACTTAGGGGATCACATGTTGTCAAAATCTTAATTCTATTTATACGATTCTGTGAGTTTACAATTTTAGGAAACTCTTCCAAAGTAACTTAAGTATAAAATCGTTTTAATATGAGCTTATAGAATCACAAGTCTATACATTAAACTCATTAAAAACTTACGTTTTTCACTAAATTTACCAATTCTACATATCTAATTAGAATTGGCTAAAGAATTAACCCAACAAGTGTTAAGGTACTAAATCATCTTTCCTATCTTGTTTTAACTTCTTTCCTCTTTCTCTCTCTCTTAGTCCTTTGTTCGATATTCGTAGTCTCCATTCAAGTTTGAGTTCTAGCATCAAAGTTTACAAGAAAATATATTTGTTTCAGACTATATCATCAATAACTCAAAAGAGGTTAAAACTTTTGGTTCTCTTCAATCCACAATTTTTTTTTTTTAAACAAGATAATGGAAAATTTTTACTTTCTACTTTACTTAGCCTTCTTGTATGCATATTAAATTATATTAAGAATTTTTTATAGAAAATGAACTTAACTTCTTTTGTTCTTTATTTCTATCATATATTTTAATTTTTTTTTATAACTACTATATATATATCTATAGTTGTTGAAAGCTATTTTGTATAAATTATAGAAACTTATATTTTTACATTTTAATTTTACAAACCCTTCAATAATTCTGGATATTTAACGATCTTGGAGGATCATGCATAATAACGACAATATCGTAATTGAATTTAAAGTGGGTAGAAACGAGGAACCTTGATCAAGTTATATGGAATTCATTAATTTAATTTAGAAGAAGAATTAATTATTTAAATTAAGGCACTTCAAATGAATTTATTGATCATGGTTTTGAATTAAAATGAGAAAAAAATTAAATTTTTAATCCTCAATATTTCACTTTTTTTCCATATTAGTCTTAAATTTTTATTCTTTTTCTATTCTAGATCATTTGTAAACATTAAGGGTTAAAATAGAAAAAAATATATAATTTAGGAATAATACAAAAAAATAGTGAAATATACTCTATTCAATCCTTTTTTTTCTTCTTGTTATTGCTTATCTCATTCATATGCATCTTCTCTTTATTTCTTAAGCCTCTAGTGAGCTAAACATAAAGTATGAAAAAGTCAAATCTTTAATGATTTCATCATACAAGATAAAGTTGTGAAAACTTTTGAATAAATAATCTACATCTAGACTGAATTCTTTTCAACTAAAGAATTTCTTTCTAATTGCTCTAAAAAATGCAGACCTCTTTTTTAATGCTATCATTTTGTTTATTAGAGAATGATATATGGCATCATTTTATTGTCCACATATTTTTATTGAATAAATAACATAATAAACATTGAAAAAATAAAGTAATAAAATATCAAAAAATAAAAAGAATAAAAATTATATAAAATTTTAGAGACTTAAAAAGAAAATTAATTCTAACCTCTCCTTAGCCTTGCAATAGCTAGAACGACCACTTTTTATAAGTGAGTTGTATAGTGAGTTGCAACTTACTTATAAAAAGTAGGTTACTCAACCCACTAATAGCTACCTCGAGCTCAAGGGATGGTTAGTGGCCACTTGTTGTAGGGTCATAAACCCTCCTCAAGTAATCATAACTAGTCCTTTGCCTTGGTGTGGTTAAAAGTAAATTTTTTTTTAATTTTCCAAATCTTTTTGCAATTTTTTACCTTTTTGATCTTTTTCAAAATTCTTTATTACTTTATTTATTTTTAACATTTTATTGAATAAAAATACGTAAACTAATAAAATTGGAGGCATTATTATAGTTTATACCTCAACTTTACTATTTTTTTTCCAATTATACACCGAAAGTATTGATTTATCTAATATACACCTAATTGAAAAATCAATTGTCACTATTTGTACTTCAATTTATATTATTAATCTAATTAACATGATCAGTTAATGAGGTAACATCCGATAGCTGCAAATAGGTCTTACGATCCATTATTTTGTAAAGGTGGCCAACAACCATCCCTAAGGGGTCACGCAATCCTCAATGATTATAGATGATCACTTCATTTGTTGATCATGTTGACTAAACGGATGGTGTGAGTTGATGTTAATTAAAATGTATACGATGATAATAAATCTTTAAATCAATATACAATTAAATAAATCAAAATTTTAAGTGTATAATTTCAAAAAATAATAAAGTTGAATTATAAACTATAACGTAAGCCCACAAGGTTGTGGCCCATGTTATTATCTAACCCCAAATAAAAAAATAAAAAAATAGCATTAGGTGGGAAGAAAAAGACTTGTTTGCAAATATTTGCAAATAATGAAAACTGAAATAGGAATAAAGAAAAGGTTTAGGACAAAAACAGTAAAACGGCAATATGGTGATAATTAAAAAATATATTTTACCCATTTAAAAATTAATAAAAAGGTTAAGATTATCATACAAAGTGGGAATTAATAAATGAGATTGATTGAGAATTACAGCCTATTAAAGAATTGTCTCTTGAGCAAAGTCAAGCAATAGCTTGAATCTAAAAAAATAATGTTCGTTCCGAGAAGAGTTTGTGGTATTTATAAAAATAATGACCGATAGCGAGGTGATCAATAGATATGACCACAATGTTTTTTTGGAGCTAATATTGGGTTACTCAAGGTATATAAATGCCCACCGACTTATTATGACTGGAAGAAGAATTTTGATATGGAATCTATATCCAAGAATTTTGAGATCCAAAGACAGTTTTTGGCAATTTAACTTAAAAGCAATCTAACACTTATACTTATTCTAGAGAAATTTGCATGTTTACTATAAAAATTAATAAATATTACAAAAATACTAATTATATTAAATTAATTACACAAATATTATGTCAAATTTATATTAATATTGCACTTATTATATATACAATAACTTTGTATTAATATTATATGTAATAAATGCGATCTAGACCTATACAAAACAAAAAATACAACAACACTTTAGCTATGATTTGAACCCAGGATTGATCCCATATGCCTTAACCATTGCATCAATATCTTCAACACAAATAACAAAAAAAGGTGATATACATTTATTAAATGTGATTTAATAAAGATACCCAATTTACTAAACTACAACTTATAAATGCGATATTTTTATAAATTATGATGTTGTATCTTCAAGATACAATTTAATATTAGTAATTAAGTAATTAACTTTATCTCATTTATGTTTATGTAAATTTTTCTTTTTAAAAAGATGATAAACATGTATTGAACCCTACTCATTTACCTTCAAGATATGTTATACTGATACTAGGCTTGCTATGATCTCTCACTCCTTGTCTTCGGCTACTACTCTATACCATCTCCTCTGGGGAGATACACACTCATACAAACACACACACACACACATATAAATATATAGTCAGATGCAAAAGTAGAAGTTTATCTAAACGAGTATCATGTAAGAAAGAAGCAGGCAAGAATGATGAAATCAAAGATACTTGAGTGGATCCAAGCAGCTTCTTACGATATATGTCTGTATTTAACCAGCCATATACCGAAGATGAAAATAGCACAAATATAAGATCTGTTACTAGGAACATTGACACTGCACCTACTTATTCTTTAGATGTTCTAGGTTTGCTACGGCTTTTCATTTTTCGGAAAATTCTTCCCCTCGGAGATACTCAATGTTGTTCTAAGCTTCATCTTCGCACGATTGATGTAATCTGTGAAACGATCATTGACGGTATCCTTGTCTATTCCAGTCTTTCCACCACCAGCATTCGACATCATTCTGATTTTAAGCTTTGCTCGGCTTATGTAATATGAAAATCTATCGTCAATATTCGCTTCAATGGGTTCACTTTCTGGAATTTGAGCCATTTTTCTATTCGGACCCTTCTCCATTTTAGACGTTGCCTTCTCTGGCAAAGTCATGTTGGGAACATTCGACTTAGATATCATCACACTACTTACCGCCTTGCCATTTTTAGGGGCAGCAGTACGAACTTTGGGTGAAACCGCTTCTCCATTATAACCCTGAACTGGAGCAAAAGTTTCCCTGTTGGCATGGGTAACGCCTTTCTCTGGGACAAAGTATCCGTGTTTCTTATAGACAACTGCTTGGGCAGAGTCGATGTAAGATCTGGTTTCGTAATCAGCTCCCAAAGATGGCTGGTCTGCAAGTGCGAATTTGGTGTTATTTATTGGAATATGATTGTTCTTTTGGATGGGCACATACCCTAGAATCTCTTGCTTACTTGAGTGAAGAGGCAGGACTGGGCCTTCAAAGGAAATGGGAATCATAAAATCCTCATCCTCGTCCTCTTCTTTCCCATTTTGAGGCTTTACATGAAAACGGGAAATATCGTGTAACCTCGGACCATGATGGGAACTTGAGGAATCAGGAAGTGGTGGTGAAGAACCTGAAACATCAGGTGCGAACTTGGAATCCTGGGAGAGATTCAACATTCCAGCGATAGTCCTCCTTGCCGGAGATGCTGATGCACTATGCGATTTTCGGGACATTGCTGAAGAGTTTAGATCTAGGTGATTTTGCACACTAAAAGGAGGATCTAAGGATCGAGGAATGTTGGTGACTAAAAGGAGAGCAGCTTGTGAATTCCACTGGGACTAAACAAGCCTTATATAGTTAGTGCTGACCCGTGAGAAAGACAAAAGCAGAAGAAAGCATAAAAATTTAAAAAAAAAAAAAAAAAGTGAAAGGAACAAACCCCTGTGGCGTAAGACTATATAGACCGTGAAGAGCGTGTTTTGGGGGAAAAGTTAATCGTCAGCATAGCCATAAATCGCCAGGGAATATTAGCCAAGAATCCATCAAAAACCCCTACTTTCCCTGTTTTTCCAACTAATCTGATGGTTTGGCATCGAATTCTCTCTATAATGCTCACCAAGCTAATTATACATCCTAATCTTCAGTAGAAAAAGCATTTTGCAGAACATTAAGAAAGGAGTTGTCTATAACAGTAGAAAAAGCATATGCAATGAATTAATTATGATCCTTAAATGCACGTAGTGAACATGAAGTTTCCTCTCGTCTTAGGCCTTGGGAAGTGGTTATTGTAGTTAAAGGTACCTGATGGATCCATTTCTCGTGCACCAGCGTACACCCAGTTGTTTGCCCTTTCCGGGTGCACGAATAAAACCCCCCTCCCAGCTTCACAACCGTCTTGTGCATAGAATCAGAATGCAGTATTTTTAAGAGCACTACTCCATTTCACCGCAAAACCAGGGAGGCAGAAGAAGGAACATTTCGTAGAGCAAACTAATTCACCTGCATACACTACAATCAGAAGCATTACGTGGTATCCAAAATAAATAAATATGCACATATATGTGAGTGCGTGTATAAAACCTCCGCATTTGCCTATTGTATAAACCATGAGATAACATCAGCAATTCAAGCATGCTTCAAAGTTGTCTTTAGGGATGAGCTAAGCTACTCAAATAGACCCATAATGAAACTCTCTTCCCTGCGAGATTTTAATTTGCAGGTAGAAATAGCATCTTCCACATCTCGTCATAAAAGTAAATAATTAGCAACTAAGAGCAAGACATAAATTTTATATAGAGGAATAATCAGGAAGAAAACCTAGATTGTGAAGGCAATCCAATATACAGTGTCTCAGTCATTTTACAAGAATGATCTATAGAATCTCATTTACAGTTTCAGAAAAGAGTACTCATTCATATATAAGGTGAACTCTCATCATAAACCATACTGAACAAGCAGTTGCACTGAAGTCAGCAGGTGATGCCATAGGAAAGCTGTCTGGTGACCCACTGATGCTGTTAAAGGGAAAGCCTTGCTGAGGCAAACAAAATCCAGCCTTCAGAATTTCAGTAGTCTCTGAATAAAGATAACCATCAGCCGAGGTTTTCAAGCTTGGGATAAGATAACCTCAGTGACGGAAAGTCTTCACAGCCTGTTCAATTCGTCGCCTGCAAAGAGGACAATTGCTCAAGTGTGAAGAGCATGCTGTACAGCAACACATATGCCCACACCTGAAAAGCACATCGTGCAAGTAAGTCATTCAGTCACCTGACAAGACGAGAATTACATAAGCATACACAATTGTGCAATATATTCAAAAACGATATAAATACAATACCTCTCATATCATAATATCATACAATCAACAGAGTCCAATTTCAATATAAGGTGCACTTATTGAGATAAAAAAAAAAAAAAAAAAAAAATCCATCTCCCTTATGAAAATATTCCTACTAATTATTCAGTTGTACTAACAACGACATGTACATATTGTAGACCTTAAAAAGGGCCTAATGAAGCAGTAATAGAACAAGTGTCCATAACCGAGTCCATAAAATGCACGAGTAATATTTCTCTGCCGATATTTCATTTTTAAATAAATCATAATAATTACGGTGTGATACGAACATCGATGTCCCCCCAATAAGACAAAATGAACAAACAAATAGCTCATGTGAAAATATGGGATCCTTCAATACGAATCATTATTTGACCAAACCCGTCAGACCAGGGTCTCTAGGAACTGGTCCCCAGTCAGGTGTGATAAAGGTCAATTTTATCTTATTTTATCATTTATAATTAAAATGAAAAAAAGAAAAGTATAACTTTGTTGGTCCCATTGACCCCTGACTCTTAGCCTACTCATCAGCCTTATGTAGGCCAAAGCATCTAGTCTTGCCTATTCATTTCAAACCTTATGTAATGAATAGCAAAGAAAATTACCAAGAAGCAAATGCCAAAGAAGACAAATAGTTAATGTACTTACGGCACAAAAACTGAATTGTATTCCTGCTCGAGGCATACCACACAAAGATCTGGCATTAAACGGTCTCTTTTAGTCCCTCCTGATCCATTCTCTGTCTTTTCATCTGACCATAGACATCAGTCAACTTTGAAATCCAAGGAAAGAGGATAATAATAATCGAAAAAGTAGCAACTAACCTTCATTAGTTTGGCCAGATCTCTTAGCAGCAGCAGCAAGTACCCTACAGGAACAGGTAACACCACATAAAGTCCTACTACTGTAGTTATCTACAGCAAACTATAGATGGAAGAGGTTGAAAGGATTTAACAATCAAAAACAACAAGGGGAACTCCAAGATCAACTACAATTGTGAAATAATTTGAGTAAAGATACAGACAACTTCCAAACAAAGCAAAGTGATTAAAAATTTTTAGTGCTAGAAAAAAGACAACAAATATAAGAAAATGTTATTCTAAAAAATCAATATCTCCATTCACAAGCTTTCAACAAGAAACACACTATACACATGCTTAAAAAAGCTGCAATAACTTGAGAATAATCAGCATTAATAACAATTATTTTCATAGAAAATATTCCATGATTCACAAATAAAGCACCATACTCTCTGAACATATTCATCTTTGTTAAACTCCTTGAAGAAATTTTAGAATTGTTAGATTTTACCCCCTAGATGAAAAGAAATCATAATTTAGCAAGTGAGAGGGAGGGGGAAGAGGAGGAAGAAAGGAGGGGGGGTTGGGGGGTGTGTAATTTGAAAGGCATTTCTCCTGGTTGCAAGTTTCAGCAAGGATACATGGAATGGAAAACTAATAATTCAACACTCATGTCATAAAGAATTTGTACGTTGGCATACAACAACATAATATGGGTACTGACTGGTCCTCCATCCACCTTGTGCAAGCATTCACTAGGAGACATAAGGGGGGAGAAGTGCAGGGACTGCAGAGCAAATAAATAGCTAGTAGGGTATTGAGTGTGTCGTAATCTGATGGCTAGACAGTGATTTGCAATAAAATAATAAGTTATAATTCCAGCTATAGTTGTCGTATAAATAGGACTTTGTGTAGGAAATATTTGTAAGATTTCTAATTAATTCACTAATTTTTAATTTTGCATTGAGCTTTATTTAGGAATATTTACTGTTGTTTCTAGATGCGGTAAATAGTAAGTAAATGATGTAATAAATAGTGGGTTGGCAGCACCTATCACCTCTAACCTTATTTGAAGTGCCTATAAATTGATCCTCCTATGTACGTTTTTAGATAAGTTGAAATATTATCTTGTTACATTCATAATCAAATTTTTCACACTGTATCAAAGCAATAAATGACTTGCATCACTCAAAAAAAAAAAAAAAAAAGAGTGAGCCCACTCCAACCCAAACAAATCAATAGACACCAAGATGAGGTTTGGCATTGCGAATGACCAACCCTACCCCTTTTAATTCTATCCCATCCATGTCCAGTCTACCAATGAGTGACCAATCTCCTCAAATTACCCGACACAAACTAAATGGTAAAAACATTCGAGAATGGTATCAATCCGTAAAACCAGTTATGTATGGAAGAGGAAAGTCGGGTTACTTAATGGGAGCAAGACAAGCTCCTCCTAATGACTCAAGCGCCAACAACATATGGGAGGGAAAGAATGCAATGATTATGGCTTGGTTAATTAATTCAATGGAGCTAAAGCTAGGAAGGATGTATCTTTTTCGAATATGAGAAATGGTGCAAGAACTCAACATGGAAGATGCTTCCCAATGCTTTGAGGTCCAATCAAGGTTATGTCTAACAACTCAAGTTACCCTAAGTGTCACTAAATGCTATAATATTCTGATGGAACTTTGGCAAGAAATAGATATGTTCTATGATATTGACTAGTCATGTATTGAAGACAACATCCAGATCAAAAAGATGCAAATGAAAGATAGGGTATTTGATTTCTTACAAGGGTTTAATTATAACTTAATGAAGAGCGTGAAAGGTTACACAAAAAAAAAGCCTTTTCCTAGCCTAAAAAAGGCTTCTGCAAAAGTTCACAGAAAAGAAAGTAGAAAGCAAATCATTATGACAATACCACCAGAACTAAGGTCAAATAACTCAACTCTCGGCACAAAGGGAGAAGCAACACATAACCATGAAAAGCTATATGGTGTGATGTTTGCCGTAAGTCAAATTACTCCCAAGAGTGTTGCTGGAAATTACAAAGGAGACCCGACAATATCAAGCAGAAACGATAGAAAGGATATTAAAAAGAGTGCACAAGTTGCTAAACCAGTGTCCATGAGAGCCTCAAATCTGGTATGAATCTAACCTCTAAAGGTGAAAAGGTTAATGATGCATCCCCATATATTGTGACTGCCCAAAAAGGTACTAAACTTGGTCCTAATTGTATTAGAAATAGCTCTTGGATAATAGATACCAGTGCAACTGATTACAAGTGCAACTCCTTATCCCATTCAAAACCTTCAATGCTAGTGAAAATAGAGTATGTGTTGCTAATGGACAATGTTCCAACTAAAGCAAAAGGCCTAGTTCAAGTTAGAAATTTGTTGAATGAATTGCTCATTGTTCATACCTAGGTTGCAATATAATCTACTATCTGTTAGTAAATTGACAAAGGATATGGCATGTAAAGTAATTTTTTCCACTTCTCATTGTATTTTCCGAGACCAATCTTTGGAGAGTATGATTGATAGTGCTAAGAAACAAAGTGGGCTCTATCATCTAGGAAGTCATTGTGAATCTAAGTCTTAACTTTTAGGTAATGATAACAAGGACATTATGTTGTGGAATCAATGTCTGCATCACCCTAGTTTCTCTTATATGTATCAAATGCAGCCAAGACTTAAATTAAATATAGAAGTCAATAACTTTAACTGCAATCATTGTGCAATTGCAAACACCTATTATGGTCAAGCATATGAACTATCCAAGACATTTCACTTGATCCATAGTGATATTTAGGGGGGCATCTTGAGTTACAATCATATCTAAAAACTCGATCATCCAAGAACACAAAATGTGAGGCATGTAACAAAATCATTTGCTTTTGATACAAATTGATAGTCGTACAAGCCACAATTTCATACCCAAAGTAGTATTAGTTAATTGCACTTAATAGTAGATCAAAACATGTTTTTGAAGTCAGATTGGGGAATGGTACAAAATTTAGCTGAAGGGAATATTTCAAGGTGTGAAAGTTCTATTATGGATTGTTTAGTTGTTTATAGATTGTTATCTTACGAGTTCTTCTTCTTCTTCTTCTTTTTTTCCCTTGGGGGGGGGGGGGGTGGTAGGGTGGGGTGTAAAACTATCTTATGGATTTGGGAGGAGCAGATGTGATTTTGGGAATCTCTCACCTTGAGACAATTAGGAAGTGAAGGTTGACTAGAACTAAATGCATATAAGGTGAAGGAGGTGATGATACAAGAAGACTCAACCTTAACAAGAACAGCCTTATTTTTTCATTCTTTTGGTTTATTGTAGTGCAGGAATTGGGCTTAGTTGAAAACAAAGAGGAAGCTATAGCTCCAGAACTAAAGCTATTTGAGGAGTTTATTGAAGTCTTCACAAAAAACGAAAGTTTTTCTCAAGTAAGGTCTTAGCAGTACTGGACACAGATTTTACAAAAGAGCATGATCCAGCTCATGTACAACTTATCAATACATGCATGAAGAGATGGAATGGAAAAGTTAATAGTTGAAGTGCTGCTACGTGAATGACTCAAGCTAACTCTAGGCCATACTCTAGCACCATGATTTTAGTTCGAAAAATGCTGGTTCTCAAATGGCTTTATATTAACTATCATTCTTCAACCAAGTTACCGTTCTTGATAAGTACCCAATACCAGTTATCAACAAGCTTCAGGATGAATTGAATGGGGCAACTTGCTTCTCAAAAAATCAACATGAGAGGAAGTATCACCAAACAAAAGCTTATAAGTTGGATATAAGCCACATAGCTTTTAGCACTAAGTCATTGTAATCACGAACTTCCTATAGTTTCATCTAGGCTCACTACTACCCTCATCACATTACAATCCACCATATATGACCTTTTGAGGCCACATTTTAGGCAATTAGTCTTGTTCCTCATTGAGAAGAAACTTGTTTATAGCAAGGTTTGGCATACACACTCATTTGTGGACAGTGTTGGATTATTACTTCAAAGTCAATTTTCAGCTAGTAAAAAGAAGTGTGTATTTGGCATAACGTTTTCTCGTCCAAGGGTGTCAAAAGGGACAAGGATAAAATCGCAGTGCTTTGGAATGGCTTGTACCAATTAATGTAAAAGGCATTAGGGGGTATTGCATTTATTAGTTATTACTAGAAGTCTATTTAAAATTATGGGATGAGAGCACAATCCCTAATTGATCATTTAAAGGATGGTTTTCATTTGAGGTTCATAGCAACTACTGCATTTAAGCAGTTGAAACACGCTGTAACTACTACTACTGTAATTGGCATGCCAAACATTGATGATGACTTTGTTGTTTATTGTGACACATCAGGACATGGAATAAGCAACATTCTCGTGCAATATGGTTATCCAAAGGCCTATTTAAGTGAAGCCTTATGGGAAAAGACTTTTTTGAAGTCAACTTACATGAAATACTAGACAGCACTCTTTTTTGTCAATTCAACATTGGTATCAGTATCTTATATGTTGCAAAAATCTCTTGCAAAGACTGGCCAAAGAAGCTTGAACACTTTCTCCATCAATGCATTGCTATTCAAGCTCAAAACTGATTAGGAAAGTCATTTGAACACAAACTTTGAAACCGTTTACAATCCGTCCAAGAAAACAAGGGCACTGATGCCTTTTTTCGAAGATCAGGATGTGAAGTATTGTGGAATTTCTGATCCAGTTTGGTGAGATTGGACTGAGGCGGAAATAAGTACTCAAAGACCAAAAATCATGTCACATCAAATCAAACTTCAAGGCTGATCCTGCAATCAGGAGAAGGATGTCATATTTTATGGCTTAAGGCTTCCTATATTGGCATGTTCTCACTTTATTCCAGTGTTTCTGCATTAACATGCCTCTCCAGAAGGGGAACATTCTGGAGCATTTAGAACATAGAGAAGAATTGCTAGCAACCTACATTGGATAGGATGAAGAGTCAGATGTATGATTTTGTAGCCATGTGCGGTACTTGCCAATTATTACTACCGCACTAAATGTCCTTGGACTTACTACAATATTGCATATTCTTAATGTTGTTTGGGATGAAATTGCCATGGACTATATTTTTGGCTTCCAAAGTAGAAAGGTACAATGTTATTCTGTTGTGGTGGTTCAGTTTTCCAATTAGGGCAATTTTTGTTACTCAAACATCCCTATACTGCTATAGGCATGGCAGAATTGTTTGTGAAGGAGGTGGTTAGATTGCATGAGATTCCTTGTACTGTTGTAAATGAAAGGGATCCTACTTTTGCCCGTCTAGTTTGGCAAGAAATTTTCGTTCGCATGGTATTAGAATGACTGAGTAGCATATCACATGGAGATGGATGGACAATCTGAAGTGCTTTACAACTGTTCACATACCTGGCTCCAACGTTTCTACTTTGAGCAGCTATGGATCTAGGCTCATTGGTTCTCTTCAGCCGAGTTTTGGAATAATACCCCCTACCAACCATGGTTCAACTGAATAAAATCCATTTGAGTGCGTGTATACAGGCCTCTGTCAAAGTTATCATGGTTCATTTTAGGCAAAACAAAGAGGAAGCAGTCAGCGAGGAGTTACACACTAGGGACAAAGCTCAATGTTGTTTGAGGTACAATTTCCTTTGTGCCCAGACTCAAATGCAAAAGTACACATATAAACAAAGGAAGGTAGGTGGGTTTGCTATGGGTGATTGGGTGTTTCTCTAAATTCGACCTCATTAGCAGAAAAGTGTTGTGAAGAGATTAAATCAAAGTTGTCTGCCAAATCTTTTGGCATGTTCCTGATTGTCTGCTATAACTGGCTCCTTGGAATATGATATAAGTTGTCTTGCCACAAGGGTGTTGTGTACTTCTGGTGTTCCGCTTTTCTGGGTTGAAGAAAGTGGTTGGTTATGTTAAAATTTTGGTACAACCTGCAGCCATCCTGGATCAATGTATTTGCCAAAAGTATGGTAATGATGTTTCTCAAATTTTTGCCCAAGACGGCAAATCAGTTGACGATGCTTCCTGGGTCAATGTCAAAGACTTGCATCTCCCATTTCCAAATTTCCACCTTGATGAAAAGGCAAACTTTCAAGGGGATGGCATTAACAGATCCCATCATGCACCCTCATGCATGTCTTACTAGGAGACCTAGGGGTGAGAAGTGTAGCAACAAGACAACAACTGGCTAGATAGCAGTGCAGGGAGTGTTTTGTATATAAATAATAGGGGAGTGATTTGTAATAAAGAAGTAGTAATTAGTTATGCCAGCTGTACTTGGCATATAAGTTGGACTTAGAAGGAGAGAGACAGCAAGTAGTGAATTCTTTCATCAGTAGAAGTGTTGGGAGCAGATTTGCTCTCGTAGAATTGTAATGATTGAAGCATTAGCCTCTGTAACAGGAGTTACGGCCATAGCTGGTGAAGTCTATCTCTTTGCTATCATCCATACATCAGTGACAAATCCGTGATAAATTCCATGTGTTTTATCATCCTCATACTAGTTTTGATGCTTAGCAATATGCATGTGGAAGAATTTATAGGACAGGTGGAAGACAAATAGACTATTTTAATCTTGTCAGTTGACAAAAAATAAAAAACCATCTAGACCAAAGTATCTATCCAATGAAGGATAGTCTTAAGTTAAGGAACCCTTCTCTTTTGTTCTTTATTTAAAGCAAAGCAAGCCTTTCGATTAATAAATCTGAATAAATGAGGATACCTCCGCTGTAATTCCCACCGACGCTTTCTTTCCATGATAAAATGGATTGCACGTCTTGCCATTAAGCAAATGCCAAAAACTGTCAAGCCAAAGGAAGCATATCTATACCATCTGCATGGGAAATGGAATCAGCTATTAAATAGAGAAAAACTCAAGTTTGCTCATCTCTGCAAGTGATCCACATATACCTCGCCCATCTACCCAGATTTGCAATTAGCTGATCAATTGTTTTCGGAGAAACATAAAATGGCCCTTTATGCGGGCGTTGGACCCGAATTGTCCCAATATCATCTTTAACAGCCTGAATAATCACATAATCAAAGGTCAAGCAAACTAGCAAACAAATCGAGATGTTAAACTACATCAAAAAAAAAAAAAGGGATATAAAGTCAACAAAAGGAGTGAAAATAATTCTGATTGTTCGAGCTAACTTGACAAACTATAACCAAGAAAACC
The DNA here is from genome assembly GCA_024138015.1 of Lumnitzera littorea. NCBI lineage: Eukaryota > Viridiplantae > Streptophyta > Magnoliopsida > Myrtales > Combretaceae > Lumnitzera > Lumnitzera littorea. Next base: position 40,437,160 of record JAMXBB010000004.1, on the reverse strand, counting down.
TGTCAGACACACCAAAGAATATTCTTTATATATACATTATGTATAGATATATATATATATATATATACACACACACACAAATATATATATATATATATACTCAAATATATATAACATGACAACTGCGAACAAGATAATTAATTTATATCAAGAAGTAGTTAGGTTTCCTTTAGATAATTTACAGAAACAAGTAATTAGGTCGCCATTAAATGAAGTTGACTAATCTTTTGGAACCACTCAAAAGAAACGAGATCCCCTGAGAAATCCACAAGACATGCTTCCTTCAACTTCAGGCATCTCTTCATTCCATATTAACACTGTATGCAACACCTAAAGAATAGAATTTCATAAGCCCAATGGAAGCTTCTAAACACTAGAGGTCAGATTAGGAGAACTACTGCCCCTAATTCAGCCAATACATCTAAGATGGAAATTACACTCAGGAAAATCAGCCACAACATCTCCATACTTGTTTCAGATGATAGTTAAATATATATATATATATATATTATTCTAGCTAATGACTAGATGTCCATCATTCCTAACTCCCTTAAAAATCAACTCAAATGTCCACTTCACCCACAACTTTATCAAAACATCAACATCCTGGTTTTTGGTGGAACTATGCTTATCTATGTTTCCTTCTTCCATCTTAGACTTGATAAAATTTTGATCAATTCTAACATGCTTCTATGATCATGTCAGATAGGGTTCTTGACAATACATATGGCTGACTTGCTATCAATATATATTAATGTAGCATTTGACAGAACACACCATCTACAGATCCTTAATGAGTATTTGGAGCCAATTTATCTCACAAATTCCTTGGGCTTCAACATCCGACCTTGGTAATACTACAAGCAGCAACTTCCATACCCAAGAAGACCCTTGATTCCCCAGCTTTTTCACTTCAAACTCAGCTTCTCCCTTCCTCCAATCTGCTATTTTCAGATTATCACCCCACGTTATGATAATAAATATCTATTTGTACAATAAGAATACATTTAGGGTCATCTCCATTAACTTTTACAAACATGTATGTTCAGACTGCCCCTGTTCATACCATAGCCACAATAAAGTATAATTAAATTTCTTAAACCACACTCTAGGAGACTATACAGACAATGAAAAGACTGATTCAGCTTACAAACTTTACTCCTATCTCCCTCAGATGCGAAACCGGGTGGGATTCTCATGAAGATCTCTTCCTCCAATTCTCCATTTGCAAAAGTGTTCTTGACATCAAGGTTTTTTTTTTCCCCCCTTTTGGTAAGGGTGTTCTCAACATCAAGTTGGTATAAAGGCTAAACAAAATTGACAGCTACACTTTTTTTTTTAATGAAACTTTACTGACCTCATCACAAAAAAAGATCGGCAGCTACAATATAAGAGTAAGGGCATTCAAGTTAGCTATAGGATCAAATGTCTCTTCGTAATAGATACAATAGATTTGGGTATAAGCATTGGACAACCAAGCATGCCTTATATCTCCCTACACTCCCATTTCTTTGTGTTTCATGCTAAAAACCCATCAACTACCACTGCTCTTTTACCCATAGACGAATCAACAATGCCCCATGTGTAGTTTTAGTACAAAGCCCTCATCTCCTTAAAAACTGCTTCTTTCCATTTTGGTTTCTTGATTGTTTTTGGTTACTTCTACAATATCAACATGTCCTAGGAATGCCTAAAAGTGAGAAGATAGGTTGATGTACATCAACTCTTGTCTTTCTATAAACACAGTTCGTTCTTCTGTTGTGGCTAAACTTGAAAAGTTTTGGTGGGCACATTGTCATTTGGATCCAAGTCTCCCTTGTCACCTCAACAATTATCTCCATTCTTGAAAAGGAACCATCTCCTTTAGTTGGATGATTGGCCTTCTTGAGGAACTTTAGACCTCCTAATGAAGAAATGTCTTAGATGATGCTTCTATGTCTATTTTAGACTACAAGGGGTAGACACATATGATACTGAGACATTTGAGACTAAGAAGGTTGAGAGGATTGAGAAGACAAGAAGATACTCAAGCAAGGCCCAAAATCACTATTAACCAGATAGAAATGTTTTAAGAATTTATATGGCTATACCTAATAGGAATTACAAGTAAACTTTGCTAAAATTAATGTCCACAATGAAAATCATGAATTTCTTTATTCTTAAACAAACTGGGAAATATATGTAACATTTGGATGACCAAGATGTTTGCGACAAAACATCACAGCATTTTTGTTCCCAAAACACACCAAGGACTTAGCAGTCATCTTTAGACCTAGTTGTAGCTCCAGTGAGGTGGCAGAGGCCATTACATCCCTTAGCATTGCCAACCATCCTCCTCAAAGACTGATCTTGAAATTTGCAAAGATTTGAAGGGAAATCCACAAGATAATCCATATCTTCTGATAATCTGCCCACAGAAACTAAATTATATATATGTATTTGAGTGGTGCACTTTTGTTAGGTTGTTAGAGAGAGAAAATGCTCTCTCCTCTCTGTAGAAGTTTTTCCAACCCCCCTACAAAACCACTTTTCCTAAGTTCTCTTTCACCCATTCTTCTCTGATTTCATCCTCCTTCTCTTCCTCTTGTCCCTTAACCCCATTGCCCTGGTTTCTGTGCTGTTTACCGGCTTTTGATAGCCAGAAAATCCCACTGGAGTTCCAAGTTCGGCCATTCTTTGCCGGTAAACCACCCAAAGGTTGTTAGAGACAAAAACCGCACTTAAGGTGCAATGCCTTAAAATCGCTTAAGGCAAGAAACGTATCGTTTGAGCAAAGCAAAGCGCAAATATTAATAAATTTATAGAAAATGTTTAGATTTAGAAAACTATTAACATCAATATTCAATAAACAACTATATTCATATTAAACTACTAACAAGAACTATTCAAATAAATCAAATACAAAAAATGAGCACCATGTTAACAAAAATATGATTCCACTCCATTGAAATACATATAGAAAAATTATCATTAGTTATGCACTTAAGTTAAAGTTAAATATATAAGTGTGTAAGTATGAAAATATAAATTTCTACATACTCATATAACTTAATACTCATAATCATTATCAGAAAAAAATCAAAAAATCAAATAAAACAAAATTTAAAAAAAAAAATTGTTCCTTTGATAGCAATAATACTTTATTGCTAACTCAAAGACAAGTCAAAAAGAAAATTAAAAGAAAGAAAAAAAAAAAAAAAAGCAAGTAGGGTAGGGAATAGAAGAAAGTGGTCCATTTGTAAGAAAGAGACAAAAGAAAGTAGAAAACAAAACAATCTGGTTTTTGTTTTCTAATATATAAGATGTTTAGTTTTCCTAAGTTTTCTGTTTATTGAAGTGTCACATCACTTTACCCTCCTATTATTTTAAAAAATTTGTCGTTACATGCTTTCTTTTCTTTTCTTTTTTTTTTTTTTCCCATTCGTCTATGTAATGTTCACTAAGGCAAGCGTCTAGTGCACGTTTGCATTAAGGATCAAAGCACGCGCTTCTTTAAATTCACCTTACCTTGGCATCGGCAAGGTGCATGGCTGCGCTTCACTTCGCTTTTTATGCCTAGGCACAAAAGCGAGTGCTTTGAACAACCTTGAACCACCTTCCCCTTAGTCCTTCAAATAACCTCCATAAGGAGGAGGAACCTTTGGGCCCTGACGCTCCCCCCAAGATTTCCTCATTTGGCAAAAAATGTTCTTGTACTTTTTTTACCAAGGCTTAAAATTTCACAATGGGTGAAAACCTCAATCATAGCATCTCAAGAAAGGTCAAATCCTCTATTTCTTGAGACTTGCTCCTAACCCAATGGAGCCACTTACTTCTGACCATAATATCAAAGCTACAGCTAGCGTTTTCTCCTTAGGAAATACTACCTTAGAGGAAATCAATAGTGTGGTAGATAACTTAGAAAGGCAAAACCTCTCCCTTGCCAGCCTAAAAGCAAAATCCTTTGCAGAAGCTTGTCGCCAACCCTATGAACCACCTCGTGTTCCTAAGTTTAAATTGCAATACTTCCCTCCGATCTCTAAAGGGATAGTTGCCAAGGTTCATCCACCCCCAAAAGTGGGGGTAAAGGGTGCTAAATTTTGAGACTCTAAACTTGTTGGTTTCTTCTTGAGCTGTAAGCTTACTTTTAGTTTAGTGCGCTCTACTGCCATGGGAATATGGTAGAAATTTGGCATTCTTGAAGTGCTTGGAAGCAATGAAGGTCTCTTCTATTTCTTCTTTGCTACATCATTTGACATGGAATATTTCTCAACTAAACCGTTGTTTTTTGCTCAGCATCTTCTCATTCACTAGGAATGTCATTAGAAAAGCCACAACATTCCATGATACTATTTAGATTATTTTCTTCTCATTCACTAGGAATGTCATTAGAAAAGCCACAACATTCCATGATACTATTTAGATTATTTTCTCTAGGATTCTTCGCGACTCCTTGGATGCCAAAGGTCTTAGTCATATAATTAGTGGCATAGGGAGGCCAATACAAGCAGATTCCCTTACCGCCCTATGCTCCAGAGCTAATTATGCATGAGTGCTCCTCGAGATTGATGCTCATGAAGAGCTAGTCTCAATGATTGAAATGGAGCAAGAGGATGCTTCCACTACTGCTATTCTATTGAGTACTAGTGGCTCTCTCCCGCTATTTTGTCTGTAAAGTCTTACGTTTGTCCTTCTAACCCCAAGAAAAAATAGGTACACAAAGCCAACCAGCCCAAAGGGGAATGGGTTGAGGTCAAAAGGAAAGGTAAAAGGGCTAGAGGGGGCAGATTCTTCTTCTTATGTTGAGTCCCAATCGGCCACTCCTAAAGTTGCTACCTCTTAAGTTGATAGTGGGGAGGTTCTTTCTCCTCTTAAGGTGGCCAATATTCCCTCTAATTCTCACCCACAACATGGACTGGATGGTGATTCTATTGCTCCTTTAGATGAGGATCCTCTTGATCACACCTCAGAAGCTAATTTGGAGGACAAAACCTCCAACTTAGAAGTCTCATGTTATGGAAACCCCCCTAGAAGATATTCTGCCTAACGATCAGATCCTTCGCCAACCTAAGCCTCTCACTCCTTGTGATCAAGGAACTTCTTTGGAATCCACTCTGGCTCCTCAACCCTCCCGCTGCAGATCTAGGAAGAACAGGTCAGGTAGTGGTACCAATTCCAAGAGTGGTAAGAGCTCCTCTAGAGGTAAGAGGGAAAGTTCTTCAAAAGAAAGTGTGGCTTTGCTTATGCTTAGCTTGGGTCATTTTATCTCTTCTTTCTCCAATGAACGTAGCAGCTTGGAATACCTGGGGTATTTCCCCATCAAAAGTGCAAATGTTGATAAACTTTGTATAGAAAGGGATGTTTCTTTAATAGGGTTTCTTGACTCTAGAGTGAACCTCTCAAATGTCGACTCGGTCCAAAGTTGCATCAATCCTAACTAGACGAATGCAGTGAAGCCCAATGCAGCAAAACACATATGGCTTGGATGGGCTGCTCACTTTTGGTTAGTCCAAATTATTAAGGAGCACAGCCAATTCACCCATTGCTTTCGTACTAATAGGAGATGAAACAAGAGTTTATTTGCTTCATTCATTTATGCTTCTAATTCTAGCTTTGAAAGAAAGGACCTTTGGAGTAGTTTATTACAGCTTAAGCTTGCTTCGGATGGCCATCCTTAGGTGGCTTTAGGGGATTTTAACATCACAAAGTCAGTCTTTAAACATAGTGGTGGAAATTCAAGATTCACCCCTGAAATGGAGGAGTTTAAATCCTTTCTTGATGAGGTGGAGCTTGAAGTCTCACATTTTCTAGGAAATATTTTATCAAATAAACAAGAGAGCAACCCAATCCTCAGGAAGCTAGACCATATTTTGGTTAATCACCTATGGCTGCAATCTTTTCCAAGGTCAGTGGGTATCTTCTCTCCTTCCCTGTTATCAGATGATTCCTTAGCGTCAATTAAAATGGATGCAGCAACCCCACAAAGGGAAACCCCGTTTAAGTTTTTTTATTTCTGGATTAATTCAGAGGATTTCTTACCAATAGTTGCCAATGTGTGGAGTCGGAACATTGCTGGTTCTAAGAATTTTCAAGTGATTTCTAAGCTAAAGCTACTCAAAAAGGACCTCAAACAGCTTAATGTGAAGAAGTTCTCTCATATCTCCTCTCAAGTAGTTGTGGCCAAGGATAACATGATGAACATCCAACAATCTATTTCACAAGGAGACATAAGCCTTATACCCGAGGAGAAAAAGGCTTTCAAAGACTATTACCTTCTTAGAGGGGGTGAGGAAAGTTTCTTCAAGCAAAGTCCAGGGATAAATGGTTAAATTTAGGGGACGAAAATATCTCTATTCTCTGCAAGGCTATTCTTCTATGCCAAAACAGAAATTCCCTCTATATTTTGGAAAAAGAGGGTGGTTCCCTGGCTTGTGGCGAAGAGGAAGTTAAGGTTGAGGCCATTAATTATTTTAACACTTTGCTTAGTTCTGGTTCTTTTGCAGGTACACAAAGGGATTTCAACATCCGAAACATTATTCCTAGGAGGCTTAATGCAGACCAGATCAGCCGCTCAGAAGAACCTTTTAGCGATGAGGATATCAAAACAACTTTCTTCTCTCAACTTAATGGCAAAGCTCCAGGTCCAGATGGATTCTCGACAAAGTTTTATAAGGCTGTGTGACATATTATTAGAGCGGATTTGATTCCTGCAGTCAAGGAACTTTTCTCCTCAGGTTTTCTACTCAAAGAGCTCAACAAAACTATCATTACCTTAGTACCTAAAGTGCCTAATCCTTTGAAAATGGGTTACTTTAGGCCGATCTCTTGCTGCAATGTTTTGTATAAAGCCATCTCAAAATTATTGGCCTCCAGGTTGAAAGATGTTCTGCATTGTTTGGTAGGCCAGGAGCAATTGGCCTTCATCAAAGGGCACCAAATTACAAATAACATCTTTATAGCCTAGGAGTTGGTACATGGCCATTATCTCAGTAAGGGACCTCCTAGATTTGCTTCAAAGGTAGACATTACAAAGGCCTACAACACTCTTGAATGGGATTTCTTGAAGCAAGTATTAAGGGTCATAGGCTTCCCCACTCACTTCCGCTACCTTCTTAACCAATGCTTCTCTACCTCGAGATTTTCACTCAATATTAATGAAGAACTTGTGGGTTTCTTTTCAAGATCAAGGGGACTAAGACAAGGAGATCCTATATCTCCCTAATTGTTTGTCCTAGCTATGGAAGTTTTTTTGGGTATTCTTAGACATACATCCTTCTCCTTTCATTGGCAATGTAAAGATGAAAGAATCACCCATCTTAGCTTTGCAAAATGACTTAATATTATTTTGCAAAGGAAACTTGGCCTCGATTAACCTAATCCAAAAAGCTCTTTAGGATTTCAAAGAACTTTCTGGTTTAGTAGCCATCTCCTTGGCTCCATCTTTTGCATCATAGATACTAAAATGAAGGAAGGTATCCTTACTAATCTTTGTTTCCAACAAGTGTCGCTTCCTATCAAATATCTTGGAGTGCCCCTCCTTTCTTCTAAGTTGAAGAAACAAGATTGTGATGTTTTGGTACCAAGATCTCCACTCGTATTGATTCATGGACAAGTAGATACCTATGCTATGTAGGCCTGTTACAATTAATTAAATCAGTTATCTTTTCGATGCAAGTTTATTAGGCTTCCATTTTTATTCTTCCCAAAAAAAGTGATTAGAAGGATAGAGCAATTGATGAGAAACTTCCTTTGGAGTGTTAGCCCCAACATTTCTACAAAGGCTAAAGTTAGGTGGGATGTGGTTTGTCAACCAAAAGAGGAAGGAGGCCTTAGTATCCCATGTCTTGATACTTGGAACAACGCAGCTCCATTAAAAGCACATCCAGAATTTGTTTGCAATGAATTGTTGGGGCCTTTAGATGAATTGTACATACATATTTTCTGAAAAGACAGAGTTTTTGGAATGTGAAATGCCCCACCATTTGTTCTTGGACATTGAGAAAACTCCTCAAGTTATAGAGCCTTGCTAGGCCTTAGCTGTCTTGGCAAGTTAGAAATGGTCTTTCCAACTCTTTGTAGGCGGATTTCTGGTTGCCATTGAGTCCTTTGGATGCACACATAAGCCACATTAGTACAAACTTAGGGTTGCCACACTCTGCTAAACTATGCTCGATTATAGAGGAAAACTCATGGATTTTGCTAATGTACCTAAGAGCTCAGTTATCGATAGGACTTACCAAAACAAATTTGAACTAAAATGAGCCCTTTGAGATATCCAAAAAAATTAAAGAAAAACGATCCACAACCGAACAAAAGTAACTGACATAAAGCTACTCAAAGGATGTAACTCACCAACGAGTACAACACAACTCTACACCACACTTAATACAACGCACAAGCTAATGTCAAGATTCACCCGTCATTAACCTTAAACTATTTAGCAAAATTAGATAAAAGTGTGTGAAATATAGACTTAGAGAAAGTTATCTCATAAGAATAGAATATTCAGTATATAAATATAAGTTATCTGCAGCTTACAAAAGAAAAAGTCTATTTATAATAAATTCCTAAGGCAACATTACAAAAAATGAAATAACAAGAAAATATATACAAAAAGAAAATTTCTAATAAATACCAAAAAAGGTAAAAAGAACAAAAAACCAAAAATGGAAAAATAATACAACGTCATGCAAGGTGGATAGGTGGCAATGCAATATTGGTCCCATATGAATATTCTCTAAACATAGTAAGTAAAAGGTGTCAAAATATTGCGGCAATAAGGAGTTAGGATGAAAGAGATGACAGCATGCTGAGAGAAAACTATTCAACTATTTAAGTGAGTCACTCGTCACTCGGTAATGTTTGGTCAGATTACTCAGCACAAGGTCCTCTGGCGGCATACCGAACAGAGAGAAAACTATTCGACCGTTTATACGAGTCTCTCGTCACTCGACACTCAACAGGAACTTCTCGATAGTGTTTGGTCGCATTACTAAGTACAAAATCCTCGGCAAAAGAATGATCGGCATCATCACTACCAAATGTACAGATCAACGTACGACAATTAACAGAGCTCAAGAAATTCAGACACATTTCTTCGACGTAAACTTTCTTATTATCAGTAGATTACCGAGAAAAAATTCGCCATGTAAGAGATTGAAGTCCCCGAAGCTATGTGCGAGTAATGAAACCATTGGTCGGTAGTTCATTAGTTCCTCGAGATCGTTGAAGATTTGCTCCCAAATCTTGATCTTCATCATCTTCAGGCACATATGGAGTTAAGTCAGACACGTCGAATGTGGTAGACACGTCGAGACCTTCAGATAGCTCAATCTCGTAGGCATTATCATTAATGCGCCTCAAGATTCAATAAGGACCATCCGCTCTAAGAGATAGTTTATTTGTCCTCTTATAAAGAAAATGTTCCTTACTAAGATGGATTCAGACAAGATCCCTAGAGGTATAAACAATTCATTTCCTTCCACAACTTCTCAGCTCCTTCTATCGAGCCACAATTTTAGCCAGTTGCTCGACAATTCTTTGATGCAACCTGTGAAATTCTTGGGCACGCTACAAACTGAATTAACTCTCCCCTTATGTAGTCGGATTATTAATCAAGTCTAAAAATAGGTTCGAGTTAAGTTCATAAACAATTTCAAATGGTGATATTCTAGTGATGCTGTGAGTAGAGCAATTGTAGATAAATTCAAAGATAAGTAAGCAAAATTCCCAATCACGAGAGTTCTTTCCAACAATGACGCGTAGGAGATTACCAATAGTTATGTCAACTATTTCAATTTGACCATCTGTCTAGAGGTAATAAGAGATACTGAACAGGAGCTTAATACCGAGTTTCCTCCATAAGGTCTTCTAAAAAAAAAACGCTCGTAAATCCAAAATCACGATCGAACACAATACTCCTTGGCACTCTATACAGTCACATAATTTCCTGCAAAAAGAGGTCAACGATAAATAAGGTATCATTAGTCTTGTGGTAAGAAATGAAATGGGGCATCTTGCTGAACCGATCGACCACCACCATAATCAAATCGTATCTTCTTAGCGTATTGAAAAGGCCAAGCATGAAATCTGTGCTCAAATCTATACACGGTTGCTCTGAAATTGGTTGAGGTATGTATTCTCCATAAGGTTTTTTCCTCTCTTTTGCATACTTACACACCTTGTACCTTTCAAATATTCGGTATACATCCCTCATCATCCTAAACTAGCAAAAATATTCTTTCAATATCTTAATCGTCTTTTTTTCCCTAAAATGGCTAATCAAACTCCCGATGTGAGCTTCTCGAACCAGTAACTCCCTTGCAAAATCACTCAGTACGTAAATCTGCTTTCCCTTCATCAAAAACCCCTCAATCAAGTAGAATCTATCCACAGCTCCTCTATCACTGTAGTTGGCTACTAAAAGCCCAAAATGTGGATTATACTCATATCGATCAGATAAAATATCAAATCCAAGTATTTTAGCTTGCAACGTCGTAATGAGGGTATGACGACGAAAAAGTATATCGGCCACTATATTAATACTTTACTTTTTATACTTGATGACATAGTAAAATGTCTCCAAAAACTCAACTAACTTGGCATGATACCGAGAAAGCTTTTACTGCCCATGAAGATACTCGAAAGATTCATAATCCGAATAGATAATGAATTCTCTCAACAACAAATAATGTTGCCAATTCTAAAGTGTAGATAAAAACATAGAACTTCTTATCGTAGGTTAAGTAATTCAAATCAACATCTTGAAGTTCTTCACTAAAGTAAGCAATAGATCAACGCTCCTACATAAAGACAGCACTAATGCCGACACCAGACATATCACATTCAATCTCAAAGACCTTCTCGAAATCTAATGGGACGAGTACTAAAGTAGACGTCAACTTATACTTCACATCTTCAAAACTCCTTTGAACATTTTCTCTCCATTTAAACTTAACATTCTTCTTAATCAATTCGATCAACGACGTAGTTATTAAGCTGAAGTTTCGAATAAATCTTCAGTAGAACAAGGTTAGGCCATGAAAGCTTCTAACCTCAGCTGCACTAATCGACATAGGCTATTCATTAATAGCTCCGACCTTTTTCTCATCAATTCGAACTCTACTCTCTAAAACGACAAATCTAAAGAATACAACCTTGCTTTAACAGAACGCGCATTTCTTCAAGTTGCCAAAAAATTTCTCGACGTAAAGTATATTAAACATCAATCTCGAATGTTCAACATAAACAAGAAGATCGATATTGTAGATCAGAATATCGTCAAAATAAACCACAACGCATTTGCCTATCAATGTTCTAAGCACATGATTCATGAGCCTCATGAATGTATTTGGTGCGTTAGTTAAACCAAACGGTATGACCATCCACTCAAATAGACCATCCCAAGTCTTAAAGGCTATTTTCCATTCATCTCCCGGTCTTATTCATATTTGATGATAGCCACTCTAAATCTATCTTTGAAAAGATGCATGCACCATACAAATCATCGAGCATGTCATCCAATCGCAGGATCAGGAATTGGTACTTAACAGTAATTTTATTAATAGTACGGCTGTCAATATACATCCTCCATGATCCATCTTTCTTTGGTACTAACACAACTGGAACGACACATGAGCTCATACTCTCACAGACATATCCGCAATCTACCAACTTATCAACTTGCTTTTTCAACTCAACCGCTGGTTCAAGATTAAGTCTATAGGCAGGACGATTAAGCAGGGCTACTGTAAATTGAAGATCAATACAATGCTCAATTCCTTTCAAGTGAGATAATCCTTTTGACATTTCAATAAGAAAGAGCTCAGCAAATTCCTAACGTAGCCGTTGCACTTCAGTAGGTAAGTTCTCGATCTCTTTAACCTCTAAGAATCTCCTGATTAAGAGAAGTATATAGTCTTCAGCCTTGATCTCTCATACAAACTGAACTTGGAAAATCATTAAGGACTTTCGCCATAGAGATAGCAATCTTTTCTTGGGTTTCTTGGGTTTCTTGTACTTCCTTAGAACTTATAGGTATCAATATAATTTTCTTCCCGTCCTTTTGAAACATTAAGTGTTTCTATACCCATCGTGTAACACCCTCAAGTCAAATAACCATAGTCGGTCGAGTAATATGTGAGATGCACACATGGAGAAAACATCACACATCACCTCGCCCTTATACCTATCACCAATAGTAATTAGTACTCTAACTTACTCGAAAACATGTAATCCTCCTTTCTCGTTCAGCCAGTAAATCTTGTATGGCTTGGAGTGTGGAATAGTCAACAATTTCATGGCTTTAACTACCCCTTGTGCGATGACGCTAGTACAGCTCCCTTCGTCAATGATCATAACACATAGCTTACCATTCACCCGACAATTCGTATAAAAGAGGTTCTCTCTTTCCTTATTTTCATCAATCATAAAAGTACTGATAGATTGTCGAACAACAAAGTAATACTTGGCACCGCCCTCAAGAGGTATCTTAACCTCCTGATATTCCTCAAATTCTTCCAACATTCGATCGATTGCCATTTCTTCCTCTCCTTCACTCACTTTTTACTTCAAACTAGGGCTTGTCTCCTTTATGGTTATAACTCAACGGTTCAGACATTAATTAACCATGTGTCCATAACCAAAGCATTTAAAATATTTAATTTCTCGGGCTTTCCTTACTGAACTCTAACTCTAGTTTTTATAGATCTCAAGTTCCTTAATCTTGCTCTTACCTTGGCCCTCGTTTGATCAGCTTAGCACATGACCTCAGCATTCCATCTCGAAACTGTTTGATGCCCTATCATTCTCTGGTCTACGTAGCAGGCCAGTCCTATTCGGTGCCATGGTTCGATTACTCGGCATTCGGTTAGCCTAGTTCCATTGTTGCCTTTCAACTCTCTAAGCTACACAGATGATTTCATCCAAAGTTGTAAGACTTTGCAATTCTACAACATGACCAATCTCATCTCAAAGTCTCAAAATGAATTGTACTATAATTCAGGTCTCAGGCTCGTCAACATCACATCGTAACATGAGCAACTAAAACTCTCGAACATAGTCGTTTACGGATCTATTACCTTACCTCAAGCCTTGGATTCATCAAAAAATATCCTATTCGTAGTGTTTAGAAACAAACCTATTCCTCTAAACTCTCTTCATCTCGTTCCATATTCGGATCTCGCATCGGGTTCTTAAGCACATATTCTATAACTTCTTCCACCACATTGTCATATACCTAGAAAGCTCTAATGCGGACAGCATCTTCATAATAATAAAAATCAAACATCTTTTCGATCTTCTCTTTCCAGCTCAAGTAATCATCAGCATTACCAAACCCGTTGAAGTTCGAAATATGTACTTTAAAATGTTTGGCACCTCTTGACGCTCTGAACTCTCGCTTATCAAGCCCAACATACTAGTCTTCTTCTTCTTGTTCGTATTCTTCCACTTCGTCCAGCTCTAACCTTCTCCCCACAACTCTGTCAGCACATCGCAGTGGTGCATAGTTCACTAGAAAGGCTTTCGAAGCTCACTCTTTCATCTGCCTCCTCGGCCAATCTCTTATTTCTCGACCCTGCTCAACAACTCTATCACACGGTCCATTCTCTAAGACTATGTTTATTGAGATAACTAAATTGACCACAATAGCAATAAGATCTTGTATTTGCTCATTAGTAATGCATAGTGTTTGTTAGGTCACTCAACCACAACTATGAGCATTACTTTCAACATCGTGAATCTATCCCTGTACATTAGGGTTCGACATTCCTAACACAACATTTCAATAACTATACTTCACATAGATAGCTATAATCACATACAGTATCTCGAACAGCAGATTGACTATTATTATACAGCTCTTGGTCTCAACCTCAACCTCAACCTTAACCTCTAATACCAGAAATATATGATGTGCCTAAAAGCTCAGTTATTACTAAAACTTACAGAGACAGATTTTAACTGAAATGGATCCTTCGAGATATCGAAGAAAATTAAAAAGAAATAGTCTACTATCGAACAAAAGTAGCTAACGTGAAACTACTCAGCGGATATGACTCACCAACGAACATAACACAACTTGACACCATACTTGATATAATGCACAAGTTAATGTCAAAATCTACCTACCACTAATTCTAAATTATTAGGCAAGATTAAATAAAAGTATAAAATATGGAGTTGAAGAGAATTGTCTCACAAGAATAGAATATTCAATATATATATATATTATTTGCGGCTTACAAAAAAAAATGACTATTTATAGTAAATCCCTAAGATAGCATTACAAATAATGAAATAATAAAAAAGTATATACAAAAAGGAGATTTCTAGTATATACTAAAAAGGATAAAAAGAAACAAAAGGCAAAAAATAGAAAAGTAATATAATGTCAGACAAAATAAACAGGTGGCAATGCAACATTATTTCCATACAAATATTTTTTTAGCATAGCAGGCAAGAGAGGTCAAAATATTACGATAATAAGGGCAAGAACGAGAGAGATGGTGACATACTGAGAGAAAACTATTCTACTGTTTAAGTGAGTCTTCGGTCACTCGACAGGAACTTGTCAACAGTGTTTAGTCGAATTACTCAGCACATGGTTCCTAACAACATAGCAAGAAAAAACTATTCGGCTATTTAAATAATTCTCTAGTCACTTAATAGGAACTTTTCAACAATGTTTGGTTGGATTACTCAGTAAGACAATGGTCGATATCATCACTTCCAAATGTACAGATCAACGTACGACAATTAAGGGAGCTCAAAGAGTACAACCACATTCTTTTAGCGTAAACTTTCTCATCATTAGTAGATTACCGAAAGAGAATTCGCTAGGTAAGAGATTGGAATCCTCGAAGCTATGCACGAGTAATAGGACCATTGGTCAACAGTTCATCAGCTGCCTTTAGGAAGCTTCTGGGGACCTTTATCTGTTCCTGATGAAGCCTAACTCCTCCACCATGAATGTATCTTATTAGATTCCCTCTCACATGAAAGTTTTCTCCATTAAGAGTACGTACCACAGCCTTCAACCCCATGCAAACAATGTCCTTTGGGCCAAGTTTGTTTAGTGTAAGAGAACCACACCTAGATCCTCCTTCATTCTTTGGCTAGCTTCTCATAGGAAGCTATATATTCTTGACAAGCTTCACCTATGGGGCATCACAACCCAAGACATCTACTAACTTTGCAATCGATACCCTGAAAACAACAAACACCTCATTTTTACTGCAACTTCTCCAAAGGTGTTTGGCATTGTGTCATCTCCACACTGGGTGGACCTCTTTCACTCCTCTCTCCTGGTAAGACGTTATTTCTTTTTGCTCCAAGAGCTCCTTGTGAAATCTTCCAATTGCTGGCCTACAGTGCTTGTGATTGCAGTTTGTTGTATTTGGAGGGTCAAGAGTAGTGTTAGATTGGGGAAAAGTCTTCTAAGCCATGACTTTGTATCTAAACAAATTTTGTACTACATTTCTTAACTAGTTAGGATATCCTTTTGAGTGGTTTGATCTAATTTAGCTTTTTTGTAAAGCCTTTTTGAGGGTAGCCCCTTCTCCACTCCTTGCGGTCATATATCTCTTTCCATTAATAAAATTTACTCTATTATAAAAAAAAAAGATACTAAATTATATCATAGTTGAGGAACCAATAAAGTACCCCTTCTCCACTCCTTGTGGTCATATATCTCTTTCCATTAATAAAATTTACTCTATTATAAAAAAAAAGATACTAAATTATATCATAGTTGAGGAACCAATAAAGTAGACTTCAAACAAAGATTGGATGATTGGATTTCTTCTTGTACTTTTGCAAATACATGTTCAACATCAGCTACCCAAACTGTTGTATCAACCTCATTCTCATCAAATGTTGGAAAAAACTTGCAAAGATTGACATGTGGTGTGAAGCAACAATATCAATTTCTACATATTGTCTTCTACAATTGTAAAGAGATGTACAATTACCATTGAGGCTTGTAAAGGCAGAAGGAATGGACTCGATTGAGTTTTCATGGATTGTGAGCTCTAACTAGTTAAGAAAATTTTGATGATCATAGATTTGATAAAAGTTGGGATTAGAGGACATTTTTGAGTGTCAACTTCAGCACATTTGGGCCAACTGACTTCAAATATTCAGGCTCATGACTATTATTAGGCTTGTAATAGTGGTTACACCACATCTTCTCACATGGTTGTGATTTATGAGTTGTCTCCCTCTTTACTACAAATCTCAAGCTCTCAATGTCCCCTTTGAAAGCAGGGGGAGCCATCATAACATGTCTCTTACTCTCCTCTTGACGTACTCTAGCTTTGCTCAGGATAGGAAATAATTTTTCCCCAATCAAATGACCACATATGTCATATAGATCAAAGTAGAGCCCACGTAGAGTCTTAACACTCAAACTTTCCCTGGCATCTTATTATAAATGGAAGCATCCTCCACACATTTCTAGCCTAGATTGTAAAATAAGGTCCATCTCATACCACAACTCCTCCATCGGATTGTCATACTCCATCACACTCATATTGCCTTGAGTGGTAATTCAAAGCCTTTATTTAATTCCAAAGTATTTGGATGTAATTTCCAAGTTCATATAAATTGCTTGGACAGCATTCGTTTGCTATTTTGTAAAACGGATATGTACACCACCATTGAATTAATTAGTGAAGCCATCACCATTGAATTTTTGACATTCTACACCTCATATTGTCGTAACATGTTTGAAGGGACAGGATGTCTCCATTGATATATCCTAGCTTTCCACAACCCATAATCACTAGCCAACCAATTGAAACCACTTGTGAAAATTCACTCTGTTCAACTTATGCTGAGTTATTAGAGTTAATGTTGATTTCCCATGGATACATGAGGGCCAACTGCCTTTTGCTGGACATTTCTGTGCCTTCTAAGGATCCAAATTTTAACCTGGATCCAGGTAATATTGTGGCTATTTTGGGGTAGTATTGCCCAATTTAATCACTTAAGGTCAATTAAAATCGACTAAAGCCCTAATATTATGAAGAAAAAGTTATAGAAATTCAACTCATAATTTTATTCGATAATTTCAGAGTACATATCCATAGCCAGGTACCCTAGAAAAGAGAGAGAAGACTGAATTTCCCAGTTACAAGATTTAAATATGGTGATATCCCATATCAAAAACCCAAAAAATAAAATAAAAGAAAATAAAACATAAAAGTTATCTCCTTCAGCTAATATTAACCATACCAGCTAAGCACAGATACAAGAAATATATATCTAATCTTGCTTTAGATAAAATGAGCATCAATTCTCTGATTATCACGGTTCATACAACAAGGTTGAAATTATTCAGTTTAAGCAAAAAACTGATTTTGTAATAAAACAGAAAAGCATACCTCACCCACAAGAGTCAAGGAAGAACCAACTGGAAGTACTCGCTCGATTCTCTTAACTCCAAGCATCTACGAGACAAGAAGATACAAGATTGAGAAACTTGAATAATATCTCATATGAACAATTTAGTCTTTTCAAAGTTACTTTGGTGGATATCAAGCCACAGAACCACAAACCTTGAGACCTTGAAGATAATCCAATGTCCCACGTACAAGGGATCGTCCAGACTCTTCAAAAACTTCACTTGCAACTGTCAATTCAAAACCTGATGCACCCCGTGCCCCCAATACATGAACACGACTAGTCCCATCATCCTAGTTCATATCCAACAAAAGGAAATTAGATATTTCTTGTGCACCCATAAGGACATAAAGGGAACAAACAAATGCCAGGGGAAAAACGAAAGGGAAAAAACCTCCAGTTTTCATCCAAGGATCCAACAACAAAGAAAATAAATTAAAAGGAGCTGGTTCTCACCAAGTACCAAGGAACCTCTTTACTCATAGATAGCATTAGGGCTGAATCTTGTATCCAAGAGCCAGCATCATTGTGTTTCAAAAAATGCTGCTCTGCCTGAAAAATAAGTCAACAAGAGTGTCAGAAAACTAGTAAAAGACTCAATAAAAAGTCCCAGATAAATAGAACATTCGAGTGAAACTTTGAAATATATTTCTTACCGTCTCCTCCACTATTACACCTCGAATGCCACTATACTCACAATTGATTGGCGTGTCAGAACCAACTCTACCGGAAAGAGAAACTATTAAAGGCAATACCTTACATTCGGTATCCAACAACTGCGCTGCAATGTCAGAGCTTGGTATTTAGTTGACATTATCAGAATGCATGAAAGAGCCCATGGTAACATCATAGAGTAGTAATGAGATGCAAAAATGTACTCAAGAAATTTCTTGCAAAAATGCATCTTGGTATCACAAAATTGCAATCAACTGATTTAAGAACTGTTGCTTATTAGCCAAAGACAAACAGGGAAAAGCACTATTTGAATTTCATTTTCCTAGTATACTAATAGCAAGCATGTTTCATAAACACCATAATTATTAGAACATAGATTATTCAGAAATGGTTCTTCGTGAATATATGATCCATCATTAGTCAACAAAAGCAAAGTCCAACATGATTGCTTATCATGTACTGTAACTCAATTGTAACTTTAGTTTTGATTTTTGCAGTTGATCTTTGACTATCTTCCTCACGGATGATCTGAACAGATCATGCATTAGATGTAGTTCTGACCAACATATCGCATACACCTCTAACTTTCTAACATTTGCAAACATTTACACCATGTTCACTTGGTGAGAATGGAATACCCATTCCCCCCATAATACCTATCACACACTTTTTACAGTGTTCAATTACCCTTTGCTGTGTGTAATGCCATTCGACAGTAACACCAATTCCAATTGCACCCCACATCTGGATTCATTTCCTCCAGCCAAGAATTGTGACTTCTTTCACACTCCACCTTTTTCATTCCAATGTTGCCCTCATGCAAAATCAAAACTTCCAACTCTTTGCCTTTCAACAATCAACCAAACCTACATCTACCGGTCTAAAAAAAACACATCTGCCCTTCTACACTTCCATGCCCTCTTCTCACACTTCAACAAATTCTATCTAAAGCTTCTCAATTCTCATCCAAGCAAATCACCCCTCATGTCCCTTTCACCACCTACTCTACTCCACCACTGATTTTTTGTAGCACTAGTTTGAGCTGGGGTTTTGGGATTTGAGACGCGGGGGCTGTACTTGGATGATATACAAAGGTGCTTGGTGAGTGAAATGACCACCACTATATTACTTTCGTGGAATTTCACCGATTTCCAAACAAGGTCATTATCCCGCATCTTTGACTTCTTTCGTCGATGTCTTCGATGAATGTTACGTCATGTTGATTTTCCAATTGGGTTCATATAATTTTTTCACAGTTTAGGGTAGGGGATTCAATTTGGCAGGTGCTGCAATAATGGGGTTAGGGTTTCAAGTTTGGGATTTGCCAATAGTAATGCTGCAGTGAAGTTTCTTCTTAATTTCAATTTTGTTTCTTTCTTTTTTTTTTATTCATTTAACTAGGGGTATTTTGGGTATTTGATATTCTACTTACCTCTTATTCCATATTGCATTTTTACAAAGCGAACAATGTAGTTAAATACCGTAGTATCTATTTCCCACTTATTGCACTTCCATTCTATTCCCAAGTCTTTATGATTCTATTTCCTCCTTATTCCATTCAACCAACTAAACATGCTGTTAGAGCTTATCAAGAAATGAAATCATTAAAAAAACCAAAGAAAGAGGGCTAAGGGAGGAAGAGCTCAGACAGAAAGCTTCACCTAGTGTTTCCCCCTATTACCAAAGCAAAACTCTTTTCTTTTTTTTTTTTTTCTTTTTTCATTTATTTGCCAAGTAATGATAGGTTGATAATATGAGCATATAACTAAAAAGGAATGTGATCTTGCAAACAGAGTTTGCAATATTTAAACACAAGGAAATACTGAATGGGTGTTATAGTGGAATGAAAGAATCTGCTCAACTTATGCAGCATCATATTCATGGTTTAATAATCCCAAATCACATGAAGTGCATACTCCATAATTCAGCAAAAAGACCTGGAAAGTTATAATAATGGCCAGTATATCCTATGGACTCAACAGATTCCTATATGTACAAGAGAAATTGGTAAGAATTAAATTGTATCTCAAGAGGCTTTCTTTCCAACACCCAAGAGTTTGTCTCTGGGGTATGCAGCTGCACCAAATTACCTATGTCTTGGAATTTTAATTTCCACAGATGTGTGTGTGAAGCTGCTCGTTTAAATAACTGGATATACCTTTACATGAGTAAAGGGTTAAAATACTAATGCATTCCCCACCAATTAACAATACACCAACTGCTTCACTTGAAGTATCCTTATTAAGGTGAATTAGTCTTCGATGAAGGGGATGGAGGCATATCAATAAGTTGTTTGATCTAATTAGTTAATGTATGGTCCGACGATTGGTGGCTAGAAGCAGTTTTTAGTAGACTTGGAGATGTAATAAATTCATCTTTAGGCAGATAAGAAATGAGAATAACCGGCATGTGATCACAGTTATGATTGTTTTAATTGAGGAAGAAAGAAAGAAAGATATTAGCTACCACCTAAGGCCAAGATTAAGAGTTATTCATTCGTGCTTCCTCCCAGGAAGCACTCACTCTAGCTTATTTTCACTCACATTTACAAGGAATAAAGATTGAAGTAACAAAGAAAGATATGTGAAAGATACAGCCAAATCCTAGGCTGATCAAATATCATGACCAGTGACCAGTGAACCTATCAATGGAGCACGCTGTTCAAAAGGACATTCTATTTAAGAATCAAATTAAGCAAGCACTGGGCATAAAGAGGTCATAACTTCTATGTCCCAACTCTAGGTAGACAAGATGACTCTAGTTGGACTGTATTTCGTGAAGCACCATGAGGTATTGGACAGAAGAAAAGCTATTGTCTTACTGTCAAATGTTTAGTCAATCTATTTCAACTACTCATGCATCTGTATTGACTTTGACATCCCCTGCTTTCTCTAGCTACTTCAATGGAGTTAAAGGGAGAATCGTGCTACTGTATGCATATAATAAAGAAGTTTGTCTTGGGGTGAGTAACTGCATCTCAAAATATCACTCTGGCCACGTATGAAACAATCTGTTCCTTGACTAATGTTTCGTAAGTATCACCAGAACAATGGATATGTCACTAATGCACTTACAGTTTATTTAGTGTTTTATTTTCATGTTTCTTAAATCCCGTAAACCCACCTCTCACTAAATGAAGAGGTTATGCAGACTCTACAAATGGGCCATAATCCCATCCAATGAATGTCTAAGACAGCTCAAAAGATTCATGAAGTTTTTTCCATATGAAAATTACTTCAACTTAAAAAAGTTGGTCTCTAAATAGTATGCAGAAAAGAGGACATAAGAAATTTTGAAAACAAAGAAAATGATGTTTTTCATCAATTTATATGTATTATAAGAAATATCAATATATATAGACAATATCTACCTAATAGTTGTAACAATAGTTGGTATACTAACCTCTACCTAACACACGTTAATTATCCTATCTGAAAGATAAAGAGAGAAAAATAAATGCTATTGACAAAAAATTACAACTCAACACTCCTCCTTAAGTTAAGGGTAAATGTCTATCATTCCCAACTTGAAAATAATCTCCTAAAAATTTGTACTATTTAATCCTTTTGTTGAAATATCTACAAGTTACCTTACTGAAGGAATGTATGACACACAAACTAGACTTTCCTCCAACTTTTCTTTGATGAAATGCCTAACAATCTCAATGTGTTTCATCCTATCATGTTGTAGAGGATTATGAGCAATGTTGATTACTAATTTATTGTCACTATAAAGCTTCACAAATCCTTCCCATTTAATTTTTAAGTCATCTAGAACCATCTTCAACCATAGCAACTTGTAAATCCCTTGAGCAAGTACCCTAAATTCTAATTCTACAGTTCATCTAACCACAACATTCTACTTCTTATTTCTCCAAGTTACAAGATTTCCTCTGAGAAACGTACAGTAGCCCAAAGTTGAGCTTGTATCCACTATCAATCTTGTATAATTTGCATCACCGTAGGCTTCTAGTGTAAGATTATCACTTTTTTTTTAATAAAATCCCCTTTCCTAAACTTCCTTTAAGATAGCGTAAAACCCTATAAACTGCTTATAAATAAGAGTTTATTAGATTATGCATAAACTGACCTATCACACTCATAGAGTATGCCATGTCAGCTCAAGTATGTGCAAGGTATATGAGTTTTCCAACTAATCTTTAGAACATCCTTCCATCAACTATTGGCTCCTCTTTAGCTTTTACAAGTTTCTAATTAGGATCCATTGGAGTAGAGACTAATTTACACCCTATCATTTTCGTTTCCTCCAAGAGATTAAGCACATGTTTTTGTTGTGATATGAAGATCATTTTAGTTGAGTAAGCCACCTCAATATAAAGAAAATACTTCAATTTCCCAAGCTCTTTTAATTCAAATTCTTTTGTCAATTATTATTCCAACTGTTGCTGCTCCTTCCCATCATTCCCTATAACAATAATGTCATCAACCAACACTAAGAGTGTTGTTAATCCCCCTAAGGTCAAGTGCTTAATGAACAAAGTGTGGTCACCTTAGCTTTGCTTGTAACCCAAAGCTGTCATCACTTCAATGAACCTACCAAACCAAGCTCTAGGAGACTTTTTCAGTCCATATAGAGCTTTTTTAGTCGACAAACTTTATTTCTTAACTTTTCTTCTTCAAAACCCAATGGATGTCTATATAAATTTCTTTTTCTAAGTCTCCATGAACGAAAGCATTTTTCACATCATACATCAAAAGTGGCTAACCAATGTGAGTTGCTAAGGATAATAGAATTCTTACCATGTTCATTTTCACTATTGGAGCTAAAGTTTCATGATAATCAACACCATAGGTTTAAATGTACCCTCTCGCAACTAAACTTGCTTCATATCTCTCAAGCATCTCATTTGCTCTGTAATTCAATGCGTAAGGCCATAAACGGTCTATTATGCTTTCCTTTTCGCTTATCGATATGTCTTGTTTTTCTCCAAAGCATCTGTTTCCTCTATCATGGCCTCTCTCCATGCTCTTTTTGATAATACCTTAGATACAGTATTGGACATAGAAATGGCATTTAGGCTTATTATGAATTTTTTGTAGGTTGATGACAAGTGTTTAAGTGATACATGGTCATGCATTGGGTAAAGGGGTCTCTTGGGGCATTCTCTAGTGCCCTTTCAAATAGCAATAAGGAGATCATTGCTGTCTATGGGTTTTCAAATTGTCTCTAATTGCAATAAAGGATCCATTCTTACCATGGCCTCATTTTCAAAGCTCAAGTTGCATTCTTGAACCTGTTGCAAGTCTGAACGATTGCTCTTCTTGAACATACTTATGAAAATCTTAAAAAACCATGAGTTGCACTTATTAACTCTAAAGAAGATTTATTTTATGAAAAAAAGGCTCTTTTTAACTGAATCTTAAGCATGGCTTTTTGGAGGGGTCATTGGACTTATGTTGTATGAGAATTTAAGAGTAAGTGCAAATAAGTCGAGAGGGTTAAAAGGCTCAAAAATCTCAACCTCAACATTGACTTTCTCTCCCTAAAGATGAGACTTTGTGAAGTATAGCTTATTTTCAATGAATATGACATTAGTTGAGGTATAAAATTTTCTTCAAATGGAGTGATAGAATTTGTATCCCTTTTGAGTAGGTGAATGACCCAAAAACACACACTTAATTACACAAGGATCCAACAACTCTATGTTGACTATCAACATGAATAAATGCAGTACAACCAAAGACTCTAGGTATAAGGCCACTCAATGTTCTGAAATGAGGTAAAAAATTGTTGAGAATGTCTATAGAGCTTTTATTATCTACCACTCATGAGGGTTAACTTGTTTATCATGTGTGTAGTAATGAGAATAGCCTTTTTCCAATAGGATATAGGAACATTCTCCAAAAACAACAAGGCTTTAGTACTGTTAAGCAAATGGCCATTTTTCCTTTCAGCAATCCCATTTTATTGAGACGTGTCAACACAAAATGATTCATGAATAACACCCTTATTTCGAAAATAAGGTGATAAAATTTAATTGAAGTAATACCTAGCATTATTAGACTTAAAAGTTTTTATTTTAACCCTAAATTGAATCTAAAACATAAAATAGAAAATCAGACTGATAGTGTTGACATCTGATTTTTGTTTAAGTAGAAAGATCCATGTAACCTATGTGCAACCATCAATCAATGAAACAAACTATCAAGCCCCTGAAATATTTAGTATACTTAAAGGTCCCCAAATATCATTATGAACCAAATGAAAAGGGAAATGGTTCCTTTTATTAGTAATAGGAAAAAATACACGAGTATGTTTTGCTAACTCACAAACCTCACAATGAAACTCAGAGATATCTTTCAAGTAATTTGGGAAACATGATTTTCAAAACTCTAAATAAAGGGTGACCTAAACGTAAATGGTGAAGCCAAATAGCATCTTTATTAAAAAGACTGAAAAACAACATAAAAACATTACTCATAATATTTCGAGACAATTCAAGGTAATAGAGCCCATTTCCCAAGTCCAATCTTCCTCTTTGAGATCTGATCCTAAAGAACACATTCAACCATAGAAAAACAGCATGATAATTGAGGTCATTTGTAAGCTTTTAAATAAATATAAGGCTAACCGACAATTTTGGCACATGAAGAACATCTTTAAGGACAATTGAAGGGGTGATATAGAATTCTCCTAATCCAGCAATAGTAGCTAGGGCACCAATTGCTACTAAAATTTTTCTAGTGCTAAGGCAAAGAGTATATGAATGGAAAAAATATGAAGAGTGGGTCATATGATTGATAGCTCTAGAGTTAAGAATCCAAGAGTCGGAATAAATTTTTTTAGGAGTGCATTTCATAAGAGACTAAAGATTAAACTAAGAAAGTAAATGAACTTACCTAGAAGACTTCTCAAGAGATCCTATCAAGTTCTTCAACTTGTTGATTTCGTTGAATCCCTTTGTCTTTGAAGCTTCATCAATCTTGATTTCCTCAATCAAGCAAGTTTGAGGTTTGGAATTACTAGTAATGGCAGAAGTGGACATGATGAAACAGAAAAAAGTAACCCAAAAGTAATTGGAAAGTGATTGTAAAATTAGCAACAATTAAGGCTCCCCAAATAATTATTTCAAGAAAAATGAAGAGGAATGGCAGCAATGAAGGCTGCTTGTTGAAGCAAAAATCTTAGGAAAAAAAAAACCTAAGGCTCTGATACCATGTAACAAATTTTGAAGAGAAAGAAAATGATGTTTTTCATTAATTAATACATTACAAGAAACATAAATATATATAAACAATGTCTACCTAGTAGTTGTAACAATAGTTGGTATACGAACCTCTACCTAATGCACCATTAATTATCTAAAAGATAAAGAGAGAAAAAAAATGGTATTCACAAAAAAATTACAGGTTAACAAAGGAAACAATCTCCAGCTACCATTTGTTGAAGTTTCTCAAATAGCTATGGTTGCAACAGTCACAATTAAAAGACTAACTCATGATAACAGAATTTCTCCATCTAAGTCCATAATAGATGTCCACATGTGCTTGTATCTGAGTCTCATCAACACCAATGCCCCTCGCCACAGGTTTGGATGAAAGTACCAAAATAGAATTTAAGAAGTGGAGGACTCATATCCATGCATCCTTTGGTACTCGGACTCCACTTTCCCTTGCCATATACCTATAGGGACACTTTGAAAATGGAAATACTTGGCAGATTTAACACCTGTAAGGGTTTAGATTAAGAAAAAGGTAGAGCAGTCAACTCTACACAACATGAAAGAGGGAAGACTAAGTGGGAGTAAAAATGTATAGCACATAACAGTAGCAGTACCATGACAGAAGGAAGAAAGACCACATGACTTTACACCGATAGAGATTTCAAGATTCCAGCTTCCAGCTTATAGGAACCGTAAGTGACCACTTCGCAACTGTCACCAAGCCCTAATGAACAAGCAAGAGAGTTGCAATCAAGGGAGACATAAAAAGGAATGGATGCACTTCAGCTTTGGTGGGAAGGTTCATCATAGAAAGAAAACTCGCTCATAACCTAGCTCAGGACCTTCTATCAACAGGGCAACTGCTCATTGCTCCTAATAGAACTCCCCTCCCCCTAAAATTAGGGGATGTATCTGTACCAGTCCTGTGAGCAACAAACTTGCTAGAGATGGAAGGGCACCACTTCTTATTTTACAGAAAAAGGGGCATTGATACGAAGAGTGCTCTGGAGTAGAAAGAGAAGGCACACAAGCAAGTAGAGTCTATCAAACAAAAATCTTCCTCTTCTTTCAGTCCAGTAACTTCTAATTTCTCTGCTTACTACATTTATTTCACTGGGGGTATCAAGAATGATACTGCAACCACTACCCATATTGAAATGCTGATTCAATGGCGTGCTACATCAGCAGGGAGATCATTAAATTGAATCTTCTATCCCAGAACATTACATTCTAATCCAAATCCACACCCTGTTTCTACTATACATAGTAAACGACACATAAAGCTAGCAAAAGGTAATATACAAAGTCCATAATGACACTTATCCAGACAGGCTATTTGGAACTGTCACTCTGTCAGGCTTTGCTGATTGCCCGTTTACCAACAACTAGGTGCGTCATTAACTCATAAGAAATTGCATGTCTGGACAGTCCATGACAGAAACAATGCAACTGATCCTAGTCTCACATGATAAATAGAAACCAAAATCAGAGACAAATAATATATGAAACATCCGATGGAAAGACAGATTATACAGAACATAATCTTGGAACAATAACGAGTCTTCAATAGTATTTATCAAAAATTAGAAAGCTAAAAGATCAACTGAGACATAGTTACATTTTTCAAAATCAACAGATAGTGCACATACCCAATTCCTTCAATTGATTGACCCTCAAAACAGATTTTAAAGCCTCTGCATCCCTACAAAGTTCATAACAAAAGAGTGAAAACACGAATATTCAGAACGACATCATTGAATAACATCCCAAAAATGACTATAGCTTATACATGAAGCTAAAATCCAATTTAAAAAAAAAAATACAATTGGTATCTTTAGGCATAATTAGAGTACCTATTTATATTCTTCATATTTTACTATAAACTGAAAGTGGGTCGTTAGAACTTTACCTTCCACTGCTTCTGCCAAGAAGATAGAGAGCAGCAGCACTCAAGCAACAACTAATACCACTCCACGGAATCATGTGGAAAGAGACACTAGATACAATGGGACACTTTTTATCATGCAATGGTATTGGGTCAATACGTTAGTATTTAATGACAGTTGAAACTAAAGAAGAAAACGAGAGAAATTGGAGAATTGGAAGTAATGGGATATGAAGGGTTGTGGAAATCGAGGAAAAGGAATCACAGAGTAAAGTTTGGATTTTGATTACTTGCTATAAAAGTTCAATGACAACTTAGAAACAGAGAGAGGAGAGAGAGAGAGAGAGAGAATCGGGTGCTAGGAGTAAAGAAGAGGGTGAAGGGAGAGAGGGGGGAGAGGGGGGAATGTATGGGTGATGGATGGACGAAGTGCGTGAACAGTCGGAACCCGTTCGACAAATTGATCTAGAGTAATCAATTATGGTTTTTTTTTTTTCCCAATTTATTTGTACATATTTAAAACCTCATATTCAAAAAAATTATTTTATTTTTTATTTTTATTTCATAATTACAATAAAAGTAATAATTAAAGTGTCAAAATTAAAAAATAAAAATTTATATACTTTTAAAAAAATTACAAAAAATTTTTTTTTCATTAATTGAAAATATATATTTTATACATTAGAAATAATTATTTTAATTAGTATTTTTTAAATATGAATAAAATAAAGGGTAAATAAATTCAACTTTATAGGAATTTATTAAGTATTTAATTTTAGAAGAGGGATGCATATAAAATTATATTTCTATTTTTTTGGTATTTTACTCTTATCAAATACAAGATTGTAAAAGATACTAATAAGACAACAAAAAGATGAAAAAAAATAATAAATTAAATAGAGCCTATGATGAGAACAAAAATACAAATTCTAAAAGCACAAAAGATTTTTTTGAAAAATCTCTAAAGGATAGAAACAACAAGAAAAGGAAAAAAAATTTAAAATTCCAAAAATCTAGGTGTTAGGAAAGTAATCTAAACATATAATAAAATCTTATCTTCAATACGTAATTCTACGCTTACATGTAAAATAATGTCTTCAAGAGACAATTTCATTAGGCTATAACCATAAGGGTTGACTATCTCCCCCATTTCACTCTACACATCCCTAGTTAGAAAAATACCCACAAATACAAAAGCTTCTCATCTAACATGAAAAAAAAAAAAAAAAATTATTATAGCAAAGAAAAAAAACAGATTTACCATTTAGAGCTTCAATTCACTAATTTTTCTTTGAATTCCGCATCTCTTTAGATGCCCTTATATATACCATAGTAAAAATTGGTTCTCTTTTTTTCTTTCACTTTTTCCTCAAAGTTTCAAGTTGCTAGCTATATCTTATTATTGCAAACATAAAAACTATAAATGGAATACAATATAGTTAAATTATTGTTTTGAGATTGTGCTTGTATAATAGGTTATGAATGGCACAACATTTGTTAAACAAAATGTCCAAATAGGTTTTATGCTAATATTTACTTATGTTTGGTGAAATGTCTAAAGTTTTTTATCAACTAAAACAAAATATGTAAAGAAGTTCAATAAGGATTGTTTGTAAGCCTCTCAATCGATTATGTAGGATTCGATTCGTAAAATTTAAGGCAACCGAGCAAATTGTCCAGTCCAACCTAAATTTTTACAATGAATTTAGGAATATTAGTAAAAATGATCTCGTAAGCTTGAATTTAAAAAATTAATAATAAATTTATAGAATATTATAATATCAAATTTTAAGTAAATTTTTGTTATTTATCGGAAATGCATAAATTAAATTCCAATAACTAATAAGTCACTAGAGATAAATTATATGCACACTAAAATTTATAAAATAACTTAAATAATATTTAGAAATATTTATTTATACTATATATGAATTTATATATAGGTAGAAATACGTGTAATTACTTAAAATACACAACATATGCTAAAATAATGTTAATTAATTAAAAAAAATTCACAAATAATTAAGGAAAAATAAAAAAAAATCAGGAAAAATGAAGAATGATCCAAATCAAGGTCATGGCAGCTGGGGAAAGAAAGAAAAAAATTAGCCAATCAAATTAACATAACAAAAAAGGTAATTTGGAGAAAAATAAAGCAAATGTCTAGTCAAATTAATGCACTATAATTCCCCTAGAACCCTATAAATACCTATAAAATTACAGAAGCTCATTTGGGATCTTTGCAGTTGTAGGAAATTAGGAGGGTCGAAATTTTGAAAGAAAATTAGAGTTTACAAAAATCTATGCAATCAAGACTTTAGAGGAGATCCCAAACCTAGTGACCATCTAGGAGTAAACAGTCACCACCACCACACAATGGTGGCAACACCCATACTAGTCGACAAGGTCATGGTGGCCGGAGTTACCAGATTTCGGTAAATTCGATTTTCCCTTCAATTTTTCATATTTTGTTAAAAATGCTAAATAGTTTTAGAAAATTATGAAATTTGGTATTCTAGCATATTTTTTTATATAGTTTTTAGGAAAAATATTATTTTGATAAAAATATGTCCTGTGATATATAGTGCTGAAGAAATCATGAATATGGAACATATTTCAGTTTAAAAATAAATGACCTTAAGAGTGTAATTTTGAGCTCACAATTTTTGTGTAGGCTAGTTAGGGTATTTAAAATAGTGCTATGAAGCTCTTTTTCAAAAATGAATTTTCAAAATTTTTAGATAATTTTTAGGCCTTAAAATGATGCATAAAATGAGTAATTTGAGGTTAATTAAGTAATTAAATGGTTAATTACTGATTTAGTACATAATTATATGTTTTTGGATGTTAAAATCTGAAGAAATATGATACTTATAGCATTTAAGATGTTAAATATAATTATTAGAATATTATATAATATCTATTTAATAAGTAAAAATGTTATATTTTAAGTTAATTTTGTAAATTAGAGTAATTAAGAGTAAAATCTAATTTGGGATGAATTTAGATATTATGAGATGTTAATTGATGTTGGAAGTTGATATTTGAAGTAATAGGACTATTAGATATGTATATTATTTACATAATAGGTAATAATGTATAATATGTAAATATAAGAAATAAATGAGTGGGAAAATATTAGGTTAAAATTGATATTTTAATATTAATAAAAATATGTAATAAATCTGGTAGGAAACTTAAATTTAGGTGTTTATAAAAAAAATGTAAAATTTTCTCACATCGGGAATAAATTCGATACACTAATAAAGATTTAAGTGTACCAAATAGAATAGAATATTAATTTATGACTAAAAGTGATAGTTAGAATACTTGAGCCTAATGTGATGAATTTCACATTTGTGTTTGGATTGCATTTTTAGGATTTACGAATAATACTCGTAGTTAAAATTGATTTAAACCTAAACCAAAATCGGATTCGGAAACCGAACCATAAACTAACTTAGGATGAATTAATAATAACTAATATGTATATAGGAAGAATTTGGTTAAATCATAACCTAGAGTATATATATATATATATATATCAAAATATAAATACTAAAGAGCATATTGATATTATAAGACACACGGAGACGAGTCAACCTATGGTTGGTTAAGTAAATAATCAAAGATACCAAATAAGTTGGGATTAATATATTGCTATATTTCAGAGCAATAATTTATAGTACTCAAAGGCTTAAAATTGTACTTGATTGTGCTTATTAAATAGTCAACTATGTACATGTGTTTGTTTTTTAGTTGAAGATGTGATTTGGTTTACTACTTTAACTTGTATCGTATAATTTGTACGAAATGATTGATCACCCTAAACTGGACCTAATCAAATATATGACTTAAAATCATAAATCGAACATGCATAGCAAAGCCATTAGGGAAATAATAAGATTCTCCGGCTAAACACTAAACCCTTTGAAATGGATAGTACCAAATAGCATAATTGGTCCCTTTTTTCATCCTTAGTCGAATTAAGTGGCAGGTGAGGAGGTTACCTAAAGGTGAAGTCAATAGTTCAAAGATAGTTGTAGGAGGAGCGATGTCTCTATTGTACAAGCCTAGATTTGGTCATAAGCTATTGCATTAACAAAAACTCCTCAACCTAGGTTAGAACATTGTACAATAGCATTTGTTTAAATATGCATTGTACTTAATAATTTGGTTGATAACCCTATTTATGTTTATTGTATGGTTTTAAGTCTCTACCTTAACTTACTGAGTCGTAGTTGCTTACATCTTTATAGATTTTGTTGTAGGTACTAGCTACGAAGTGACCACATAACTATCCTAAAACTAGCAACTGTTGAATTTTGGGAAGTAGGGATATACTCTGAAGACTGGATACTCTCAAGTATAGATTACTCTTTAAAACTTTTAGTATTAATTTACAAATTACTTAAGTAGATTAGGATTAAGTTACTAAATCTTGTAAAGATACTCCAGTTATTTCAATATAAGTATATATCTTTCTTAAGTTCAAAAGTAAATAATATACTTAATTTATAAACCATTTATTTCAAAGTGGGTTAGTTGTGGACACCTTATGTAAATCAGGTCTAAAATAGTGACTGTATGGTCAGCTTCTATCTTAAAATAGTTTATACGGTGGGATTATTACGACTCTACCATTTCGAGGCATAACATTGTTAATACCTAAGTACCTTATTATCTATGATATTTTACTCTTGTATTCATTGATTTATAATTAAATTTTGCTCTTTTTTATTAGAAACTCAAGGTCTATGTTTCTTTTATTATAATTGTCAGGGGAAAATGCAATTAACCCCCTTAAACTGACTTATACAGATTAACCCCCTAATCTTTCAAAATATGATTTTTAACTTGCAAACTTTGATAAATTAGCAAACAAACCCCATAAATTGCAAATAACCACCTTAAATCTTGATTTTAGTATGTAAATACTCCTTAAGCTTATTAAAATATGCTTTAAAACTCCATAAATTTTAATGATAGTGTAACTTTTTTAACTAAAAAATGAACTATTTTTTATATACCAATTTATCAAATTTTAAGAGATCAAAATCATACTTTGAAAGTTTAGGTAATCAATCCGCANAAAAAAAAAAAAAAATTATTATAGCAAAGAAAAAAAACAGATTTACCATTTAGAGCTTCAATTCACTAATTTTTCTTTGAATTCCGCATCTCTTTAGATGCCCTTATATATACCATAGTAAAAATTGGTTCTCTTTTTTTCTTTCACTTTTTCCTCAAAGTTTCAAGTTGCTAGCTATATCTTATTATTGCAAACATAAAAACTATAAATGGAATACAATATAGTTAAATTATTGTTTTGAGATTGTGCTTGTATAATAGGTTATGAATGGCACAACATTTGTTAAACAAAATGTCCAAATAGGTTTTATGCTAATATTTACTTATGTTTGGTGAAATGTCTAAAGTTTTTTATCAACTAAAACAAAATATGTAAAGAAGTTCAATAAGGATTGTTTGTAAGCCTCTCAATCGATTATGTAGGATTCGATTCGTAAAATTTAAGGCAACCGAGCAAATTGTCCAGTCCAACCTAAATTTTTACAATGAATTTAGGAATATTAGTAAAAATGATCTCGTAAGCTTGAATTTAAAAAATTAATAATAAATTTATAGAATATTATAATATCAAATTTTAAGTAAATTTTTGTTATTTATCGGAAATGCATAAATTAAATTCCAATAACTAATAAGTCACTAGAGATAAATTATATGCACACTAAAATTTATAAAATAACTTAAATAATATTTAGAAATATTTATTTATACTATATATGAATTTATATATAGGTAGAAATACGTGTAATTACTTAAAATACACAACATATGCTAAAATAATGTTAATTAATTAAAAAAAATTCACAAATAATTAAGGAAAAATAAAAAAAAATCAGGAAAAATGAAGAATGATCCAAATCAAGGTCATGGCAGCTGGGGAAAGAAAGAAAAAAATTAGCCAATCAAATTAACATAACAAAAAAGGTAATTTGGAGAAAAATAAAGCAAATGTCTAGTCAAATTAATGCACTATAATTCCCCTAGAACCCTATAAATACCTATAAAATTACAGAAGCTCATTTGGGATCTTTGCAGTTGTAGGAAATTAGGAGGGTCGAAATTTTGAAAGAAAATTAGAGTTTACAAAAATCTATGCAATCAAGACTTTAGAGGAGATCCCAAACCTAGTGACCATCTAGGAGTAAACAGTCACCACCACCACACAATGGTGGCAACACCCATACTAGTCGACAAGGTCATGGTGGCCGGAGTTACCAGATTTCGGTAAATTCGATTTTCCCTTCAATTTTTCATATTTTGTTAAAAATGCTAAATAGTTTTAGAAAATTATGAAATTTGGTATTCTAGCATATTTTTTTATATAGTTTTTAGGAAAAATATTATTTTGATAAAAATATGTCCTGTGATATATAGTGCTGAAGAAATCATGAATATGGAACATATTTCAGTTTAAAAATAAATGACCTTAAGAGTGTAATTTTGAGCTCACAATTTTTGTGTAGGCTAGTTAGGGTATTTAAAATAGTGCTATGAAGCTCTTTTTCAAAAATGAATTTTCAAAATTTTTAGATAATTTTTAGGCCTTAAAATGATGCATAAAATGAGTAATTTGAGGTTAATTAAGTAATTAAATGGTTAATTACTGATTTAGTACATAATTATATGTTTTTGGATGTTAAAATCTGAAGAAATATGATACTTATAGCATTTAAGATGTTAAATATAATTATTAGAATATTATATAATATCTATTTAATAAGTAAAAATGTTATATTTTAAGTTAATTTTGTAAATTAGAGTAATTAAGAGTAAAATCTAATTTGGGATGAATTTAGATATTATGAGATGTTAATTGATGTTGGAAGTTGATATTTGAAGTAATAGGACTATTAGATATGTATATTATTTACATAATAGGTAATAATGTATAATATGTAAATATAAGAAATAAATGAGTGGGAAAATATTAGGTTAAAATTGATATTTTAATATTAATAAAAATATGTAATAAATCTGGTAGGAAACTTAAATTTAGGTGTTTATAAAAAAAATGTAAAATTTTCTCACATCGGGAATAAATTCGATACACTAATAAAGATTTAAGTGTACCAAATAGAATAGAATATTAATTTATGACTAAAAGTGATAGTTAGAATACTTGAGCCTAATGTGATGAATTTCACATTTGTGTTTGGATTGCATTTTTAGGATTTACGAATAATACTCGTAGTTAAAATTGATTTAAACCTAAACCAAAATCGGATTCGGAAACCGAACCATAAACTAACTTAGGATGAATTAATAATAACTAATATGTATATAGGAAGAATTTGGTTAAATCATAACCTAGAGTATATATATATATATATATATCAAAATATAAATACTAAAGAGCATATTGATATTATAAGACACACGGAGACGAGTCAACCTATGGTTGGTTAAGTAAATAATCAAAGATACCAAATAAGTTGGGATTAATATATTGCTATATTTCAGAGCAATAATTTATAGTACTCAAAGGCTTAAAATTGTACTTGATTGTGCTTATTAAATAGTCAACTATGTACATGTGTTTGTTTTTTAGTTGAAGATGTGATTTGGTTTACTACTTTAACTTGTATCGTATAATTTGTACGAAATGATTGATCACCCTAAACTGGACCTAATCAAATATATGACTTAAAATCATAAATCGAACATGCATAGCAAAGCCATTAGGGAAATAATAAGATTCTCCGGCTAAACACTAAACCCTTTGAAATGGATAGTACCAAATAGCATAATTGGTCCCTTTTTTCATCCTTAGTCGAATTAAGTGGCAGGTGAGGAGGTTACCTAAAGGTGAAGTCAATAGTTCAAAGATAGTTGTAGGAGGAGCGATGTCTCTATTGTACAAGCCTAGATTTGGTCATAAGCTATTGCATTAACAAAAACTCCTCAACCTAGGTTAGAACATTGTACAATAGCATTTGTTTAAATATGCATTGTACTTAATAATTTGGTTGATAACCCTATTTATGTTTATTGTATGGTTTTAAGTCTCTACCTTAACTTACTGAGTCGTAGTTGCTTACATCTTTATAGATTTTGTTGTAGGTACTAGCTACGAAGTGACCACATAACTATCCTAAAACTAGCAACTGTTGAATTTTGGGAAGTAGGGATATACTCTGAAGACTGGATACTCTCAAGTATAGATTACTCTTTAAAACTTTTAGTATTAATTTACAAATTACTTAAGTAGATTAGGATTAAGTTACTAAATCTTGTAAAGATACTCCAGTTATTTCAATATAAGTATATATCTTTCTTAAGTTCAAAAGTAAATAATATACTTAATTTATAAACCATTTATTTCAAAGTGGGTTAGTTGTGGACACCTTATGTAAATCAGGTCTAAAATAGTGACTGTATGGTCAGCTTCTATCTTAAAATAGTTTATACGGTGGGATTATTACGACTCTACCATTTCGAGGCATAACATTGTTAATACCTAAGTACCTTATTATCTATGATATTTTACTCTTGTATTCATTGATTTATAATTAAATTTTGCTCTTTTTTATTAGAAACTCAAGGTCTATGTTTCTTTTATTATAATTGTCAGGGGAAAATGCAATTAACCCCCTTAAACTGACTTATACAGATTAACCCCCTAATCTTTCAAAATATGATTTTTAACTTGCAAACTTTGATAAATTAGCAAACAAACCCCATAAATTGCAAATAACCACCTTAAATCTTGATTTTAGTATGTAAATACTCCTTAAGCTTATTAAAATATGCTTTAAAACTCCATAAATTTTAATGATAGTGTAACTTTTTTAACTAAAAAATGAACTATTTTTTATATACCAATTTATCAAATTTTAAGAGATCAAAATCATACTTTGAAAGTTTAGGTAATCAATCCGCATCGAAATCAAAGTTTAAGGGGGATTATTTGCAATTTCCCTTAATTATTATATTATCATAGAATTTTGAAGTACTATTGGGAGCTTCATATCAAAGTACATGATATTTAGTTATCCTTTATTTTGGAGTAGATGTATCTAATATTAGAAGGGTATCCTTTACAAGAATTTTTATCAAAGCCTGTATACTTAATGAACATTAATTACTTAAAGATGTTGTATAGGTATACATAAAAAGACTTATGGTGAAGTGTTGATAGTATACTCTTAATTATCGAAGGTCCTTAGTTGAGGTTTTTATTTAGCTAAGGTTAATCGGACCTATAAAATGAATAAATTTAAGCTATTGAGGTGCATTAGAGATGAGTCCAATGTATACATTTTCACACTCAAGTCAAGGAAATTGAGATTAGGCTATTAACATTGAGAGTAGGCTATTAAATATGAGAGAGAATAGCCGAATTTAGATCCTTTAACCCAAGGGGTAGCTTGCTATTTTTATAGTAGAATGGAAAGAGTTTATTATGCTATTGGGGCTTGTAGGCTCAACTTTAAGCAAGAAAGTTAGTCATCCATAACTTGTTTCTTCTCTTCGTTGGGTTCCTTTTTATCTTTGTTGTCTTTAGTGAGTAGATTTTGGTCCATGTTCTCCTTGAGAAGGCCTGTGCTTAAAACCTACTACTACCAACGCTTATGTTACCCTTTACTACACCACCTCGCACCTAACCCTTACCCCTCCGGCCCCTCTTACAACACTCTTATTATTGACTAGTCAGTAGGGAGAAGGGAGCATGTAGAGATTTCGAGAAGCAAAGGCGAGGGGAAATAACACTTTTTTAGCTCTTGAGGTTACTGACCAATCTATTGTCAAACCATCTAGGCTAGTGTTAAGCTATTTAAGACTTCCTTTAAATGACTAAGAGTTGGATTTGTGGCTGGTGATCTAAGTTAAAGAATGCCCAATAAGAAGGCGTTTTGAAGGAGTGATCAATTTGAAGTCATGTTGGGTTGATGACCCATACAAGAAGGGTCCAGCTTTTAATGACTGAACTCAATTGTAACTTAAGTAGAAGTGGCGACTTTGATATCCAAGAAAGGACGATAGATATAAGATACCAAACTTATTTGTATGATGCAGGTATCTAAACTACAACCAAATAGAAACGTTATTAATAGGGAACATAATTGAATTTGCTATATAGGTACTCGAATGATGGCCAAATGAAGCTGTATACTCAATAGATGAGGAGCTTACTCTAGTCCTTAAATTTAGTTAGGAGATAGGAAACCATATCAAGCAAATTTCACACAAAGATTACTCTTTTGTTAACTATCAATCATTTCTAACATTCTAATTGTCTACCTTGGGATTTGAGGCACATTTTTTATTTTGTCTTGCATGTGTAAACATGTGCATTACCTATCAATAGACACGTATCACTCAAGATTTAATGTGTCCATGCATGTTATACAACTATAGTAGCATGATGGCAACATAGACAAATCTCACCCATTAGTACCTTATGTTATGCATGTATGGATAGCTGAAGTTGAAAAGACTTCTTGAACTTCAATAGTATCTTTTCATATGTTTTTCTTTTCTCAAGGTTCCTTGTCCTTAGCTTTACTTGATAGGTATTTTTTAATTTGGTTAAGGAATTTTCAAGTTTTTTTTTAAAGAACTTCATAGCTTTCCTTGAATTACAAATTGATCTTTATTGACTGCCTAAAGATGTCTTCCTTGTCTCCCTCTTTTGTTCTAGAAATCTTCCCTACAAAATAAATAACCCCCTTCCCCCACCCCCCTCTTAATGGCCATTAGTAAAGACAATGTTGCTTTTGTACATAATGCAAGTGTGCAAGGTCTATTAGGTTGTATTAGGGATGACTATACGGCTAGAGTTTTGCCTTGAATGATAAGATTAAGTTAATAGAATGCCTAAGAGAATGGACTCAAGCTAATAGAATATAAAGTTCCTTAAGGCTTAACGGGGCAAGCAAAAGTAATAAGCTAGGGTGCTAATGTAGTTACTTATTGCTGTCTTTGTTCCTTATCGCGATTTTTTGGGTTTTCCTTGTTGTGTAACATACAACCGATCTGGGCATGTATCTTAATGTTGATCCTAGTTTTATTAGGATGCCAATTGTAAAGGGGGCCATAGAAGATGGCCTTAAGGGAAAATTTTTAGATTTGCAACATTGTATCATTTAGCTTCCAATATTAACTCTTACTTTTATCTTATGGAGCTACTCTTACTTTTATCTAACAGAGATGGCTTAAAAGGTAATGAACATGAGAGAGACGGCCAATGTACTGGTTACAAGGAAAGGTAGCTTAAGTTGCTCTAATAGACCAGATTCTACTGATTGTCACACTAATTTGGGTTGACCTTCCAATCATTTTACTTTAAAGGCTAGGTCATCTATTTCTCCTTTGGTACAAGGAGGACGAAAGATGGTTTCTAACTTAAAGGTAGCTGATGCTAGTAAGGTGGCTCATTTTAGGGAAGTTAGAGAGGTTATATTGCAAACCGTGTCCAAAAAGAGATAAGGCCAATCATTAGATGGGTCTAAGCTTGCAGAAAGCTCGAAAAAGGATTAATGAGGAAAGTACGAAAAGGGCAAAATGAAGAATGAAACCGTAAGCAAAACCTACAAATAGCTCTAAAGGATATGATACACCAATGGAAATTTCGAAGACTCATAGTGCAATTTAATATGACGCATGAATTAATTTGGTGAAGTTATTCGCCACTTAACCTTACTTAAGGGAAATGATAAAAGTGATGCCTAGAGTAAATAAATAGTGTTTACGCAAGAAGGAAAAATACTCAAAAATGTATTAAGAATGACTTTATATGATGCCTCTCCAACTATAAGTATAAGGGTATTTATACCCATAAGTTAGGGCAACTTGCCTAAATAGGAAAAGACAAAAAGGACATTTCCTAAGGAAGTAATGCATAAAATACAAAATGGTAAAAATAAATATAGAAGAAAAACAATTATTGATGCAATGGATTCTACACATAATACTGTATACGTAGTGATGTTACATTGGCGAGGTCATTAGAAGATGCAGATAAAAAATGCAGATAAATGGTTTATCTAAGCAAGGACGACTTAGTCAGTCCGGAGTCTCTCTTTCAGCTTTTCAGCAAGGAAGATGCCGAGTGATTCATTAGCTTGACGCTAATAAGTAATCCTTCATTCAGCATACTACAAAAAGAATGGGTAGTCATACAGCTCAACATAAAGGGTGACTCGACAAGGAAGTACTTGGCCTCGATAGGGGTCGGTTGGAATAGAAGGATTCATCATGCCAGCCCCTCTAGTCTTTAGGCTCAGCTATGGGTCAAAGATTTGATAGCCTAATTCTCATCATCTTCTTTGGGCTGTTTTGGATTTAGGATCAAATCCAAATGGTATTCACTTAGTTCTCCATCAGAAATGTTGAAGACGTCAGAAACCTCATAGTCCTCGAGTAATTCTAACGTGTAGGCTTTATCATTAATCTTTTGGAGGATTTTAAAAGATCCTTCTACTCTTACAGATAATTTGCTCCTCTTTTTGTTCGGGAATCGTTTTTTATTGAGGTACAGCCACACCAAGTCTCCTAGCTAAAATTGTTCAGCTGTTCTACCCCAAGTCCTTTCTCACATTCTTCTAGCAGTTTGATCAATGTGCCAAGTAACCTTATCATAGATGTGCTAAAGGGATTGTACTCTGGCCAATGTATCAGGGTCCTCTTACACGGGTACTGATACAAAAGTGTGGTCAAAGGGCAACTCAAGATTGAACCTATAGAATACCTTAAAGAGAGTCTGCTTAGTGGTATCGTGTATTGTTCGGTTGTAGGTGATCTTGACGATTGGTATGCTAATGTCCCAATTTGCTAAGTTTTTGCCTACTATAGCCCAGAGTAGTAACCCCAAAGTATGATTAACCAACTCTGTTTGGCCGTCAGTTTAGGGATGATACAAGGTACTGAAGAGTAATTTGGTTCCCCACTAATACTACAGGGTTCTTTAAAAATGGCTTAAGAACTTCAAGTCTCTATCGGAGACTACACTTCTCGGTATACCATATATTTGTATAGTCTCCTGTAAGAAAAGAGAAGCAATAGCCGAAGCATCATTAGTTTTCAAGTAGGATACGAAGTGTATCATCTTACTGAACCTATTTATAATGACCATTACAGAATCTTTACCTTGGATAGTTTGCAGTTGTCCGAAAACAAAGTCCATATTCAATTTGGTCTACCGTTTTGTTGAGATAGGTAGGGTCATTGCTCTCACTTGTTCGGCTCAGCATTTAGCATTCTTACATATGGTACAGGTTTTAACAACTCGGTACACATCTCTCCTCATTCTCGGCTAAAAGAATCGACCATTCAATAGTTCACAAGTCTTTCTTTCCCTAAAATGTTTAGAGAGTCCTCCACTATGAACTTCTCTGTTCAGTAGCTCTCTTAGTGAACAATTCGGTACGCATAATTTTTCTCCTAAGAACAAGTAGCCATCCTCTACATGGCACTCATTTACCGTCCTCCCGTTGACGCATTGCGAAATTATGGGTCCAAAGTGTACATCCTTGGAGTACTGTTCTTTGATACTTGCAAATTTAAACAGTCTAGTCTGCAATTCTAATAAAAGCACATACCTCCTCAAAAGAGCATTTGCAACTACGTTATTCTTTCCTTGCTTATACTTTATCACAAAATTGAATCCTTCAAGGAATTTAACCCATCTCGCCTACCACTTC
Organism: Lumnitzera littorea; assembly: GCA_024138015.1. Taxonomy (NCBI): domain Eukaryota; kingdom Viridiplantae; phylum Streptophyta; class Magnoliopsida; order Myrtales; family Combretaceae; genus Lumnitzera; species Lumnitzera littorea. The sequence goes on along the minus strand of JAMXBB010000004.1, from coordinate 40,396,305 downwards.
AACAACTTGGTCTGACTTCGGAGGTACCTCAGTGATTCATAGTCACTATATATGACAAATTCTCTCGACAGTAAATAATGTTGCCATACTTGTATTGCTCGAATCAATGCCAAAAGTTCCTTGTCATACATAGAGTAATTCAGCTGCGGTCCTTAGAGCCTTTTACTCTGGAAGGCAATTTGTTAGCCTTCCTATATCAGGACAGTGCCTATTCCAATGTCCAATGCATTGTATTCTAACTAAAAAATTTTGTTGACATTAGGTAGTATTAATACCGAAGCGGAGGTCAATCTTTTTTTTATCTCAGTAAAACTCCTCTCCTCCCTTTCTCCCCATCGAAAGTCGGTGTTCTTCTTTGTTAACTTAGTAAGTGGTGTGCTGAGGGTACTGAAATTCCTGATAAATCTTCTGTAAAATGAAGCCAGTCCACGGAAACTTCTCATGTTGACATAAGTGGTAGGAGTTAGCCACTCAACGATTGCTCGGATCTTTTCATTATCAACTCGCAAGCTTTCTTCACTGACTACATAGCATACAAATACTACTTCCTCCTAGCAAAAGCAACATTCTTTAAATTGCCAAATAGTCTCTTAATACGGAAGATATCCAAGACTACTTTGAGATGTTCATAGTGACTTGGCATATCGGTATTGTAGACAAGGATGTTGTCAAAGTATACTACAATACACTTCCCTATAAGACAACACATGGTTTATAAGTCTCATAAAAGTGCTCGGGGTATTCGACAAGCCGAAGGGCATGACCACCCATTCGTAAAGTTTATGTCGAGTCTTGAATGCAGTCTTCTATTCGTCTCCTAACCTCATGCATGGTAGCCAGACTTAAGATCAATCTTGTTGAAAATCTTAGCTCCACTAAGTTCATCTAACATATCTTCTAGCCTTAGGATTGGATACCTATATTTGATTGTAATCTTGTTCGTAGCGCAGTTATCTATACACATTCACCAAGTTCTATCTTTCTTCGGCACTAAAAGTGCAAGCACAGCACAAGGGCTGAGACTTTCTTTTACATAACCTCTCTCCAACAATTCATTGACTTGACGTTAGAGCTCAAAAGCTTACTCAGGATTCATCTGACAAGCTAGCTTATTTGGTAGTATAGCACCAGGTACTAAGTCAATGTAGTGCTCTATGCTTCAAGTTGGAGGCAATTCCTTAGATAACTATTCTGGAAATAGGTCGGCATATTCATCTAATAACTCCTTGACCTTCTAAGGTAACTCATGTAATACCCCTTACATACCTGGAGAGAGGAACTCTAATCATCGAGGCGCCTTTTGGTGTAACGGTTCGGAGTACGTCGAAACTCCGAAGTTAAGCGTGCTCATGCTGGAGCAATCCCAGGATGGGTGACCTCCTGGGAAGCAGCTGCACCAAGGGGCAAAACCGTGTGGCGTTTCATGCCAAAGCGGACAATACTTCTGTGGAAGGAGTTCTAGCTGGGTCGTTACAGAATGGTATCAAAGCATTCCACCAGTCGGAAGGGCGTGGCCCTGCCTGGTGGTTGTCTTGGACCTGTGTAACGAAACTGACAAGGACGTCAATTCTGTAAGGGGGGTGGATTGTAATACCCCTTACATACCTGGAGAGAGGAACTTTAATCATCAAAGCGCCTTTTGGTGTAGCGGCTCGGAGTACGTCGAAACTCTGAAGTTAAGTGTGCTCATGCTGGAGCAATCTCAGGATGGGTGACCTCCTGGGAAGCAGTTGCACCAAGGGACAAAACCGTACGGCATTTCATGCCAAAGCGGACAATACTTCGGTGGAAGGAGTTCCAACCGGGTCGTTACAACTCACCCCGTTCCTTCATTTCCAGTAATTACTTGACTAATATGGGGGTTGGCTCATTAGCATTGATAGCCTCTCAGAGCTCAGCTCTACTCATCACCAGAGCCTTCTTCGATTCGCGAGCAAGTTTCATTTGTAACTTATTAATTTCTCTCAGCGGCATTGGGTTTAGTATAATCCCCTAATCATCCTTCTTAAATATGTATGTATTCTTATAGCCATCATGGATGACCCTCTTATCAAACAACCACAACCTACCTAGCAACATATAAGTAGCACACATAAGTAGGATGTCGTAGATAATCTAGTCAAAGTAGTTCCCAATAATGATCGGCAGTAGTATTTACGGAGTGATATGTAATGCTCCTTTCTCATTTAACCAATGCAACTTGTATGGCTTTGGGCGCACAACAGTTGGCAATCTTAGTTTCAAAATAAGATCGGTTGATGTTACGTTGGTGCATCTTCTACTATCTATGATGAAGGTACATACTTGATTGTTCAACTTTCAGGTTGTATTAAATAGATTCTCTCTCTACTCTTCCTCTTGTGAGGGTTTCATGCTCATAGTACGTTGGACAACCATGAGTAACTAGTCTAAGTCCTCAGCAAACATGTCCTCATTAATTAGCTTTTTCTTAACATTTTCTTTCTCAACGAGAACCTCTTGCTCCTCAGGCTCTTCATCTGTACTCTCTACTTCTAGCTTCGGGACTTTTCCTTTGATGAACATTGTTTTTCAATTTGAATACTGAGCAACCATGTGTCCGAACCCTTGATACTTGAAGCACTTGATCTACCTGGTCTTCTTACTAGACCCTTACCCCTTCTCATAAGTTCCGATCGGCACTTCACCATCAGGTCGGCCTTTCTACTTAGCTTTGACATCAACCTTCCTTCTCAGCTTGGTGCTTGGTAGAGTTTGGTAACTTGCTCGTCTAGGTTGACTAGTCGGCATCCTTTCCAGTACTCGGCTCCTTCTTTACCTCTCTACTCATTGGGCAATCTTAATAGCCTCATCCATGGTGTCAAGTCGTTGGAGCTTCACAACATCTCAAATATCTCCTCTCAACTCGATAATGAACCTTAAGACTATTCGAGTGAGTGGTTCCTCTGCTTTGCAATGGATCATGCGTTTGGAACTCTTAAACATATTCATCAATAGTTTGACCTCCTTGTCTAAGCACTCTCTTCATCTTGGGCCAAATATTAATTTCTCGATATCCCTCTTGTCTTTTCATGGCCTAAAAATTCTTCCACCACATGGCGACATATCCAGAGAACTCAACAGCAATAGTTCTTACCTTCTTATAATCCTTATATTAATAACAATCAAACACACGCTCCACCTTCTCTTCCTAATCTAGATACTCATCAGCATTCCCAAATTCATTGAAAATTGGAATTCAAAGCTTCACATAGTTGGACGCTCTAGGGATCCATATACGCTCTTCTTCAAAATACTCTTCTTCCTCTTCATCAAGTTCTCTTAAGTCTATCCTTCGCCTTACTTATCCACCAACTCTTTCACCTTGAACGGGTCAAGTTGGGTTCTGACCTCTAACAAAGTTGAGCAGCTTGTAAAGTATTTTGCATTGCCTCAGTAGGTCAGCAAGAGAATGCATGAACAGTTCAGGTCAGATCTACTAAAGGGATAGCTACCTCATCAAGTCTCTTATCAATTCTTTTGGGAGTTCCCTATGGACAACTCTACTATCATCTATGGTGGGCAACTCCACTTTCATCACCAATACCAACATTCATATTTGGGTTTATCATTTTTCTTTACAGATTCAAAGCTCAAACAAATACTTCAAAAAATTAACAGTTAATAATATAGTAGTTAGTTGAATATAGTAACGTACTTTGTTTCACACGTGCAAAATAGAGTATAACAGAACTATAAGAAGAACTACTACAGTTTATATAAAACCTCCACTTTAATACTAAGATGTTACGAACTGTAACCAAGAACAAATAAAGCCGGTTACTAAATGAGTTCGAGCTTGCATAAAACTTGAAAAAGGATTAATGGGGAAAGTGCAAAAAGGGCAAAATGAAGAATGAAATAGTAAGCAAAACTTACAAATAGCTTTAGAGAATATGACACACCAATGGAACTTCCGAGGACTAATGGCATAATTCAATATGACAAATAAATTGGTCTAGTAAGGTTACTCGTCACCTAACCTTGTTTAAAGGAAATGATAAGAGTAATGCCTAGAGTAAATAAATAGTATCTATACAAGGAGGAAAAATGCTTAAAAGTGTATTAATAATGACCTGATATGATGCTTCTCTAGCTATAAGTACAAGGGTATTTATATCCATAAGTTAGGACAACTTGCCTAAATAGGAAAAGACGAAAAGGACATTTTCTAAAGAAGTAATGCACAAGATACAAAAGGGTAAAAATGAATATAGAAGAAAAACAATCATTGGTGCAATGAATTATACACATGATACTGTACACATGGCGATGTTACATTGGTAAGGTCATTAGAAGATGTAGACAAAAAGAACAAACAGATGGCTTGTTCGAGCAAGGACGACTTAGTTAGTCTGGAGTCTCTTCGTCGACAAGGAAGATGCCGAGTGATTCGTCGACTCGACGCTAGTGAGTAATCCTTCATTCAGCATACTACAAAAGGGGGGCAGTCATACAACTTAACATGAAGGGTGACTCGGTAAGGAAGTACTCGGCCTTGGTAGGGGTTGGTTGAAATAGAAGGATTCATTATGCCAGCCCCTCTAGTCCTTGAGCTCGGCTGCAGGTCAGAGATCTAGTAACTTGATTCCCATTAAGTTGGCAGTTTAGAAAGTGTAGGAGCTAACTTAAAGGCTCATCTACTGAGACTAAGTTTAGTATGTAAATCAAGATAGTAGAGGTTGTCAAAATTGTTGATGACTGCGTACCTCTAGCTAAACCTATTATTACAAGTCAAGAGAGGAAAAGGAAGGGGAAGGATCCTTTGCTTTCATCTTTTAAGCTTGGTTAGGATGAGAAGTATATCCTTAACTAGGATGTATATGGTTTAAACATAATTTATGAGAATACACGTATAAATGCTTGCTTGTTCTTAGGTATTCTCTTACCAAGGGATAGGAAAAAAGTTGAACTAAAGCCCCTTGATATGTTTGTGGATCGCATGTTAGAGTAGTCATTTTCTAGTATATAGATAATAAGTCTAGTATCTTAAAATCATGCTAGCAATCTTTGTTGTTGGGGTTTTATTACCACTTATATTTTGTAAGCTATTGGTGGTATTCATTCCTTAGTTATGAAGTTGTTAGCCAAGTGAAGTTATGTGGATCAATCATAAAATGAGAGGAATGATGTTATGTAAGGACATGATTAACTCAAGCAACAACTAAGGAGTAATGAGGCTAAGGGCCTTCGTACTATGTTAGATGTTGATTCGATGAAGGAACAACTAAAGGTTATTAAAGCAAGCATAGATAATTACGAGAGGGATCTAGAGGTAATTGAAGAGAAGCTTTAAAGGCTTTTTACTAAGTTAAAGATGCTTTACATAAAAGAGTTAAGGCAGTGTAAGATGTCACTTCTTCCCTTGCTAAAGATGCCTTAATGCGTATCGAGGTAAACACCTTAGATCCCAAATTGGATAGGCTATGTAAGGAAGGATGGGCCTATCAAGCTTGTCTTTAGAAGCTAAAGGAAGAATCCAAACGCATGACCCACGATTGGCTAAATAGGAGGAGTACATGGCAAACTACGAGTAGACATACTAAACAAGTACTGGGATAGTAATAGATGGCAGGAATTCTAATTGAGAAAGGTTGCTAAGCAGTTTGAATACATTAAGAGTCTTATTTAGGAAGGGAATCTTAGATATGATTTCAGTTGACTTGATGAAAGAATGGCAAAGGATAACCTTACATACTCCTTTCCCTAAGATTCTCTAGCGTGAACCATTGAAGGTAATTGTTGCAAATGCTAATGAGGTATGCCACCTAGGCCTCTTGAGGATGTGGGGCTTCCATCTACTAAAGGTTCATTTGCTTGTCCGTCCTCAATTATAAATATACTTATGTAGCAAAATTTCTATGACAAATGCTCCTAAGCACCAAATTCTTCGAATCTTTGATATTCTATACTTTGTATTTTGATAATCATTTATAAGTGATGATAGGCTATGTTGCACTGAAGGTTTTGATTTTTCATGTTCAGTTACTTGTGATGTATAGTTATCTTATTTATTTGATGGCTTATGCATGAGTACTAGTTAGTAAAGCTCTATATAGTAGTGTCTACTTATATGAGCTGGCCTAAGAAGAAGGATAATGTTGTGGTAAGTGGTAATGGAGTCAATAAGATACGATCCTAGCTAATGAGTTCTTCTATTGAATGTAGAGTTGACTAGGAGAACTTCTTCCTTGAACTTGTGGAAAGCTTAAGGCGATTGATACGACCTAATATATGGGTTGTTAGGCATGAGGGTGCCTCTATGCACTTGCATAAGTGCAAAAGGTTTGGTGTTGTAACCTTTGTAAGGGTATAGTTCCCTAGAGGCCACCTCTATGTGCCTAAGAAGGCAAAGACTAGGCTATCACCTTTGTAAGAGTCGGTTGGCTTCATATACTTATAGGAGGGCAAGGTGTCTAGAGTCATGACCCTTTGTAAGGGTTAGCTCCTCTAAAGGCTTGTGCCCGACCTTTGTAAGGATTGGTGAGCTTGTAAGCTACCTTTGTATGCCTTGATAGAGAGTAAAAGGCTAAAGAAAGGATTCAATCTTTGTAAGGGTCAAATGGCCTATAGGTTGTTGCGACCTTAAATTAGGTCAATTTACTTAGAGGCTGCCTATATGTACCCTAAAAAGGGTGAGAGGTTAAAAACTTTGACCTTTATAAGGGTCAGTTGGCCTATAGACCACTTCTGTATACCTTAGAAAGTGTAAAAGGTTGAAGGTTCAACCTTTGTAAGGGTCGGATGGCCTATGAACTATTATTACATCAAATAAGGTTGATGTGCCATGAAGCTACCTCTATATGCTTTGAAAAGGGTAGAAGGTTGAAGGGTTTGACCTTTGTAAGGGTTGATTGGCCTATAGAAGGCTACTTCTATGCACTTGTGGAAAGATGAGATGCTTAAGTTTGAGATCTCTAGGACATATTGAAAGAAATCATTTTTATTGAGAATTGAGACTATGGTAGTGTTGACATATTGCATACAACTTTAGAACTGTTGGGAACTAATTTTATAATCAACTTATGATGCCTAGTATAACTTGCTTGGTGATTGTTATAGCATTGGAGAATTAATCTATTTATCCTTATTATGAGGACTGGTCGAAGTTAACGTATTCGTAGAGGTAATCACGATTAATGGCATCCTCAATGGCTTTTTTCGATTGAACACAATCAATTGTATTATGACCCTTTTCTTTGTGGAAAGCACAATATCTTTGAGTGTGCTAGTATATTAAGTTATTTCACTGTTTTCAGGTCACGTGACAATGTCTTAATCATGGATCTCTATGATTACTTGATCTTGTGACTTGATAAGTTTGTAGTGATCTTTATAAATGCTACTTCTCTTGGAAATGTAGTTTAAACACTCCATTTTTACCTTTTTAAAATTAATTTTATGTCAAAAGTACAAAAATTTTAGAAATTATGAAAAATACAAAAATGATTGCCAAAATAAGAAAGAACCCAAAAGATGGAAATTAAGAAAAAATAAGAAGAAGAAAAAGACTTGAAAATAAAAAGAATAAAGTAGAGTAAAAAATAAAAAAAAAAAAGGAAGGAAGAAGAAAAATGAAGAAAAGAATGAAAAATAATAAAAGGAAAAATATTTTAAGAAAAGGTTTGAAAACATTGCATAAGCCAACATGTTAGTATTTTAGACACGTATATAGTATATGCGTACCATCTCCTCTAACTTACCCCAACACTCTTGCAATTCACTCATCAATCCATGGCTATTTCTTTAGATCTTGATCTAAAATCACAAAGATTAATGGCTAAAAATGTTTGATGCCACTGATTAAGTTTAAAATAATTGAACTTTAACCTTTGATGCTTAAGAAATGGGAATTAAGGTTCAAGAGTTTGAAGTTTATACATGGTGAGTTTGCCCAATCCACCAAACTTATGCTATGGTTATAAATAGCAAACAATAGGGGACTTGAAGGTACCAAGAATCATAATTAATAATAGTTAATCTTATCTAAATCATAGCTTTCTCTCTACTTGCATTCTTATGCCAAACATTCATAATAATATGTTTACAGTTACTTATGCAATGATATGTCATGCTAATGTACATGAAACATACTACCAATATTTTAACTTACGGTAGTTTGAGCGACACTTGGTGGCTCTTTATTTGTAAATTTGCACGATACTTAGTGTAGACACCTAATTTTTGCCCTTTTGTAATCCTAATTTATTATTATTATTATTATTATTATTTGATTTTATTTCATTTTACAAAAAGGGTCTTAATTTAAAAATAAATAACAAAAAATTAATAAAAGATAAAAATAATAAAAAATTAACAAATGATGAAAATACCCAAAAAATAAGAAAAGAAAATTATTATAAAGAGTTTTGTAGATTTTTAAGAAGTAAATTATTTTAGAGAAAATAGTTTTAGTTTTAGCTCAGTTAAAAAATTTTATTTTAAGGGAGCAGGTAGTTTAAGTACAATTTAATTGTACTGAATGTTAAGGCGTAGTCCAACAGCCTAACGGATAAGTATTGAAGTATTTGGATTGGATTTAACTTGAGGTTTTGGGTTCGAATCTCAGCAGGCACTTATGTCTTTATTTTTCTATCTTTGCAAAAGCGAAATGAATAAACGAGATTCATATCTAATTAAGATCATTTGAATCTAGTTTGATTTTATTAAATCGGATTTGAATTAATTTGGATCTAGTTTAATAAATTAATTAGATATGATTTGGAATGATATGATTTGGATTCTATAAACACACACATACGTGCAGAGGAAAAAGAGAAAGGCTGAACTCCATCTATGGACAGCAATAATTCAGTGATCAATCATCAAACAACACATAGCCAAAGCACAACCTCTCATCTAGCACTTACCCCCAAATACGCTGCCTAATCCCCACGCTTCGCAGCCGCATCCTGACCACAGCACGCTACAAGAACTATCCTGTAAATCTGTCACGTGCAACATACGAGCTTCACCGCCTGGAATACGAACAGCGCTCCATCGACCAGACAATAGCCAATGACGACCCCTTAACAGCAATCGACAACCCAACCATCCTTTCTCGATGCCCCATAGCCATAAGTATGTAACATCTTCAACCTTGACCCAATGAGCAACAGTAGTCACGCTTAGAACCCCAACCGAACCCACTACGGCCTTAGATAGACCACCCATCCTCATCCCCTTTCACACACGCAGCAAGCTCTACATGATACATTCCCTTTCGTATAACAGCATGATGCCTGAAGCTCCACGCTTCCAAACACCACGAAATTACCACTAAACTTTGAGGCATACACACCAATATAAGTTTTGTCAATCACAATCTTACAAACCTTCAATTTCCTCTTTATTTCAGTGATCAGCAGCTACTGCACGAACTTGAAAAGTGCCTGCTATTGAGTTCAAACCTATGACCTGATCCAGGAATTGACTAGACTACCTTCTCTCCCTACTGGATTATTTGACCCGCGACTTAGTGACCTGACGCCATCCTAGTTTATGGTAGTAGCTTTACGTTCACTGTTTGTCTAGATCAGTCTGCGCAATAGCTCCTGTTATAACCATGCTTACCTGACGTCGACAATACTTAGTCCTTCCACCATTTTAGACGACAACAAAACAGAAGCTCCATCCTCTACGGCTTTCTACTCACGCTACCATATACGCAGAAGTACTCAACGTCTACCACCGCTCGTCACACCTATATACGGACTTCGAACAGTGACGCTTACCAACATTACAATTCACGGCTGTTTCTTGGATTGTTGGGTAAGCTCCTTTACCATAGCCGAACAAACAGATCAAGTTCAGTTTTTGAGTTTTATTATTATTATATTATATTTTTATTTTTATTATATAGCCGGAGNTTGATTACTCACGAGTTAGGACTCTTTAAATTTTTTTTTAAAAAAAACCCAATCAACTAAAACGTAAACTCGACCGGTTTTCAAAAATTAAAATCAATCAACTAACACATTAAAGTTTTCATGAAAAAACTACGATCATCTGATTCTGGCTAGCGGGTATGTAGGCACTTTTTAGGCGACGATAAAATTTGTAGAAACTTAGGTTGTTTTTTTCTTTTAATTAATTAATTTATTTTTTAATTATTATAGTTAGAAGAATAATCCTAATTTCGGTAAATAGATACTGGTACCCATTAGGGTTTAATAGGTTAGCTCCCGAACTTGGAACTCTCTAGTTCTTCATTAAAATTAAAATCAAAGATCGGTAGCTAAATCATAATCAATCTACCCAATTGATTACGATTTTCTTTTCTTTTTCCCAACTTCGGTTGGGTGGTGACTCCAAAAATTATTTTCAATAAAAAATCGGAATTTCTCAATTTCTTTAGTCGATGATTAATATTAAATAGGTTAAGGTTTAGTATTAATCAAGAAATGAGAAATCAATTTTTAAATAAGAAACCAGAAAAATAGGTTCGACGGTTTGGCGACTCCACTAGGGAACATTAGAGGGCTAGCCACTAGAATTTACTGAAGATAGGATTATTTTTCAAGAAAAAAAAAAAACAACAAAGGATGGAAAAATATAAAGACAAAAAAAAAAAAGGGAACTTAGGCATGTTATTTTATTTATTTTATATACTTGTTTATTTTATTTCTTTTTTACTAACATTTTTTTGTTGTGGCAGTTTATTTAAGGGGGAATTTTGGAGGGTTTTACTTTTATTTTGTTTTTTTGCATCATAAATGCATGGTAGACACAGTCAAAACCAGGCTGTCTTAGGACCTTAGGAGGGGGGCCATTGTGTAAGCTTCGGATGTTGTAGGGTAACCACCTTTCAGAGCCGATTAGGCTACCCCACTCAAGTTCAAATGCGACCACTGAATTGTTGTTTTGAAAAAACGTAGTGGTTGTAGAACTTGAGAACTTTTAAAACCCACCCTTTTGCATTACACAAAACCTTTTTTTAAAAAAAATTACAAGAACCTATGATGTTGTAAACCTAAATGGATAAAGGCAATTGTGAAGTTGTGATTGTAGTTGTAATATTTCCTTATAAATAATTTGTAATGATTTTATGTAAAATTTAGAATATGTTGTAATTGTAACTTTAATTTTGATTTTGATCAATCATGGCTAGATCAAGTCAAGGGCCTTTTGAAGACATTCATGTCCACCTACCGCATTGGCCACAGATATTGCTTCAAACATGGTTTCGACTCTTCAGCCTAGATAAATAGGAGTTTATTAAGGATAAGATTGGGCCCATCCTCTCTCTACAGAAGATCCCCGTAAACATTACTCTAGTGCGGGCCTTAGTCCACCTATGGGAGCCCGAATCTACCAGTTTCTGTATGGGTCTATATCAACTAAGCCTAACTTTAGAAGAATACTCCCAATTATTGTGGGCTCCTGCAATCACGGATGATATCTATGTCCTAGACTTGGAAGTTACAGCACTAAAGATCTTCAGCAAGTTATTGGGAATCAGAAAAACCGAAATAAATTGGGTTTTAAATCAAGGAAAGACCATTCGATTAGAGGATGTCATGGAATGGTTTTCTGCTGAATTGGAGCATAGAGAAAAATGCGAGGTTTTTTGTGCAAATTTAGAAGCATGGCACCAGTACCAAGTTAACGCTTTTATATTGGTGGTTTTCAATACTATCTTATTCCCTGATGATAGACGTCGAGTCCACTTCAAAATTGCTGGACTCGTAACCCAATTCCTTGAAGGGAAATCATTTGTCCCGGCCCTTCTGGCCGAGTAGATCTGGTCACTAAACCATCTTAAGAAATAGAAACGAGGAGATCTGAAAACTAATATGGTCCTATTGATGGTCTGGTTCGTTAGCCACATAAGAAGTTACCAACTTAATTTCAATCAGGCTAAGTTTACTCAGCAATATGATCTCATCAAATCTTTTGGAGAAAGAATCGAGCTGCCAGAAAATATAGCTAGCCGCTATTGGGTCCAATACTTTTAGAGTATAAAAGTGGAAGAGTTGTTGTTGACACCCAGATGCAAGCAAGGAAATGATAAGAGGGTGTGAAGACTTTAGGGCGGTCCCTTTAATCGACTTCAACCTCTGCATTGCATACGTCCCAGCCAATGGACTCATTGAGGACATGATCCCCAAATTGTCATTAGAGGTTGTCTCATTGGACTTCCTTAACTTCGGTATGATGGTAGCTGACAAAGTAGGCAAGCTTCAGAGCATTCGAGCTCTTTGGTGCACAAGAAAGACCACCCCTACCACCAAAGGGATAACAGCCAGGAGCTAGACAACTAAAGGATTTCTTTATCACCAGCTAAAAGGGCTGAAAGATATGGAAGACAACAAAGAGAAGGGGGAGTTCAAGTTGAAGCTGAACCCGAGAGGAAGAGTAAAAGAGAGTAGGAGTTAGAAAACCGTTGCAAGGAGTATCATCAGAAGATAAAGGCATTGGAAGCACAACTGAAGAGGACCAAGGGCAAAGAAGAGCAGGCTCCCATGATCTGAAAGAGGAGAAAGACGCAGGATAAGCCTTCTAGCCATTAGGAGATTAGATTTTAGATTTTAGGTTTTTTTTTTTATGTTTTCTTTAGAATTCTTTTTTGTGAACAGAATAAGAGGTGTAAAGCTTCACAATTGCAAAAAATTAATAAAAGTTAGTTAGGTTTTGCCACATCAAAGGTTTCTTCCCAATTTTTAATTTTTTATTGCACTCATGTGACATGCATCTTACATCTATACGATTAACAACTCTGTCTTAGGAAAATGTAACATGTACTAACCCTTTATTGAGTTGATTTTCAAAATCAGGTAAAATTTCAAGATAGCTCCCAAACGTCAAGTCTTTCAAAGAAGTCTGATTAGAACACGTTCCCAGACCAGGATGGCCACTACTCAAGGAAACGACGGAGACCCTGAGATCAATGATCCTTCTGAGTTAAGGTTCTGTTCCATAGAAAGGGCTATGGAAAAGATGGCAGAATAAATGAGCTTCTTAGCAGACAACATTACTTTACTACGAGCCACAATACTGGCTAATGAAGAAAGCTCCAAGACCCGTTATGGGAAGAATACATACGCTCTTGAAGTAGAGCACGAATATCAAAAAGACCATTCAAATAAGAAGGAGTTTACCTGAAAGACAACCCGACCTTCAAACCTGATACGTATGCGGCCTCGAGACCTGTTGACTAAGGGCCTGGTATGGACAGCTTGAAAGAACTGGAAAAGAAATTAACACAACAGATAACTGAGAAGATGAAGGCACTTGTAAGGTATGATGGATTTGAATAGGCGGGGATCATGGAGTTTTCCGTATATGACATGGGATCATACCCTGAGAAGTTTAAGGTACCAGAATTTGAAAAGTATAACGGAACGGGTTACCCCAAGCTTCACACTAGGTTGTATGTCAAGAAGATGGGTAAATATGTTCAGTACGATCTACTCAAGGTACAAACATTCCAAGATAGTCTAACTGGACCGGCCCTGACTTGGTATGCCCAGCTTGATTTGAATAAGATAAATACATGGAAGAAACTTGCTAGAGCATTTTATGAAAAATATAAATTTAACGTAGAAGTAGCCTTAACTATGATGGACTTGGTTGCCTTACGGAAGAAGAATAATGAATTGTTCAAAGAATACGCTTAAAGATGGAGGTCCTTAGTTGTAAGAATCTCTACTCCTATGACTGAGAAGGAGCTCACATCAGCTTTCATTAACACCTTGGAAAGGCCCTACTTTTTCCATCTCATCAGGCAGGCCTCGTCCAGTTTTGTTGAAGTAGTAGCGGTAGGGTGCAGGATTGAAAGTGCGGTCTCTTCCGGTAAGCTGCAAGAGCCAGCAGATAGAAGACCACCAGTGTCATCATCTGGTCCTAGACCAGTCGGCAGCAAGCCTAAAGAATCTATGGTTGGTATGGTAAATTCAAATGCCAGACCCAATACTCAAGTCACTTTCAGGACGAATCCTCTTTCTACTTAGCAACAGTTTAAAGACCAGTTTTAAACTAACAGGACTTATAGACAATTTACCAAGATACTGGTCCTTTTAAGTCAAGTCTTCGAGAAGTTGCAAAGGGATAATTTGATACGGTATGAACTTCCTAGCGATCGATATTGACCGAGAATCTTTGACCCCACAGTAAAGTGTGAATACTACTGTGGACAAGTGGGGTATTCGACTGATGCATGCTGGAGACTAAGGAACAAGATTCAGGACTTGATAGATGAAGGGACAGTGCAGTTAGATTTTGTGGAAGCCTCGGTTCCTAACGTTAATAATAATCCCTTACCTAACCACGGGCCGATGATTGGTATGATTTTTGATGACTATGCTGTCAACGTTATTGATTCAGATAAGAAGCCTAGGGTTTTTGAGTTTTATATTGGCAACCAGACTCCAGAAGTGAAGAGGTATACATTTCACGTACTGTTGCCACCAGAAAATTACAAGGCTGCTCCATTTAACTATCACTTAGTAAATTAAGAAAAATTAGGTCCTCTAGTAGGGGGCATTACTCGATCGGGAAACATTTATCACCCGAGAGAGGAGCATGGGAGGAAGGTTACATTGAGAGAATCAAATGATAAGATGGCGGCCGAACGCATTGAAGGGCTATCGATCTTTACCAAAATGATCAAGTTGAGTGAGTATAAGATCATGGATTAACTTAATAAGACTCCTGCATAAATATCGTTGATGAGCTTGTTAATCGCATCTGAACCATACAGGGAGGCTTTGTTTCGCATTTTAAATGAGGTAAAGGTCCCTCGAGAAATTCCAACTGAGAAGATGGGACTGGTTACTAACTTTGTCCTTGCAATGGATTAGATTTCTTTTTCAGCTGAAGAATTAGGTGAGGAAGGGAACAAACATAAAAAGCCACTCTTTATCATGGTAAGGAGTAACGACATAGTTATCACCAGGGTGCTCATTGACAACGGATTATCGCTGAACGTCTACCCACTCGCCACCTTGGATTTGCTGGGCATCGACACATTTGCAGTTAAGCCTTCTTCCACAATAGTTAGGGCCTTTGATGATTCCAGAAGAGAGATTATAGGGGACATTGATTTATCTGTGAGTATTGGCCCTCAGCACTTTACTATTCGATTCTAAGTCATGAACATTCCAAGATCTTTCAATCTATTCTTGGGAAGACCTTGGATTCATGCAGCAGGGGCAATACCCTCGAGCTTGCACCAAAAGTTGAAGTTTATCTCAAATGGCCTAATGATTACAATTCTGGGAGATCAAGATTATGAAATCTACAAAGAGACAGCTATACCCTACATAGGAAGTGAGGGACAAGAAGAGTTGGGTTTACAAATGTTTGAAGAAGTGAACATGATTACTAGTCCCAATAGAGAAGATGATAAAAGAATGGGATTCAAGGAAGGCTAGATCGGCACCTATGGCTTTGGCTACAATCGTACCTCGGTGGAAGAATTCCAGAAGAAACAAGCGAGGGGCAAGAGAGGTAATAGATTATACCATGCCTCGACGACCTTTCCATTGCTAGCTGAGATGTTCACATGGGAGGAGACTCAAGCTCGGGAATCTGGCAAAGAAGGATCAACAAACTCGCCACACAAGTTCCGGCATCATTTGAATAACTAGTTCTCCATATCGGTGAATAGCAACAGGTCTTCCCTAGGGTAAAGGGGTGACCCATAGTTAGTAGTTTTGAATTTTTATTTTCAATAGTCATTGTTTCAAATGTATCGTCGAACCTTTCGTTCAAAATTAGTTAGGCCTTTATCTCATTTGAGACCATACTTCCATTCATTCAATAAAATCTTAGTTCGTTTCTTTCCTATGTTGCGTTTTAGTTCTCTTTTGCTTACATACACTTTTCTTTATGCATTCTCATTCAAATCCAATGAACCAAGTGAAAACCAAGAATACCTTACGCAGGTAGAAAATGAGAATATCAATATCGCTTTCAGCCCTACTGGGTTAGTCGTTGGGAGTGATGTCAATGACCACAGTAATATATAAGAGGAATGGCAAAAACATGAACTGGGTAGAATCACTATTGATGAACCGATTGAGACAATTAATGTAGGGAACGAAGAAAATCCTAAGAATCTAAAAATTGGGGCAAGTTTAAAAGAGAAACAAAAAACAGAAATGATTGCATTATTAGTCGAATATCAGGATGTGTTCACTTGGTCATATGAAGATATGCCTGGGTTGGACCTGTTGATTATAGGCCACCGTTTACCCATACATGAAGACGCCAAACCAAAAAAGCAAAAGTTAAGGAAATTTCGACCTGACGTCTTGCTGAAAATTAAAGAAGAAGTGAAGAAACTACTGGAAGTTGGATTCATTGAAGTATCGGATTACCCAGAATGGGTAGCTAATATTGTTCCAGTAATGAAGAAGAATAGGAAAGTTAGAGTGTGTGTAGACTTTCGAGATCTCCATCAGGCAACATCTAAAGATAATTTTCCATTGCCTCACATTGATGTCTTGGTGGATAACACGACTAGAAATCATCTATTCTCTTTCATGGATGGTTTTTCGGGATATAATCAGATTCGAATGTCCAAACAAGATAAGACAAAAACGACTTTCATTATGACTTGGGGAATGTTGCGCTACAAGGTGATGCCGTTTAGGCTTAAGAATGCAAGCGCAACATATCAGAGGGCCATGGTTGCAATTGTTCATGACATGATGCATAAAGAAATAGAAGTGTATGTTGATGATATGATTGCAAAATCTAAAGAGGAGGAAGATCACTTAGAAAGCTTGAGGAAGCTATTTGATAGACTGAAGAAGTACCACTTGAAATTGAATTCGGAGAAATGTACCTTTGGTGTGACGTCAGGAAAATTGTTGGGATTCATAGTCAGCTAAAGAGGTATCGAAGTCGATCCTGATAAAGCTAAAGCCATAATTGATACGCCTCCTCCGTAAACACTCAAGGAAGTACGAGGATTGCTAGGGCGTTTAAATTACATAGCCCGATTCATATCATAGTTAATAGACAAATGTTGCCCTCTTTTTAAGCTATTAAAGAAGAACGCAAAGATCAATTGGAATGAGGAATGCGAAAAGGCTTTCACAAAAATAAAAGAATACCTTATGAAACCTCTAGTGTTAGTAACTCCTAAACTTGGAAAGCCATTGTTTTTGTACCTAACCATAATGATTGAATCCATGGGATCCATGCTTGGTCAGAAGGATGAAGAAGGGAAAGAGCGAACTATCTAAGCAAGAAGTTTACAGAAGGGGAGCAGAAATACTCAGAAGCCAAAAGAACCTGTTGTGCATTGGTCTGGGTTATGCATCGACTCAGACAATATACACTTTATTATCAAATTGAGTTGATAACATAACACAATCCTTTAAAATACTTGGTTGAAAAACCAGCTCTCATTGGTAAAGTCTCGAAGTGGCAGGTGTTGCTGACAGAATTTGACATTAAGTACGTGAGCCAAAGTTCAGTTAAGGGGTAAGCTTTGGTAGATCAATTGGCAGAGAATCCTTCTGAGGATACCCCTTAAGAAGCATAGGTTGAGTTTCCTGATGAAAGTATCTTGGTAGCGGGAAAAGTTTTTGATTGTGAAGTAGTCGAAAAATCTTTAGGTTAGAAAATGTTCTTTAACGGAGCGGTTAATGTGTCCGGATGTGGAGTAGGGGCAATTCTGGTATTGCCTAAGGGTATACAATTTCCAATGACCGTGAGATTGGCTTTCCCATATACCAATAATATTGCAAAATACGAGGCATGTATTTTAGGACTCAAAATCGCATTGTTTAAGGAGATACGAGAATTACAAGTACATGGAGATTCTTCGTTGATCATAGGCCAAGCTCGAGGTGAGTATAAGACGAAAGACCTCAAATTAGTACCTTACCGCCAACACCTAGCCGAGTTGATAACCAAGTTCGAAAAAATTACATTCGTATACGTACCAAGGGTTCAAAACCAATTTACCGATGCTCTTGCTACTTTAGCATCAATGATCCAGATATCGAGAGGAGTGGAGATTCAGCTACTTAAAATTGAAATTGAAGAAAAGCTCGCTTTTTATTTGGCAATGGAAAGTTCATGTGACAAAAAGCCTTGGTATCATGATATCAAAACATTTTTACAACATGGTACGTACCCCAAAGGAGTAGAGAAAAAGGACAAAAAATTAATTAGAAGATTGGTGGCTCAGTACTTGATAAGCGATTCTACGCTGTACCGACGATCATTTGACGATACGCTTTTACGTTGTGTAGATGGGAAAGAGGCAGAGATGCTAATGAAAGAAGTGCACGAGAGAGTATGTAGCCCCCACATGAATGGCTACATGCTTGCCAAGAAGATCATGAAGATGGGATACTACTGGTTAACTATAGAAGCAGATTGTATCGGACATGTTAGATGCTGCCATTTGTGCCAGATCTATACAAACAAGATAAATGCTCCACCTCAAGAATTGCATATACTATCAGCACCATGGCCTTTTTCGATGTAGGGAATAGATATCATTGGCCCGATCACTCCAAAGGCATCCAACGGGCATCGATTTATATTGGTAGCTATTGATTATTTCACTAAGTGGGTTAAAGCCTCATCTTACTCTAGTGTAACGAAGGGAGTGGTGGTTAAGTTCATTAGGAGAGACATACTGGCTCGGTATGGTATGCTAGAGACAATTATTACTGACAATGGCACGAACCTGAATAATAAATTGATGACCGAGTTATGCCGACACTTCAGGATCATTCATAGAAATTCTACTCCTTATTGGCCCTAAATGAATGGAATTGTGGAAGCGACCAATAAGAACATCAAAAGAATTATAGAAAAGATGGCCATTATGTAATGAGATTGGCATTAGATGTTACCATTTGCACTCATGGCCTATCGAACTTCTATTAGAACGTCAACAGGGGTAACCCCTTACTTGTTGGTATACGGAATGGAGGCTATACTACCAATGGAGGTCAAGATACCATCTCTCAAAATATTATCGAAAACTCAGTTAGATGAGGCTAATTGGGTAAAGAAGCGTGTTGAACAGTTAAACCTAATTAATGAAAGGAAGCTAGCAGCTTTGTGCCACAACATTTGCTATCAGCAACGAATGGCTAGGGCTTTCAACAAAAAAGTGCGACCCCAAAGTTTTGAGCAAGGAGATATGGTGTTAAGGAAGACTTTGCCTAACACAATGGATTCGAGAGGGAAGTTTGCCCTAAACTATAAAGGGCCTTACATTGTGAAGAAAGTATTGTCAGGGGGAGTTGTTATCTTGTCTCAAATGGATGGTCTGGACTTGAATGACCTAGTAAACGCTGACGCATTGAAGATGTACTATCCTTAAACATCAATGAAGTTTTTGCAAACAATCTTACTATTACTATGGTTTCATTTTTATTTTTTACATGTAAAGTTGGTGTTCCTGGTAGTCGTAAGTATTGGATAATATCCTTAGCCCTTTTCTTGTTCCACTAAAAGACCCCACTTCTCGCTCTATCCTCTACCCAAATAAACCTTACATACAAGAAGCACAAGAAAAAAATAAACACTTAACTTGAAGAGATGATTATTAATAAAAATTCTTTTAATACTTTATTGTGGTTAACTCCCCCAAGAAAGGGAGACTTGTTTCCTATTTTTCAGGATAGAGCCATGTTCAGAAAGAGTAATGTGTGGCACATAAGCAGAAACTTGCTTGAGAATGGATGTTTACACGAAAAGCTGATGGTTGGACCGGAAATTCAACACAAGACATCATTGTTCGAGAAATGAATATGTTTTACATTTGTTTAAGGTTTAAGTTGCTTTAAAAAAAATGATGAAAAAAAAAGAAAAAAGAAAAAGAAAAAAAGAAAAAAAAAAGAAGGAAAAAATAAGAAATAAAAAAGAAAAAAGAAAAAGAGAAGAAAAGAAAAAGAGGAAGAAAGAAGAACAAGAAGAAGCAATGGTAAGGGTTAGAATTGTTGGTTCTAATCGGACTGCTCAATAAGACATTGGACTACTTGGGAGCTATCATTGAAACCAGGTAAGTGGTTCTAAGCCTGATAAAACATTGCATTGGCAATTGGTTTCCCCTTAAGGCACAGGTTGTTTTCCAAAAACAATTTCTTAGCAAGTTAGCCATCTCGTAGAGCATAGTCCCAATCCAGAGTTTGTTAAACTCCTAGTAGTATGACTTACAAAACGTTACTCGACTCAAAATTTCTTCAAGGGATTTACCAAGCTCAGGAAGCACTGTCCCAATTCAAGTTTCCTTGTTTTTAGGTCTTAATTAGCTCAAAGGGCGCTTTGACTACCTTGGTTAGTTAGCTCATTAGGGCACGACCAAGTTTCCTCATTTTTAGGTTATAGCCAGCTCAAAAGACGCTTTAACCGCTTTAGTTAGTCAGCTCATTAGGGCATGACCAAGTTTCATCCTCTTTAGGTCTTAGCTAGCTCAAAGGGTGCTTTGACTACCTTAGTTAGTCAGCTTATTAGGGTACGACCAAGTTTCCTCCTCTTTAGGTCTTAGCCAGCTCAAAGGGTGCTTTGACTGCTTTGGTTAGTCAGCTCATTAGGATACGACCAAGTTTTCTTCTTATCATTAGGTCTTAGCCAGCTTAAGGGGCGCTTTGACCGCTTTGGTTAGTCAACTCATTAGGGCACGACAAAGTTTTCTTCATTTTTAGGTTTTAACTAGCTCAAAGGGCGCTTTGATTGCCTTGGTTAGTCAGCTCATTAGGGCACGACCAAGTTTTCCTCATTTTTTGGTCTTAGCTAGCTTAAAGGGCACTTTGACTGCTTTGGTTAGTTAGCTCATTAGGGCACGACTAAGTTTTCTTCATTTTTAGGTTTTAGCCAGCTCAAAAGGCGCTTTGACCACCTTGGTTAGTCAGTTTATCAGGACACGACCAAGTTTTCCTCATTTTTTGGTCTTAGCCAGCTCAAAGGGCGCTTTAACCGCCTTGGTTAGTCAGCTTATTAGGGTACGATCAAGTTTCTTCATTTTTAGGTCTTAGCCAGCTCAAAGGGCGCTTTGACCGCCTTAGTTAGTCAGCTTATCAGGGTACGACCAAGTTTCTTCATTTTTAGGTCCTAGCCAGCTCAAAGGGCGCTTTAACTGCCTTGGTTAGTCAGCTCATTAGGGCATGACCAAGTTTTTCTCATTTTTTTGTCTTAGCCAGCTCAAAGGTCGCTTTGACCACCTTGGTTAGTCAACTTATCAGGGCACGACTAAGTTTCTTTATCTTTAGGTCTTAGCTAGCTCAAGGGGCACTTTGACCACCTTGGTTAGTCAACTCATTAGGGCACGACCAAGTTCTCATTATTCTTTTTAGGGATTTTTGCCAACTCACGAAGGTGTTACCTCTCGCTATTCTTTGTTTCAAACTAACCCTTGTCAAGTGACTGAACGTTCCTTAGGATAGAGTCATCTCGAGGCAAAAACGGTGTCTCTTTTGTCTTTGTGGTAAAGTTTTGCTCAAACTTCACCACAAAGAGTGCACATGAAACATATTACCAATATTTTAACTTACTGTAGTTTGAGCGACACTTGGTGGCTCTTTATTTGTAAATTTGCATGATACTTAGAAACTTTGAGAACACAAGATCTTGTATAAATGGTATTTCATTTGGTCTTTTAAAAGACACTATGAAGGCCTATCCCTCTGTTTAAGAATTGCATAGGGATTTATCATTTGATTACCAACAGTAACTTTTCCTTAAGCTAACAAGTAGCTTACTGATGGTTTTTACAAAAACTTTTTGTGAACAACATACCGGGCATCTTAGGCTGTCCTAGGCTTGAAAACTACTAGTAAATAGACTATTGGGCCGAATAGGCTCCTCTAACTAAGCATGCAAATCTATATGCTATAAAATTATTCTTTTAAAGAACTTTTCTCTATTCAATGAAATTTAACTAAATAAGGTGTGACTTTAAGTTTATATGCTTGCGAAATAAACTTTCCTTAACTAAGCATGTAAAAAATGGGACCTTTGGGTCCATAGGCTATCAAATTAAGCTTTTCAAACCAAACTTATCAAAATAAACCCTTGAGTTTAATTTTCAAAATGTAGTTTCTAAACATGCCATGAATATGCATCATGCAAATGCAACTAACAATAAATTTACAGGCAATAATCATCTCATAGCATCAAAATAGTTACTATCTATACTAAACATATGCATATAAGCATTTCCATTGAAGAAACCATTTCCATAACTTAGGGAGCATGTTGACAAATATTTAACATATCGATTCTCAATAATTTATAGATTCTCAATTATATATTCCATCATCATAAATCATAATACAATGATTAACACCACCTATGCTTACAATACACTCATGTCAATTGATTTATATTAGATCTCAAGTCGATCAATAGTATTACAATCATTTATAACAAGTATGCACTGACAACAGTAATTATTATCCACAAGTTATGTCTAAAATTGAAAGGATGCTTATAATACTTGTTCTATCAATCTTGATAAATGTTGACCACCAAAGTACATATCCTATAAGTATAAACCATAGCATGCCAATTTTATTCCATTCATATGAAGCATGCTTACCTTACATTAATTACTATCAAAGGATCATATCCATAATACACCACTAAATCATCATACGATTCATAGAATAATATTAAGAGTAAATTATTTTTCATTGAGTTGAATAATTTACTTAAATAAAGTTGTGGTTAATCCTACTAGTGAAGTAGTGGTCATTTGACTTGCAACCACTTAGCATAAAACTAAAAGTCATACAAGTGCCTACAATAATCATATTTCATCTAATTAACTCAGAATATAAGATTATATCCAATTCAATGCTTAGTCAAACATTATAATAAAGTCAAATGAACCACTTAAGTGGAAACATATTAGAACTCTAAAAGCAAGTAATCATACAAGTCTGGCCACTATGCACTAGTCACAAGAATAAGAGGTATTCATTTGGACTCTTAGCACCTTTATTAACATCCTGAAGTACCCCTAAACTCTAGCATCTTCCATTAATGTCCGTGGGATTGCTTATAATACACAAGGAGAACTAAAGTTACGATAAGTTTTGAAATGAACGTTAATTACTTCTATTCGATATCATTTTTTCTAATTCTTATCTAAGTTTGTCATTCTTTATTATATCTTTAAGATTGTTGAATTGAAAACTACTTAAATACTTTATAATGCAAATTTATCTAAATTACCTAAAATTTACAAAAATGCCCCTTTTGTTAAGTTTATTTACTATATATTATTATATAATCCATAATTAGACTAAATAACACTAGTTGCTCAATAAATACTCATATTTTCCATGCCTTTCCTAACTAACTAGTGCCTTTGTCTTAATATCGCACTTAATTCATGTAAATAATGCTAAAAATCTCAATCTATTATATAAAATATTTATTATCTCATGTGTAAATAAGGCCTTTTTATACAATTAAAACTAAACTAGTTCAATTAATTTCATAAAAATTAAATATGTTTTTTAGGAAATTAAATTCTTTCATTTACTATATATACTAAATTACACTTTTAGCCTCTAATGTAGCTTAATTTTGTAAAAATAACCAAATTTGCAATAGACTTATGAAAAATTCATTGCTACCATGTTAGGCTCTCATAATCAACATATATTTATTTTATCAATTTAGAGTAACAAAAAATATTTATTTTGTTAAATTGCAGAAAGCTATAAATTTAGGGAAATAAATGTAACAAATAGTTTTTCAAAATATTAACTTTATGAAGAGTTTTTAAAAGTATTTAGAAGCTTATATACACGAATTGGACTTAAAACCATCATTTGATTTTTTGGAAAATTCACTTTTGTACTTATTGAAAGAATGTTTTCCTTATAGACTACATATTTTGACACTTCAAATTAAAAATATGAAATATTATGTAAAATTACATATAAAATTATCCTCCAAAATACCAAAAATCATTAATATATAAAAAGATTTGATATTTAACATTTGGTACGGAAATTTGGTGGTGGTAAATAGTGGTGTTCTAGCCACTCTTTTTTTGAAGAAATTGTGTCATAAAGCCTTGAAAGGTGTTTTTAATCAAGTTCTGAATCTCACGTTTCTGGATATTCACTTGGGGTGCGAATGAAAGGGGAGGAGGTGTCTCGCTTTGATTTAGTTTTGTGCTATTTTGATGTTTTAGTTATTCAGGCTACTTTTTGAGTGGTTTAAGTACAAGATATGGTATTAAGTCATTGCTAACATTCCCCATGAATAATTTAGAAGTGATAAGCATAAGTCTCTCTCTCTTTCTTAGGTATAATGAAGTTAGAGGAAGTTATAACATAGTTGATCTTTTGAGAGTTTATTTGGCATAGGAAATGGTATCTAGATTAGATTTAATGTGATATGGTGAGATTTGCATGGATATGTTACAAGATTTGGAGGATTTGTTGTACTAAAGAAATGTCATAGATATGAAGAGAAGAAAAAAAAGTTGTTTAGGTAGGGGGCTGGGTATGGGTTAAGGTGGTGGTGGTATGGAAGGGGTTGGGGTGCACATGTGATTTGGTGGGATATTGGGGACATTTGATGACCTTAGATGATTATTACATGGACTCACATATGGGTTCAATTAGGATGGCTTTTGGGTTTTGTCTTACCTTTTAAATGTGGTATGATCTACTTGGAGTTAATTTAGGACCTCTTAGATAATCTTAGCTGTATTAATTTATTTTGATTTCATTCTTGCCAACTCTTAAGCCCATATGATCCTTTTACTCTTAATTCATGATCATGTAATTATTTTGACCTATCTCTCACATTTTCCTAAGGTTTCATAACTCAAATCATCTTGAATGTTTGTAGGACCCTAACTAATTAAGTACCTTAGTTGCTAAACTAATCAATCCGAGTTAGGATGTTCAAAACGATTTAAGGCCTTTGGATAATTTCGTCAATATTGAGCCAAATTTTAATATAAGAATACAAAAGTTAGATGAAGAGTCCTAGCGGGGTTAATTTTTCAAAATAAAGTATATATAGTATTTAATTTCAATAAAACGTATTTTTACTAGGTATGTTTATTAATTAGCAGTAGCTTGACGTTTGAGTCCTAAAATGTGATGAGTTGTTAGAGATACATTATTTGATTTATAAAAATAATATTTAGGTGTCAAATGACATATAATGTGATTATATTAAGTTATATACCTAATATGTAAATATATTATAAAATAAACAAAATAATTACTAAAAATTACAATCAATTAATAGAAAATTATAAAAAAAAATAGCAAATAAACTAGGACATCATGGGAAAAGATGTAGCAAGCTCCTAATATAGTAAGACACTTCATAGTTAAGTTGACAAAAGCAAAAGAGATTAAACTATATACATAATATTAAAATAAAAGGATAATGGACAATTGTAATTTGCTTTTCATCACTCCACCAACTTGGGAATTATATAAAAGGAATCATACTTCATTCTTGATCATTTTTATCCTCTCAATCACTAGAAATCCTCTTTAGAAAGCTAACACACAAATTATACAAAAGTTAGGAAAATTCAAATAAAAAATAAGGGAAATTGGGTTACTATAGCTATGCACAACCTGACGACATAGGGCTTTGGACTTAAGCTTTTGGGATGTAGACTAGATGGGCCAACACACCTCGATGGCCGAAGGGTGGCCGAAGCATCGTGCACTGGTGAGTGCTCAATATTTCATGTGATCTTGTTTTAATTTCTAAAAATATCAAATTACCTCAGAAAATTATGAAATTTGGTTTTCCTATGTTATTTTACATGTACTTTCATTTGGTAATTTTATTTTCTCAAAATACATTTATTTAGGGTACTTGCTTAAGAACATGCCATGTTATTACGAATTTTGATTAAATTTTCTAAATTACTAAATGATGCTGTTTCAAGTTGAAAAATTTTATGTAATACTCCTATAATATATGCTAAATTTTGGTAACAATAATTTTCAAATTATATTATGTTTACTATTTATTATGAATTATTTGGTAATTGTTGGAAGTTTTACTAATTTAGCTAAATTAAAGGATTTTATGTTCAATAATGTACAAAACCAACTTGACTTGATTCATGGAGCTTAGTCCTATCAAATTATATGTTATACTAAGAATTTTGAGACAAATATAATTATTTACAAATTTTAGCTATTTATTGATAAAATAGAGCTTAAATATGTAATATGGAGTATATTACTTAATATGCTACTTAAGAGTTTTACATTAACAAAATATGATTCCTACTATTTTTGTGAATTTAATGTGTCTCTCATGGACTTTGTAAAGTACAAATACTAAGCATAATATGTTGTATAATATGTTGATAAAGGGTAAAATTGGTATAACTAGCGGTATAGTATAAGAGAGTTTTGGTTGTTGTTGTATTTGGAGTAATTTATAATGATCTTAGGTTGGTTTTTTCTGAAAAGTGGGTATTGTATAAGTGAACATAATATTCTGGGTGAGTCAGAACCTAATTTAGAACTAATTTCAAAAATTGTTACTCCTAAGTACTATTATGAAGATTGAATCTAAACAATTGAACTAGATGTAATGTTGAAAGATTTTAGTTGATAAACTATAGATATAAGCTAATAGGCACCTAATTAAGAATTTTATAGTAAGTTGAATTAGAGAGTAATTCAAAAGCTAACTTAGAATCAAATTCAGAGATTGAGTCAAAACTAGCTCATGACAAACTAACAACCAACAATGGAGTATTTAACTAGTGTATGCATGTGTGTGTGTGTGTATATATAGATGTATATGTATATATATACATACATACATACATACATACACTCATGACTTATAATTGACCTTAAAAGTACTTACTCTTAGTAGGTGAAGTCGTAGAGGAGGAAGTTTTTGCTAACGAGTAAGTTAGGATGGTACTGTTAGCTAGGTAAGTGGATTTGTATGCATAGGGTATAGATTTATATATGAATAGTAGATGATGAGTGTCCTTGTGATTGTAGAGATTGTTTGAATGTTATTTGGCTTTACTGTATAAAGTGCTCGACTTTCATTTGATTAAGTAGATAGTGAATGTTCTTATCCATGATTAGGGTAATTGTCTAAATGTTCTTTAGATTCGTTGTGTAACAACTTGGTGATGCTGTACTTTGTGAGTATAATGTTAGCAATGTGTTATGTGGTATATTTTAGACCTAGTTGTGAGTAAAACCTTTGATGACATATGCTATAACGAGTGTTCAAATCAGAAACTAATTCAAAAGCAAATTTAGAACCTAAAACAAAAACAAGACGAACATGTTAAGTTTTGTTGTTGTACTTGATGTTAAGTGAGAATTAGTTGATAAATTTGTGGCATTGCACAGCATAAAAAGGACCTATAGGTTAGTTTTCTAAAACTTATGGTTTTGTTAGGATAAGTTTTCAAAGTTGAGTTTTTGCGCATATAGTTTTGCATTAACCAAAACTTGAATATATTTGCTAGGTACTTGAATATATTTGTTAGGTACTTCAAAGCTGAGTTTTTGGTTTTGCTAAGTTCAAATAATTTGCTAGGTACTTGAATATATTTTCTAGATGCCCAAATTTATAGTTAACCAAACTAGATGAGTTGTTAGGCTGACTAGGATATCGGTAGCAATACATGTCACATACATTAGCAGGGTACATAATTTGCATTATCTTATTTGCTGCTTAGATATTAATTGAATAAGAAACTTGTATGCCTGTGTTATGTGCTTTAGTGTATTGTTGTTTGTTATTCACTCTCATTTAGCTCAATAGTAGCTGAGGGGATAAGTTCTCTCTTATCCTCAGGTTAGGATGCAAATTTTAGGGCATCAACTGCAACAAGAGTAGACTTTTGGAGAGCACTAGATAGAGTTAACTATTTTAAAAGTGAAACTGTCACTAAATAAGTACAATGGAGATTTAGAAGTTTAGTTGAAGTTTAGAGTTCAAGTTTTTGAAGTTTGTAAATGATGTACATATTTATAATCAAAAGCCTATAGTTGAAATCCTTTAAGCACTAAATATATAATGAAGTGCTATTTTGTTAGAATTGAGCTCATTTATAATAGGTTTACATGCATCATGTGCTATGCTGAGATGTGATAGTTTTTTACCATAGCAATAAATCATAAAT
Organism: Lumnitzera littorea; assembly: GCA_024138015.1. Lineage (NCBI taxonomy): Eukaryota > Viridiplantae > Streptophyta > Magnoliopsida > Myrtales > Combretaceae > Lumnitzera > Lumnitzera littorea. The sequence goes on along the minus strand of JAMXBB010000004.1, from coordinate 40,368,200 downwards.
TACTAAAATCACATATTTCGTTGAATAATGTTTCTTAAACTAAAAATTCTAAAAAGAAAATTTACATAGTTATTTCACTTAACTTTTAGAGCTTAATTATAAAGATTGATTGAAAATTGAGACCATTTCTCAAATGCTTGAAATTTAGCTGTTTGGGAAAACTAGGGTATTACACTTATAAGAAGATACTAGTCTTTAAAAGCTTTGAGTTCCTCATGTTAGGTTTTAAATATCAGATAATCACATTGAAACTTACAAAACTTCTCAAAACCTAATCCAAGATCCATATGCAACATGTAAATAAAATAAAATTTAAGAAGTTATAAGAAAATTACATTTTTCTTATAGTAAAAAATACCATTTCCTCCTACGGATGGAGTTCAAATGCAATCTTAGAATTTCTTTGTCCCTTGTAATATGTTTTCACCATAAAGACTCCAATCATAATCCCTCTAGCGGTATGCACAAATATGGTAACAGAAACTATCTAATCCTTATACTGTGAGGTAACTTAGATTAGAAATTTTTTTGAAACAAACGTACAACAATATATACTTTTATTTGAAAGACAATATTTTCAACCTTCAAAATGCAAGGTTTAAAACAAAAACCCTCTTCAATCTCCTTCGTAGTTATATAAGTCCAAAATGTTTAGACTTTGAAATATTTCCGTAATGATTCAAAAATGAAAAGTAATTGCTGAGTGCTTTTCAAGTAAAATAATAAAACGTTAGAACATATTAATTAAAATAATGAATTGAAACATTTCAAATATAAATATAATATAAAAATGTCTTTAATGAAACATTTCATTCTTTTTTAATTTAATATGTTATAACATTTTGAATATAAAGTTGCCTACTCTTTTAAACAACTAATTAATACAATCTAACACATTTTCCCATTATTAAGAAAACTTTCATCCTATTATTTTATATCATTCAACTCTCGGTTTTGAAATAAATGTTGACATATTTGAGTATAACTAGAATTTCTTGCTTAATATTTTCTTCCTACTAAACATGCTGTTGTGCGCAATCCTTTAAGTTTCTATATAAGAAGGAAATAAATATCCAAACATGGACTAAAGTAACAATTTAGCAATAATTATTGACCATCTAATGTAATAAAAAGGCTGTAAACGATAAACTATTATGAATCGACTACCATGTAATTGAATCTCTTCATCATAGATATCTTAATTAAACCATTAGATGGAATATCATCGATATTTAATCATTTTATTTGATTTTCGAGATCAAGTAGACTTAATAAGCACTGACTTATAAGTCACTATTACCTCAAACAAGTGACCCTAGATATCGACTCTCTAATTTAAGAGAGTGATGAATTATGTCTTAACTCATCACTATCCTCTCTATATACTATGCCGCTTCTAATAACTGTATTATCTATAATATAAATTAAGACTATATTTAGTGATATCAAAGCGTGACATCCTATATACAAGACATATGAAGGTCTTAATCTAGTGATTATTTTTAATATATCCACTTAACTTTGAGTACTCACTTGTAACTCGATCATCTTTCTCTTGGTCTAGTGAGATAAAGCTTAAATTATAGAATGAGTTGGTCAAAACATCTATCACCTCAAAATATTTATCTAAGGATAACTTTTAAATAATAAGATATCATGTAATTTTACTGATAATATATATTTATTATCTTGTGACACATATTCTAATTATTTATTGGACTTTATCGTCAAATATACAAGCGAAAATTATACAAATATAATAAACACTTACCTTTTATTAAGAATATTCATAAGTACATTAAAAGTTTCTTAGTACATTGTGCACAACTTACAACACTTCATTTATTTAAGACGTATCTCTTTGAGACATAGTCTTTTATTGCACAAATTGAAGGTGTATCTTACCTTTTGTAGATACGTTTTGGATGTTAGAGTAATTATTTGAGTTAAGCTTCCCTTATTCATCCTTGAGGAGTTTTAGCATTGAAACCATACAAAACATCTTTGAACCTGCTATTTTTATGGCTTATGTTTTAGAAACAAGTTCTTTAAAACCATTGTTTTAGTCTTAAAATTGAAAAACTTAAAGGGGATTGGCTTATGGATTCAACCAAACTCTATTTGCATAATTGCAAAGGAGTGGTTTGAAAGCATAAGGGGAAATTTTTGTAACCAAACATGGTTAGTAAGCACCTTATTAAAGGGTTTCACACTTGCTTAGTAAATTGTGAATAAAAATCGCTCATAAACATTAAAACTTCTAATTGAGCCTCATTTAGAAAATTTGGAATTCACCTATGTCTTTGATCCTCTCTCTTTCTCCTTCACACTTAGGGGTGGATTAAGTGATATTGAACCCCGAGGATGAACCATGGATCACTTGCCAGTATGTGAGCAAAAGCCAAAATACTACTCCATAAGCTTCTCCTTTTTATATTACTATTTGTACCTCAGTTGAAAGTGGTGGTAAGAAAATTGGTGTTTTCCCTTAGATAAGTGACAACAATGTTGTCAACATTACAATTCTATCTAGAATCGTTAGAGGGTTGATAAAATCAAAATGTATGAACGTGAATTTCTACAACCTATGTAAAATAACTTTAAAAATTGTAAATATGCTTATTGTAATTATTTAAAACTTAAAATACACGATGAAAACAAATAACTGAAGAAATTAAGTTCTTTTTTTCATAGAAAATTCTTAATAATATATAATTTAACATGTATTGAATTAGGATAAATAGAGTTGAAACTAAGCTTTTTTAATTCATTTTAAATTATTGATAGTATAAAGTCAAGTATATAGTTTTCCTTATAATTTTTGTTGTTGAAGCTAAAACTTATATGAAGGCTATGAATATAAAATAAGGGACTAAGAGAGTGAGAAAGAGGAAAAAAAAAATTAAAATAGGATATGGAAAATGATGTAATGCCCTAATAGTTAATAATTTGTAAAAATTAGTTGTATTTTTTCATATTTTTAGTTCATTCAACTTAGTTACGTGGAATCAGTAAACTCAGTAAAAAATATATGTTTTTTATTGGGTTTACATGTAAATACGATTAAAAACATAAGTTTTTATACCAAAATGATTTTATACATAAGTTAACTTAGAAGAGCCTTATAAAATCACAAACTTGTAGAATCACATAAGTAGATTTGCTACTTATGTTCTTAGTAAGCTTCCATATTCTATACTCTTAAATCCTAACTAAGCCAAATTTCTTTTCTTATGACATGAATTCACAATAAAAGATTAGTATAAATCAATTATATGTTGTATAAGATTTTCATTAGTCAAATTTATTTTTGTTTCCAGTAGCACCTACAAGTGAAATTCCATTCTTTATGTAATAACTCCAAACACTTTTAGTTTTGGTAGGGTTGTTAAGTCCTTTGACATTTTGTAAAGCTACAATCACAATTATTCACAAAAAAAAAAAAAAAAGTAAGTTAGCTGCTACACATTCTTAAATAAAGTAATGTTTACACTTATGGCAGTTCTTACGGCTACTTGAGGACTTAGATCTCTTATTGCTCCATGAACTACTATTGTTCATTCCTAGGTGAGTTTTCTCTACAAATACAGCATTTAAAGAGGTATTTTCATAATCATCTATCATGTCATCCCCTTCCTCAAGATCCTTATCAGGCTTTAGTGGATTAAGATCCTATAATTCCCCTTTAAGACTTTAAGTTTTAAAGACTTGAGTTGGAGGATTAGCATCTACTTCATTTTTCCTTAGGGCCTACTCTTTCATTAGACTCGTTTCTCCTTACTTTAAGGTTTGATTTCCATCAATTTTTTATTTGGAAGCTTTGAAAGGGAAAAGAACTTTCATACTCTCAGTATTGTGCATAGGGTGCTTTAGAGTAAGGGAAGAATACTCTTAGATGTTTTAGCTTCCTTTACTATTTGTCCATTCTTACCTTTTTTTGTACACTCTAAATCACGCTTCATTTCTTACGTTTGAGTTATAGGTAATGGCTTGAGATTCTTTTTAGTAAGGGGCAAACATGAATGGTAAAGGACTTTGCATCTTGTATGGGATGGCATCAATTGATATTTAACATCAATGTTTTAGAAAAGATCCACCAACTTCTCAACTTTCACTTATTTGTCCAATTCTTCCCTAACATCAATTTTAACTAAGATGCTCACTTGATTTACATGCTCAAGAAGGCTTGCTATAGTGTCGACTCAAGTGGAATCTTAATAATATTTACCATAATAGTTGACGTTGAGAAGTTCATATGGTTTGGAGAAAGCCATTGTCTACATAAGAACAACAATGGGTTAAGGTTTATCCAATGATATCCCCTTGTGTCATCCTTAAAGGATGAGAAGTTGTTGAGTAATGTACTTGTGATCTTTTACAAATTGAAAGTAGAATAAACCTTCATTACTACTTAAGACACCTAGTATACCATGTTCACTCCATAGCTTTACCATAGTTTATTAGATGAGAGAGAATGGGATTTTCCATCTAAGAAAATAACCAACCAAAGTAGATTCTTAGAGTATTGCTCCTTCATCCTCAATTAAGAGTGGGATCTATACCCTAGTTATATGTTTACAACGTATAAACAAGATGAATTAGAGTTGGAAATTTGATCAAGGATGATCCTTTAAGAAATGCTATAGATTAAAGGCAACAATAGTAGGAGAAGAGGGATTGGCAAAAGGTAGTTTTGAAAGTGGTTTTGGCTTCATTTAATTCCTCAAAAGAAGAACTATCAAAAGTGGAAGGACTATCTATTGGTTTTTTACCTAATGCAGGAGCTATTCGCAAAGAAGTGGCAAGGGATTTTTTATTTCTTTTTTTTTTTTTATGTCCACCTATGGGGGAAAGAGAAGGTTGTCCAAGGTCGCTGGGGGGAGGGGGAGGGGGATTATGTATGTGGAAAATAAACTTTTAATATGCCAAAAATACAAGGCTCCATGCTTCCATTTTGAGTGCAGTCCATTGACTCATACGTAGTGGAAAAAAGGCACATGCCTTTTTCTTGATATGTCAGCAACTAAACAAACATTGGGGTTAGAGCTTTCTTTGACTTGACCATAATTTTTGAAGAAACCTCAAGGGGAGTGGACACTAAATTCATTTTTGCCACACTTTGAGTTCTTTTAACAAGAGTTATCTCTCCTTGAATGGGGCAAGAAGATGGAAAATGTTAAGATCAAATAAGAAATAGTAAGAATGAAAGAGGAAAATGATTAAAGGAGAAGTGTTTGTTATAACCTAAGGAAAATGGTTTCTTAGGTACATTTTAGAGTGGTTTTCTGGTGAGAGAAGAGATCATTTTTTCTCACTTTATGTTTTATTTTTCCATTATTTATAACTCAGATTGGTTACTTAATATAAGCATGATTTATAACGTTAATTTTATAAAGAGTACTACTATATTTTAAAAAATATTATAGATTTAGAAGGACTTACATGGTGAAGAAACTATTCTTACCTTCTATATTTAGCTTTGCATTTTTGCCTCCAACCTACAAATGCGAAGAAAGAAAGAAAGAAAAAAAAGAAAGATAGTTAAAGACTATCATCCAAAAAGTATTTGAGAAATAGGATGGTGAAAACGCACATATTAGGATAGTAAGAACACATGTAATACATGTATTCTCACCTTTGGCCCTTTTTTACAAAGAAAATGTACATGTTATATGTGTCTTTAGTAGAAAAAATATGTGCCATTAAAGGTGTATATATAACTTTGTGTATTTCATTTTTGATAGAAAATGAAGGTTTTCCCTATGTTTTAATCGGAAGTAAACGCATTTACAGCAAAGGTGCTGAGTACATTTCCTTCAAAAGGTGAAAATACATAAGATTTCAAATGTGCAATCTTATTTTATTAAGAAGCACATAATATCTACTTTTTCTTTATATAAAAAAAGTGGCCAAAATTTTCTTCATGACGTGTTTTCAAAAACTTCCTCCGAAGTTATTTTTAAATAATATTTTTTAATACTATATTACGTATCCGTAAATTGTTAGGTTTTATAGATCTAAGAAATACATCAGAAAAACAAATTTTATAAAACCTATCTTAGAATTTATGTGTGATATGATAGCAAAAGATTATGGAAAAAAAAAAACTATTTCTTATATTAATAATTTATCTTTTTCCTATTGGGGATAGAAAGTGTGATTCGTAACTTGCTTTGTAATAGAGATCAAATTCCCAAATATGGAGAACCAAATTGCATTAGACTATTTTCATTGTATATTTGCAATAGTTTTAAGGACTTGATTTGTTGTGATGAGATCATGTCAAACTTGTTTGTATTTTGTGATCAAGTATGGAATCAACTGGAGGAACAAGACAACATTACATTACCAGCCTGTTGGTTTACAATAATACTAGCTTGATCGTAACATGATGGAAGGAGGGCACGAGGATGACTAACTGGCCTGATGGAATCTTACAAACTGGCCAGACAATAGGAGAACATGACCGGCTTATTGGCTTCAAATTTCACCAATCAAACGGGAACTTGATTAGAATGCTTCATAAGTTACAGACCAAGCGCCCTTAGACAGTGCTCTACAATGCTGTCCTATCAGCAACAGCTTTTCTTTTCCGTATTTTGTTAATTTATTTTCTTTATTTATTTAATTGCTATCAGAACATAGCTTAATAATTTATTATTGACCAGTTAGAAATTAATTCTATTAGCCAATAATACTTTATTTCTATCCACCAATATAAAATTAGTTCTATTGACCAATGGGAATTTAGGTTCTTCTTAGCATTAATTACTATCCTTTTATTTTGTTATTTTAAATATAGAAATGTCATTAAAGCTATAGTTACTATTTAAAATCCTTATTTCATTATAATAGATTATCCATGAAATATAATATTTTTCCTTGAGTAAAAACTCTCTCTCAACCCTACTCTTATCAATCAATATAGATTATGGCAAGTAGAACCTTGATTGAATCCACGTAAGTCATGTCATGAATTCAATGAAGCGAGTGTCTTTTCCTTTGTTGCATAATATCTACCGAAAATTTCACTAAAAACCCTAATCTTACAAATCCAAAAGTTCCTAATTTATATAAATTAGAAATTTTCTTACTTGTCCAATTCGATCGAGTTATTTGATGTACTAGTGATGTCAATCTTCTGCACATTACTTTGTCTCTTATAATATTATGTTCATTAGAAGGACTACAAATGCAATCTCTTTAGTGGTATCTATATACACTTTAATAGGAACAAAAACAACTCTATTTTGCTAGATAACTTAGATTGCTTTTACAGAAAACTTTTATAACATAAAATGATCCTGCTAAAATAATACTATATTCATTTTTTAAAGATAAAATAACTTAAGAGTAAATAGGATTTCTTTTTACCACTTTTCTCATCGGTCGAAATAATACCAAAAACCAAAAGACATCTCTAGTTAATTCATTGGAATAACCTTTTAAAATCAAGATGCAATTTCTCATCTATAACATTATGAGATGGTGTACGGCAATAAAATAAAAGAAAAGTAGAAAACCTTTCATTACTTAACCAATTAAGCTATTTCCATGAAATTTGGCCTTTCATTATTTCGTAATAAATAAATAAATTCTAATTTAGAAGTAATTACTAACAAGATTTTAGCATCTATTAAATAATATCTAACAAGCTGAGGCGACCATCTAGCAAAAGTTATTGGCCACCCCGCATAATAGAAAAGTTATGAACCAGACGTTTCTATGAACCGATTATTGCGTAATTAAGTCTCTTATTAAATAATATCCTGATTAAACCATTGCATTTGATGCCATTTGTTGTTGATTCTAACTTTGTCTTATATGATAACAAAAAGGGGGAGAGAAGAGGAAAAGAGAAAATATAATCTCAAAAAGCGTATTAGTGTATTGCTTATTTTAGTTTATTATATTTTTTGTATGATGTTTTATCATCACAAAAGGGGAGAATCTTGAATCTCCCATTTTGATTTTGACAATAACAAAATATAGAGGAAATTATTTGTTTACAATCAAAAATAAAAAATATTTCAAAAATTACAAATTGCGCAAAAATAATTACCAAAATACTAACCTTATATCACATATTCAAGATGTGACATAAAAAATCACATGTATTAGTATTGCATTTTAAAGATATGATATATGTGTATCTATATGATGTTGAATCTCTATCATACTAGTATCACATTTTCTAGATGTAACTTTAGTATATCCTCACTTATTTTTTTTAATATATTATCCTACTGAGATTTTATTCTAACTTTATTTGTATATCGTTGGTAAAAAAACTTATATGAAACTCGTTTTATAACTTGAATAAACTTATATTGGATTTTTCATATTTATTTATTTATTAAACATATCATTTTTAACTTTATATTTTTTACTCTTATTAATGTATTTGTCATTCTTATTAGTTATTAAACATAATATGTGATATGAAGAATACATATATACATATCATTAGTAATAACAAGTAACAAGTATTAATTTTACGGACATTTTTTAGTCTAATTACACACCAACTCATATGTCCTATATCTATTTATGTTTTCTCTTGTATTTTTTTTTCTACTTTCTTTAGCTTATGATGTATTTGCTAGTTCTTGTACATCCATCGAAATTTAGCGGGGCTTAATCTACAATATATTAATAATTGAATTAGTAATCATAATATTATACAAATTAGAATTTTTTTTTATAATAAGCGAACATTTTATTAATTAACAATTACTTGTGTGACTACCTCTCCCATATCTGATGGTATAGTATGTGTCAATCTGATGGGGGCAGGTGGGGTGAAAGTGGATGATAATGATACAGTCATCTCTAGTGTGAGCAGCACAAATGATGTTACGTTGTTTACAATATAATCTACTGGAGCTTGTATCGATGAATTTGCGGTCGAAGGATCAACCATTGTCAAATCGACAATAGGAGCATTAGTAATAGGTGGATCTATTGTAGGATGATTAACTATAGGAAGATCAGTAGTAGGAGCATCAATATTAGGTAGATTTGCAACATTATCTATGGGAGCCTCTATGTCCACATTTACTAGAGGATTGAGAGATCTATCATATAATAGTAGTTGCTGATCTCGAGTTAGAGCTCCACATTGACCTCGTTCCCATCCCTAGCCATGTCCTTATCCTCTCCTTCTAATTGACCTTGGGGTTGTTGCTCTTGTTGAGTTGAACTACTCAACTTAATACCTCCATATCCCTCCAATGTATGTCTACCTGTAGTAGCTAAGGTGTGGATTCATTGTCTATCTATGCTCCCTTTTATCTACATAAATGTATCATACTATATTTTTATAATGTGATTATGTTAGTTTACATTAATATAATATGAAATTTTACCTATCTTTGATTGTTCAGAATAAATAGCTTACCAATGCAGCCAAAAGTGCTCCAAGTCGACTGATGTATCTCCATGTCACTCTATAGTACTAGTTAAAGTAGTCAGCAGAGACCATACCAAGTAGGGTATTAGCGTGTATGATCTAAACCAGTCTCTACCTCCTGTCCTGCCATTGGGTGATATATCTTGTTCTCTTTATGGCCCAGTATTCTTTTAACTTTCCTCGTAAATCCATCTAATATATGTTGTTCAGATTTGTATTGCAGTTTTTTTGGAATTTGCCATACTCCCCTTAATTGCCTCATCATTTTGTTTGGTTGGTGCATCTTTACAATGTAGAAGCAAATCATGGGGATACAGGCTAACCATATGTCTCCCCCTTCCCAGTATATCTTAGGTAGTATGTCTATTATCTCTAAGATATAAGGCATCCAACAAATCTACAAAAGATAAATTTATTTCAATATATAAGTTGTAAAAAAAAAACAATTAGAATAATGTAACTAATAATTGTTTCGTACTTGTTCAAGAGTTTGATGGCCAAAGCTTCGTAATATTGAGATAAGACGTGAGTCAAAGTTTATCTCATATCAAACATATCATTCCACTAGTATGCTAATGGGTTGAGGCGAGTTATATGTATGTATGTTCTTTGTAGCGCCAAATGGGGGAATCTATACCATGCCCATACTTGAATTGGTACTGTTGTGCCACCTATCTCTATTACCCTGTCCCCTGTGACTTGGCATAAGTATTTATACAACTACGCGAGGCAAGCCGATCACTAACTATAGCTATATGCAGCCTGTAAATCCTTTAGTAGTGGTAAGAACATTAGGTGTACATAGCTAGATGATGTATTTGGGAACATGAGACCTCCAATCAGATGTAAAATATACATCTTCGAGTAGCATTAGATAGCTATGTCGTTCGCATCTACTAATGGATGTCTCAATAGAAGACTCTTGAGATAAGATATCTTGAATCTCTACTCAACGATCTTATCTATGTCAAGTCTCACTACTAATAGTCTCTCACACAGTCCCAACCAATCTTGTATCATAGTACTCGTTACTAGTTACCCATCTATGGGCAAACCTAGCTGTACTGCAATGTCTTGAAGTGTCAATTCGACCTCTTTATGCATCATACAGAACATATGAGTCTCTGGTCACCATCTCTTTACTAATGATTGTCGAGCCCTATTTTGGTTTTTATTAATCTAACATATATTAAGCCTCACTTACTTAATATAGATTAATCGACATAAAATTAAAGAAAAAACATTTTTCTAAAAAAATGTTCAAAAAATTATTTTGAAAAATAACTTGAAGTTGCTAATCAATTAAATTGGTAAAAAATCAAATTAGGGTTTTTCAAGTGGGAAAACCCTAATTTAGTCACTAGTTTATAAATATTTTAATAAATTAATTTAAAAAAAATTAATCAGAAAATCAAAGCTCGAAGACTAACTTATTAAGACCAAATCACTACGTAAAAGTAAAAAAAAAACTAATGGGCTTTTATTTTTTTACAATTTTTCTAAAAATGCCAAAATACGTAAAGATATACAAAAATGTAATTAAAATGAATTTTTGATTTTTTTATTACGAATTTTCAAAAAAAAAAAAGTTTTTATATATTTTATGATTGCCTCGGAGGTGCTTATGTACTCGTTAGTTGGGATCAAATCAATGTAGTTCTATTATTTTAAAAAAGATTTAATGGGTTGATTCATTTTAATTTGAAAATTAAGCTAGATTTACGTTATTTAACAATTTATGATTAAAAAAACTAAAAAGATCTAATTACGTGAATCTATTTTAAAAAAACCTAACAAACTAAATCTTTTGAAAAAACTTCAAGTAAGATTTTTATTAAAAAAAAAACATTACGTACCAAAAATTATTTTTCTAAAACTCTAGGTGCCAAAAAATATTTAGATACATATACATATCTTCACTAAAGATGTGAATCTTGGAGAATATATTCAACTATATCTTAAAAAAAAAAAATGTAATTTTATGAAAAAAACATAAGATACAATTTAGATATATATCTTTATTAAAGATATGAATCTCGAAGAAGATATGCAACTACATTTGAAAAAAATGCAATTTTATGAAAAAAGACGTAAGATGCAATTTAGATACATATCTTTACTAAATATATGAATCTCGGAGAACATATGCAACTATATCGAAAAAAAAAAATACAATTTTATGAAAAAGACATAAGATGCAATTTAGGTACATATCTACACTAAATATATGAATCTCAGAGAAGATATGTAGCTATATCTAAAACAAAAATTCAATTTTATGAAAAAGAATTTAACTAAAAACATGAAATTAATTTGAAAAAAAACAACTTATCTAAAAATTTGGAAATTTATCTAATTAAAATGCATGACATATAGCTTATGTTAAAATTATTAAATAACCTATACTAAAAACAAGTTAGTAGAATAAAGTTTTTAATTAAAAATAAAATAAATAATTAACTAAAACTATTTACCTAATTATCTAAGCGGGTCGGATTACTACAATCGAGTTATGTGCGTGGCGCATGTACATCAAGCTTGGTTTGGATTGTGTACGTTGTGAAGTGCTTAGATTGTTATAGACTTGGACGTACGCTATGATTGTGTGTGTGTTGTGGAAATTGTGGTGTGTAGTGAAAAATTGTGATTGTATGTGTGTTGTGTTGACATGAGTGTGGAGACATAGACGTGTTAGAGAGTGAATTGTACAGGAATGTGAGTTGCTGTGAGATGCGATTGTGTATATTATGTGTGGGTGTTAGGGATGTGTGTTCCCATGCGAGAGAGGGACAGGGATAGTTGTGTATGTGAGTGAAAAAAAAAACTACTAAAGTTTTTACAGCCAAAACTACTATTTATAAACCATGATCTTGAATCTTTTGAATCTCTTTGTTGTGAAGATTCAATCTTAACAAATCTAATATCCATAGGATATAATGATACTCGATTGGTTAAATTCATTCAAGATTCAATCTAATCCATTTTTAAGACCAAATTTCTAGAAACCCCATACTTATTTAGGCTTTTCATCTTGGGTCGAACTTATCCTAACTTAATTAACCATAGCCCATAGCCCATTTAATAAATCTTGAGTTTTTTTTTTAGCCTAGTTGAAATATTCAAAATTGGATTGAGGTCTAATTTAGGCTTTCTATCTTGGGTCAAACTTAGCCTAACTTAATTAACTATAGCCCATAGCCCATTTAATAAATCTTGAGTTTTTTTTTAGCCCAGTTGAAATATTCAAAATTAGACTAAGGTCTACATTCATGAGTTCAAATGTGACTAAACTTTTCTTAAATAGCATTTTTCTAATAAAGCCTAAAAGACTCTAAATTTGCTAAATCGTAAGTATACATTTTATTGTAATCTAACCTGACACTAAATGACTAACTAACTTGATTAAGATACTTTTGACACTTTATATTTTTTATATTCTTTTAGTTTTCATTTTTTTAATTTTTATCTATTTTTCTTATGTTTCAAATTTTTTATTTTCTATTTTTTAATTCAATTTTTATTACTATTATTTTTTTGTAAATCGGGCTCAAAAGAAAAAAAAAAAACAAAAAGACTAAAATTAAAATAAAGGGTGGCAAAAATGGGGCGTCTACAGTTGTCCCTTTTTATAGTGAAGTTTATAAAAACTTTACTACAAAGATAAAAAGATATACTTATTTTCTATGAGTCTTGACTTGAATTGATAGGATAAGGACTTTGAAGTTAGGCAAATATGGTCCCGACTTGAAAGGTCAGGTACTCTTAAGAGGGTAGATCTCTTTAAGGATCTATTGCTCAAAAGGATAGAGCTTTTGAGTGTACGATAGGATGACGTTCTATTAAAGACAAAATAAGATAGTGCTCTCATGAGTAGGCAATCCCATAAATGACTATATGGCATCCTTATAAGTTGGTGATCTTTTAAATGACTAGACAGCGCTCCATTGAGCAGGCAATCTAACTAAGGATAAGATGATGCTCTACTAAGCAAGTGATGCTAGAAAGGATTGGATAGTGCTCTAATGAGCAGGCGATCCAACAAGGAATAAGATAGCGCTCCTTTAAGCTAGTGATCCTAGAAAGGACTAGATGGTTCTCCACTGAGCAAGCGACCCAAAAATAAATAAGATAATGCTCTTTTGAGCAAGTGATTCTGGAAAGGGTTGGATGGTGCTCCACTGAGTAGGCAACCTAACTAAGGAATAGGACAGCGTTCTTTTGAGCAAGAGATCTTGAAAAGGATTGGATGGTGCTCCATTGAGCAAGTGACCCAATAAGGAATACGATAGTGCTCTTATAAGCAAGCGTTCCTAAAAAGGATTGGATGTTGCTCCACTAAGCAAACGACCTAACTAAAGAATAAGACAATGCTCCTTTGAGCAAGCAATCCTAAAAAGGACTGGATAGCGCTCTGCTAAGCAAGCAACCCGTAAATGAATAAGATAGTGCTCCTTTGAGCAAGCAATCTTAGAAAATGATTGGACTTTGATGAGTTTTGACAAATTGATCTGAGACTTAAGTTTAAGGGATTTTAATGACAATTTGAAAATTTTAACTTTTTCTTTTTTAAGAAATCTCTCTTGACAATTTTTGAAAAAGGTCTTATTTCTCTTTTGAAAAGCTTTTTTTTTTTAATAAATAAAATAAAATAAAAACACTTTTTGATTGGAAAATTGTGTTGCTAACAAGTAAGAAAATCTCAAAGACTCTAAAGATCACAGATAAAGGGTTGGCTTGCCCTTTTCTCATTGATCACTCATTCTTTCAGTTTTGTTTCTTGGAGCATAATTTATGATTCTTGAACTTTTTAAAAACATTAATTTTAAACTTGGGGTTAAGACCATTCATGTTTTCAAGAAAACACTCAACCATTCTTTAATTTTCCACTAAGAAAATATTTATCATTACTTGAAATGTTTAGTCAAACATGACTTCTTTGTACTCTCATAGGTCTATTTTCACTTTTGGCATCAATTCGAAAATTGTGGCCTATCTTTTAAATGGTACACTTTGGTTAATCAATTAGGTCTTTTTTGGGTTGGCAATGTAAGGCTTTTGGTCAATGGTTTAAGCAAATGGATATCAATGTACTTAGCTAATTTTGAAGAAATCATATATAATTCGTCCTGGGTTTACAAACTAAGAACTTAAGAGAAACTAAACATGGTTTGTAAAATGAATGCCTAACATCATTTGGACATGTGTACTAAGTTTAAGATAGACCTCCTTTAAGGAATGAGCCTAGGTACTCATATTGTGTCGCTCATCTCTTATGTGTGTTTAAGGTTAGTGTTTAGAACATGGGTTACCTCTTTTCATCCTAAACCTTTTAAGTAATGTGTTACATACCCTTAAAAAGAAAATTTTAAGTTCTAAGTTCACATTTTATCCACTTTTACTCATTCTAAATGTGCATAAAGTGTTTCGTTTAGTAAGAGGCCAATGACATGATCTTGTTAAGCTGAGCTAGCTTCAAAGACAAACATGTACATGAAAACTATTTTATTCAGATAACTTATATCTATTACAAGCTCCATAGTGAAAGATTATTTTGAAAAAAAAAAAGTGCAGGAACTAAAATTCTTTTCCACTTCTTACCCCTATTACTGCCACTCCTTCAAACTTAGACCATTCAATTGAATTGATCTCTTGGAGATATGCCCGGTTATTTCAAATGGTGAGCCATCCTATAAGATGGTATTAATAGGCCTTCAATGTCTGATGTTAGAGGTTATCTGATTGATGCTTCTTCAAAATTTAGGAAAGGGGTACTACAATCAATTGACCCATTAGCTTCTAAAAAGCTTGGTTGGATAATTTCTGCATCAATCAAATCTTGTACCTTATGCTTTAGTTTCTAGTAATTTTTTATGGTATGCCCCACTCGGCCCATATGATATTCACACCATTTGTTGGGGTCATGCTCCTTTGACTTGTACTTCTTTATTAGGTTTTTACATGCCATCAATCTTACATCTCTCAATTGCTTGAACACTTTGACTATTGGAATCTTGAACTATGTAAGTCACCTCCTCCTACTGTAGACGAGCTTGTCTTGATTCTGGGCTTTCCCAATTAGTGCATTTGTTTCTAACTTTTCTTTCCCTGAATCATCTTTATGCTTAGGCTATGATGTCCCATTTGTACTATAATCTAAGTTTTCGAGCTACTTGAGCACATAACCCATTGTCATTTTTGTATTAGTGAGTCTTTTTTCTAACCTTGTTAACTTTTCTTCTAAGGTAGCAACCCTTCTTTCTAGTCCTTAGCAATGACATGCCCTTTGGGTTCGACCATTCAAATCTGTCTTTGACAACTTTTCTAAACTTTGTATCATATTAATAGTAGGTTTATGAACTTGCAACTCTTTAGATTTGTTTATCTCAGATGATGTGTCAATAGGCCCCTAGGCTTGGGTATGGACCGTAGTATCAACTTACTTGATGTACTTACTAAGAATCCCTTCTAGTATGTCTATTATTTGTTAAAGAGTTTCAAACATCTTGGTTTTCAAAAATGAGTGATTATAAGCTTTAAGTTAGGCCAAACTACTTTAAAAGGCAATATTTCAAATCTTACAAGAATCTCTTCTTGTTAACAACACTACATTCCCTTTATTTTTTAAAATAAAATCAAGTTTTTTTTTTTAATTTTGAAAACCTTTCTTTTTTTTTTTTTCGGGAAACTTTTATTGAAAAATCAATACTTATTTTATGTTACTAATAGCCTAATATAGACATTGACGAATCTAAATTTATTATATAGATAAAAGGTTAAAAAAAAAAATGGAAAAATTAAGATTGACAACCAAGGACATAAGATGACTATTATATTACAAGGATGATATAGAGAAGTGAAAATTATTTTATAATGAGAAACTTATTAAAAGATGATATAAGGTTGACGACTTAAGCAGAAAACTCTATTGGGACTGTAACAATCTAATTGGTAAATAAGAAGAATAAGAACTTATATATTTACAAGATTGATGACTTTAAGGTAGGAAATAATTTATAATGAGAATTTGATGGTTGAATCTTTTTTATTTTTTGATTTTTTTGGGTATTTTGTTAGTTCCAAATAATATGGTATATGTAGGGCATTACAATAGAAATTGATTAAGTAAATAAAATTATCATTACACTAGTTTTTTTTTTATCATAAAATATTTTTTTGAAATTTCTTATGTTTTTTTTTTAAATTTGCTAGAAAGCCTTAAAAAATGATATTTCTATAATAATATTTACCATAATTAATTTCCATAATTACATGCCAAAAAAAAAATTAATACAAAAGTTTTTTTTTTTTTTTTAACATTGGCACAATATGGTATAAAAGAATATTAATAATTTTGTTCTTTCTATGTTAAATCTAATGTTATACAACTTATTACTTATGAAATAAAACAAAATCTACAAGACTCGTATATATTGCACAAGATAGCATATACAAATAAATATGAAAATTAAAAATATAAAATAAATGTTATGCAATATGCTACATACAAGTGCAATGCAATGTGGTTAGTAGTTAATAAACTATAGGAATAGAATTATGAACTCACGATTGAGAATATACTTATATACAAGTGAATCATAACAAAAAAAAATTTAGATAAATGAGACTCATAGATACATATATATAAGGTTATTAATTCTTTTAATGTCCTTTTTTTTTTTGAAAAGGAAAGCTCAACTAACCGTAGATTATTAAATTTTTCCTATAATTTAAAAATGATTAACTCTCTTTTTTTTTTTCAAAGAAAAAAAGAAAAGATAATGTAGGAGGGTAGGGTCTATGTGTCCCAAGCCCTGTAACCTTAGCCATTGTCGGAGGAAAAACTTAGTAGGTTACATCAAAACACGAGTATACTCGCTTATCACAGCTAGGTGGGGGTAAAGACCCTAGCAATGTAGCTTCCTAAGGTGGTCGAGATTCGACCACATCTAAGTACGTAGATGATGTTTAAAAGAAAATAACTCTACTAAATTCCCCAATATAGAGCCAATTGGGCTAGCTTCTTTTTAATAGGCTTGCATTACTAAAACCTGGTTAGTACAATTATGTTATATTATTAAATAAAAGAAAAATAAGCCTATTAATTAATTATATTAATTTTACACGTTAGCTTACTAGGCATACCCAATGGAGTGGTTAATTTTGTTGAGCCCTATTTTAGTTTTTATTAATTTAACTTATATTAAGCCTAGCCCACTTAATACATATTACTCAACATAAAATTAAGGAATTTAAAAAAATGTTTAAAAAAATATTTTAAAAAATAACTTAGAGTTACCAATCAATTAAACTGGTAACCTATTAAGACCAAGTTACCATGTAAAGGTAAAACAAAAAAAAAAAAACTAATAGGCTTTTATTTTTTTACAATTTTTCTAAAAATGCCAAAATATGTAAAGATATACAAAAATGTAATTACAATGAATTTTCAATGATTTTTTATTACGAATTAAAAAAAAAAAGAGTTTTTATATTTTTTATGATAGCCCTAGAGCTGTTCGTTAGTTAGGATTAAATCAATGTAGTTATGATTTTTTAGAGAAGATTTAGTGAGTTGATTTGTTTTAATTTGAAAATTCAGTTAGATTTACGTTATTTAACAACTTATTATTTAAAAAAAATCTAATTACGTGAATCTATTTTAAAAAAACCTAACAAACTAAATCTTTTGAAAATACTTCAATTAAGATTTTTACTAAAAAACCTACTACATGCCAAAAATTAATTTTTCTAAAATCTTGCATGCAAGATTTATGTGAATCTATGATTGAAAGAAATGAATCTCAAAGAAGATATGTAACTATATCTAAAAAAAAGCCATCATATCTTCGCTAAATATATGAATCTCAAAGAAGATATGCAACTATATCTAAAAGAAATGCAATTTTATGAAAAAGATATAAGATGTAATTTAGATACATATTTTTACTAAAAATATGAATCCTGGAGAAGATATGCAACTATATTAAAAAAAAAAGCAATTTAACTAAAAACATGAAATTTATCTGAAAAAAACAACTTGTCTAAAAATTTGAAAATTCATCTAATTAAAATGCATGACATATAGCTTATCTTAAAATTATTAAATAACATGTACTAAAAACAAGTTAGTAGAATAAAGTGGTTAATTAAAAACAAAATAAATAAATAACTAAAACAATTTACCCAATTACCTTAGCGGGTCGATCACTACAATTAGGTTGTGTGCGTGGCATGTATATGTTGAGCTCTGTCTGGACTGTGTTGGTCGTGAAGTGTTGATTGTGCTGTTGATTCGGACTTGTGTTGTGAAGTGCTCAGATTGCTTTGAACTTGGACATACATTATGATCGTATGTGTGTTATGTTAACGTGAGTGTGTTGTGGAAATTGTGGTGTGTAGTGAAAAATTGTGATTATGTGTGTGTTGTGTTGATGTGAGTGCAGAAATGTGGACGTATCAATGGGTGAATTATATGGGAATGTGAATTGCCGTAAGATGCAATTGTGTGTGTTATGTGTGAGTGTTAGGGATGTGTATTCCTATTCAAGAGAGGGATGGGGATGGCTGTGTGTGAGAGTGAAAAAAAAAAAAACTTCTAAAGTTTTTATAGCCAAAACTACTATTTATAAACCATGATCTTGAATCTTTTAGATCTTTTTGTTGTGAAGATTCAATCTTAACAAATCTAATATCCATATGATATGATGATCCTCAATTTAGATTTGTTAAATTCATTCAAGATTTAATCCAATCTATTTTTAAGATTAAGTTTCTAGAAACCCCATATTTATTTGGGCTTTCTATCTTGGGTTGGACCTAGCTTAACTTAATTAACTATAGGCTATTTAATAAATCTTGAGTCTTTTTTTTTAAAGCATAGTTAAAATATTCAAAATTGGATCAAAGTCCACATTCATGAGTTCAAATATGACCGAACTTTTCTTAAATAGCATTTTTCTAACAAAGCCCAAAAGACTAAATTTACTAAATCGTACGTATATATTTTATTATAATCTAACCTGACACTAAATGACTAACTAACTTGATTATGATACTTTTAACACTTTATATTTTTTATATATTTTTTTTTTCAATTTTCGTTTTTTTTAATTTTTATCTATTTTTCTTATGTTTCAAATTTTTTATTTTTCTATTTTTTAATTCAATTTTTTAATTTTTATTACTATTATATTTTTGTAAATTTGGCTCAAAAGTAAAAATAAAAAAAAGAAAAAAGACTAAAATTAAAATAAAGGGTGGCAAAAATGGAGTGTCTATAATGATGTGATTAGCCCTTAATCTAACTGTATGAATGGTAAGTGTGTGACTCTATGGAATCTAGCCTGCTCTAAGTAAGTATCTATCCTCAATCGTACACATCTCTCATCTCTTGAGGATCTTTAGTGACGCCTCTTTTTGACAGCATTTAACTAGGTTATGTTTCTACAAAATTCAATTACATTAGATTTTGCTAAATTACATAAGTTAATTGAATAGACGATAGTTTTATGCTTTGTACTTCCCCTCTCTAAATAGCCTCAGGATTATGTGTGTCCTATCGTATCAGCACCGATCTATCTATTAGTCCCAGATCCATTTGCATGACAAAAAGGTAAATATATGTTAGATTTTTTGTAATTTAGGTCAAACGTATCAAATTAATTATAAAGTATAACACAATATTTGTTAATAGTTGGATTTTGTTCATAATATTCACTTGTCCACTTGGTTGATGAAACGTCGAGTGATTCACCTCTCGGCAAAGGTTGACAAAGATGGCCATATTTGGTTTGAACTTAAGTGGTGTAAACGGTTATTTCTTGGCATGGTTTCATTACATAACAGCCTAGTACTCCTAAGAGGTCTCTACATATCCCAATAATCATGTGATTAACTATTGTTTCAAACACTCAACATTCGCCTATAAATATAGATGAGAAGCACTATAAGATCAATTTGACAAATGCTTATCTTATCTTCTCTAAAATTCACTTATTGACTTAAGCATTGGAGTAGTCGCACTGAACTGGCCTCAATACCCCTTAAATTTTATGTACTTTGCAGGAAGGAAATTATCTAAAAACCATATAGTAATAGTATTCATATATAATAATTAGATAAACATGTTGTAAGTTTTATAAACCTTATTTTGGGTACGTTCTTATATTGTGCCCTTACTTTCTACACCTTCTATAACAGTTTTTTGTTAGTTTCTCTTTCAAATCCATCTTATTGTGATATTTACTTGTTGTCGATCTTTTTTCTTTTCTAGGTTTTTGATATAGTGGGTATATTTTTGGCATTCCTTCTAGATCTATCCATAAGCGCTTATCTCCTAGAGGTTGGAAGGCAGTTTGATAACAGGCAACTTCATTTTCTCAGTGATATCACCTCTCAATCTTATGTGTAGAATCTATTCAAATATGAGCCATGGTTGCTAATGCATGTGAGCAGGATATCTTGTACGTGTGCCACTTGTTATAGCTATATTTGTTGTTATTTATGTCAACTCTATGCTAATGGACACCTTTCCTTCCATAGTTACTCATGTATTCTCTCGTTTGCACCTTAAACATTCCTGTTCCCATGTTAAATGTTTTTACTTAGTGGTGAGTAGCTACCCCTCTCCATCTTTCTATCTTTTTGAGAACCTATTTAGGGTAAGCCTTTTCCCTATGTAAAGTCTTAACTATCTTATCACGCTTTTCTTAGAAGTAGCATGTTGATAGTTGAATTTCCATCAATTGGCTACTTGGCTACCTACATGATGAGAGACTCTATTCCTAACCGTACCGAGTAACATCAACATGACGAGTAACTCAATTCTTAGCTGATGACGAGTAACATAGACCAGCATTTGATTTAAATTGAGTAAAGTGGTGCAAACAGTTATCACCTGATATGGTTATATCACATAATTGCTTTATGTCCTTACATTTTTGGAACATAACTAATCAAGAGGCCTCCACTTATCTCGTTAATCATTTTGATAACTACTGCTTCAGACACAACATTCGCCTATAAATATGGGAAAGAAACACTGTAAGAGACATGTAATAACTCTTGACTACTCACTTAACTTTCCCTACTCTCATTTTATTAACTTAGGCATTTGAATGGTCACATCAGACTGGCTACATCAAACTGGCCTAGGTACCAAGAGCTTTTCCTTTCTTTGTAGGATAATTTTAATTACCAAAATACACCAACAACATTTGGTGCCGTTTATTTTTTCTCGAACACATGACCATGGTGAAAACTAAAATAACCAAGAGTGCAGGTGTTGGTACTTCCTCTTAACACCTCCAAGGGGGAAAAAGGTATGCTGACGAACAACGCTTGACTAAGTTGGAGCAACTTTGCCTCGACTTAGCCAAAGAAAACCAAGGAGTAAATAAAAAATATGAAGAGATCTTTAATCTCCTTCATAACAGTGTCTACCCAAATCAAAATAAGGAGCATGACGATAATGACGCCGATAATAGTGATGATTCAATCTATTTACTTAAATTTTTGAAAAAGTAAGCTGAGGTTACCATGGGACCTTTGGGTCCTACTCTTAAGAAAACTGCAATGGTAAGCAACTGAAGTAGGTACATCATGTTGAGCCCTTGCATGTTGGTATCCCTATTGCAACTAGTAAGTAATTTTAAATTAAGAAGAGCCCCTTCATTCTCGAGATTTTTGAGGAAGTGATACCACGATATATTAAGTTACTGTAGTTTGAAGCTTATGAAGGGACAAAAGATCCTAAAGATCATTTGGAGTACTACCGCATGTTGGCCAAGTTATACGGTTTGAGTGATGTAGTGTCCTATCAAGCCTTTCCTTTAACTTTGAGGAACACAGCTGGTACATGGTTCCAACATTTGAAACCAAACACCATTTCCTGTTTTAAAGAACTAGTAGAAGTGTTGCTTCAGTACTTCCTTGCAAGTAAACTTCCTATTAAGGATTCTTTAATCCTTAACACGAGTAAACAAAGATCAGATGAGTCAATTAGAGATTACTTGGCCAGATTTATAGTTGAGATGGTCCAAATCCTAGAATTAGACATAAGTGTGGCCCTTGATGCTGTAATTGATGGAGTCTAGCCCTATGGAGACTTTTTTAAGTCTCTTGCAATGAATAAGCTAAGAACTTTTACCAAGTTTAAGGCTAAGGTCACCTCATACATTTGACAAGAAGATAACATAAAGGCTCGGCGAGATACCAATCATAATAGAGGAGATAGGAAAAATGATAAGAGGAGAAGTGCAAAAGATAGACTTGGGACAGATAACGATCAAAGTTCAAATGCTGAGAGAAAGAGACTAAGGATTCTAACATATTTGTCCTACATACCTATCAATTATTCAATTTTGGACATATTGATGGAGGTATGTAGGTAGAGAGGCATTCTGTAGTAGTTGAAAAGAATGAGAGTAAATCCTTAAAGGAGAAATTCCAATAAGTACTGCGATTCCTATCGTGACAAAGGCCGTAACACAGATAAATGCATTTAACTCAAGAATGCAATCGAGGATGCAATTCAACATGGACATTTACGTAAGTTCCTAGCACATGATGCTGAGAATATTGAGAGACTATCTCAAAGAAGACGTGAGGAATAGGACAATAATACTCGGCCAGTTGTTGCTAGGAGAGATGTAAGGGGTGAGAGTTCTAGTAGAGTACCCAATGGTATAATCAATACTATTGTCAACAAACTTACTATAGGCCAGTCAAGCTCTTCGAGTCTGATTAACACTAAAAATTATGTTTACAACATCAAAGGCAAGAAGGTTAAGATTGACAATATAATCTCTTTTATAGAGGAAGACTTTGAGAGCATCTAGAGGCCACATGATGATGTACTTGTTATCAATGTGAGAGTTGCTAACTTCGAGGTCAAGAAAATTGTTATTGACATTGGAAGTTCAGCAAACATCATTTTTCAGTATGCTTTTGATTAGATAAGACCAAAGATCAAAGCATAGCTAAGATCTTATAAATATGATTTGTATGCTTTCAACAATTAACTCATTCGAGTAGTTAAAGTGATCTCTTTACCAATCTAGATTGGAAATGGCGATAATGTTGTTGAAGACAAAGTGGACTTTCTCATTGTCAAACGTTGGTCCCCATAGAACATGATCATGGGATAGTCATGTCAACATTTATTCGGCATCATCCTTTTCACTACACATCTCAAAGCCAAATTCCCCACTTCCATAGGAGTCGGCTTGTGCAAGGGGGATCAATAGTTGGCAAGGTCTTTGTACATAAGGGCCCTAAGATGAGAAGAAGTATTTCAAGTAGAAACATATTTAGAAGGAAAGTTAGTCGGCATAGAAAGTGCTGAGAATGATACGGAGGAAATCTCTTTAGGAGATGACCTTGGGAAAACAATGAAGATCGGGAAACCTTTATTGGTAGACATTTGTCAAAGTTTGATTAACTTCTTGCAAGTCAATGCCGATGTATTTGCATGGTCCCTTTTAGACATGCCGGGTATCCTTAGAGACGTTATAGTGCACAAGCTACAGATTGATCTAAGCACAAAAGTAATCCAATAAAAGAAAAGGCATTTTGCTCCTTAGAGATAAGCAACCATACAAGAAGAAGTCTAGAAGCTATTAAAGGTAGGATTTATTTAAGAAGAGCCTTATCCGACCTAACTAGCCAACTATGTGTTAGTCAAGAAGTCTAATGGCAATTGACGCATGTGTATAGACTTCATGGACCTCAATAAGGCCTGTGCTAAGGATTGTTTTCCAATGCCAAAAATCAATCAAATGGTAGATTCAATTGCTAGACATGCGTTGCTTTCTCTTATGAATGCTTTCTCGAGTTACAACCAAATTAATATGGACAAGGAGAACGAAGTTCACATGTCATTTGTTACCAATTTTGGAACACACTATTATACGGTAATGCCCTTTAGGTTGAAAAATGTTGATGCAACTTACTAGAGACTTGTTACCAGGATGTTCAAACCCTAGATCCACCGAAACGTAGAAATATATGTCGACAACATGATTGTGAAGAGCATGACAGAAGATCGACATCTTGCTGATCTTGAGGAAATGTTTACTACTCTTAGGAAATACAACATGAAGCTTAATTTATAGAAGTGTATCTTTGATGCAACTTCGAGAAAGTTTTTAAGATACATGGTGAATCGGCGCGGTAATGAAGCAAACCTGAGAAAGATTGAGGTGATAATAAACATGAAATTTCCTTGTACAATTAAGGAAGTACAGGAACTCACCAAGCGAATAGCTGCCCTTAATCGGTTTCTATCAAGAAGTGCGGATAGGTGTACAGAATTCTTTAAAATCTTAAAGACTCTAAAAGAGTTGATATGGTCCGACGACTGCGAAGGGGCTTTCAATGATCTTAAAGAATTCCTTGCATTACCTTCGATACTCTTAACAGCCATCTTTAGAGAGAATTTATATTTGTTCTTATCGGTCAACTGTCGAACTCTTTCTTCTATATTGGTTCAAATTGATGGTAAGGAGCATCAACCCATTTATTATATGAGTCATGTCTTGCAAGGGCTAGATCATTGGTATAAGAAAATTGAGAAGTTTGTTTTAGCAGTAGTTCTCTCAGTAAGGAAATTAAAACTATATTTTGAGGCTCACCAAATCGTAGTCCTCACTGATCGGCCATTGTGGCAGGCATTGTAACTGCCAGACTCTTCTAGGAAGATGATGAAATATGCTCTAGAGCTAAGTGCTTATGTTGTACAGTATAAACCAACAATGACATTAATAGCTTAAGTGTTGCTAGATTTTTTAGTTGAGTTCACTAGTGAGGAAGATAATGTGGATATTGCCAAGAGACCCTTATGGTACCTTTATGTAGATGGTTCTTCCACAAGAGAAAGAAGTGGTGTAGGCCTTGCTCTTCAAGGCCCCTATAACGTCAAAGTTAATTATACTTTAAAATTCGGATTCTTAGCCAGTAACAACAAAGAGGAATATGAAGCTTTGATCACCGGACTTAAACTAGTGAAAGAGATTGGTGTTGAGAAACTTGAAGTGTACTTTGATTCATAACTGGTGGTGAATCAAGTTACAAGAAGTTATGTAGCAAGGGAAGAAGAAATGAGCAAGTACCTATTGGTGGTACGAATGCTCGCAGAAGGATTTCAATCCTTCTCAATCTATAAGGTTTCAAGAAATAAGAATATTGCTGCTGATAAGTTGTCCAAGTTGGCTAGTATAGCATTCACTAACTTGAGCGACAAACTTTTTGTTAAATTTCTCCCATAAAAAGTTTATCCATTGTCTCATAGAGCTATGAATTGGCTCCTTGTTCGAAAGATGAATCTTGGATGGATCCCCTCATAGATTATTTGAGATACGGTACCCTCCTTAATGACAAGAAAGAAGCACAAAGATTAGTTTACCAAGTTGTGAATTATATGTTGATAGATGATCAATTGTGTAAATGTAGCACATTACAACTCTATCTTTGATACCTTCCTTTGAGAGATGCCCAACAAATGTTATCTGAACTACACCATGGTGTTTGTAGTAACCACTTGAAAGCATAAACATTATATGTCCATACATTGTGACTTGGCTATTATTGGCCGACCATGAAAGAAGATGCAAGGACATCTGTTTAACATTATCCATAGTGCCAGAAGCATGATGTACCGATTTACGCACCTTCAACTGAACTATGTTGCCTATCTAGTCTTTGGCCTTTTACTGAATGGGGGTTGGATATTCTCGGTGCCTTCCTAAAGTCCATAGCCTTGTGATAATTTGTTATTGTTGCTATAGATTATTATACAAAATGGGCAGAAGCCAAGGTAGTGGCGAGGATCATCGGACAGAAAGTGGAGGCATTTGTTTTCAACTCCATAATATCGAGATTCGAAGTTCCTTTTATGATAATTATCGATAATGGTTCACAGTTTGACAACAACAAGTTCTAAGCATTCTATGAAGAATATGGCATTCGCATGAATTATACGTCTATAACATACCTTTAGATGAATGGATAAGTTGAAGTTGTTAACAAGATCATCTTGCACAACTTAAGGAGGAAGGTAATCAAGTTAAGAGGAGATGGGCTAATGAATTGCTGGATGTCTTATAGGGGTACAGAACTACCCACGAAACTGCAATAGGGGAAACCCTCTTCAGGTTAGCTACGGTATGGAAGCAGTTTTGCCGACTAAGTTGGATCTGCCTAATCTACGAACACAGAATTTTGATGTAATGGTTAATTAAGTTGGATTAATAGCAAATTTGGACATAATTGAGGAAATTAGAGATATTGCAAGAACAAGGGTTATGACATAATATCATAGAGAAGCTAGATATTATAATCAAAAGTAAGGCATAAAGTTTTTCAACCTAGGGACTTGGTTTGCAAAGGTTAGAAACAATTAGCGGGTGAGATAGTCAAGGAAAGCTCGGCTCAAATTAGGAAGATCCTGTTAGGGTCTGGGAAGTCATTGGCGAGGGGGCTTATCGGCAAGAAAGGTTGGATGGATCAATCATCCCTCGTACATGGAATGCCAAGAATTTAAAACTTTATTTCAATTGATTCCTTAGATGATTTTGATTTCCATTTGTTTTGAAAGACGACAACCTACTTGTTTATGAGAATTACATTTAAAGTTTTGTTTTGTTTGTGAATATATTTATGATTGGTGGGTTAATAAGTTCAAACTATATGGTAAATGAATTGACGTAAGTTCAAGTCTATTACAGTTAACAGATTTCAAAAATCAATCCTATGGCTAAGTAAAACAGCCAATCCACGTCTCAAATGGCTAATGGATAATGTTTATAAAAGATGAAAGAAAGGCATGTGAAATAAAACATGCCAAAAGAATTAGGTGTGTAAAATAAAACATGCTGAGAAAACTTAGCATGTGAAATAAAACATATCGAGAAACAAGAGCATGTGAAATAAAACATGCCAATAAGATAAAAAATCGTACATGTTAGGAAAATACAGCGTATGAAATAAATTGTTTGAGAATGAAAGAGTACGTAAAATAAAACGTACAGGAAATACTAAGTTTTATGAATAAGTGTTTCTCATTCAGTATAATATGATTACAATTACTCAGCCACTTGACCCATAGCACTACATATAAAGAATAAAATTACAAGACAACCTTACGGCCTATTTGCAAAGTGAGTAGAAGCGATTTTTGGATCAAAGGTTGGGGCCTTCTTGGAGCATATTTCTTTTTTGACACTTGGAGTCTTAGAATAGGTGGATTTTTCTTTTCATTCATAGGGGATTTCCTTTAACAGGCATTCTTCATCTTTCCCCAGATCTTTTACATGAGCTTCGTTATCAACCTTCATATCAAGCTTAATGCTTGATTTCTTGCCATTGTCCTTGTCGCAGCTATTGACTTTGTTGTCAATATCGATGAAATCTAAGCACAAGATATCACAATCAGGGTAAAGCTTGAGGATTTCCTCTTTTGCCACCTAGACCCCCTCCAACAATTTCTTCCACAATAGTCTCTCGTATTGTCGATTGGGAGTAACGATATCTAGTGCCTTTTCAATAGAGAGTCTTCTCTTCACAATCTCCTCCAACTCGGCAGCATAACTTTACAACCTTATGTTATTGGTCTCTAACTCCTTGATTTGCACCCTGACCTTATCCTCCTCCCTGCTCATTATGCAAAGAGTTTAGCCTAGACCCTAGTACTCTTCTTTTTCCTTTTGTAGCTCCCCTTTTAAGCCCTCAGCTTCCTTACATTGCTACTCAACTTTGGCCTTGAGACTTCATCAGCAGCTAGTTATTCTTGGTACTTTTTGGCCTCCATCTTGCCCTTATTCTTGAGCTCTTGTTAGTAGTAGTTTGGGCCTTAGAGGAGTTGTACTCATCCTTAATTTTCTACAATAAGACAATGTAGAATAATGAATATTCTAGATGACCTGGTAGAATACATGAAGACTATTATTACTATTACCTTCTTCGTCTCTTTGTTAGCCTCATCCAAAGCTATCGGAATATGTCTGCTTAACTGAAAACAAACAGAAGTATTAGAAACCAAACAAATCTAATGATTGAAAGGATGTAGTAGGTATTTACATCATATAGCTTAATTGCGATATGAACCTTATTATAACCGCTAACCTTATCGACGTCTTTCTTTGCAATCTCTTTATCCTTGGGAAGAATAATGCTTTTCATCAACGCTACAGATTTTGTCCTATCGCCTAAGGCTGAGTCGGTATGTAAGGTGTTGTGACTCCAACATAGGATGAAGTATTCGCTAATATCTGTGTTGGGGATGAATTCGGTATTATTGATGCTGAGAGCTTTGTTGCACATGGCCTCCTTCATCCTCTAATCCAACTCTTTGAACCTCTTGGCAGGGGGTTGGTTGATAAGTTCCTTCCTACTTCTCTTATTAGTACTTAGCATAGCTTCCATCATGATTGAGGACCCCTCGGCGATAGTGGTGGTTTTAGCCTCATTGTATGGTTGGGTTACTAGGTTACCCTTTCTCGGCTCTATCGCAGATGGAACATTCTCAATTAGAGGTGCCTTAGTTTGTGCAGCCTTAGCTAACCCAAACTTCTCGCTCCCTTTCTGCTTCTTAGCTAATCAAGAGGTCTTTTTTTGGGTCGCTGCTTGCTTCATTGCACCTTCCTTTGTTGCATTTTTGACAATAGTTGGCTGAGTGCTAATGATAGTGGTGGTTATGCGCTTGTCAGCCTTTAACTTCTTGGCTTTGGCTCGGGCCAATAGCTTGGTAGGATTCACCTTACTAGCACCTATATTTGCAATATGAAGTAGATGTATTAATATTAATGCGAGGAAAAAGAACGAACTTACATTCTCTATGTTGAGCAAGGCTTAAAGGCAATAATTCTTCCCCTAAGTCACGAGAACGACTTTCCTCTTATGGCTATACTCGGTACAATGGTTACTCATTTAGCATACCTTCCTTCTCGGAAAAGATTTCTCTCTACTCTCATAATGCCTTATTATTCTCTTAGCATCTTAGAAGAACATTTTGTTCTTCCTTCTTTCCTGAATCCTCTTTATCGTAGCGGCATCATTCGACGTCAACTCTATGTTCTTAGTATAGATTGGCTTGGTCCATTGAGTCCAGAAATCCAACTCTTCATTCAAAACTATTGATATGAATTTGTCGTGCCACTTATGGATCTTGGACTCTAACCTATCCATGAACTTTGCCTCCTAATTGTAAAGAAGTATTAGAATAGTTGAGGCATATCCTTGACTTCAACTTCTTCAGAGATTATTTCGAAAGCCACTAGAAGCCAATATATATTCGGTGAAAACATACTTAGCACGACTCGAAAATAATTGAAGAACTGCTTAATGAATGACGAGAAAGGGAAACACAATCCAAAATCAAGATACTTCAGATAGATGTGGAACTTATGCTCCCTTAGAAAACACACTCTTTCCTCTTCTCTCGACTTCCTAAGATTCCATGCCCTTAGAAGTTCTTGCCAATACTTATTATATTTCGAAACAAGGACCCTATCAATAGCACTGACTGCTTTGTTTGGCGAATTATGGAAGTAGACTATACAGATATCTAGCTACGGACCTTCCCTCCTTATCATTTGGGTAGGTTTCCATTGTGAGGGAATTGATTCAAGTGAGTTTGTTCCACCGCTCTACTACGTTATTGGCCAAATTACCTAGGGAACATATCGTCTCACTCCTTTTTTTGGGGAGGGGGGAAGGGGGCAAGTGGCCTTAATCTCCATCATTTCAGAATCTAAAAGGATAAGTTGACGAATTACGATGCGAACTATGCTTGATTGATTGTAAATTCACAATGTTTGAAGAGTTTGAAGTTGAAGATGAAATATTGAAAGTAAGAGAAAGTTTATGAACGCGATTATAAAGTTTGATTTTGCTATAAAAAAAACTCTTAAATACTTTGTTGGAAATGATGTACTGAATAGAAGATGGTATTGCTAATGTGTGTTTTGAGACAGAGATCCAACGGTTGCCTAGGCTCTGACAGTAATTATGGCCTGTGGTATAATTATGGCTTATGTGATAGTTGTCATTCATGCCACTGCTTAAACTTCTGATTGGTAGGAAAACTGAAAGTTCTAACCTTTTGTATAGGACAAGATCTATCTCTCAAAAATCAAAGAATTTTTCTGATTACTTAGCATTTGGGAAATTATTCCCTACTTAACCCCATAGAACATCAAGATGTTTACTCCCTTAGCTGAATACTCGACCATATGAGTTAGGGGGCAAATGTTGATAGTTAAATTTCCATTACTTAGCTACTCGGCTACCTAAATGATGAGAGACTCTATTCTCAGTAGCACTGGGTAACACCAACATGACGAGTAACTCGATTCTTAGTTGATGCCAAGTAACGTAGACCCACATCTAATTTAAATTGAGTAAAGTGGTGTGAACAGTTGTCAGTTGACACGGTTATATTATGTAACTGCCTACGCTTCCTACATTTCCGAAACGTGTTTGATTAAGAGGCCTCCACATATCTTGTTAATCATTTTGATAATTGCTGCTTCAGACAAGACATTCGCCTATAAATATGGGAAAGAAACACTGTAAGAGACATTTGATAACTATTGACCACTTACTTAACTTTCCCTACTCTTATTTTACTAACTTAGGCATTGGAGTGGCATACCAGACTAGCTTCGATACCAAGAGTTTTTCCTTTCTTTACAGGATAATTTCAATTACCAAAATCCATTAGCAACATAGCCTACATAGTTATAGAAGATCTTTAGAACTAGTGTTGATATGGGCAATGACCTTATACCTTTCAATACTACATTGTAACTCTTATTGAGATTTGTTGTCATTTGATTGTATCTAAATCTCCCATCATGTGATTGGGTCTACAGCTCACTACGGATGTTGTAAAGTAGTTTAAAGCAGTTGCATTCCTTTTCCTTATATCTTCCATGTAGAATTTAAATTTTCTTTCTTGTGCCTAGAAAGCTACTGTAGTTAGTAGCTTCTTTAAATAGTGGTTTTTGTATTTTTTGTTAAAGTTACTAGCAACATGTCTTATATAGACTCTCCATTTTGCATATGGGGGTTAGCATCTAATACTGTTGTCTTTCATTACTTTTGCTA
The DNA here is from genome assembly GCA_024138015.1 of Lumnitzera littorea. Lineage (NCBI taxonomy): Eukaryota > Viridiplantae > Streptophyta > Magnoliopsida > Myrtales > Combretaceae > Lumnitzera > Lumnitzera littorea. The sequence continues at coordinate 40,336,684 of JAMXBB010000004.1, read as the reverse complement.
TACTCTTGTACTGATTTGATATAACACATTGGGCATGATCATCATTATGTGATCTATAGAGGCACTACTTCAACTTCTTCATGAACCATTTCTAGCTTTTAGCTGCTTCCTTATCAACTAATATGAATGCTAAGGGGGGTATGTGATTTCTACCATCCATGCTCTATGCAATCAGCAAGCTATGTAGATATTTTCCATATAAGAATGTGCCATCTATACTAATCACCAGCCTATAGTGTTTGAAGACCTTTATACGTGGCCTAAATGCTTAGAACAATCTTATGAAGACTACCTCATTGTCCTTCTCAGTTGATAGAAATTTCTAAGCGACACCTGATCCTGGATTAGTTCTCTAGATGACATTCATCAGTTTTGGTAGTTCGTTGTATGATTCATCCTAATTGCCATACACTTTCTCAATTGCTATTCTTTTTGCCCTTAAGACTTTTCTCTTTGAAATTACAAAACCATATGTGTCTTCGATTTGCAGTCTGAGTGTAATGATCTTTACATCTAGATCATTCTTGATTTGGCCCATAAAACACTAGCTCATGAATGTCTGGTTGAGCTGTGGATGATCATTTCTAAATATCCTTCTAGTACATGTATGTAGGCCTTCAGCAATTGTAATTACAAAGTCAGTATCCTAGCACATCTATAATTACAAAGTCAGTGTCCCAGCACATTTGGATTGCATGAAGTCACCATTTACAATTGCATGTATTCCTCTCTTCACAGACAATATTCGTTACCTTCTTGTCTAATTCAGTCACTAGGAAGTTAGAGTAATTCTTTAAGTGTCGCATTTTTAGTACATAGATTAAGTCTGATTTATTCTTGAACCTCATCCCTTTCTTTGGCTCATTTCCTAACCATAGATCTTCGTCATGGAGGAAATTCTTCTCATACGATATGTAGCCATCACCTACATCCATCCTACTAAGGAATGGAATGTGATCCTATAATGACAATCTATCAGTCTGTTGTTTTATTAGAGCATTAGGCACTATTGTTTGCCCCTAGACATTTTTTAGTGATTTTGGACACTCATCTTCTTCATCAGATGTGTCCAACTCAATCTTCATCTCTTCATTATTATTTGAATCCACTTCATATATCAATTCATCTCTTGAAACACTATCATCAAGTGCCTCCTCTATCTCCTTATCAGACCTTATCAAGATTGTCTTTGATAAGTAGATTATCTTCATTTGTTATGTAGAAATCACTAGTTGTTTCAACATTTTCTAAAGCACTCATAGGCCCTTGTACTTGTTATGGTTGAGGTATACTTTTTTGAACCTTCATTAGTTGCTCTTGAGGCATAGCAACTTGATCTTTGACTTCGACGTAGAGATCTTGAAGGCGTGTCATTCCGAATGACTTGGCCTCATCTATAAGGGCCTTGATATCTTCATCATTGCTAGTATCTTTTAGCAAGAATGCCTTTGATCCATTTCCATATACAAATTTCTATCTATGATACATTTGTATAGTTCTTGTATTTAGATCTACTTGCAGCAACTTAGATATCTTAGTTAGGAGCCTTGAGTAATCAATATTCACCTCTATTTCCATGTTCCTAATTGGCCCCCTATCATAATATGGTCCCTTTATGTGTGTTAGAATCTTAATGTTTGCAAAAATTAAAAGCTTGACATATTTTACCATTTTTTTTGTTATTGAAATCAACAACGACATTGTTATTTGTGTTAATAGAAAGTGGCATAACAAAAGTAACTATACTTGATAATAAGAGCTATAGTGCAATGTTTGGTATACTACTTTCTTTGGTTATGTTAACTTGTACGCTAACACATCAACTATCATATCATACACTGTAAAGTTATGTTGTAATTGATAACTTAATCAAAAGTATAACATGTTATCTATTAACATTACAATGTTGACATATGGTAGATTACATTGCAAAATAACTCTATTTGTCATACGTATACATTGTATACATGCCAATTGCCAACAAAGAATTAGAGAATATAAGTAAACTACAAAGTCAAGCATTGAGATAAAAATGTGGGCATAAATCCGTAAAGTGTATCTAATCCATGGTAGCTTGTGTTTTAGTTGGATATTGTGGTCGATCATCTGTTTATGCTTTTCTTCAGTTGTTATTATGAAGTAATTCTTTTTCTTCAGACATGACACTCGCTCAAGCACACGCACATGAAATGGTTCTTTTTTAGTATGTCTATATTAGAAGAAATGGGATAGTGATTTAGGACTTCAAATTACAATAGTTGTTTTATTATCTATCTATGTACCTGATTGTTTGTATTGGAAGTAGTTATGTTGCAATATTTTTTATGTTTCCAATTGTCATAAGGGAGTATAGGGATAGTTGAGCAATGAATGTAGGTATTCTGGCATGTGTTGTGTATGTGTGGTAGTGGGTGTATGGGGTAGGAGAAAATGGGGACTAATAGTCGAGTTTAACTTGTTTACTTTTGTAAATGATACTTATGTGTATGTAGTAGGATTCAATCCTCCTTCCTTGCATCATTTCCCCAGTAACAAACCTACCTTAACACATAAATTCTCAACACCAAATCTACATGAAATTCATAGATAACCTAAAACAACTCCTCTTGGCAAATCTTGACTACCATTCTACAAACTATTTAACCATCACTAACCCAGAATTCAAAAATTGAATGAGAAAACATGCTTTAAGTGTTTTTAGGACTATAACAAACTCTAGTGAAATTGTAATTTAGGGTAATAAAAGTAATACAATAGATAGGCAAGAGTCATTGTGTTGATAGCATAAAAAAACAAAAATAAGCATATTATATCTAATAGAAGTTGAATTCATTTTCATTATAAGTGAAGTTTAATTACATGTAAAGAAAATCGTCAACATCATATACCTCTATATGTATACATAAGATCAATTGAATTTGGGGTCATGCTTTTGATAAGTTTCTTTGATTTTCTTGGCTTCAATGAAGTAGCTCTTAGTAAGATCCTTCAATTTTGTGTTACTTAAAAGGTGCTTTACCCAATTTAGGAAATAGAAAACCTGCATAAAAATCATAGCCACAACATTTGTTTTAATGGGAATGTAGCTAGTAAATGAAGACAAATAGATTTTTAACATTCAATTCCTTTTTTTTCTGAAAGTACAACTCAATAGGTCTTTTATGTTGAACATTTTATTTAGGACAACCAATCCTTAAAGTTCCAAGCTTATCTATTATGTATAGTTATCAATGTTAATAAAGTTCACATTTTCTAAAATAATGTTTAGCTAGAAAAGTATTTAACATATCCAATATAATGTGGTAAATTGTTCATCAACGCTTTATTCATGCATAGTTGGAGAAGCCCATGAATGAGCGGAGTGCAATGTGACATGAGGCATCTTAAATCTACAAGGACTTTCCCCTAAAACAGAAGTAAGAGGCAATAATAAGAAACTTACTTGGAAATAACAATCAATTGGCAATGGGCAACTGCTGCCATAACTAGATCTGTAGTAAGTTCCGGAAACCCTGCAACAAAGAATTTAAGGATGATGACATTACATTCAACTACTTTTTAAAACTCATCTTGTATTAATTTTTAAAATAGAACTATAAACTGGTCTTTCCAAAAATTATCTTTGTACTCTCTCCTCTTCTCTCTTCTTTTCTTAATTTTTAAAATTCATCTTTTACTTTTCATTCATTATTATAAAATTATATATTCCCTTTCATTAGAAAAAATGAAACTAAAAAAGAGAGATCCGATGCAAAAGCATATATGAATTCAAACATGTATACTTTTACCCAATGTTGAAATTTGATTTTACCTAACCATGTAAATCTTTTGTTCATAAGGCACATGCATATTCAATGATAAGGGAGTTTGTTTACACCCATGCTTTACATATAAATGACGTATTATGAAGTTTGCTTTATGTTTTTCTTTATAATCCTTTATGCAATAAATATATTAAGAAGTGACACTTGGATAGTTAACCAATGGATGAAGCTTCCTTGTATTAGATGGTTCCTGTTTGCATTGACTCTAACTAAATATTGTAGCATGTGGAAAAGATGAAAAAATATAAACCTATTTGGTTTGTGATTTAATTGATAACATGCTTTTTATGGTGCTATTCCTTTTAGAGAAAAGTTTCTACTAAGATAGGTTTCTGTATGGTCTTTATAATACTTATGAACTAATATAAAGACCCATAACTATATTGGTCTATCTTCCATGAAGCAAGCTATGGTCAAGATTGTAATTCATCTCATGTATTATGGAGCTAGCATAAGAATGATGACAATGAGCTTGTGAAGTTCGACTAAGTTTGGATATCCTCTTTAATGAGTGCAGGTTGTCTTGCTAGAAAGAAGCATAGGTTTAAGAAAATTCTCATTGCTCTTTAGAAATGATACGCTATATTTTGTAATGTTTCCATAATGGAATATATTGTCAAATTAGAATCTCTAAAAAGATTAATGGGAGATGATCATGTAAATATAATTGTGTGTACGTGTGTGTGTTTCTATTGCTTTTTATCCAATAAAGAAAGCTAAAATGTAAGGGAGGCCAAAATAGTTTCCTTTGTGTTAAGGCCTTAAGCAAATATGATCACAACAATAATGTCTAGCTTCGCATTCAAGATATAATGTAATCTTTGTCTTTGTTTGACATGATCTAGCTTCCTGTGCTAATATTATTAGGAAGCCATGGACTTGAACTAAGCTTGACTTATTTGCTCATGCCAACCGTTATAGTCTAGAATTATTGTACCTTGCATGCATTTTGCTGTTGATGCAGTTCTACTTGCCTTTTCTTTTGATTGTAAATCTATCTAGCCATTTAAACATGATGAAAGGCATTAGATCAATTTTCATTGTAGCTTAAGAATTTACCATAGTTGTAGTATTTAAGGGATCTCTATGATTGGCTATGTTTGATATTACTACTTATAGTCTAGAATTCTTGTACCTCATATGGCACTAATTTGAAAATTTTTATCATAAAACTATATCAATGAATTAGGAATAAAGCTTTCAAGTCCCATTTCCATTGATGTCTAAACCATTACATGTTCTATTGGATTAAATGTTGACTATTATATGAATTACAGGAAGACAATATTAAAAGCTACTACCTCAACTAAATTCCTTTGCAAAAAGCATACTATTTTGATTCTCTACATCATTTGCTATAGCTTATGCTAATGTTATTCCTCTATTTCTAGGAACTATTAGCACCAATAGCAGAATGATAGTATGTAGTTGCCTTATGCATAATATGTTCAAAATCATATGAAACTACTCAAGTGTTAAAGCTTCTTAGGAATGTTAACATTGTTATTCTACTTGTATTCCAAATAATTCACACAACAAACTAGCACTACAATATATCTTTCGAATCTTAAAATAACACTTGCAAGCATATCATATTGCATAATAAAGATTGCAAAACATTAAAAAATGTCATTGAAACTGAATTCTTACCTAAAGTTGTGCCTTTGGCTAGATTACTACAAACTCGTTAAGGTGTGAATGCTCAATAGATAGTTTGATCCAAATACCCTTCTTTCCTTGCAATTAGACAGCTAGAAAAGAGACTTAAGAATAAGTAAAACACTAGATGTAAAGCATTGAAAAGAATAAGCCAGGTCCATTTAAACTTTAAAAATAACAAATCCATGTAGCTTGAGGCATGTATATTAGTTGAAAAGCTAAAGGAATTTTAAGGTAGGGATATGCGAAAGCTAATGAATAGAGAGTGGGTGGAGATATTGTGATATGTAGTAAGTCACTGCGGATACTCCTCAATGTTCTATTGTCCATGTCAAAAAGCTATTGAGACTGCACAATACTCCCTAATTCCATCTTTATTTTAATCTTCTATCATTTTCATAGTCTAATGAAACAACAAAACAAATACACAGGAAGAAGAAATTCCATCCCCACTATTGAAACATGATTAAGTTAAGCAGTTGTTGCTAGTATTTCCATTAGAGAAGACTAAATTCCATAAACACCAATGATTGCACCAATAATAATCATAATCTAATCCTAAATTGCCCAAACACAGCTCAACTCATCCTTTAACACCATTCAACAAAACAAAACGGGCAGTGTAAACCTTAACTCACAACATATACTACTTCCAACCAAGGATAAGAAATCGGTGAAATTGCGAACAAACAATGCCACTAGAGTCTCTCTTTAAACTATAAACCATCTAATCCATAAGCAAAATCTAGAATCACAAAACTTCTTCTCCATGATCCCATAAATAAGGTTCATCATGATGGGGAAACAAAAGAACAGATTCACACATAAACTCACTTGTACTATGACACTTAGAACCCGTAGCCCTTAATTAGTAGTTATTATATCTTTAGTGTTATCACTAAAAGCAGAATAACCTACAACACTAAACTTTGCATATATTAAGGAAAACACAGTTAAATTAATCACATTATGTCTTTAAACTTTGAAATAGGGCTTTAGTGCTTTAGAATACATGTTTGAAAGGATAGGACGTAAGTTACCTATTAAAAGCATCTAAAATGATGAATAAGTAATTTAATCAAACATCTTATGATCAAATATAAAATTGAACTAAATTACTGCTAAATTCGTTTAGAATTGAAATTTCAACTTAACTGTTATGATTTTAATACTTTCAGTTTGAATTTAAAAGAATATTTGTGGATTTTTTGAATTTGGGATTTGTTTTCTAGAGAGCTCGAAGAGAGTTTGATTTTGTGATATGTTGAAGTAAAGGTGAATGTGTGATCATTTGAGTTGATAATATGATTTTGGGGAATATAGTGATAACCCTATATTACATTTAAGAAATGTGATAACTTAGTAATGCTTTTGTTGAATTTCTTAAATGTGATATAGAAGGGGGTTACAGTTTCCCTATATTGCATGTTTCAAATGCAAGATATTTGTTAAAATTGGTGTTGCATTTGAAACATGTGATATAAGGTTGGTAATCATGTAATTTCTTTTGTGTAATTTGTATTCTTCTAATATATATTTTTTAATGCTTGTGGATATGTGTTTCACCCCAAAATATATATGAAGTTATTACTAATGAGTATTTCAAGTTGTTATCGTAAGATAAAAGAAAACATAGAAGTAGTGTTAGCGAGAACAATATGCAAAATAACAAGGTTGTCAAAACTTAGAAGTATTCTTAGAGAGCATAGTAAGTTTTGTAGAAGTGTAATGGGACTTAGAAGTAGATTTAGAAGTATGTTGTAAGAAGTTAGAATTAATAAAATTATGCTTGTTTTATAGGTCAAGGCCTAACTCTACTAGTCTAACATATTTGGAGAATATGTTTGACTTTGTTCCACTCTAAGTTAGACTAATTTTTCTGGGGATTAAATTATAAGAAAGTAGGATGAAATTTAGAAGTTTATATAACTAAGTGTTTGGCAAGTTCCGAGTAATTTCAAGTGGAGATTATTATTTAGTTGAAGTTGGAATAATTTCTCAATGAATTAAAAATATGAAGATTTACTTGGTTCATGCTTCAAGCAAATGTGTATTTTCTTTATGCAAACTTTGGAACATGGGAGATTTATATCATGATCAACCTTGAATCTAAAGCTATATTTACAAAAAGGCTTTTGGGAGTTAAAAGTGCTTATGGATCTTCTCAATTAATTTGAACACAACATGTTGCATGGAGTTCTTCATTGTGTGCATCTAATTTCATACTACAACATTGCATGTTGATTCCATCACGTGGAAGATTATTTTTGAGTAAGTTGTGGTAGATTATTTTTAAGGGGTACCTTTAGTATTTTCAATATGAATGAGATTAAGATATGGATTTGGAGTTGATATGATTAAGATATGAATTTGGAGTTGATATGAAGAGATATTTATGGGACCCTACATTCAAATTAAGTGGGATTAATATGTATGTCTGCTAGATAAACTTGGAGATGATATTTTAGAGGATTCGATCATGATTATCATGGGAAAAATAAGGAGTTTAAATTTGGATGAATTTTGAGCTTAATGATAAGACTTAAGGGATATTATTTGGTCTTGGTTCAAATATTTCAAATTCAAATTTGTACATATTTTTGAAAATTTTCAACAAATATCTATAAGAAGATAAAGTATGGATTTTTATTTAAAAGAGATATATCCATCTCAACAGTCAAAATTATATATGCACAAGGAAAAGTATTATGAAACCAGTCGTTGGATTTGTGCAAGTTTTTAAAGTATCCATTGAAGCAAAAACAGAGACACCATGGAAGACAAAAAAAAGAGATCAATAACAACAACGATAATCAAATTTTTAAGATTATCTTGAGCTAATATCTTTCTTTCATTGTAACTTAGAAGCTTGCTTAGAAAATTAGAAGCTTCCCTTATATAAAATTTAGAGGATATTTCTTTCTACTTCCTCAATTGATTTCAAAATTTCTCTATAGTCGTTAGTGAAGAGATAACATTGTAGTTTGCAAGAAGTAGTGTTTAGTTATGAGACAAAGTAGTATGATTTATAGTTGAGGAGGCTATATTTTAGAACTCTCTTTTATTGATTGAAAATAGTAGAATGATAAGTGTAGAATATGGATCCCTAGTGAGTAGAGCTAGAAGAGAGGATTAACATAAAAACATAACCTCTATGAAAATCTCTACCTAATCTTCTCTACCCTTCTCTATTTAATTTTTGCAATTTTTTACTTTGTTATTTGCACATAATTAGTTAAATTTAAGCCATAAATTATAAAAGTGATCAAAGGGCAAAATTTTGGAAAAATTTTTAATTTTTATAAGCAATTAATTTATCCCTCTCTTGATTGCTTTGACAAGATCAATATTGGTATCAAAAAGGGCATTCAACTTTTAAAAGAGGAGTCTTTTATAGGAAAAATAATCAAACTTTTAAAAAGAACTTCACTCTTTTACTATATTGAGTTTAAAGATCAAATATGGTTAAAAGTTTACCATTTGTGCATATTTGCTATACTCCATTCTTTGATGGCTTTAACTTTTCTTATTGGAAATGTAAAATGGAGACATTCATCTAAGCTACAAATTATGAAGCTTAGGGAGCGATTAAAGAAGGAAATTATGAGTTGACATATCTTTTGATCAATGAGATAGAAAATAAACAAGTTTCAATCAACATGAGACCTAAGCATTTGCCAATAGGTGACATTTTCACCTTCAAAATTTACTCTTGTTTTTGCTTGTAGGTCAGCTAAGGATGTATTGGACAAGCTATGTGAAACACACGAAGGGATTGAAACTGTGAAGGAAACTAGAATCAACATATTATTACAAGAATATAAACGCTTTCAACTTTAACTAGGAGAGCAGATGAAAAGTATTTTTAACCAATTTGTTGCTATTATTAATGAATTGGTTTCTCTTGGAAAGTGTTCTCTAATTAGGATTAAATTGGGAAGATTAAGGATCTTACTAAGAGCTTAGGATGTGAAAAAGACTACTATAGAAGAAGTGCAAGATCTATCAAAGGTGACCTTGAATGAACTAAGATGCAAGTTGATTTCATATGAATCATATCTGAATATGCTGATGATTTGAACCAACATCATCAATGTTTAATCATTCATTTGGTTTTTGGGATCAATTAGACTTAACAAAACTTATCTTGACCACAAACTTATAAGTCAGTCTTATCTCAACCAAGTGACCCTAGATAACAACTCCTTAATCCAAGAGAGTAATTAATTCTATCTTAATTCACCATTATCTTCTCTACATTTCATATTGTATGCAATAACCATATTATTTACAATCCTAATTAAGATTGTGCTTAGTGGCGTCAAAGGGTAATAGTCTATAATAGGATATTTGAAGTCTTAAGTTTATGGATTATTCATGCCCATTCATATAAAGAAGAGACCGATTACACTAAATATATAGTATCCTCTATTAGTAGGTCATGTGCAATATACCTACTTAAATTTTGACATTGACTTGTATAACATAGATATCTTTCCTTTAGTTCAGTAAGATCGATACAGATCACTGAGAAGGGTATACATAGTGACAGATATCATACATAACCAAAGGAAGTAGGTCTAAACCTTAAGATTGTTTGAATGATAAATGATAATCGAAGGTTGAGTAGGAGTTTCTAGCTCATTGATGATGGATATGACACACCAATGTCTCACACGAGCCCAAGTTACACTTGATATGATGTATAAGTATGGCCAGAGGTTACTTGCCACTATTCCATACTCAAATGGCCTAGATAAGAGTAAAGGAAAAGCAAGCAAATAGGGAATACTTAGCTCACAAAGGATAAAATTCTATATTTTGATGATGAATGATTGATGCAGCTAATACAAATTAGAAGTATTTATATGGCCTATTTTAGGGCAAGTCTTAGGCTACTAGAAATTACAAAAAAGGATTCTTACTAGAAAAGGAAAAGTACATATTTTTATAAGGGTTATTCGAAATCAAGGCAAAAAGAATATTCTTATAGACGACAATACGAATGTCAAAGGGTAGGATACGTGTTTGCTTTTCAATTTGGTAGTCTAAATGGTATTAGATGTAGAGTAAAGCTGATCAAGTCAAAGGCTCGGTAGTTTGGTAGCTTCGTAAATGGAGGTCTGGGGAGTGTTGTCTCAACAAATGGTCACTTGTTTGTTTAGCCTTAGCAGGTCTGCTTGATTGTAAGGTAACTCAAGCTAGGACTCTTGTCAACTTGGTTATGGGTGCGTTTAGTGTTTGGCACAGGTTTGGCTCAGTAGCAACAATGAATTCTTCTCCTTCTACTCGGTAGACAGTGAATGGTTTGATTGAGCTTAAAAGAAATATCAGATCAGCTTGGATGAATTGTTCTTCGTCTGGGGACAAATCTTTCTTAGCTACATGGCGTACTAAGGAAACAAGGCCAAGCACCTTAGATCAGGTAATTAGTCCTTGTTCCTATCATCCCCTCTAGGCTCTTTGAGATTTGGAATCAAATCTTGATCAACATTAGGCAATTTATCCTCAGGACATATGGGTGGAGATCGACAATATTAAAAGTGTTGGAGACTTCATATTCTTTAAGAAAATCTACCTTGTAGGCATTAGGATTAATCTTCTCAATTACCTTGAAAGGTCCATCTACCCAGCTTGTTCTTCTTCACATTGGGGGATCGGTTCTTGCTAAGGTAAATCTAGACTAAGTCCTTAAGTTGGAATTCCTTAATTTTGTTTCTTTGGCTTCCTGGCTCGAGCTTAGTAGAAGTTTGGGTAAGGTGGTCTATAACCTTCTGATGCATAGTTTGGATGGCTTTAGATCTTTTAATGACTTGGGGGTCTTCAGTATGGTTAGATGAAGGGGTCAAATCAAGTGTGAGCTCGAGATTATATCCATATGCGGCCTCAAAGGATGACTTCTTGGTGACACTATGAGCGGTCCTATAGTAAGCAAACTCAATGATCGGCAAGCACATATCCCAATCGGTTGGATTTCTTCCTAAGGTAACTTGAAGTAGACTTCCTAAGGTTTGATTGATGACCTTAGTCTATCCATCTGTTTGAGGTTGGCAAGATTTATTGAACAGCAATTTGGTTCCTAGTCGCTTCCAAAGGGTCTTCTAAAAATGGCTTAAGAACTTAGGGTCTTAGTTAGACATGATAGTTCTTAATACTCCATGTAGCTTGACTACTTCATGCAAAAAGAGAAAAGAAATAGCCGAAGCATTTTTAGTTCAGTTATATGGCACAAAGTGTGCCATCTTGTTGAATCAATCCATGACTACCATAATGGAGTCTATCCCTTAAGACTTCCTTGGCAATCCCATTATAAAGTTCATACTAAGATTAGAGCATGACTTAGTAAGGATGGGCAATGGTAGATAGGGTGCTTGTTCAGCTCACTTTTTGCTATGTAGTAAGGTGCATACCTCTCTATCACAGATTGCACATATTTCATCATTTTTGGCTAAAAGAATCTAGAAGCTACTACTTCATAGGTTCTGTGTTTGCTAAAATAGCAGGATAATCCTCCTCTATGTACCTTTTGTAGAATTAGTCACGCATTGAACATGTCGGGATATATAACTTTCCCTTCCTAATAGGTATCCATCTTCCCTATGATAATCATCAATTGCTCTACCATCCTTACATCGAGCATAGATCTATCCAAAATGTAGGTCTTTAGCATACAATCCCTTAATCACTGAGAATCTAAGAAGTCTTGTTTGAAGCTCGATTAAGAGGGTATGTTATTAAGATAAGGCATTGGCGACTACATTGCTTTTGCTAGTCTTGTACTTAACAACATAAGAAAATCCCTTTATGAATTCAATCCACTTAGCTTATCTCTTGGACTACTTGGGTTAGATCTTTAGGTATCTCATTGATTCATCATTTTTATATATCACGAATTCTTTTGGTAACAAGTAATGCTATAAAACAGTTAAAGCTTGAATTAAGGAATAGGATTCCTTATCATTTATAGAGTACTTGAGTGTAGCTCCTTAAAGCTTCTTAGTAAAATAGGAAATTGATTGGCCTTTTGCATTATCATGACAACTATGCCAATTCTTGATGCATCACACTCTGCTTCAAACACTTTGTCAAAGCTCAAAATAGTTAGGACAGGGGTAGTAGTCAACTTCCTCTTCACCTCCTTGAAACCTTGTTTCTCTTTCTTTTCCTATTTGAACTTAACATTCTTCTTTGACAGCTAGGTTAGTAGGCTACAATGGTACTAAAATTTCTTATGGAACAACAATAAAAAGATGCCAAGCCATGAAAACTTCTCACATTAGCAGAACAGGTTGGTGCAGGCCATTTAGTGATCGCCTTAATCTTTTCCTCATCAACTTGTATTTTACCTCCACTCATAACAAATCTTAGGAAGATTACATCTAGTTAGCATAAGTAGCACTTCTTTAGATTGGCATATAGTTTCTTAGCTCGAAGCTTGTCAAAGAGAACTTAGAGATGCTTACAGTGTGTATATCTCTAGATTAGGGCTGCAAATAAGAATATCATCAAAATAAATAACAACAAACTTTCCAATCAATTTTCAAAGCACATGATTCATTAATCGCATGAATGTGCTTAGCACATTTGACAACCTAAATGGCATCACTAGCCATTCATACAATCCTTTATGAGTCTTGAATGTGGCCTTTCACTCTTCTCTCTCCTATATTCTGATCTAATGGTACCTGGACTTAAGATCGATTTTGGAGAAGATCCTTGCTCTATGTGATTCGTCAAGCATGTCATCAAGCCAAGGTATTGGGTATTTGTACTTGATGGTCATCCAATTAATGGCTCAATTGCCACATACATTTGCTGTGTACATTTTTCTTTGGTACTAATAAAGCTAGCATAGTGCATGGGCTCAAGGACTCTCTTACATATCCTCTCTTCATAAGCTCATCTACTTACCTCTACAGCTTAGCAACTTGTTCAGGGTTTAATCTGTATGCTGGCTTGTTTGGCAACGTAGCTCCTGGCTGTAAGTCTATAGCATGCTTAATCCCTCTAATCGGAGGCAAACCTTTTCATAGTTCATCAAGGAATAGCTCAACAAGCTCTTTTAATAGGTCATTCACCTCTAAAGGTAACCTATCATCCAAATTTCTCAATTTAAGCATCCTCCTAACTAATAAAAAGGTCATATCTTCATCCTTTATCTCTCTCAATAGCTCGGCACATGTCATCACCAAGGTCTCCTTCTTCAACGCTTAGCTAAGTTGAGCTTACATATTCTTTACATGCTCGATAGACATGGGATTCAATCTAACCTTTCTTCCTTTATGTTCAAATGAACAAGTGTTCCTCTCCCCATCATACATCACATGCCTGTCAAATATCTATGGTCTTGCCAGAAGTATATGTGAAGCACTCATAGGCAAAACATCATAAAGAACTTCATCTTGATATTTGCCAAGCACATTGGCATGACCACTTGCTTGGTCACTTACAAGGCTCCTTTATCATAGAGCCAATGTAGCTTGTAAGGTTTGGGCTATGGTCTAGTCGACAACTTTAACTGTTGAACCATAAAAGTAGATGTTGCATTAGTACAACCATCACTGTCTACAATAAGAGCACATAATATCCTATTAACCTTGCATCCAATGTGGAACATGTTCTCATGCTGTTTATCCACAAGTACCAGCCTTACACTCATCACTCATTGTATTACCACAGTTGTAGGCATGAAATTCCCTTCTTCACTATAAATAATTTCTTCCTCTTTGAATAGATCAGGTTGTTTGGATTCTTTTAGCTCTTCAACTTCCTCATCAGTACTTTCGATCTCGATGGTCGACATTTCTCCCTTGATTACCATTGTCCTTTTGTTTGGACGTTGTGTGGCTATATGACTAAATCCTTGACACTTGAAGCACTTAACCTCACCAGTCTTTCTTCTAGAGCTCCATTCTTTCTCAAACTTCCTTAAGGGTTCCTTCTCCTTAGCTTAGGTGGTTGGAATAGGTCGAACATCATTAGTATTACTTGGTTTCGATCATACGGGTCTACTTGGAATAGGACGGCTAGGGATAGGTCGACTAATAAGAGCTCGGAATCTACTCATCTATTGTCGCTCTATCCTCTAAGTAGCTTAGATTGCCTCATCTACAGATACAATATCTTTAGTTTTAAGAATATTACCTATTTCATACTTCAACCTGATGATAAACCTCGAGATAGTTTGGTCTTTTGGTTCTACAACTTCACATTGAATTATCAATATTTAGAACTCTTTCACATAAGCATCAACACTTGATCCTCTTTGCCTCAATTCCTGTAACCTTTTGAATACATCCTATAGATAGTAACTCAAAACAAATCTCCTTTCATCACTCTCTTCATCTCTTCCCAATCTCTAACTTCTCTCTATCCTTCTGTTTGTTTGGTAGCTTGTAGATTTTTCCACTATAGGGTGGCATATCCTGTAAATTCGAGGATAGCATGTCTTACTTTGGCTTTCTCAGGGACTTCATGAAACTCGAATTGCTTTTCAATCTTATCAACCCAATTTAGGTAGCCTTCGACATCACTATTATTAGAGAAACTTAGGATTTGTAATCTCAACACTCCCACTTTGGGAGCTTAGACATTTCTCTCCTTAAGTTCATAATACTCTTCCTCTTCATCACCTATCTCCTCATCTTCCTCTTCTATTTCTTCCATTGTAAGCCTACATTGAGCAAATCTATCTACTCCTCCAACTCATTGTTGAACTGGATAGTAGCTCGACTAGGTCGGTCATTTCACCTCTCAAGTAGTTCATTTGCTCGGCCTCTATTCGGGTCATCTCTTACTCGTTGCTTATCCTCATTTATAGCAGTTACTAGGCTAGTCACTAGGTTGGTGAGCTTGTCTAATTGTTTGTTTGTAGATTAGGGTGTAAAAATTTGTTGTTGTCCTTGACCATTATGAGCACCACTCTCTTGGTTATAAAGAGTTCCCCGAACATTAGAATCTGCCATTGTCAAATGCCTCAATATATTAGTGACTAAAACACCTTTGAAAATCCTACTTCGAATAGCAACAACATAGTACTTATACACCAAAAATAAAAATATTACCCAACATAGTGATAAATTAGCTAACCATACGTATTTTATTTTGCAAACACAAAATAGGGTAAACAGAGTACTTGCTTCCTCAACTATGAATACTTTTCAACACTTACTACAACTACGTACAACTTCTTCAACACTTCTCAAGCCTCAACTCACTAATTACATAGAATGTACTATAGTGGAACACTTAAGAACACAAAGTAACAGAAACTTACTCGAATGTAGCCAAGCTTTAATACCGGTAAGAGACAGATCATTGAGAAAGGTACATATAGTGAATGATATCATACGTAAGAAAATGGGGTGGGTTTGAATCTTAAGATGGTTTGAAAGATAAAATGGTATGTCACGCCCCGAAGCGGTAAAGTCGTAACAGCCCCACCGAGTAAATCATCCTAAGATAGAAGTTGGCCTTACAACCGCTATCTTAGACATGATTTACATAAGGCATCCACGACTAACCCGCTTTGAAGTAAACAGTTAGTAATTTAAATAAATCATTTACCTGTAAAAGTGAGGAATTATATATATGCTATAATTCAATTATTGCAATTAAAGTTTATAATATTTCTCTATAATATATTTTCTAGTTATTACATCATTCGGAAATGAAAAATAATTCTAAAATAAAAACTTAGACCTTAAAAATATATGTTTGTTCTTCAAAGGTTTTTCCTCACTCCCTAGAATCTAGCAGTTGCTAGCTTCAGAGTAGTTGTTTGTCGCTTTTTAGCCAGCACCTGCACGATGTCTATAGGGATGTGAGCAACCATGGCTTAGTAAGTTAGGATGGAGGACTTAAAACTATACTATATACACAACAAGGTTTTCAATCACTTATTAGGTGCAATGCATCTGCAAGAAAATGCCATCGCACGACGTTATTCGGCCCATCGTGAGATTAGAGAAATTGTGCTTGCTCTAATCCAGGTTGAGGAGTTATCGTTAATGCAACAGCTCATGACCAAATCTAGGCTTGTGTAATGGAGACCTTGCTCCTCCCGCGACTACCTTCGAACCACTGTCTTCACCCTCGCCGCGACCTCTTCTCCTGTCACTTAGTTCGACTAAGGATGAAGAGGGGACCATTTTGCAATCCTGCGCTATCCCTTTCGAAGGGGTTGGTATTTGGCCGGAGAGTCCTAAGTTCCCCTAACGGGTTACCATGCATGTCCGATTATGATTATTGGTCGTATATTTGATTAAGTCCAGTTTAGGGTGATCAATCATTTCATATAAATCTTACAATACATGCCAGAGCAACAAATAGAATCATAGTATCACCCATAATCAAGCACATGCACACATCCAACTATCTAACAAGCACAACTAAGCATAATCTTAAGCCTCCAAAATATAGCATCGTATTAATCCTAACTTACCTCGACTCCTCGCTCACTAACTCGAGGTCCGATTTACTCAGGCCATCGCCAATCATCCCTATAACACAAACGTGATTTCAGCTTTTCATATAACTATGATAGGTTCATTTTATCCTATAACGCTTATTGTTAGGTTTTGTTTAGGGTTTAATATGCTTAATTATCTAGGTCTTAGGTCTTTTATAATTATTCTAGGGTTGGGGTTAGGTTCGGGTTCGGTTTCCGCATCGATTTCTAAATTAGGTTTTAGTTTGATTTCTAAGTAGTGTTTTATATTCCAACCCTAGAAATTCGTTTCAATCCATAATGTGAAATTAATCACATTACTTCTCGATTTCCTAAATACTATCATTACCCTTAGTCAGTATTTATTTTATTCGGTACACTTAAATCCGTATTAGTGTACCGAATTCATTCCTAATGTGATAATTTTTTACATTTTTCATATAATTCCATAAATTCAAGTTTTCTATCAGATTTATTGTACATTTTTATTATTCTCAAAATATCAATTTTTATTATAATATTTTCTATTTATTATATTTCTAAAAATTACATATTATATATTGTTATCTTTTATGTACATAATTCACTTCTAATGTTTCTATCACCCTAATTACCATCTCTAACATCAATTATCATTTCAAAATGTCTAAATTCATCCTAGATCAGGTTTTACACCTAATTATCCTAATTTACAAAATTAACTTATAATTTGCTATGTTTTTCTATTACTAATTTACTACATAATTAACCTAATAATTACATCTAACACTCTAAATGCTATAAGTATCATACTCCATCAGATTTCAATATCCTAAAACATATACTTATTCACTAAATCAGTAATTAATAATTTAATTACTCAGTTAACCCTAAATTACCCATTTTATGCCTCATTTTAAGGCCTAAAAATTATCTAAAAATTTCGAAAATTAATTTTTGAAAACGGGCTTCATAGCACTATTCTTTATCATCTAAGTAATTTACGCAAAAATTTTGGGCTCGAAACTACACTCATAAGGTAATTTATTTCTAAACCGAAACATGTTTGGTTTTGCATGATTTCTTAAGGACCCTATATCATGAGACACATTTTCATCAAAATAATATTTTTCCTACAAACTACATATAAAAATATTCCAGAATAACAAAATTGATAATTTTCTAATAATATTTACTATTTTTACAAAATTACACAAGAATCGGGCTGGAAATCGGACTCACCGATCTGGGTGGTTCCGGCCACCGCCGGCCGTTGTGGCTTTGTCGGCAGGCTTGGGCACTGCTACCACTGTGTGGTGGTGGTGGCCATCCACTTCCAGCTGCTCGTCTGGTGTGGGTTCCCTTTAAAGGCCTTAATTGCACAGTTTTTCTTATTTTTTTTCTAACTCAAATTTTTCTCTCAATTTTTGCCTCTCTCTATTTTTCTTACTTTCCAAACTACCCAAATGAGCTCTGTGATTTTTCCTACTATTTATAGGGCTTTAGGGGATTTATTGTGCATTAAATGGGACAAGACAATTACCTTATCCCTTAATTTTTGGCTTTTGTGTTGTCTTAATTTAGTTGGCCAAATTTTTTCTTATTTTTCCCAGCTGCCATGACCCAATTTTGGATCATTCATGATTTTTCCTGATTTTTCTTGATTTTTCCTTAATTAATTATGAATTTTCTTTAAGCATTTAGTATTATTTTAGCACATTTCGCGTATTTTAAGTAATTACGCATATTTATACTTACATGTAAATTCATATATAGTACAAATAAATATTCTTAAATATTATTTAGGTCATTCTATTATTTTTAGTGTACATATAATCTATTTTTAGTAATTTATTAGTTATTAGATTACACTTTTTGCCTTTTCGGTAATTAACAATTATTATGTTTAAAATTTGAAAATTTTATAGTCTCCTATTTTATTACTTATTTTCTTAAATTCAAGTTTACAGGGTCATTTTTACTAATATTTCTAGCTTTACTTTATAATTTAGGTTCGATCGAGTCTTTCAATTAATCGAAACCTCGAATGGCTAATTATAGGGCTTACATGGTAGTTGAAGGTTGAGTAGGGGTATTTTACATACTAATGATGGATATGATGCATCAATGCCTCATACGAGCTCAAGTTACACTTGATATGACACACAAGTATGGGTAGAGGTCACTTATCACTAGTTTACGCTTAAATGACCTAGATAAGAGTAAGAAAAAAGCAAGCAAGTAGGGAGTACTTAGCTCATAAAGGATAAAATTCTGCATTTCGAAGATAAATGACTGATACAGTTGATACAAATTACAAGTATTTACATGGCGTATTTTTTGGCAAGTCCTAGGTTACGAGAAATTACAAAAAAGGATTCTTACTAAAAAAGGAAAAGCACATATTTTTACAAGGGTAATTTGGTAATCAAGACAAAAGCAATATTTTTGCAAGGAATAGTATGGATGTTAGAAGGTAGGATACGTGTTCGCTTCTCATTCTAATGGACTAAATGGTATTGGATGCTAAGCAAAGCTAATCTAGTCGAAGGTTTGGTAGTTTATTAGCTCGGCAAATGGAGGTTTAGGGAGTATTGTCTCGATAAATGGTCACTCGTTTGTTTAGCCTCGATAGTTTGGCTTGGTAGTATGACAACCAAGGCTTGGACTCTTATCAACTCGGCAACAAGTGGGTTCATTGTATGGCACTAGGTCAACTCAGCAACAATGATGAATTCTTGTGCTTCTGCTTGGGAGACAGTAAACAGTTTAGGTGAGCTCAAAAGAAATGCTGGGACAACTTAGATGAATGGTTCCCTATCTAAGGACAAATCCTTCTCAGTTACTTAGTGCATTAAGGAAACAAGGCCACGTACCTTCGATTGGGTGATTCGTCCTTAATTCCTATAAGAGATGATGTTAGTTATACTATATGTTGGTCTAAATATTTATATCCCCTTTAGATATTTATCTAACCAAGGACAACTCTTAGATAATATAATATCATGGAATCCAATTGATAATATGCCTTTATTATCATTCCATACTTATTCTAATTATCTATGATGCTTTATTATAATATATATATATATATATATATAATAAATACTTGTTTTTTTTTGTTAATAATATTCATAAATACATCATAAGTGTATTGGCACACTATGTATAAATTACAACATAAGCTTATTTGGCTTACATTGGGAAAAGGGAAAAAAATTACAAATTTTATAATAATTCCTAAAAAATAAGGCTTTGTAAAAATATTCTCATGGCTATCATAGTTAAAATGAGGTTTTTAAAACCTCATTTCATACAAAATTGGCAGTTAAAATGCCCATTTTGTTCCTCAGCCATGTGAACAATTGATTTTGTTAGGCAACATAAGCCATATCAGACTCTTTCCTCCTTCTTCCCCATTTGCATATAGCATATTCTCTCTAAGAACAAAACCTTATCATACGCTCTCTCTAGGTTTGACAAATCTCACTCATTTTTTACCAAATGAAAACCAAATTGGTGATCTAAGCATGGTTTTTGTAGAATTTCATATCATCCTAATATGTATGGAAACTTGCATCGGTATATCCTTTGACAACTAGTTCCTCATCTCTTCCATTAACCAAAAATAAATCCTCTGCTTATCTTAGATACTTGAGAATGGTCTTTATAGCAACCTAGTGACCCTCATTTGGGTTGGCACAATATCTACTTGTAATTCTTAAAGCATCAGAGATGTTTGGTCACGTACATATTATGTGTAGACACCCTATTTAGGAAAAAAGGGTTCTAATTTAGGAAAAATATATATAAAAAAATAGAAAGTTTAGAAAAGATACAAAAAATAGAGAATTTAGAAAAAACACAAATAAAAAAAGAAGTAGATAATTTAAAATAGGATAAGAAAAGTTTCAAATAGCTTTGGTATTTTTTTTTTAAATTCTATTTGGGTTGGATCCTTTTAGGAATAATGTGCTTAGGCTTAGAATTAAATCTTATCCAGGTCGACCTAGTCCATATATGCAATTTGATTATATATATGGACAAAGTATAGGCTAATGGCTTGATGGTACTACACTTGACTTGGAGATATTCACAGGTCTTGGGTTCAATCCTAACAAAGTACAAATTGTACTTCTATTTTTTCTTCCCACGCTTGTGCTACATGTAGGGGAATTATTGCTACGTGTCATAGCAACATACATAGCAGGTTTCGATTGGGACATGTAGTTGATGTGGTGCCTCGTCACTGCCCTTTGCCCTCATTTTTACTCCTCTTTACCATCATTTCCTTTTCTTTCTTGTGCGTAATCAACTTAGATAGCTCATTTTGTGACCTCTTTTAATTTAGTTTTCTTTGTAATTTCCTCAAATTAATGATATAATTGCAAAGTAGACTTGGAATACTTTGAATAGAGTCCAAGAATACATCTAGATTTACGTGTTAAGGTGGTTAAAATCGAAAGGAAAAAATGAAAAAAAAAATGAATTCACACATTTAGGCACCTAAGTTAACCTATAGATACCTTATTTTTATCTCTCTATAATTTTAGTTTATTTTTTTTTAGAGTAAGGAAAAAGTCCTAATTTAGAAAAAAACATAAAAAAAATAGACATTTTAGAAAAGTACACAAAATAGAGAAGGGAAATTAGGATTTATTTTTGCTTAAAGCTAAGTTTAATGAATTAGTTATTTTTATTATATTTAAAAAAAAAGCAGATTGGATTGGTTTTAGACTAAGCTCAAAGGCTTAGTCCATGACCTTGTTGTCTGGCTTGATGCCTGGTTTTATTTTTGAAGCGTACGCATGCAATATGTGCGCACACCTGGGCATGTTGGCACATGCTAAGCCCCTTCTCTCCCACTTTTCTTCTCCTTTCCTCAATGGTTTCCAGATTTTTGCTTTGTTTTTCCTAGTTCAATGAGTCTACTTTTAATCCATTTTTTCACCCGTGTTTTTTTACGATTTCACTAAATTAATAGTGAATTTGCAAAGTAAACGTAGGATATCGTAGATTGCGATAAAAAAACATGTTTGAATATAAGCATTGAGAGCATTGAATTAGTAGAAAAATTAAGGGAAAACTCAACATGTGGTCTTCACATTCATTGCTAATTTAACCATTGACAACACTTACCAAGTTAACCTAAGTTTGTTTTGGCATAAATTGCATTACAATCTTTAATTCTTGGAATCAATGAGCTTTCGAATATTGAGAAAACACTCACCCAACTTACTTTTATACTAGTTGTACCCTTTTCTCTCTCTAGAAATGGTCAGAGCTTGAAGCTCTTCGAACATGGTTTCCACTTCCAGTAGAAAGCCTACACTTTGAGCCCTTGAATCATACCTTTCTCACCTACAGTTGTGGCCTCAAGCTCCCTTATTGAACCTTAGCAAAGCCACAGCCACTGTTGGGAACCCCTTTACCACTGCTCCTTGATACAATCTAATAATACGGTTGCGTTTGCCACTACTCAAAAACCTATCTCAAAGCCTTGGTCACTCCTAATCACCACCAAATTGAGCTGTGTGCAACTTCTTTACTCATCCATAATCGCGCCTAACTCCGGACACCATTGCAAAACATTACTACCACTGATCAAGCACCCAAACCAACTACACTATGATACTTACCAACCTTAAGAAGCCCTAACCCAATCACCCTCTCAATGCTAATAGCCACCATTAATGCTGTTCACTACTATCATCAATAGCCCAATGTATAAAAGCCATCAAACGGCCACTAAACATGGTGGTACTTTGCTTACCTCCTTGTTCTTTAATACAATTTGCATGAAACTAAGCTCTCTTGTGAAAAAATCTACCTAAAACTACCCAAGATGAGCCTTACACGATGTCAATGCCTTCTCATCGCTATGACACATGTGTTGCATGTGAATCGGATCGGGTAAACTGACCGAACTGACTTGACCTTACACCATCAGACTTGTACATTAACCAAGATTCCTTATCACGTATGTTTCTTTAGTTTGGCTATTTTAGTGTATTTTATTTTTTATTTGTTTTACTTATTTATTTATGTACTCATGTAAATATTGTAAATGTAAAAAGAAAAAAGAAAAAAAAATCTGAAAAAACAAAAAAAAAAAAGTAAAAGGAAAAAAGAAAAGAAAAAAGGGGTATGTTTAGTTTATTTTATTTTCCTCAGTGAAACACAAAAAGAAAAAAAAATAAAATCAAATAAAGTAAAGAAAATAATAAAAAAAGAAAAAGTGTTTCATCACTTAGAAAAATCAATTTTCCAAATAAATAAAAATAAATCTACCATTTTCAAAATTAAGTTACTTTTAGAACTTTCCAAAAATAAAAAACCTTGATTTAAGACCCTTTTACAAATTTTCAAAGTAAAATGGATTGGCTAAAAGATATAAACTAGGCCAGCTTTTGAGATTAAAATAAACCAATAAATTAAAGCTTTTGGAAATGAACTACGATCTTGAATAGCGGTTATTTAGGTCCTCATAGCAATTATGGGGTGACTTAAAATATGAAAAAATTTATTTTACCCCACTTTAGATTATTCTTGGATAGATGTCATTTTTTTTTTTTTACTTATGAATTAAATAAATTTCTAAAAGGGTATTTTGAAAAGATAAAATCTAAATTCGGAAAGTTAAAAAGTGGTACCCGTTAAGAGATTAATAGGATAGCCCCCGGATATAAAATCTTTAGTTTTTAAAACCTTTTTCTTAAAACCAGTTTTTAAGTAGACCAATGTTTAGGTTAAATCAATCCACTTAATCGATTTAACTTAATTTACTCTTTTTCCTGACTCCTATTAGGTAGCGACTCCAAGAATTTTCAAAACATGTTTTAAAACTAAGTTTTTTTTTTTAACTGCTAGTTAATGATTAATATTACGAGTTAGGGTTTAATATTAATCGAGTTAAGAAAAATAATAAAAACCAAGAAAAAATTAGGCTCAACATGACTAAGCTTGATTTAAGCTTCAAATTGAATTTCAAAGCTTCAAACGTTTTTCTTTTTTCTTTTTTTTTTTTTGGCAAAACGAATAATAAAGACATGACTTTAAGTAATTTCTTACTTCTATTTGCACCCATTTCAGAGATCAAATCACAGGTCGTCCTTACTCACTCAATCTCATTCAATGGTGTTTTGATCACTTTCCATTACAACTTAAGCTTCAATCTGTATAAATTCGACTTCCCTATCCCCATTTGGACATCAATCCTCACTCTTAAGCTCTCTTTCTCGTATTTTAAGCTCTTTCTCTCTTTAAAGCCCTAACTCATGAACCTCTCACTCTTTCTCCAATTTCTTCTCTTTATAGTTACATTTAAAGGAAACCACCACTATTACGAAAATCCCTATGATACAGGCTTCAAAACCCAGCCCCTTCCTCACTCTATTGTGCCTCTTAGCCATATCTTCGAACCACCCACAATTTAAACCTTAGCTATCATGACCTCTACCTTTGAAATTGCCATCTTCACCCCTTTCTGACCTTAACCGACCATACCACTCGACTTAGGCCATTTATTTATTTATTTCATGTAATATACTTGTTTTAAATTGCTTTATTCACTTTGCATGTTGGAAACCCCTAAATTTTTTGATCTAGCATCTAAAGTAGACTTAAGTATGTTATATAATCTAGGAATTGACAAGGTTAATGAAAGTGAAAACCCTAAAATAATAATTAATCGCATATAAATTTTTTTTACCTTAAATGTATGTAAATACTAAAGATTTCATTTGAAAGTGATAAAAACCCTAAAAATATAACTTTAAGGATAGAAAAGCACTAAATCACCATAATTTACCCTTAAACCCTAATTGATAATATGACCTTAGTATTATACCAAATTATTGGTAAAAGATTAAAAATAACTTTCAATCATTTATAAATACATATAATACTAAAGTAATCATTTAGAAATTAAGATATTGTGTCATAGATCACATTCATCTTCTAAGTATATAATTAGGTTAGTATTACATAGAGTTAAGAGTTTAATTGATGCTTAGGTTGCATGTAGTAAATATTAATACTCTAAATGATACTTTTCACAATAATTATATTAAGCAGCTTACCAAATGATGTATATATGATATAAATACCTAATGCAAGATCTCATTATCTATTTTTATTAATCAATTCACTAAACTTCTTATTTTCTTTTGTTTCCTTAATTTTTCTTCTAATTTTCCCTAATTACTTCATTATGTACACTAAATGGCATGTAATTTTGGAAAGTTGACTAAGTCATCACATGTTGACTAAGGTCAAAAGGTTGACTAAGTCAAATATGGAAAAGTCAACAAAATATCCTTTTCACTCTAGAAATATCTCTTCCTTTCTAATAATTTCTTTCCTTTCTTTTAGATTTTTTTCTTCCTTTTCCCCTCCTCTTTGCCGTCTACTTCCCCATCCTTTAGGACCCACTTGTTTTCATTTTCAAAAGCACAAAACAACACAAAATCAAGTCCCTTTCTTCTTCTTCCTAAATCGTGATTCCCCTTTCCCTTTCACCTTTCTTAATTTTCAAACTTTGCAACCATATTTTAAGGAGAAAACAAAGGTATGTTATTATGTATTGCTCCATATTATTTAATAGTTAGATGCATAGATAGGTTAGTTTAATAAGTTTATGTATTGTGTACATATATGTTTTGAAGGCTTAAAGGTTCAATTTTTATGTTTAGAAGTGTAGGATAGCCTTAGTAAATAGAAGAAGAGCATGTGTACATGTATCTAAGTATGTGTACATAAGAGTATACTAGATAAATACATATATAAAGACTTTTGTACATAAGAATCCATCATGTACATAACCCAAAATAAGGCATATACTAACTATATATACATATACCATGCTAAATACACCTTTAAAAAACAAAAAAATGAAATTTGAGAAGCTTTCTTAAGAGAAATTTTAGGTATACGAAAATATGTATAAAAATACATATGTCACCATATGTGTATACGAGTATATGTACAAGTATAAATATGATATATGTATAAGTATATGTACGAGTATATTAGTATACATACAAGTATAGTAAAGGTATAAGTATATACTTAACATATGTATAAGTGTACATAAGACACTTAAGCATGAGGTAAGGGCTTATGTAAGCAAATAATGACATAAGCAATGATGCAATTAAATGATGACATAAGCCATGACACAAAGCTTACAAAATAATAACTTATAAGATCACATAAGAATATAACATATGTATGTACATGTACTTAGGATTCGAAAATCTTTGAAATCTTAATACACTTCCTAAATTGAATTAAACTTAATTAAGTACATGAATTAGTAATACCAATGTAGAATTCCCTAAGTATAAGAATCTAATAGCTAATTAAATCATTAAGTCTTAAAATAGGATATGAATATAAGTAATAAGAATAATTATGCTTCAATAGTTAAAATTTCAATAAATTTAGCCCATATTGTAAAACACGAGTTTTAATGTCTAAAACTGACATCACCGTGTGAATGTACGTTCGAAAACGATGAAAAACAACTATAAATTCACAAATATTGGAAATAGAACGAAAAAGTTACATACGATTAGTGATAAAGCCTAATCGGATAAAAATTGATAGTAATCTAAGTAGAATTAGGTAAATAGATATCTAGAATTACTAGTTAATTCAATTGCTTACTATCGTTATTATATTGTAATGATCAGGTGATCCTGAGGTGGGCGAGGATCTCCCGATTAATTACTACGACTAGAGCAAGTCGTCATTGTTGAGTGAGTATTTACCCTATGATTCCATGCTTGTATGTGATTATAGATAGTGGACTTAAATGATATTATTAATTGATTATTGTGTGGGGTCGAGAAATGCTTGTGCATGTTATTATGTGCTAAATTATGAATTTACCTTAAGTACAAATAATACTTTGTTTACTGCATGGTAGTATAGAAAATGATTGTGTGTACTATTAGATGGTCACATCATAATTGGACTTAATTATACTCGGCTCATAAGAAGAAACTGGTTCATGCATCAACATGCATTGCATAGACATAATTTCGGCTGTCATATCACATGGAGGTAAAGAGAGGCCATTCAAGGGTTATTATAAATTTATTGGTTCTGTATGGTGTACTTATACAAAATGACCTTACTTTGGCCCGTGAGAATACTAAGCGTTGGAGGCACCAACCGCCTGGCTAAGGGTCGAGTCTAGAGGCCTTTGTTTAGGGGTAAGTGTGGACTGCGGGGGCCTACTCACGATTATACTAGAACTTAGGTTTTTATGAAAATAAAAGACTTGTTTGATTTAAGTACGGAATGTAGAGTTCCGTAGTAAAGTAAGTTCTAATATAATACTTGGATCTGATTGGTGCCATATCTACTCTAACCTTGACTTCGGAGGGCATTAAATCTGAGTTACGTATACGGACTAGTTAACTATATGTATTGTTTGGCATTTTATTTGACCATTCATTCATATGCGTGAATATAATGTATTTATAACTTGCCTGTAGTGTGGTTAAGGGTTTTGCTCAATAAGCTTAGGCTTATACCCCCTTTAGACTTTTTCTGTAGGATGGCTTGTTCGTTGAGGTTGGCCAGGGGATGCCACAAGTTAGCTTGGGGACTTGGGCAAGAGCGAGCCAACTAGTGTGATGAGAGATCAGATAATGTAGACTTTTACTTATATACTTTTGTTTTATCAGTAATATAGACTTAGATATACTAAATTACCGAATATTGTAAACTTTGTAGTTTAAATTTTATATAAATATGCTTGTGTGATGATATCATATGAATCTGTATGTTCTTGGGAAACTAGTGGTTGTAGAGCCTTATATATTGTGTGAAGAGTTTATAATTGGAAGGGTAACCAATCAGGGGTTTTTCATATAGTATGCGGCGTTTGCCATGACTAAACTATCCTTAGTTCGTGATATATGTAACAGACTTAGGATTTTGGGGGAATGATTACATCAAAGATGTAGGATAGATATGGTCAAACCTAGGCCATCTTAGGACCCTAGGATGGAGGCCATTATGTAGGCTTCGAGGTTAGTGGAATAGCCATTTCTCGGGTTGATTAGGCTACCCTACTTAAGTTTTGATGTAATCAATGAAACGCTTCCTTTAAAGCATGTGAGATCATAGAGCTTAAGGACCTTGGAAACCTACCCTAATTGCATTCATGAACCTTTTTTCCACAATTGGAAAATTGACATGATGTGGTAAGACCCAAAAAAAAGAAAAAGAGATTAATTGTGAAGTTTCCTAATCTTTTCCTTACAAATATTTTCTTTACTTTAGAATATCGATATAATTCTCATGTAAATAAGATAGTTCTAATGTAATTTTTTTCATCTTTTTTAGCAAATGGTTAGATCCTCTCTCACATTGACCCTTTTTAAGGAAATCCACATTCATAAGCCTCCAAAGCTTATGGGGATACTCGAAAGATGGTTTTGATTTTTCAATCCATATCAACAAAGAGTTATTGAACACAAGATTAAGCTTATTCTCTCACTGCTCAAAGTTCAGACTGATATCACCATAGTATGGGTTTTGGTCTACTCTTAGGACCCTCAAAGTCAATCTTTTTGTTTTGGCCCATGTCGACTAAGCCTAACTATTAAAGAATACTCTTATCTATTAGGAATCCCCTTTGTTAGAGGTAGAGGGTATGTTCTAGATATCACGGCTAGCCTTGCAAAGAGTTTCAATAGACTCCTAAGCCTTTATGAATTTGAAATATGTAAAATATGGCTAGATCCCCATAGGATAATCATTATAGTAGATGATCTCTTCAGTTGGTTCGTGACCTTGTCTAGCTACAATTAGAAACCCTTTTGTAGTAGCTTTGAAAATTGGTAGTAACATAGAGTTAACGCTTATATCTTGGTAGCATTTGGGATTGTTTTATTTCCTAATGGAGTATTTCACGTACATCGTAGGATTGCAAAACTAGTGATTTAATTTTTAGAAGGGAAGTCTTACATCTTGACGCTGCTAGTAGCATAAGCTGGGTTGCTTAGTTATCTCTGAAGAATGGAGAATTAAAGACCAATATGGCCTTACTCATGGTTTGGTTTATCAGCCATGCTCGAAGCCATAAACTTGACTTCCTTCATTAGAAAGGCACACAGAAGATGAATCTTATTGATGCATTTGTTGCCGTCATTGAATTCCTTAAAGATGTTGCTACTTATTACTAGGTCAGAGCTTTCCAGAAGTTCTATGCTAAATATATCTCTCGGGTAGCTAAATGGATCGACGCAGTTGAGTTGAAGAAGGGAAAGAAGATGGAAGAAGAGCCAGGACACTACGAGAAAAAGAGGATCTAGACTTTAAGGATTATTTGTAATAAATTTTTGAATAATGTAATGGAAACTTCAAAGATACAATAAAAATTATTTTCTTGCCACATCATAGTCAGTTTGCCAAACTCCCCTTTTTGCATTTGCTATTGCATTTTTTATTTTTCTTTACTTGTAAATATTCATTGTTGATTTTGTTAAATAAAAATAAAAAGGAAAATCATGAAAGTTGTATCCTTAGGCTTCTATTTGTAAATATTTGATTTCTTTTACAAGTGCTTTTCATAAGGCCTTTTGTTCTAACTCTTGCCATTCTTATACATCCTTAGGATTATATTTCTTGGTTATCAATGATTAATTATAAATATTAAGGCTCTTGATCCCTTGGAAATGTTTTTCTACTCCTTTCTCACTACTTATAAGTAAGCCTTATTCTTGTATTCTACTTTTTTAATAAGTTATTTTCTCTCTCTCTCTTAAGAAAAGTGGTTTTTCAAAAATGAAATTAAAAACTAAAAAATTAGGGAGTTACTAACAGGTGAGGTTTCTTAGTAAGAGCAATGGTTAATAGTGGAAATAACAACAACCTTGATGACACCAACCTTGCAGAAGTGAAGTTTCATTCATTAGAGCAAATTGTGGCAAAAATGACTGAACATATGAACTTCATGATTGACAGCATAGTCTTACTTATAGTAACAGTGCTAGCAAATGAAGAGCATCCAGTATTGGATCCTGATCCTTTTAAAGAAGATATAGGGTTGGTCAATTCATGACCAATCAACTTAGAACCCAATCAAGATAATCTTAAAGAATGGGAAAAGAAGTTGACTTAACAAATTAATGAGAGGATGAAGGCATTTAGGAGTCATAATGGATTTGAACAGGTTAGCATCACCAACTTTTCTATATATGATATTAATGCCTATCTTGAAAAAATTCAAAGTACCAGAATTTGAGAAATATGATAAGACTAGATGCCCCAAACTCCACATTAGGTTGTATCTACGCAAGATGGCTCGTTACATTAAAAAAGAGCAATTATTGGTTCAAACATTTCAAGATAGCCTCATTAGGCTAGCTTTGTCTTAGTATGCCTAATTAGAGTTAAAGTGAGTTGATACATGGGATGAGTTAGCTCAAGTGTTCTTTGAAGATTACAAATTCAATGTGGAAACAGAACCATCTATTTAGGACTTTAGCAACATAAGGATAGATGACAAAGAGTCCTTCAACGAATACACCCATAGATGGAGGAGCATGGCAATTAAAATTACTTCCCCTTTATTAGAGAATGAATTGATTGAAGCATTTATCTAAACACCGAATGGGTCGTATTTTAATTTTCTCTTAGGCAATTGACCTTGAGTGTTGTAAATGTAGTTTTAGTGAGCAATCGATAGAGCAGGCAATACGGATAGGTAAATTGGCTAAAGATCAAATTATCTCAACAAGTCCCAAAATGGTTATAAATTCAACAGACTTTGAAACAAAGACACTTAGAAGACATCTTACTCCAATTCTGATCCCAATAATCGAACTCCTTCATCAGTTAAGAGAGGTAGGAATACTAAGTCATCCACCTCCTCCACGTGGCCACAAGCTCCAAAGGTTAGATCTTAGCTTACCATGTGAATACCACATGTGCCCCATGGGTGATTCTATAGAAAACTATTGGAAATTGAAGTATGTGATTTAAGACCTAATTGATACTAAG
Organism: Lumnitzera littorea; assembly: GCA_024138015.1. Lineage (NCBI taxonomy): Eukaryota > Viridiplantae > Streptophyta > Magnoliopsida > Myrtales > Combretaceae > Lumnitzera > Lumnitzera littorea. The sequence goes on along the minus strand of JAMXBB010000004.1, from coordinate 40,305,751 downwards.
TTTCTTCAAATAGACTTTACCAATCCAAATGGACTAGAGGTTAAGGTAAATGTTCCTTTACGATATGTTGGGTCATGCATAAACATGATAAGAACATCTAAACGAAAGAGGGGCAAGAGTTTAAGCTAAGGGAGGTTAGGCCGATTCAATAGAAATCAAAGAATGAGGGGCAATTATTAAGAAAGTTTGAGTGCTTTGTAATGTCAAAAATTGCCTAAATAAAAGTTCTTTGTTTCTTGAATAAACACACATTTTTGATATCTCGTTTTAGAAGTTTAGAATGAAAAGAGGCAAGTAGAACCTAAACACCAACCCTTAAACACTTAAGTGTTGAGTGTCATCAAAGTGAGGATTTGGACTCATTCCTTAAAGGAAGTCTATCTTGAAATTGATACACTAATCAAAATGATGTTAGGCATTTATTTCTCTATTCTAAAAGACAAAATATCCCTTGTCAACTACATTGAGCCTTTTAATGAAGTATTTCAAAAACTAAACCCTATTAAGAACCACCCTAAAATGGGTTAATTTGGAGGGTAGGGTCATTAAAAAGGAGAAAAGGTTAAAACTAGCTTGTGCTTGCTCTAGTTACCCAAATTCAACTGTAATTATTACTTTTGGATACTTATTTCCTTTAAGATGAAGAAGAGCTTTCATCTTAAACACTATATACGAGCCATATACTTGTCGTATACAAAAAGAGGGGATGATCACCTTTGTCTTAGATATAATAAAAAAAAAAAAAGGAAGAAAGAAAGGAAAAAGGAAAAAGAAAAGGGGAATGAGGAAAAATGAAGAAATGAAAAGTATACCTAAGAAAGAAACCTACAAAAAAAAAAAAAAAGGTGATCAAATCTAAAGCCTCGAAATTTGAAAATGATTAGGGGCATGTACCTCAAAAGGCCAAGACCTTGAAATAAAACCCCCTAGATCTAAAAAAGTAGAGACTCTCAGAATCCACTACTCTTGCAAATTAAGGCTTGTCTACCATTCATCCCTCTTTAAAAGCCCTTTTGATTAAGGGAAATAACTTATCTTTGTTAAAAGTTACATTTGAAATTAGGCTAAGCACTATTTAGTTTTACCTATAAGGTTTTTGACTTGTAAACCTAAGTTGAAGAATGATTTTTTCATAAAAAAACATTTCACTAATATCAATTTTTAAAACCGATAACCAAAAGCCGATATCACATTGCAATTTGAAAAAAGACCTAATAGATTGATTAAATTGTATCACTTGCATGATAGACCATAATTTTTGGAATTACAGTTAAGAGTGAGAATTTAAACCAAGAGAAGGTAAGAAAGCTCTCTTAGACTAAACTAATCAATTATGAGATATCATTCCTATGGTTAAAAAGACATTTGAAAGGTCTTTGAGAAGACTTACTACCTTTGTGATCACCTTAGGTGAAATCAAATGATCATTTGCCTTGAGATTGAAAGTTAGTACGTCGAATAGCCTAAGAAAAGAAGATCACTTGAGGGCAAGATTATCAAGTGATTTGAGCAAGGTTAAGAAAAGAGTGAATATATTAATGGAATTAGGACATAAAGAGCCTAAACCAATTAGCAATTCTTAAAAAAAAAAAAAAAGAAAGGAAGAAAAAAGAAAGAAAAGGAAGAGAAGACAAAAAGGACAAGTTTTCTTTAAGTCATTTCCAAACTGGTATTTTTATTTAGCTTCAACTATGTTTGGCCTTGGTGCTGAGTTTTGTCACTTTTAAGCATAAGTCCTACCACAATTTTCTTCCTGCTTAGCCCTAGCGCTTAATTTTGCATTTTGTCTCAACATGAGTTTTACTTCATTTGTAAATTTTCTTCTTCCCACCTAGTCTTAGTGACCATTTTCATTAGTTTTAAAAGTTTTACCTAAGTTTAAATAAAGTGACTTGATCCCTAATATCCAATCCAAAATCTCTTTGTCAATTTATGGGGGGTGGGGGGAGGAGGGGGTCCTAACCCCTAGTACCCAGTTTAGGTAACCTTAGTACCTTAGTTTCTTTCTAAAATCAACCCTTGAAGTCAACTCCACCACTTCCAAGTAAATTGCATAGTTGAGAAAACTTAGCTTGATCAATTTTTTAGTAACCATCAATATGGTGAACAAAATACCTACCAATCTAAGATGGTGTTTAAGTCAAAGCCTATCAATCTAAGATAGTGCTAAGCTCAACAATCCAAGATAGTGATAAGCTTCCAAGCTTATCAATCCAAGATGATGATAGGCTTCTAAGCCAGTTAATCCAAGATAGTTCTATACCCATCAATCTAAGATGTTGTTCAATTCAAAGCTTATCAATCCAAGATAGTGCTATGCCCATTAATCTAAGATAATACTATACCTATCAATCCAAAATGGTGTTTGAGTTTTTAAAGCTCATCAATCCAAGATGGTGTTTAAGTTTTCTTAAGCTAATCAATCTAAGATGGTGCTATATCCATCAATTTAAGGTGGTGTTATAGTTTTCTTAAGCCCATCAATCTAAGATGATGCTAAAGTTTTCATGCTCATCAATCCAAGATGGTGCTATGCCCATAAATTAAAGATGGTGATAAGCTTTTAAGCCTATTAATCCAAGATAGTATTATGCCATGGTATTTAGGTTATTTTAGGCCCATTAGTCTAAGATGGTGCTCACATTGGTGTCAAATCTAATAAAGTGAAGAACCATCCATCGAAGATGGCAATTTAATGTTTACTTTCTCATCTCATCTTTTTAGGATTGCTAGTCCTTAAAAGATGCTCCTACTTTAGTTAGTGAATTCAAAGGAGCACGACCAAATTTTCTTAAATCAATCCTCATTTAAGGTTGTTAGTCCCTAAGAGACGCTCCTGCCTAGGTTAATGAGCTTAAAGGAATATGATTAGGTTTTCTCAAATTGATCCTCATTTAAGGTTGCTAGTCTAATGTGCCTAGGAGCTCATTTATTATTAGGACTTATCGTAGCAGATTTGAACCAATGAATCCTTCAAAATATCGAAGAAAATAAAGTGAGTAAGTCAACGAACTAACTATAGTAGTTGACGTGAAGTTGCTTAGAGGATATGACATACCAACAAATACGATATAACTTGACACTTTACTTAATATAACGCACAAGTTGATGTTAAGGTCCACTCTCCACTAATCTTGAGCTACTCGACAAGATTAGATAAGAGTATATAAAAATGGACTTAGAGAGGGTAGTCTCATAAGAACCGTGTAATCAATGTCTATTCTGTAAGGTAAGATAATTCTAACTTATAAGGAGAAGGGATTATTTATAGTAAGTCTCTAGGGCAACAATATAAATAAAGAAATTACAAAAAGGCATACAAAAACGGGGATTCCCACTACTTATGAAAAAGGGCAAAAAGGACAAACAACAAAAAAGGGAAAATAGTATAGTGTCAAATGAAATGGATAGGTAACAGTGCGACATTGGTTCCATACAAAGATTCTTTATTCATAGCAGGTAAGAGGAATCAAGATGTTCCTGCAATAAAGAGGCCAAGACAAGAAGGAATGCTGTAGGAGTTAGAGGGAAGTTAAGAGAGAAGTACTTGGCAGGTAGGAGGCTAGCTCTTGTTACTCTGCAAGAACTCTCAATTGCTGAAGGTTAGATCATTTGGCATAGAGCTTTCAGATAGAAGATAGTTAGCATCGGTACTAGAGAGGGAATAGAGCATAGTATAACAACCCAGAGCTCTTAAGGAATTCAACAATCTACCTTTTGTGTTTCTCGTCATTGGCAAGTTAGCGAGAGAGAATTCTTTGGGTGAGGGATTGGAGGCCTCTTAAGCGTATGCGAGTGAGTAGGTCGGTAGTTGATAAGCCATAAGCTCTTCGGGGTTGTTGGAGATTTGCCCTCAAATCATGATCTTCGTTGTTATCAAGAACATAAGGAGTCAGGTTGGCAATGTTGAATGTGGTCGACATACCGTACCACTTGGGTAGCTTAACCTCATAAGCATTGTTGTTAATATACCTAAGGATCTTGTAAGGTCCATCCACTCTAGGAGAGATTTTGTTTGTCCTCTTGTTAAGGAAGTGTTCCTTATTAAGATGTATCTAAATAAGGCCTTTAGTGGTATAAATGACTTGTCTCCTTCCTTGGCTTCCTTGTTCCTTTTATTGGGCCATAGTCTTAGCCAGTTGTTTGGCAACTCCCTGATATAACTTTTGGAATTCCTCAGCTCGCTGTAAGCCGAGTTGGCTTTCCCCTAGTGTAGAATTAAATCCATGGGTAAGTTTGGGTTAAGTCCATAAATGACCTCGAATGGAGATTTTCCTATTAAGCTGTGAGTGGAGCTGTTATAGGCAAACTCTATGATAGGTAGGCATAAATCCTAGTCATGTAAATTCTTCCTAACAATGGTTTGCAGGAGGTTGCTGACTGTCCTATTTACAACTTCAGTTTGGCCATCTATCTAGGGGTAGCAAGAATGACTAAACATGAGTTTAGTGTTGGGCTTATTCCACAGGGTCCTCTAAAAGAAGCTCGTGAACTTTGAGTTACGATCGAATATAATACTTCTCCGTACACCATGCAGTTGCATATTTTCCTACAAAAAGAAGTTAACAACTAATAAATCATCATTAGTTCTATAGTAGGGAATGAAGTGGCTTATCTTGTTGAATCGATCGACCACCAACATGATTGACTCATGTCTTTTCGATGTTTGGGGAAGGCTGAGCATGAAATTCATGCTTAGGTTAGTCCACAACTACTTTGGTATAGGTAGGGGTGTGTGCTCTTTGTATGGCTCTCTCTTTCCCTTTGCATGTTTATACACTTCACACTTCTATCGAATTCGACACACATCCTTCATTATCCCAGGCCAGTAGAAATATTATTTCAATATCTCAATCGTCCTCTTTTCCCAAAAATGGCTGGCTAAACCCCCAGCATGGGCTTCTTAGACGAGGAGTTCTCTTATCAAACCACTTGGCATATAGACCTACTTACCTTTCATTAGGAACCCCTGATTCAAGTAGAATCCATTTACTGCTCCCCCAACATTGCACTTGGCCACTAGAGGCCCAAAATGCAAATTGTGCTCATACTGATCAAATAGGGTGCTAAATCTAAGTACCTTGGCTTGCAATGTTGTGATGAGTGTATGATGGCGAGAAAGAGCATTTGCTACTGTGTTAGCGCTCCCTTTCTTATACCGGATGACATATTAGAAAGACTCTAGGAATTCAACCCATTGGCATGATGCCAAGATAGTTTTTGTTGCCCATGAAGATGCTTGAGAGACTTATGATTTGAGTAGATAATGAATTCTCTCGGCAACAAATAACACTACCAATTCTATAATGTTTAAACAAGGGCATATAACTCCTTGTTGTACATTGAGTAATTTAGGGTAGCACTGTAAAGTTTCTCGCTGAAATAGGCAATTGGATGGTGCTCTTACATAAGGATAGCACCTATGCTGATGCCAAATGCGTTGCACTTTACCTTAAAAACTTTCTCAAAATCTGGCAGGACGAGTATTGGAGTAGAAGTTAATTTAGATTTTACATCTTCAAAAATTTTCTAAGCTTTCTTCGACCATCTAAACTTAGTTTTCTTCTTGGTTAATTCAATTAAAGGCATGGTTATGTAGTTGAAGTTCCATATGGATTTCTGATAGAACGAAGCTAGACCATAGTAGCTCTTAACTTCAGTAACACTAGTTGGCATAGGCCACTCAAGAATAACTCTTACTTTGTCATCATCAACTCGAACTCCTTTCCCTGAAACAACATATTCGAGGAATATAACCTCGCTTTAACTGAACACACATTTCTTCAAGTTACTGAATAAGGTCTCGGTATAGAGGATGTCAAACACCGATCTTAAATGCTCAACATAAGTGATGAGGTTGGCATTATAGACTAGAATGTCATCAAAATAAACCACAACACATTTTCCGATCAAAGTTCTAAGCACATGATTCATTAGCTGCATAAAAGAATTCAGTGCATTAGTTAGGCCAAATTGCATTACCATTTATTCAAACAGACTATCCCTTGTCTTGAAGGTTGTCTTCCATTCGTCTCCAGGTCTTATCTATATTTGGTGATAGTTACTCTTTAAGTCAATCTTTGAGAAGATGTGGGCACTATGTAACTCATCGAGCATATCATTTAACCATAGGATTTGGTATTAGTACTTAATGGTAATTTTGTTGTTGGCATGGCTTTCAATACACATTCTCTACAACCCATCTTTCTTAGGTACTAGAACAACTGGTATGGTACATGGGCTCATACTCTCTCAAACGTATCCATGGTTTACCAACTCATCTACTTATTTCTTCAGCTTGGCTGCTTACTTAGGATTGAGCCTATGAGCGGGTTGAGCTCCAAGTTGGAGGTCGATGTAATGCTCATTGCCTTTTAAGAGAGGTAAACCTTTTGGCATCTCATTAGGAAATAGGTTGGCATAGTCTTGAAGTAGTTGTTGCACCTTAGTAGGCAAGCTCTTGGCTTCTCTCACCTTTAAGAGTCTCTTGACTAAAAGGAGTACATAGTCGTCGGCCTTGACTTCTCAGACAAACAGAGCTTAGGAAATCACTAAGGACTTCTACTGTAGTGACCTAGCAACCTTGTCTTAGGCTTCCTGCACTTCCTTAGGACTCATGGGTGTCAGTATAATTTTCTTCTTATCCTTTTGGAACATATAGGTGTTCTTATACCCATCGTGCAACACTTTCAAGTCACAGTACCATGGTTGGCCGAGTAATATGTGAGAAGCACACATAGGGAGGACATCACATAACAGCTCGTCTCTATACCTATCACCAATGGTAATCGGTACTCTAACCTACTTAACAACATGTAAGCCTCCTTTTTCATTTAGCCAGTGAATCTTATACGGCTTAGGGTATGGGAGGGTTTGCAATTTCATGTCCTTAACTACCTTCATGCTATGACATTGGTATAGCTCTTCTGTTAATGATCAAGGCGCATAACTTGCCATTCATTCGGCAATTCATATAGAAGAGGTTCTCTTTATACTCATTCTCATTAGCTACAAATGGACTAACAGACAGTCAAATGATAAAACAGTACTCAGTACTACCCTCAGGAGGTGTCTCGGCATTGGGGTCTTCTAGAAACTCTTCTATCATCTCGCATTCTCTACTTCAAACTGGAGCTTGTCTCCTTTTGTAGTCATGATTGAGTGCTTTGGACATTGACTAGCCATATGCTCAAAACCGAGACATTTAAAGCATTTAATTTCTTAGGTCTTCCTTCTTAAGCTATAACCTTGGTCTCCTTAAACCTTAGTTCCTCGGCATTTCCTTTACCTCAGCCTTCTTTTGGTTAGCTCGGCACTAATCCTTAGTGATCTACCTCGGAATTGTTTGGTATATGGCCATAGTCTGATCGGCTTGGTAGGTTACTTTAGCTTGATAATCCTTGTCGACTAAGCTGGCTCCGTCTCTGCCTCTCAACCTTTTGCACTACTCGGATGGTCTCCTCTAAACTTCCCAGCCTCTGTAATTCCACAATATGACCAATTTCAATTCTCAGTCCAGAATTGAAACTTATGATAGTTCGCATTTCGGGTTCATTGACATCACATTAGATCATGGGTAACTGAAACTGTCGGATATAGTCATCCATTGCCCGATTGCCTTATCTCAAATCTTGTAAATATGGAAAGTGTCTTGCTGGTATTGTTTGATAGTGAACCTATTTCTTAGAACTCTCTTCATCTCATTCCATGTTAGGATTTTTTATTAAGCCCTCAAGTGAACATTCTGCAACTTCTACTATATTGCCCTATATTTAGAAAATTCCAATGTGGCTACTCGAATATGGACAGCATCTTCATAATTGTAGAAGTCGAATATCTTCTTGATCTTCTCCACCCAGTCCAAGTAGTTGTCAGTACTATTAGACCCATTGAAGCTTGGAATTTGTACTTTGAGGTGTTCGGTGCCCCTAGGAGCCTTAAGTTCATACTCGTCAACTTTAACATACTGTCCTTCCTCTTCATACTCCTCTACTTCATCTAATTCTAACCTCATTCTCGCCATTCTTTCGGTACATCATATTTGTGCTTAGTTCATGAGAATGGGTTCTGGTGCATGCGGTTCATTTATTTGTCTTCTCGGCCTATCTCTCATTTCTCAACCCTATTCAACAACTCTCTCTCGTGGTCCAGTCATTAAAACTCTTTGTACTGAAATAGTTAAATTAGCTACAATAGTAGTAAGGTCTTATATCTGCTCATCAGTAGTACATGGTGTTTGTTAGGTAACCTGACCACGACCATGAGCATCACTCTCGATAGCGTTAATCTCTCCTTGAACATTAGGATTCAACATTCTCAAAAGGAAGCATCAAAAAATACTCTTTACACAAGAAATCCTTACACACAAAAATGTCGCACAAATTATGAACTATAAACTTGCTTTGTTCTTCTAAATGAAAATGGAGTATCATGAATAGCAAACTAGTAGGGACTATCACCACACAGCTCTTGGTTACAACCTTAAGCTCTAATACTAGGAATTATATGATATGCTTAGGAGCTTAGTTATCACTAGGACTTACCCTAGCAAATTTCAACCAATGGGTCCTTTGAAATATTGAAAAAAATAGAGTAGCAAGTCGACGAACTGGCTACAGTAGTTGACATGAAGCTGCTCAAAGGATATGATACACCAACAAACATTACACTACTTGATACTTCACTTGATATGACATACGAGTTGATGTCAAGGTCTACCCGTCACTAATCTTGAGCTACTTGACAAGATTAGATAAGAGTGCATGAAAATGGACTTGGAGAGGGTAGTCTCACAAGAACCATATATTTAATGTTGATTTTGGAGGGTAAGATGATTTCAACTTACAAGGAAAAGGGACTATTTATAGTAAGTCCTTAGGGAAACAATACAAATAAAGAAATTACAAAAAAGTATACAGAAAGGGAGATTCTTAGTACTTACAAAAAAGGGAAAAAAAAGACAAACAACAAAAAGGAAAAAATAGTACAGTATCAGATGAAATGGATAGGTGGTAATGCAACATTAGTTCCATACAAAGATTCTCTATCCATAGTAGGCGAGAGGAATTAAGATACTGTGGCAACAAAGAGGTCGAGATGAGAGGGAATGTCGTGAGAGTTAGAGGGAAGCTGAGAGAGAAGTACTCAATGGGTAGGATGCTAGCTCCTGTTACTTGGTAGGAACTCTTGGCAGTTGAAGGTTAGATCACTTAATATAGAGCCCTTAGCTAGAGGATAATCAACATCGACATAAGAGAGGGAATAGAACATAGTATAATAACTTGGAGCTCTCAAGGAATTTAGCCATCTACCTTCTATGTACTATTTCTCATCATCGGTAGGTTAGAGAGAGAGAATTCTTCGAGTGAAGGATTGGAGGCCTTTGAAGCGTGCGTGAGTAAGTGGGCCAGTGGTCGATAACCCATTACAGTCCCTTAAAGACGTTCCTGCCAAGGTTAGTCATCTTAAAGGAGCACTTCTAGGTCTTTCAAATTGATTTGAATTTAAGGTTGCTAGTCCCTTAGAGACATTCCTACCTAGGTTAGTAAGTTTAGAAGAGTACAACTAGGTTTCAAACTAATTTTTCTATCCAGCTCCTAGGGTGCTTGTAAAAACTCATTGTAATGTCTTAATCAGTTCTTTGAGCGCTTTCTCTCTTTGTCATCCTTTCACTAAAATCCTCAGTGGATTAAGCCTAGGCTAGCTAGCTATAACTGCTTAGGGCTAACTCATCCTTAAGGCAAAAATAGTATCTCTCTTTTATTTTTGTGGTAAAGTTTTACTTAAACTTTACCACAAAGAGGAGCAACCGTAAACACTCGATTTTTACCCCCTATAATTATATTTTATTTGTTTAGAATAGGAAAAGGCTCTTACTTTAGAAAAAAAACAAAAAAAAAGAAGGAAATTTTAGAAAAGTACGAAAAATCGCAAAGGGAAATTAGAATTTATTTTTACTTAAAGCTAGGTTTAATGCTTTAGTTATTTTTATTTTTATTTCTCAAAAAAGGGGATTGGATTGGTTTTGGACTAAGCCTGACGACTTAGTCCATGGCCTTTTGGTGCAGCCCTTTTGGTGCCTAGTTTTATTTTTGAAGCGTATGCATGTAGTACATGCGTGCACTTGAGCGCATCAGGTAAGTGCTTGGTACGTACCCACCCCCTTTTCTCCCTTTTTTCTTCTCCTTTCCTTGACGGTTTCTAGATTTTTGCTTTGTTTTTCCTAACTCGGTGAGTCCACTATTAATCAATTTTTTACCCTTGTTTCTTTGCGATTTCACTAAATTAATGGTGAATTCGTGAAGTAAACATGGGACATTATTGATTGTAATAAAAAACACGTCTAGATACAAGCATTGAGAGCACTGAATTGGCAAAGAAATCAAATGAAAACTCAAAATGTGGGCTTTACATTCATAGCCAATTTAACCATTGATAACACTTACCAAGTTAACTCGAGTTTGTTTTAGTATAAATAGCACTACAATCTTTAATTCCTAGCATCAACGAGCTTTTGAATACTCAGAAAACACTTACCCAACTTACTTTCTCTCTCTATTGGTTGTACCCCTTCCTTCTTCAAAAACAATTAAAGCTCTTTGAGTAAGGTCTCCACTTTCAGTAGAAAGCCTACACTTTGAGCCTTCGAACTATACCATATTCACCTACAGTCGTGGCCTCAAGCTCCTTCATTGAACCTTAGTAAAGTCGTAGCTACTATTGGAATCCCCTTCACTACTTCTCCTCAATGTGATCCAATAATATGGTTGTGTTTGCTACTACTCAAAAACCTATCTAGAAGCCTTAGTCACTCTTAATCACTACTAGATCGAGCCATGTGCAATTTCTTCATTCATCTGCAACCGCAGCTAACTTTAGATACCATCGCGAAACATCACCACCATCGATCAAGCAACTAAACTAACCATACTACAATACTTATCGAACTCAAGAACCCTTAACCCAATCACCCACTCAATACTAGTAGCTACCACCAATGCTGCATGCTGTTGTCACCAATCGCCCAATATAGAAAAGCCACCAAATGGCCACCAAACATGGTGACACTTTGCTTACCCCCTTGTTCCTTAATCCAATTCACATGAAATTGAGCTCTCTTGTCAAAAAATTTACCTAGAATTGCTTAGGATGAGCCTTGCATGACGCTGATGCCTTCTCTTCATTAAGACATGTATGTAGCACATAAATTGGGTCAGGCAACTTGACCAATCCAACTTGACCCATGCTTCAACCTAAACTCCTTACGTCGCATGTTTCTTTGGTTTGGCTATTTTTGTGTAATTTATTTTATTTTATTTGTTTTCTTTACTTATTTATTCATGTACTCATGTAAATATTGTAAATTTAAAAAAAGAAAAGAAATTTATTTTGAAAAAACAGAAAAAAGTAAAAAAAAAAAAAAAAGATAGAAAAGAGAAAAAAGGGGTAAGTTTAGTTGATTTTATTTTTTTCGGTGAAATACAAAAAGAAAAAAATAAAAAAATAAAATAAAGTAATGAAAATAATAAAAAAAGAAAAAAAATTTCATCACTTAGAAAAATTAATTTTCTACATAAATAAAAATAAATCTATCCTTTTCAAAATTAGGACACTTTTAGAACTTTCTAGAAATAAAAAACCCTAATTTAGAACCCTTTTAGAAATTTTCAAAATAAAATAGATTGGCTAAAAGACATAAACTCGGTTATCTTTCGAGGTTAAAATAAGCTAACAAATTAATGTTTTTGAAAACAAACTACGGAAGTTTAATCTCTAATAGCAAGTATGTAGACACTCGTAGTAATATGGGGTGACAAGATTTTTTTTTCCCCACTTTAGATAATTCTTAGATAGATGTCATTTTTTTTCTTTTTTACTTATAAATTAGATAAATTTCTTAAAGGGTATTTTGAAAAGATATAATCTAAATTCAGAAAGTTAAAAAGTGATATCTGTTAAGGAATTAAAAGGATAGCCCTCGAATCCAAAATCTTTAGTTTTTAAAACCCTTTTCTTAAAATTGGTTTTTCAAGTAGACTAGTGTTTAGGTTAAATCAATCCATCTAATCAATTTAACCTAACCTACTCTCTTTCCCGACTTTGATCCAGTGGCGACTCTAAGAATTTTCAAAACATGTTTAAAAACTAAGTTTTTCTTAACTCCTAATCGAAGGTTAGTATTAAATAAGTTAGGGTTTAATATTAATTGAGTTAGGGAAAATAATAAAAACTAGGAAAAAATCAGTTATGACATGACTAAGCTTGATGTAAGCTTCAAATTGAATTTTGAAGCTTTTAACGTTTGTTTCTAACAAAAACGAACAATAAGGACACAGCTTGACTAATTTCTTACTTCAATTTATGCCCATTTTAGAGATCAAATCACGGGTCATCCTTACTCGTTCAATCCCATTTAATGGTGTTTTGATCACTTTCCATCACGACTTAAGCTTCAATTTGTATAAATTTGACTTCCCTATCCTCATTTGGACATCAATCCTCATTCCTAAGCTTTCTTTCTCATATTTCAAGCTCTTTCTCTCTCTAAAACCCTAACTCGTGAACCTTTTACTCTCTCTCTAATTTTTTCTTTCCATAATCATAATTAAAGGAAACCACCACCATTACGAACATCCCCACGACATAACCTTCGAAACCTTGCCCCTCCCTCATGCCATTGCGCCTCCTAACCATATCTTCGAACCACCTACAATTCAAACCTTAGCCACCGTGACCTCTACCTTCGAAACCCCCATCCTCGCCCTTTTAACCTCAACCAACTACACCACTCGACTCAACACACCATTTAACCCCCAACCTAACCTTCATTTAAGTTTTAATGAACTACTACTACACAATACCCGAACCATCGCTGGCCACTACTTCTAACTATTGCCTAAAACTCCTCCATTGACTATGGTGCTTTGCTTACCCCCTATATCCCCAATAAAATTCTCATAAAACCACCAATATGCAATACCCGCTCATTTTGGTTGTTGAATTGCCCTAAATTACCCCTCATAGCTACTGCTTCCTTCTCTATTGCGCAATCTGAATTCGAGAGCCAACCTGACTTGAAGACTAGCGTTCGAATCAACCTAAGCTCTAAAAATTGACTTACTTGTTGCAGCAAGTTAGGCCCTCTCTTCTCCTTTATTTCTGCATTGCATTTTAGATTTTGTATCTCGTATTTTTTTTAAAATTTATTTTTTGTGTGTTTATTATAATTGTGAAAAAAAAAAAGAAAAAAGATAAGATAAAAAAATTGAAAAAGAGAAAAGAAAAGAAAAAGGAAAAGAAAAGAGAAAAAGAAAAAGGATAGTGAAGTTTAGTTCTTTTTTTTTTTATATTACTTTGATTTCTTTCTTTGGTCAAAATATAAATAAAAAATAATAATAAATAAAATAAGTAATAAAAAATAATAAAATGTTTTGTCACTTAGAAAATCCTTTTTTCAACAAAAATAAATAAATAATAAAATAAATCCTTTTCAAAATTAGGACTTTTTTTTTTTAGAATTTTCTAAAATAAAAACAAACCAAATTCAGGGCCTATAGAATTCTTTTTAAATAAACTTGAACCAAATTAAAACATAAACTTGACTAGTTTTTAGAAATTAAAAGGACATATTTTTGGAAATGAAATATGGAGATCTAATCTCAAGTAAGGTATGTAGGCACTCGTAGGAGACTGTGGGGCAATTTAAAACATGAAACTTTTTCCCCTTTATAAATAATTTTTAAAATTTCATTGTCCACTTGTAAAATAGAAATTCGAATTATAATGGTATATTAAAAAGTAAATCTAAATTCAAAAGATTAAAAAGTGGCATTTATCAGGGGTTTAAAAAGGTTAGCCATAGACCTAAATATCGTATTTTCAAAATCATTTTAAAAAATTGGGTTTTCTTTTTCTTTTTTTTTTTTTTTTTCAGTAGACCAGTGGCTAGGTTAAATCAATTTATCTAATTGATTTAACTTAACCCATTTTTTCTCGACTCTAATCGAGTGGCAATTCTAACTTTTCAAATTATAGAAAATCAATTTCTTATTAACTTTAGTTGAGGGTTAGGATTTAATACTAATTTGTTTAAGGAAAATATATTAAAAATTGAAAAAAATTAGGCTCAATAGCTTGGTGACTTCACTGGAGAATGAGAGAAGGTTAGCCACTTAAAATCTTCTAAATTTAACTTTATCTTAAACTTTGATGTGACCAAGGAACTGTATCTTTGAAAATGTGTGAGGTCATAGAGTTTAAGAATATTAGAACCTACCCTTTTTGCAAACATTTTTCTAGACCAACGAATAACTAATAAGATGGCATAATAAAAAAAGAATAGACAACAACTTGGAGTTTCCTCTCCCTGTATTTTTATTGTTCCTAGAATCCATGTACATAGGAGATCTTTTTGTAAAAATAGTTTTGATGTAAATGTGTTCTCTTTTCTTTGTAATTTACAAATTGCTCATGACCTTTTAAACATAGCCAATTCATCTAATATTAGAGTCCTCACCAAGGAGATTTACATCTACAAGCAAACCTAAAGCTCGTACTTGATTAATGGTTCCAAACCTTCAACCTAAGGGAACGAGTGTTAATCACCAATAAGATTTAGTTGATAATCTCACTACCCAAGATTAATGTTGAAGTCACATTAGTGAGGGCCCTAGTGCATTTCTAGGAACCCAAGGAAGTTGCATTTCACCTTGGGTTACACCTAATTAGTCTAACTTTAGAAGAATACACCCAGCTGCTTCAAGCCCCTCCTTTAGATGAGATATATGTTTTAGAGCTTAATCTCGGCCCAGAGAACATCTTCTCTAAATTTTTGGGGATTTAAAAATCCAAAATAAATAAGGCCCTTAGTGATTGCAACAACTATGCTATTAAGATATGGGACTTAATCCATTGGTCTAGATTGAACCCAGCTCCAGTAAACAAACTCTATTTTTTGGTAATTGGAGGGAAAATCGGATCAAGGCCTACATCTTAGTAGCATTTACCACTATTTTGTTTCCAAGTGGGTCTTTTCTTATATCCTTTAGGGTTATAAAGCTAGTAGCTTAGTTTTGGGAAAGGAAGTCTTATATCCTTGCCCTATTTGCTAAATAAATAAGGAACCTTAATTTCCTTAAGAAAAAAGGCTACGGGCATCTCAAGTTCAACATGACATTGTTAATGGTATGGTTCGTCAACCACATCAAATGCTTCAGGTTAGATTTTATTAGAGGTGTTTTTGCTCATAAGATTCATCTTATTGACTCTTTTGTTGCAAAGGTCAAATTACCAAAAGATATCCCTATTCTTCTCTAGATAGAAGTTTTGTAAGATTTTCGAGTCAAGGACATACTATAGACTGCTAGATGGAGTAATTACACCAAAGTCATATTGGTTTGTAAGAACTATCATGATGTACCATTGATGGGAATGAGTTGGTATATAGGCTACTATCCAAATAACATGGTGAGGCAATTTAGAGTCATCTAGGACATAGTTCACAGGCTTTCATTGAAGCCATTTACTCTTAACCTTGAAGAGCTTCATTCCTTAGAAAAAGGTATCTAAACTTCTCAAAATTAAAGCTTAGTGGGATATAAGGACTATATGCCCTAATATAAATTTAAATGAATTAATGGGTGAAGTGGACAAACATAAGGTCACTAAAGAGTATTTATATGACCAATTGCCTAAGGTAGGCATGATACAGTATTGAGCACTAGAAGGCCTTCAACTTGTACCCATAAATCTAAACTCTAAAATCATAACTTTCATGGATCAAGTGAAAGCTCGTGTAGAGGTCATCTATGATGAAAAAGACATGTAGGAAAACCTCTTTTAGGAGTCCAAACAACGATCTCATACCTTGGAGCACCAATTGAAGATGGCCCAAAAGAAGATCCAAGAATTTGACGCAGCAATCGAGCCTTATCAAAAAGAAGGGTAAAGTAGTGGCAGTTGAAACTAGTGATTAGAAGAAGAAAACATCATTTGGCTAATAGAAGAAAAAAAATTAGTTTATGATGCTTTGTAATTATCCTTTCTATTTTTGACGTGATAAAACTTCGAGAGTTGAGAAATAACAGACAAACTTGCCGTCTTGTTAATTGATTACCAATCCTCTTCTTTACATTTATATGGCATACTTGCATTTTTCTTACTTACTTGTTTATTTATTTATTCCATTTCCTTATCTTCAAAAAAAAAAAACAAAAGATATGTATGATGACTTGTTAAGCAGTGTTCTTAAACCATGTTGCAAAGATAGTTCCTAAACACCAAGACTTTCAAAGAAGTTCAATCTGAACCCACTCTTAAACTAGAATAGCTAACGAGGGAAATGACAACATCAACACTAAGGACGACAACAACAGTGTCAACCTTGAAATCATTGACCCTTTTAACTAAGGTTTTGCTATTTGGAGTGAATAGTGGGAAAAATTGCCAATTAGTTAAGTTTCCTCATTGATAGTATTACTTTACTTAGATCTACAGCACCATCAAATGAAGAATACTCTAAGGCCTATTATGGGAAGAATGTTGAAGCCCCACCCTTCGAAGCAAGAGAGCTATCCTAAAGTTAACTCGACCTTTGAGACTTTTGAATCAAAAGGGGTTTATCCAAAGGTTAACTTGACTTTTGAACCCAAAACTTACTCATTCCCAATTAATGGGAAGCTAGAAGCAAACCAAGATAGATTTAAAGAATTAGAAAGGAAGTTGACCTAACAGATCACTAAGAAAATAAAAGTGCTTGAAGGCTATGATGGTTAGTATCATAGACTTCTCTTCTTATGATTATGGAAATTTCTTTAAAAAGTTTAAGGTACTAGATTTTGAAAAGTATAATTGGACTGGCTACCCTAAACTACACACTAGGTTGTATGTTGAAAAAGATGGCTAAGTACGTGCAGTACAACTAGCTTACGATACAAACTTTTTAGGATAACTTGATAGGTCTTACATTAACTTGGTACGCCCAACTCGATTTGAATTAGGTAAACATATGGGAGAAGCTTAATAGGGCATTTTATGAACAATGTAAGTTTAATGTTGAAGTGACACCAACCATGATGGACTTGTTTCTTATACAGAAAAGGAACAACGAATCATTTAAAGAGTATGCCTAAAGATGGAGCTCCCTAGCAACAAGGGTATTTACCTTTTTGACTAAAAAGGAGTTGACCTCGACCTTTATTAAAACTCTAGAAAGGCCTTACTTCTCTCACCTAATTAGGTAGGCCTCTTCTAGCTTTGCAGAAGAAGTAGTTGTGGGGTATCGTATTGAAAGTGCTATCTCTTTTAACAAACTCCAAGAGCCATCAGATAGAAGACCACCATCTATAAAGCCAACTACTTGTAAGCCTAAAGAAGCCACTGTTGGTATGGTAAATTTGAACACTAGACCCAATACCATGGTCTCTTTTAGAACAAACCTACCACAAATTCAACAATAGTTTTGAAGCTAGCCTTAGGCTAATAGGGCCCTAAGACAGTTCACTAGAATACTGGTTCCCCTCAACTAAGTCCTTGAAAAGCTAAAGAAGGATAATTTGATTCATTTTGAGCTTCCTAATGAAAGATACAGGTCAAGGGTTTTTAATCCTAATGTAAAGTGTCAATATCATTTAATGTAGGTAAGTCATTTGACTAAATCACTCTGGAGACTAAAAAATAAGATCGAGGACCTAATTAATGAAGGTTCAATCCAATTGGACTTCGTGGAAGCTCTAGTTCCAAATGTCAACAACAACCCTCTGCTTAACCATTGCCCTATCATCAATATGATTTTTGATGATCTAATTCTTGCCATCCACATAATCGGTTGTAACTAGAAACCCATAGTCTACGAGTTTTACAAATCAAAGGAGAAATAAGCTTTGGGACCAAGAGACACACTTTCCATATACTCATAGCCCTTCAGAGTTGGAAAATTGCCCCATTCAACTACTAGCTAATTAACTAAGGGCAATCAAGTTTTGTCGTAGGAGGGATTACTTAGTCTGGTAGGGTCTATGACCTAAAAGACGAATGTACTAGAGGAGTCAAGCAACAAATCGGTTGAATATAAGGAGGGATAGTCCGCCTTCACCAAAATAATCAAATCGAGTGAATATAAGATAATGGATTAGCTTACTAAGACTCCAGTATAGATATCTCTTATGGGTTTGTTGATGGCATCTAACCTACATTAGGAAGCTTTGTTTTGAACTCTGAGAGAGGTTGAAGTCCCTCGTAAAATATCAACCGAAAGAATGGGACTAGTTATCGACTCTATCCTCACCATGGATCAGATCTCTTTTCTTGTTAAAGAATTAGGTGAGGAAGGTAATCAGTACACTAAGCCAGTTTTCATAGTGGTAAGAATCAATAATATAATCATAACTAAAGTCATTATCGAAGATAGGCCATCATTAAATGTTTTCCCTCTTGCTACCCTAGACCTATTGGGTGTTGATGCAACCACAATCAAGCCAAGTTCTACAACGGTTAGGGCTTATGACAAATCTAGAAGAGAAATCATAAGGAAGATTGACTTGCTAATTGGCATCGGCCTTTAAACTTTCAATGTTCAATTCTAGGTTCTAGACATCTTAAGGTCTTTCAACCTCCTCTTGGGAAGACCCTAGATTCATGCAATAAGGGCTATACCCTTAAGTTTCAATTAGAAGGTCAAGTTTATCTTGATTGGCCAGGTTATAACAATTCTAGGTAATCAAGATTATGAAATATATAATGAAATGACCATACCTTATATTGGCATTGAGGAGTAAGAGGACTTTAGACTCCAAATGTTTGTTGAGTATGTATGATTGCTAGTTCTAGAGAAAGGAAAGATGAGAGGCTGAAATTTAAGGAAGGATAGATTGGTACTTACGGTCTTAACTATGTTCCGACTCCGATAGAAGGGTTGCAAAATAAGTAAGCAAGGGGCAAAAGAGGTGACATGTTGAATCATGCCCCAATGACCTTTCCTCCGTTGACTAAGACATTTATTCGGGTTGATGTTCAAACTCTAGAATCTGCCAAAGAAGACACCGCCAGTAGAGTTGAATTGGCAAGCCTATCCCATAAGCTCCATCCCCACCTAAATAACTAGTTCTCTGTCCTTATGATTGGCGATAAGTCTTCCTTACGGCAAATAATGAATTGTGGTCTAGTATTTTCTTAAGTTTTGTAATAATTATCTTTATTCTAAACCATGTACCTGTGAGAACTTTCGACTCTAATAAAAGATCGGTTTCTTCTCTCTTCATTATGCTTCACTTGTTTACACTCTTTCCTTTACATGCTTTTTACCTAGATCTAATGCTTTGAATGAAAGCCAAGGATACCTCATGCAGGTAAACATTGAAAATGTTGATATCACTTCCAGCCCTTTTGGATTAGTCGTTAGGAGTAATGTCAATGACTATAGTGAAATACAAGAGAGCTGGCAAAAACATGAGACGGGTAAGATTTCCATTAATGAGTTGACTAAGACAATTAATATTGGGGGCCAATCATAACCTGAAGAATTTGAAGATTAGAGGGAATTTGAAAGAAGAGTAGAAGGTAAAAATAACCACATTATTATCTAAGTATCAAGATGTGTTTGTTAGTCTTGTAAGGATATGCCTAAGTTAGATCCATCAATTGTAGTCTACCGCTTGCCTATACGAGAAGATATCAAACCTAAGAAGTAGAAGCTAAGAAGATTCTGACCAGACATTTTGTTGAAGATTAAAGAAGAAGTCAAGAAGTTACTTGAGGTTGGTTTTATTTAATTGTCATATTATCTTGAGTGGGTAGCTAATATTGTGTCGCTGATGAAAAAGAATAGGAAAGTTAAAGTGTGTATAAACTTTCAAGACCTCAATCAGGCAACACCTAAAGATAACTTTCCTTTGCCTCATATCGATGTCTTAGTAGATAATACAATTGGAAACCATCTCTTCTTATTCATAGATGGATTCTCCAAGTATAACCAAATTTAAATGTCCAAGGAAGATAAGGCTAAGACAACTTTTATGACATTTTGCTACAAAGTAATGCCTTTTGAACTCAAAATGCCGGGGCAGCTTACTAAAGAGCAACGATTGCAATCTTTCATGACATGATGCACAAAGAAGTAGAAGTATATATTGATGATATGATTGCAAAATCCAAAGAAGGGGAAAATCACATGGATAATCTAAGGAAGTTGTTTGATAGGTTGAGAAAGTTTCAATTGAAGTTGAACCTAGAGAAGTATACCTTCGAAGTAACATTAAGAAAATGGTTGGGTTTCATAATTAGCTAAAGGGGCATTGAAGTAGATCTCGATAAAGTCAAAGCAATAATCAACTTTCCCCCTCCATGTACACTTAAAGAGGTTAGAGGCTTATTGGGCTGTTTGAATTAAATAACTCGATTTATATCTCAACTTATGGATAAATGTCATCCCTTAGTTAAGTTGCTAAAGAAGAACACTAAGATAAACTAGGATGAAGAATGTAAGGAAGTCTTCACAACAATCAAGGAATACCTCATGAACCCTATAATTCTGGTAGCTCCACTTATTACTAGAGTTTATGGGACGTATGCTTGGTTAGAAGGATAAGGAAGGAAAAGAGTGGGCTATATACTACTTAAGTAAGAAGTTTACAGAAGGGCAATATAAATATTCTAAAATAAAAAGAATGTGTTGTACTTTGGTTTGGGTCATGCATGGGCTCAAACAATATACACTTTACGACCAGATTGAATTGTTGACTCAATATGATCCCCTGAAGTATTTGGTGGAAAAGTCGGTCCTGATTAGTAGGATCTCAATGTAGCAATTGTTACTATCAGAGTTCAACATCTCATATGTGAGCTAAAATTCAGTCGAGGGGTAAGCCCTATTAGATCATCTAGTAAAGATTCCCCTTGAAGATATTCCCTAAGAAGTATAAGTTAGACTTCTTGATGAAGACATCCTAGTAGCTGAAAGTGATTCTGATAAAGAAAAAGATGAAGAGCTCCTAAAATGGAAGATGTTCTTTGATAGAGCTACCAATGTTTCTAGGTGTAGAATTAACGCAATACTAATATCCCCTAAAGGTACATAATTCCCAATAGTTACAAGGCTCATTTTCCATACACCAATAATATTGTTGAATATGAGGCATGCATTATAGGACTTAAAATGGCCTTGGATAGAGATATTCAAGAATTAGAAGTAGATGGGGATTTTTCACTCATTATTAGCTAAGCTCGGGGATAATATAAAACAAAGGAAATTAAACTAGTCCCTTATCACTGGTACTTGACAGAATTAGTGGAGATATTTGAAGAAATCATGTTTACTCATATATGGAGGACTTAGAATCAATATATAGCTGCATTAGCCACTTTGGCATCATGATTCAAATATCCTACAGAGTTGATATTTAGTCGCTCACAATTGAAGTCAAAGAAAAACTTGCTCTTTATCTAACAATCAAAGGTGTACATGATGAAAAGCAAGTACCATGGCATCAAAGTGTTCCTACAACAAGGCACGTATCTCGATGAAGTTGAGAAAAAGGATAAAAAGATGATTAGAAGGTTGGCTTCCCAATTTATAATAAGTAAGTCCATCGTGTACCAATGATAATTTAATGGTACACTTCTAAGGTGTGAAGATGATAGAAAAGCCAAGGTTTTGATGAACAGAGTATATGGGGGAGTATATGGCCCCCACATGAATGGTTACATGCTTACCAAGAAGATTATGATGTTGGGATACTATTAGCTAACTAAAGAAGGCAATTGCATCAAGCATGTCAGGTACTGTCGTTTGTGCTAAGTCTATGCAAACAGGATAAATGCTTCGCCCTAAGAACTACATTCGCTATTTGTACCACGACCATCTTCAATGTAGGGTGAAGACATTATTAGCCCGAGTACTCCAAAGGCATTTAACATCATTGTTTCATATTGGTCACCATTGATTATTAATAAGTGGCTTGAAGCCTCATCTCATTTAAGTGTTACCAAAGAAGTAGTGGTTAAGTTCATTAAGAGTGATATCTTAGCTTAATATAGGACTCCGGAAATGATCATTACTGACAATGGCACAAATCATAACAACAAGCTTATGTTGGAGTTATATCAATAGTTTAGGAACTCTACCCCTTATTGGTCTTAGATGAATGGGGTCTTTGAAGTAGCTAACAAAAATCTCAAAAGAATAATTGAAAAGATGGTAGTTACACATAAGGATTGGCATGGCATGTTGCCATTTACACTCATGGCCTATCGTACTTCTATTAGAACATTGATAGGGGCAACGCTTTACTCAGTATGTGGCACTAAAGTAGTATTACCGGTGGAAGTCAAGATCTCGTCTCTCAAAGTGCTATCATAAACTCAATTGGATGAAGCTGATTGGGTAAAGAAGCTCATTGAGTAGTTGAATTTGATTGATGAAAAAGGATTGACAACTCTATGTCACAATTAATGCTATCAATAATGAATAGCCTAAACTTTTAATAAGAAGGTGCAGCCTTAGAATTTCAAGGATGGTGATGTAATATTGAGAAAGGCTCTCCTTAATGCACAAGACTCCAAAGAAAAATTTACTCTAAATTATGTAGGTCCTTATATTGTGAAGTGAGTGTTACTTAGAGGGGATTTAATTTTGTCACAAATGGATGGTCTAGAGCTAAGGGACCCTATAAATGTTGATGTAGTAAAGTTATACTATTCATGAAAATCAATGGAAATTCTTACTTAGAACACAAAAATGCCAATGATCTTAAATATTACTATTACGCCCTGAAGTCGCAAAATCGCAATAATCTCGCCGTATAAACCAACTTATGATGGTAACTAACCTTACAGTGCCTATCACATGTATGATCTATACAAGGCGTCGACGACTCCTCGATTTGAAGTAAATAATTCAATTAAGATTTAAACTAAAATTTACATAAAAAGTTAGGACTATCATTTATATATATATATATATATATATAATTACATTCATGTTATCATAGAATTCTCAGGAGATTCTACATATCACAATAGTTTGCTAAATTACATATCATACATCAGTTCATATACCTAAAGTACTATCGAGACATTAAAAAGACTTGATCATATAGCCATTTGATCCTTACTCTCCATAGCTTCAAAAGAGAACTAATCTCCGGATAGTTGTAATATAGCATATTGGTCAAAAGTTAGGACTTGCAAAAGAATCTATATAAGTATGAGCAATTGTAGCTCGGTAAGTTGAATTGGAGACTTATGAAAGTAAAATAAGCACAAACAAGGTGAACAAATAATTAATTATATGTAATGCAACAAATACAATGTGGTCCGGTCTATTGTGAAATCAGAGTAATTTCACTTGCTCTAATCCGAGTTGAGGAGTTTCCGTTAATGCAACAACTCATAACCAAACCTAAGTTTGTGCAATAGAGATACTACTCCCCTCAAGACTTATCCTTCAAACCAATGCCTTTATCCTCACCGCGATCTCTTCTCCTATCACTTAGTTTAGCTAAGGATGAGGAAAAGATAATTATGCTATCTAACGTTATCTTTTTTAAAGGTGTTGGTGTTTGGCTGGAGAACCTTAATGATCCCCTAAAGGGTTGCAATGCATGTCAAATTAAGGTATTTAGGTCGATTAGGATTAGGTTTGATTTAGGGTTATCAGACAATTCCACACTAATCCAATCATAACAGTCATCAACACAACACATATTTCAGCATGAAATCAGATACGTAGGCACATGCATAAAAAATACTTACACTTACAATCATATATAATCCTAAGCCTTTGAGTACTCTGAAATAGTACTCCAAGATAGGTGAAGTATTAAACCCAACTTACTTGGAATCCTTAGTCGCTTACGCAACTAGTTGTAGGTTGATTCGTCTCCATGTGTCCTGTAATATAAATATGCTTTTTAGTATTTATACCTTGATGATATATATTCTAGGTTTATGATTTAACTCAACTTATCATATATACATATTATTTACCACCAATTCATTCTAAGTTAGTTTTGGGTTCGGTTTTCAAATCCGATTCCGGTTTAGGTTCTAAATCGGATCTAACTACTAATAAATCCTAAAATACGTTCCGAACCCTAATGTGAAATTAATTACATTAGGCCCGAGTATCCTAATATCATGCTTAGTCTTAAATTAGTATTTTAACCTACTCGTTATACTTTAATCCTCATTAGTGTACCGAATTAATTTTCGATGTGAGAAAATTTTATATTTTTCCTATAATTACCTAAATTTAAGTTTTATACTAGACTTAATATGTATTAATATTATTATTATATTATCCATTTTAACATATTATTTTATATTTACTATAATCCCAACTTCACATATTCTTATAATTACACATATTTACTACATAATTCTCATAATAATTACATTTAATACTCCAAATGCTACGATTATGTTACCACATAAGAGATTAACATATCTAAACATCTAATTACACTCTAAATCAGTAGTTAGTCATTTAATTACTTCATTAGTCCAAAAATTACTCATCTTATCCATCATTTTAAAGCTTAAAAATTTCGAAAATTAATTTAAAAAAAAGGCTTTATAGCACTATTTTATATTACTTAAGTAGTCTATAAAAAAAAAATTGAGCTCAAAACTACATTCCTAAACCTATTTAATTCTAAATCGAAACATGCTTGGTTTTGCTTAGTTTCTTAAGCACCCTATATTTATAGATGTAATTAACCCTAATAAATATTTTCCCTTAAATCTATATATAATAAAATATCAGAATAATAAAATTCATAATTTTCTAGGTAAAATTAATAATTTTAATTATTTTTGAAAAATTAGTTCAAAATTTGGACTCACCTATTTGTTGAACTTCTAGCCACCAGCATTGGTCTAAGGATTGTTAGCCAATCTAGACATGGGGTTTGGAGTGTAGTGGTGGCAGCGGCAGCAATTCGATTCTAGGTGGTGGGTTATGGGTTCAGTTCATTTGCTTTTACTACACACATTTTTGTAAAAACCCTAATTCCCTCTCAATTTCTATGCCCTTTAATTTTCTAAGGTTGCAAACTAACCAAATGAGCCTCTATAAAAATTTAGCTATTTATAGAGCTATAAAGTAATTTTAGTGTATTAATTAGACAAAACAATTACTTTATCTCTTTCATTTTTGCTTTTTAAGTGTGAATTTTATTGGTCAATCTTTTTCTCTTCTTCCCCCAGCTACCACGACTCAACTCTGGATTGTTCTTTACTCCTTTGATATTTTTTCTTATTTTTCCTTTTTTTAATAATTTATTTAATTGTTTGGCTATTTTATAGTAATTTTCAAGCATTTTAGGTAATTTTGTGTTTTTTTACCTACGCATAAATATACATGGAGTACAAGTAAATACTCCTAAATGTTATTTATGCTATTCTATGGTTTTTAGTATGCATATAATTTATCTTTAAAGATTCGTTAGTTATTGAAATGCATTTTACACATTTCTGATCAATAACAAGTAATATACTTAAAATTTGAAAACTTTATATTCTATCATTTTACTATTTTTTTGCTTAAATTCAAACTTACGAGGTCACTTTTACTGGTATTTCTAACTTTGTTTTATAATTTAGGCTTGATTGGATTTTTTAGTTGATTACCCTAAACTTTACGTACTAAGTGTGATCCCATAGTTATAGAGCTTACATTTAAGACTTACATTTCCACCTGCCTTTGAAAAAGTTTTGTTCTCAAAACTTCTGTATATCTAAATTGCACTTAAATAACCAAAAGCATTAATCACATACTTTTACTAACTTAGAAGTTAGAGAAGCTATGGATATTGCTTCATCATTGTTGCTTTTAGCTTCTAAGTAATCTTTAACTCTGGACCTTTGTTCCATTAGACCTTCATGTACTCCATATCTTGATTCCTTAACTTCTAAACCCAATAATCCAGTATTTTTATAGGCTGCTTCACCACTTGAAAATTCTTCGTTAACTCCATTGGCTCTATCTCTACGATTGCATTTAAGTTCTTAACAAACTTCCTTAGCATAGAAACATGAAATACATCATGGTAACCTGACAAGCTTGGAGGTAGTGCTACTTTGTAGGATACATTATCAATCTTCTCCAGTACTTCAAACGGACCAATATAGCGTGTGCTCAACTTCCCTTTTGAGCCAAACCTTCTAAGTACTTTGAATGGGCTTATCTTAACATAGATATGATCACTAACTTCAAACTCCAATGGCCTTCTTTTCAAATCTGCCTAACTCTTATAGTGGTCCTAAGCTTCCTTCACTAGTTGCCAAACAATCTTAATCTTCTCACTTGTTTGATTAATCATGTTAGGTCTAGTCATTGCATACTCTTCATGATCCCAATATAGTGGTGATCTACATTTTCTCCCATATAGTGCTTCATAAGGTGCCATCTGTATAGTTGCATGATAACTATTATTGTAGGCAAATTCTATCAACAGCAAATATTTATCCCAGCCACTTCTAAAATCTAACACACAAGCCTGCAACATATCCTTTAGGGTTTGAATTGTTCGCTCATATTACCCATTTATTTGTGGGTGGTAAGTTGTACCAAATTGCAACTTTGTACCCAAAGCTCTATGTAAACTCTCCCACAATTTGGATACAAACCGACTATCTCGATAAAAAACAATACTCTCTTGCATACTATGTAACCTTACTATTTCTCGAACATATAACCTAGCCAACTTTTCCATTGAATCACTAGTTCGATAAGGTAAGAAATGTGCACTCTTTGTTAATCTATCCAGGACTACCCGAATGGAATTGTATCCGACATGAGTCATTAGTAGTGCTACTATAAAATCCATAGTAATAGAATCCCACTTTCATCTAGGTACTTTTAATGGTTGTAATGGTCTACCTGGTTTCTAATGTTTTGCTTTAACTTGTTGGCATGTAATACATTTTGCCACATACTATGCCACATCTCTTTTCATTCCATTCCACCAAAACTTGAGTTTTAAATCTTGATACATTTTATTTCCTCCTAAGTGCATAGTATAACCTGTAATGTATGCTTTGTCCATAATTCCTTCCTTATGTCAGGATCTTGTACCACACATATCCTTCCTCTAAACTTTAATATACCTCTTCTATCCACTTTGAAGTCAGAATCATTTCCTTTGTTCAATTTCTCTTTTGTCTCCATTAGATCTTTATCTTCCTCTTGCTTCTACTTTATTCTCTCCAACAAAGTAGGTTATAGTTCCATATTCATTATCTGACTATTAGGTTTACATTAGTCAACCCCATTTTGCAACTTTTCAAATTCATGCACCAATTTATGTTAGGATGTTAATAGTAATGCAAACTGTTCATAATTCTTTAGACTCAAAGCATCTACCACCAAATTGGCTTTTCTAGGGTAATAATTTATATTTAGATCATAATCCTTAATTAGCTCTAACCATCTCTGTTGCCTTAGGTTTAACTCCTTCTGAGTAAAGAAATACTTCAAACTCTTATGATTAGTGTATATCTCATATTGTTGTCCATATAGATAATGCCTCCAAATCTTTAAAGCGAACACTATAGCTACTAACTCCAAGTCATGGGTTGGATAATTCCTTTCATGTGGCCTCAATTGTCTTGATGCATATGCAATAAATTTTCTATCTTGCATTGTTATACAGCCCAGTCCATTTCGAGAAGCATCACTATATATGCTATAAGGCTTATTTGGATTAGGTAACATTAATACTGGTGTTGTAACCAGTCGTTTCTTCAACTCTTGAAAACTCAATTCATAATCTTCACTCCATTCAAATTTTATGTCTTGTTGGGTCAATTAAGTCAATGGCTTGGCAATTTTGGAAAAATCCCTTATGGATCATCGATAGTATCCAACTATACCTAGAAAATTCCTCATCTCTATAATAGTGGTTGGTTGCTTCCAATCCATTACTGCTTCCACCTTATCAAGGTCTATAAAGATTCCTTCACTAGATACAATGTGACTTAGAAAAGAAATTTTATCCAAGCAAAAATCACACTTAACTTAGCATCACTAAAAATTCATAATTACCATATCTGGTTCTAAATGTAGTTTTATGCACATCATTCGGCTTAACTCGTAATTGATGATATCCTGATTTCAAGTCAATACTAGAAAACATAGTTGCACCTTGTAGTTAATATCATCAATGTGGGAGTAACGGATACCTATTCTTAATGATAAACTTATTTAACTCTTGGTAGTCTATGAACAATCTCATGGTACCATCTTTCTTCTTTACAAACAATACTAGTGCTCCCCATGGTGAAACACTTGGACAAATATACCTCTTATCGAATAGCTCTTGAAGTTATTTCTTTAGTTCTTGAAGTTCCATAGGTGACATCCGATATGGAGCTTTAAAAATAGGCTCGGTTCTAGGAGTTAGCTCAATAGTGAAGTCCTACTTTTGATGTGGAGCCAAACCTAGTAAATCCTCTAGAAATACATTTGAAAATTTACACACTACCGGTACGTCTACTACCTTAGGTGCCTCCTTCTTTACATCCATAACAAACACCTAACAAAATCTCCAATCATTCTCTTTTACTTTTGTCTCATACAGTTCATCACATATAAATTCAGTTTACTTCTATTAGCCCTTCCTTGAAATACCATTTCTCCATCATTAAGAGTAATAGTTTTACTTCTACATTCCACAATTGCTTTATTCTTAGAAAACCAATCTATTCCCACTATTACATCATAACCTTGTAAAGGTAATATTACAAGGCTTATAAGGTATTCCTTTTCTTGAATCTTAATTCTACCATCGGCTCCCACTTCTTAGGTCGTTACCTTCTCCCCAGTAGGAGTTCTAACTCTATAAGTTATGTTAATCTTAACTACACTAATCTCCTGTTCATTTACAAATTTCTAACTCGTAAAGCAATGAGATGCACCAGTATCAAATAACACAAAAGGAGGTTGTCTATTTATTAGCACATTTCTTGGAATTTACTAATACTATGATTACTAACTAAACTTGTATTCATAAATCTTAAAATGCAAATGCTTCAATTTAATTCACACTTAAAATATCATTAAAATAGATAGTCTAAGTACATACCTATCACAAGTCCTTCATTGTTTTCTTCTTTAACTCCCATAATCTTCTCAGCATCATCATGGTAGTACTCCTCCATCCAATCTGCAAAATCATCATCTTCTTTAGCTTTCATATCCTCCAGGGAAAAAACTCGAGCGAGTGTGGTCAAGTTATCAAAATCTTCCATCCTCTTAGTTCCTTGTCCAAACTGTGGACAATATCTGGAGAAATGTCCCTTTCTACCACATTTGTTACACTTTACCAGTTTCATTCTAGGGTATGCTTGTAGCATATAGTTCTGATCTCCACATATAAAGTATTTTCCTTTGAGCTAAGCACAGTTTCTTGGAAAATTATTTGCACCGCATTTCCAATACTTGACATTACTATACTTATCATAAAAACTCAAACTGGGTACTGACTGTGCTGGGGTATTAGCAAAGGTTGTTGGTTTCCTTCTCTTTTGTCTAGAACTACTAGTAGCATTAGGGTGTGATTACTAACCTTTGTTGATCTTTTGACTTTACATTGCTTGCTTCCTTATACAATTATCTACCAGTTGCTTCGCCTTATCTACCACTTCATTATAAGTGGTAAAACCATAATCTAACAGTTTACAACTTTTTATAGGGTCAAATTCAGTAAGAAACAAATCCTTCTTTGACTCAATGTGATCTCGGTATGAGCTAGGTGGATATTGCAACAGTTGATTAAACTTAGTTTTATACTAGGTTACATTCATACCTCCCTTCTTCAACTCAAACAAATATTGCACCATCTTGTTTAGAACACTATTGGGAAAATAATCTTTATTGAATTCCTCTTTAAACCTTTGCTAAGTAATATTATTCCCTAATTGTCTTGCTATCGAGTCTCACTATACCTTAGCAGCTAACTTTAACATGAAAGTGCCATAAGATAACTTTTGAGATTTAGGGACTCTAAAAGCGTCAAAACTTTATTCAATTTAGGCTGGCCAATCATTAGCTACATCTAGTTTACCTATCTCTCCTTCAAAATAACAATTGGCCTTTATAAACTGGGGTAGTTTATTCACCTCTTATGGTTGCTCCATCCTTTGTTCAGCCTTTTGGGTTCTCCTATTTCCCACATTACCACCAGTCATAAGATGCTGAATCAACATTCCTTATTGCCTCATCATCATATGTATATTGGCAAGTATTTGTCCAATATG
The DNA here is from genome assembly GCA_024138015.1 of Lumnitzera littorea. NCBI lineage: Eukaryota > Viridiplantae > Streptophyta > Magnoliopsida > Myrtales > Combretaceae > Lumnitzera > Lumnitzera littorea. The sequence continues at coordinate 40,275,499 of JAMXBB010000004.1, read as the reverse complement.
TATAATCTCTTGTAGAGGTGGTAAGTATAAATCCTATCTATTTTATTCTCTTGGGGGTGATGGTGCTCGTGGTGGAGGGTTTTGATTTCCTTCAGTTCCTCCATTACGACTCCCATTTCTAGCTTCAGCCATAATTACTTAATATTTTATAACTTATAACCCTGCATATATATCTATTTATAAGATATCAATTCCTTAGTTTTATAAACTTTTCATAAATTAGTAAATTCTTGCAATATGTGCTTATATAAATAGTAATAACAGTATCATTATAATCAAAGTACATAACAGATTTGTCTTCTACTATTAACTTGATTCATTATTTACATCATTGTGACTAATTACAACTTTAGAATAAAAAAGGTACAACTCGATAAACTTAGGAATACATACATAAAATTTACAACTCATTTACATCATTACTTACATAATCTAGTATAGACTCAATCTTTACAACTATACAATACAAAAGATTACATCAGACTCGATTACCAAATTCTTTTACAACATACATCTAACTTGATCTAAAAGCTACAAAATACATTAAAACTGAAAAAGATACATAAAAAGATCCAAAATATATTAGTTTCTACCAAAATTGCTACTGGATCATACCTAAAGAGCTAACTAAGCAAAGTCAATCACCTAACCTAAGCTAATCCTCCTTTGAATAATCTGTAGTGGCTGCCTCATCAAAGGGATCATAATCCATATGGCCTACTACCAAGTGATTGTAAACCCTACTTTAGCGGGCCTATGATTTAACTAAGAGTATTTCCTGAACATTCCTAAAGATCAACTAAACTAAGAACTTAAGTTTACAGTTGAAAACGAACTTACTTTTCCAATTCGAAAGCCTATTATTGATAAAACCCTAAAACCTAAAACAATTAAGGACTTTTAACCCTAGGTGACCAATTGATAATTTAATTTGAATAATTTCATTCAACTCTAGAAAATTTCATAATTTTATAAGAATTAAATCATAATTTACAAAACAATTTAAGAAGTAAATCCTAAAACAATTTCCTATAAGACAATTCCCTTATCTTCATGCCAAAGCCTTATACATGAATAAGTAGACCAACTAATCATCCTAAATGATTTATACATTTATCAATTGATAACTTATCAAAATCTAGTGATAAGATACTTCCTTTATCACCCCTTCACTTATACTACATTTGGACAAATTATCACAAGATTTCACATACTTAACTTTAATAAATGAGATAAGACAATTCCATGCCCAAAAGGATACCTAATGGATGGTTCTAACATGGCATTAAGGGGGGCTATACTCTTGTCTTTCATCTGTCAATCACTTTATCTTACACTCCACTATTCACCCCTCAATGCTTACATTATCAAGAGTTGTAATTGTTGACTTTTGTACATGCTACAAGACAACAAAATCAAACTTCTTAAATACACTTCCCACCCCATTTCCAATCGGCCACTCTTTCCCCATTTGCTCTTACTTTCAATTTCATTTTCACTTCCTTTCCTCTCACTTTGAAAACAACATAAAAGAAGAAATAACCAAATCCCACAAAATCCTTCATTTGTCGCCACATTTTAAGCATACACACACACGGCACTTTCAACTTCTTCTTGTCTTACTTTTGCCAACATTCAAGGCCCCTTTAGGATCCTTAGAACACGCCTTAAACCCCACTTCTAAGGACCACAACTCAAGTTTCCGAAAAGGGTGCAAGAAGGAGGAAGTAAGACAAAGAGCATAAGTGGAACCTTAGTACACAACCACCATATTTTTACTTTGAGGACAAGTAAGTATATCTTGCATTAGTTGGTTAGTATTCATGTTAGGAGACTAAGATTTCTTGAAGATATGAGTATGATCATAAGTTAGTATAACATCAAAGGCCACCCTAAGAAGCAAACTCATGAAAACCTTACATGGAAGTTCAAATATGAGCATGTAAAGTTAGTGTTTTGTAGAGATACTTGTTTAACACTTGGAATAGAAGATTTTAAGTTGAGAAAATCTTGAAATGAGAAATTGAATGAAAGAGAAGCATGCTGGACGTGAGAGTTTAGAAGTCATTTGGATGTTGTTTATACTTTCATTAAGTTAAACATTCTCAAATCTAGACTTAGGTAAAGGTAAAATCCATCACATGAAGTTTTATGAGAAAACCAACTTTGTAAGATATGAACTATGGTATGGGAGGTATGATAAAAGTGAGATCCTCTATTTTCATGTATAGTATGAGCCAAATAATCATCTCATGGAAAAGAAGTCGAGTTAAGATTTGAATACAAGTAGCTTAAGTTCATGATCTAACAACTACACTTAAGGAAATGATGAAACAAGTTGAAAGCCCTCATACTCAAACCAACTAGATTTGGAACATTCCTAAAAGACACTTAAAAATATGATAAAAGGAAGTAAACAAAGTGAAAAGACTAACTAAGGCTAGTACGATAAGTGTATTAAGCCTAAAACTCAAAACCGAGCTTAAAAACTTCCAAAACAGGCCTCAAACATCAAGATTAAACCACCCTTAAGTTTCTAAATAGCAACTTGACACAACAATGAAAGTTGTTTTGAGACTCTCAAGAAGCCCATAAGACACTCCCTAAGCTGAAGAAAGTGACCATCTTTGAATTGAATAAAAAATAAACCCATTTGATAACTTAAGCCCACTTAAGAGCACAAGAAGTGGTTGATAGTCTTAGGAGTGTAAATCAAAGTTGTAAATCTGACCTTAAGGAGTCTTTCGAGCCTAGAATGAAATCTTAAGCCCAAGCCCAAAGGAATTCCCAAGTTACTAAAAAGCCTATTAACCAAATAAAGCCCCAAAGCACTCCAAATCACGAGGACCGCTACTGTTCTAACCTATGGGCAGATTAGCGTGCTTCAAATCAAAAATCTAACCTCACCACATTAAAATACACTCGAAAATGATGAAGATTGATTATAAGATCATAAAAATTGGATTTAAAATGAGAAAGTTATACATGATTGAATTTTTAAGTAAAACTAGGAAAAATATGAAAATAAGTCAAGAATATAACTTAAGGGGTTTTAGCTTAGTTTTTTTAAGTTTTATTGCAATCCCTTATAGTGTTATGATTTTGATGACTAAAGGACCCTACGTTTGGAGATGACTTACCTCCAGACGACTTTGATTGACCTGTATGGTTGAATGAGTGAATTCTTGATGACTCTTTACTTGATTTTGCTTATAGAATAGATGCACCTAAACTTATATATATAAATTAAATGCTTATGGGATATGGGAAATGCATGTGTATGAATTTGTGATTAAATGCTATGGCGTGTTAATCATATAACAATGGAAATTGTTTGTGATAATTTATACATGTGATTATATGGAATGAAATTGTTTGATCTCCTTGAAAAATCGGATTAACCACTTATATGATTAAAAAATTAAATGGATCATGCATTCCTCATAATTGCATTCAGATAACACTGATTACTGCTTTATGCAAAAGATAGGAAGGGACTTATAGGAGGAGGGCCTCTTATAGGATTGGGCACTAGCTATGTTATCATTTTATTGAGTCTCTATCCTAAGCTGACTGGCTTACTAGGCACCAGGAGACGCCAATCATCGGTGAGGGGTCGTGTCTTGTAGCTTCTGCTTAGGGCATGTGTTTGTGGATTGTGGGAGCCATCACACTGCTAGACTTAAGATTTTGAAAATATAATTTGTTGTTTAGAAAAGAAAGTATATATATGTATATATGGTTTTGTTTTGACTTAAGCATAATAGTGCAAATGAAATAAAATCTAAGGTCTAGAACCCGGATTTTGGTTTGGGTCGATCAATTATCTCTAAACCCTAACTACAGGGGGCATAATTTTGAGTCTTATGTAGTTCCTAGGCCATTGCATGTGTTGTTTGGCATACTGATTGTTCATGTATTCATATGATTATGTATCCAATAAATTTTTACCTTGTGGTCTTGACAAGGGTATTTATCTCACTAAGCTTAAACTTACACTCCGATATATTTCTTTTGCTACAGGAAAACCTCTTTGTTCATTTGGGCCGAGGGATGCCCGAGGTGAGTCTCATTTGGAGATGGGTAAGAGCGATCAGGGAGCGAAAAGGAGATTTTGTAATAGTTTTGTAGATAACCATTTACTCTATATTTTTGTTTATATTATAGACTGAAGTTTCTAATGTAGTTCCCTTTATGAACTACATTTGTTTGTAATATTCTTTTGGTGTGGAACTTAACGAGTCCATATGTTTACTCGATTAATTTATGTCTTAGAAGTTAATTTTAGTAAGTTGCTCTATATTACTTATCTATGGGTTTGGTGATAGTATGCGGTGGAAGGAGCCTTGTGTGTCATATAAAAGGCCTGTAATCAGTAAGGGGGTTGACAATAGACCTTTTTACGGTACACGGTGATCTACCATGACAACAATACTGTTGGGTCGTGATAGTAATCTTCATGCTTACTATCTGATTCATAACTTATAGGTATTATCTCTACAGTCTCAGGAATCACAATCATTTCCTGTACTTCATCATCATCCCACTCAACCTCATTTACATTCCTTACTCCAGTTATCCCGGTGTCTGCTATCATCTGCATAACAAAAGCATGAATATCCATATCGAGTTCATTCTCATTTCTTATCTCTTGTTCCTCTTCTGGATCTTCTTCCTTAGGGTCTTCCTCCTCAAGATCCTCCTCAACATTAGCCTTACCCTCATGATCATTACTTTGATCATCTAAATTGGCTATCTCTTGGGGTTCTATAGGAGGTGGGTTTTTTGGTAGTGGTTCTTCCATCTTAGGTTTAAGATTAGGCTTAGGGATAGGTTCAGGGTTAGGATCTAAAGGTATCTCTATACCTACTTTAGTGAGTTTTGAAAATTAAGGAAACCAATCGATGATTCCTCGTGGATACTGCCTAGGAATATATGGAATGATAGCAAGGATTTGAGTGATATTGGCTGGGTAAGGTCTCCCTTCATCTAACTTAAGAGGAAAATATCTCAACAACATCATCAAGGATATAATCCCTTCTCTCTCCGACCATCATTGCTCAAAAGCTGCTATAGTAGTATATTTATCATATTAAGGCCCTAAACTTAACTCCATCCATGCCCACTGATCCTTCTAGCTATAACACTTCTCATCTTGGAATTTATCAATAATCTCATCAACTGTCTTAAATATATTATAGTCAGCCAATTCTAGAAGTAATCGCTGCAACTTAACCCTATGGTCGATAGGGTTCTCCTCTCCATTCTAATTAAACTATATCCAATTAAGTATTAGCTCCCCCCTTCGACCCTATAATTACAATTAGAATCAATTAACATTTACTACACTAAACATTATACTTACTTTTGTTTTAGTATGCTTAATACAATCTTTTATCGCCCACTTAATACTACCTATTCTCAATATTCTTATGATATCTATTTCTTTTAAATTATGACGCTTTAAAGCGAGTACTAACCGATAACTGTTATGCCCCAAAATTGTAGAGTTGCAATAGTCTTGCCATATAAACCAACCTATGACAGTAACTAACCTTACAGTGCCTATCATAGATATGATCTACACAAGGCATCAACGACTTCTCGCTTTGAAGTAAACAGTTCAATTAAGATTTAAATTAAATTTACATAAAATTATAAAACCATCATTTATATATATATATATATAATTACATTCATATTATTATAGAATTCCCAGGAGATTCTACATATTACAATAGTTTACTAAATTACATATCATACATTAGTTCATATACCTAAAGTACTATTAAGACATTAAAAGGACTTGATCATATAGCCATTTGATCCTCCCTCCCTATAGCTTCAAAAGAGAACTAACCTCTGAATAGTTGTAACACGGCATATTAGTTAGAAGTTAGGACCTGTAAAAGAATCAATTATAGGTATGAGCAACTATAGCTTAGTAAGTTGAATTGGAGACTTATGAAAGTATAACCAGCATAAACAAGGTGAATAGACAATTAATTATATACAATGTAACAAGCAAGTGTTATCATGCAACGTGGTTTGGTCTATTGTAAAATCAAAGTAATTTAACTTGCTCTAATCTAGGTTGAGGAGTTTTCGTTAATGCAATAGCTCATAACCAAACTCAAGGTTATACAATAAAGACACAGCTCCCCTAAGACTTATCCTTTGAACCAATGCCCTCATTCTTACTACAACCTCCTCTCTTGTCACTTAGTTTGGCTAAGGATGAGGAAAAGACCATTATGCTATCCAGTATAATCTTTTTCGAAGATGTCGGTGTTTGGTTAGAGAACCCTAATGATCCCTTAAAGGGTTGCAATGTATGTTAAATTAGGGTATTTAACTCTAATAGGATTTGGTACGATTTAAGGTGATCAAACAATTCCATACCAATCCAATCATAATAGTCATCAACATAACACAAATTTCAGCACAAAATCAGATATGCAAGCACATGCATAAAACTACTTCTAATCATAATCATATACAATCTTAAGCCTTTAAGTACTTTAAAATAGTACTCTAAAGTACGGTGAAGTATTAAACCCAACTTACTTGAAATCCTTAGTTGCTCACTTAATTAGTTGTAGGTTAACTCATCTTCGTGTGTCTTATAATATAAATATGCTTTTTAGTATTTATACCTTAATGATATATATTCTAGGTTTATGATTTAACTCAACTTACCATATATGCATGTTATTTACTACCGATTCATTTTGAGTTAGCTCTAGGTTTGGTTTTTGAATTTGATTCTAGTTTAGATTTTAAATTGGTTCCAACTACGAGTAAATTCTAAAATATATTCTGAACCCTAATGTGAAATTAATCAGATCAGGCTCGATTATCCTAAATCATGCTTAGTCTTAAATTGATATTTTAACCCATTCGGTATACTCTAATCCTCATTAGTGTACAAAATTTATTCTCGATATGAGAAAATTTTATATTTTTCCTATAATTACTTAAAAATTTCGAAAATTAATTTTAAAAAAATGGCTTCATAGCACTGTTTTATATCCCTTAAGTAGTCAACAAAAAAAAAAAAAAAATTTGAGCTTAAAATTACACTCCTAAGCCTATTTAATTCTAAATCGAAACATACTTGGTCTTGCTCGGTTTGTTAAGCACCCTATATTTATAGATATAATTTACCTTGATCAATATTTTTCCTTAAATCTATACATAACAAAACACCAAAATAATAAAACTCATAATATTCTAGGTAAAATTAATAATTTTAATAATTTTTGAAAAATCGATTGGAAATTTAGACTCAATTGTTTCTTGAACTTTTGGCCACCAGCATTAGTCTAGGGGTTGTTGGTCGATCTAGACATGGGGTTTGAAGTGAGGTGGTGGCAGCGATTCAGTTCCAGGTGATGGTGGGTTATAGGTTTGTTCACTTGCTCCTACTACATAGATTTTTGCAAATTTTTGTAAAAACCCTAATTCCCTCTCAATTTTAGTGCTCTCCAATTTTCTAAGGTTTCAAAGTGACCAAATGAGCCTCTGTAAAAATTTGGCTATTTATAGAGCTCTAAAGTAATTTTAGTGCATTAGTTAGACAAGATAATTGCTTTATCTCTTTCAATTTGGCTTTTTAAGTGTATGGATTTTATTGGTCAATTTTTTTCTCTTCTTCCTCTAGCTACCACGACCCAAATCTAGATTGTTCTTTACTCCTTTGATATTTTTTCTTATTTTTCCTTTATTTTTTAATAATTTTATTTAATTATTTGGCTATTTTATAGTAATTTTCAAGCATTTTAGGTAATTTCATGTTTTTTTACCTATGTATAAATACATATGGAGTATAAGTAAATACTCCTAAATATTATTTATGTTATTTTATGATTTTTAGTATGCATATAATTTGTCTCTAGAGATTCATTAGTTATTGGAATGCATTTTATACATTTTCGATAAATAATAAGTAATATACTTAAAATTTGAAAATTTTATATTCTATCATTTTACTACTTTTTTGCTTAAATTCAAACTTATGGAGTCACTTTTACTAGTATTTTTAGTTTTTTTTTTATAATTTAGGCTTTATCAGATCCTTTAATTGATCGCTTTAAACTTTACATACTAAGTCTGATCCGATAATTATAGAGGTTAGATTTAAAGCTTACAATTACTGTGGTTTAATTTTTATTCTCAACAAGTAAAGTTGGTATCCCTAGCAATTGTTAGCATTAGAATCACCTCTATCACTTGTCATGCTCCATCAATAGGTCCCATTCTCTTAGTTCACTCAAATAAGACCTATACACTATAAACATGAGAAAAGATGAAAGTGAGTTATAAAACATTGATAATTAACAAAACTCTTTTAAATACTTTGTTAAGGATTGATCCTCCTCAATGGGGGAGATTTGTTGTCTATTTTTCAAGGTAAGGCAAAATCTAAATGAGTGAACACCTTACGATAGATATTTATTGGTTAGGGACGAAGGCTTGGATTTGGTTCGAAGAATCTAAAAGATAGTTCATTGATGAGTGGAAACATTGGTTTTTCTATTTGAGATGGAATTTTGTGTTTATTTTATGATTTCTCAATAGTGAGGGCACTAGCAAAGCCTTATATGCTCTGTGCCAATACTAGTTGGGTTGATGACAGAAAATTGATTTCTCTAAGAAGTTTGAATCCATTTCGAAGAATGAGTTAGCTAGTTTTGATTGGACTTTTCAAGAAAAGGTTTGATGGTTTGAGTGCTATTGATAAAGCTAGGTAAGTGCTTCTAAACAATTTTAGCATATTGGTTTTAAGCATTAGATTTGCATTAAGCCTTTATCTCTTAGAATAGTAACTAGCATTTGGTATACTTTCCCCCTTTCTTTTCAATCACTTTTGGGTTTCAATCTAGTTCATAGGACTTTATCGTAACTCCCTTTCCTTCAAGGTCCTAGCAAGCTTTTAGGGAGCTATCCCATTATCAATTCATTTGTAGGGTTTTAGTCTACTCATAGGGCATTATCTTGACTCAATCTCTCTTTAGTGTTTTAACAAGCCTATAAGGTGCTTTCCTTTACCAATTTTTTATAGGCTTTAGCGAGCCCGTAAGGTGCTTCCTCTTTACTAATCTTTCTTAAGGGTTTTAGCTAGCTCATGGGAGTGCTTCTCTTTCATCATTTTTAGGGTTATAGCAAGCTTATAGAATGCTTTCTCCTGCCAAGGTTTGTCAACATAGAGTAGCTTGACCAGATTTTTTTCAAATTGATTCTCATTTAAGGTTACTAGTCCCTTAGAGATGCTCTTACCTAGGTTAGCTAGCTTAGAGGAGCACTTCTAGGTTTTCTAAATTGATTCTCATTTACGGTTGCTAGTCCCTTAGAGATGCTCCTAATTAGGTTAGTCAGCTTAGAAGAGCACTTTCGAGTTTTCTTAAGTTAATTCTCATTTAGGGTTGTTAGTGTTGATAGTCAGTTTTCATCCACTCAGTTTGACAAGCATTGATATAACTTCACTTACTCATCCATTCGGTTGATGATGGGCCGAGTAATCCATACTCTTGGCATCTCACCGAGTAATGACATTTTTGGCATTTTTCCGAGTAACACAAATCCGTTCTTGATTTGAATTTAAGTTCATGGTGTGAACAGTTATCACAAGCACAGTTATATTATATAACTAGTTGTTCTCCCTACATTTCAGGGAAGGTGTTTAATTAAGAAACTTCTGCGTGTCTTGATAGTTATTCCAATAATTATTACTTTAGACATGATAGTCTTCTATAAATACATAAAAGAAACTCTGTAAGACCACTTACTTTACTTTCCTCATTCTTACTTACTTACTTAGGCATCAGAGTAGCTACACCTAACTGACCCTAGTACCAAGCAATTTTCTTTTCCTTGTAGGACATTTCCAACTTCTAAAATTCACCAACAATGTTTGGTGTTGTCTATTTTTTCCTAAACACACCCATATGGCTAAAACTACAATGACTAAGAGTGTAGGTGCTAGCACTTCCTCCTATTACCTTGAAGGGGGGAATTGACATACTGTTGAGCAATGACCGGTTAGATTGAAGCAACTTTGCCTTGATTTGGCTAAGGAAAACTCGGAATTAAACAAAAAACATGAATAGATCCTTAACCTCCTTAATAGTATTCATCTAAATTAGAATTAAGAGTGTAGCAATCATGATGCTGAGAATAGTGATGATTCAATTTATTCACCTGAGTTGCCAAAAAAGCAAGCTAAGGTTATGATGGGACTTTGAGCTCCTGCATTCACAAAAGAATAACAAAGGCAAGCAACTGTAGTAGGTGCACCATACAGGACCCTCGCACGTTAGCACCCCTACTGCAGCAAGCAAGCAAGCAATTCCAAATCAAGAAGAGTCCCTTTGTTCTTGAGATTTTGGAGAAAATGATACCATGATACATCGAGTTGCTACAGTTTGAAATTTATGATAGGGCCAAAGACCTCTAAGACCACTTGAAGTACTATCGTACGTTGGCCAAGTTGCATGGTTTGAGTGATGTAGTGGCCTGTTAAGCTTTTCACTCAACTTTGAGGAACGTAACTAGTACATGGTTTAAACAATTGAAACTAAACACCATTTCTTGTTTTGATGAACTAGCAAAAGTGTTTTTTTAACACTTCCTTGTAAGTAAGCTTCCTGTTAAGGATTCCTCAATCCTTAATATAATCAAATAAAGATTATATGAGTCAATTAGAGACTACTTGGCCAAGTTTATGGTTGAGATGGTTCAAATTCCAGAATTGGATATGAGTATAGCCCTCAATGCCGTGATTGATAGAGTTAAGCCCCAGGTAGACTTTTTCAAGTCTCTTGCAAAGAATAAGTCGGGAACTTTTGTCGAGTTCAAGGCCAAGGCCACCTCATACATTTATTAGGAGGATAACATAAAGGCCCAGCAAGAAGTAGACTAGAATAGAGGAGATAGGAAGAATGATAAGTAGAAAAGTGTAAAGGATAGATTTGACATAGATGATGATCAAAGTTCAAATGCTGAGAGAAAGAGACCAAGGATCTTGACATTTTCATCTTACATGCCCATTAATCATCCAGTTTCGGACATATTGATGGAGGTATGTAGGCAAAGAGATATTTTGCAATAGCCAAAAAGAATGAGAAGAAATACTTTAAGGAGAAATTCCAATAAGTACTGTGACTTCCACAGTGACAAAGGCCATAACATAGATGAGTGCATCTAGCTCAAGAATATAATTGAGGATGTGATTCAACGTGGGCATTTGTGAAAGTTCCTAACGCATGATGCTGAAAATATTGAGAGACCATCTCAGATGAGACGAGAGGAATAAGAGAATGACATTTGGCTAGCTATGGTTGAAAGAGATGCAAGGGATGTAAATTGCATGTCATAAAGGTTAAAGTGGACTTCCTCATCGTCAAATGTTAGTCCCTATACAACATGATCATGGGATGGCCGTATCCGCATCTATTTTGTATTGTCCCTTTAACTGTACATCTTAAAGCCAAGTTCCTTACTCCCATAGGGGTCGGCATGTGCAAAGGGGATCAACAATTGACAAGGTCCTTATATATGAGGGCCTTAAGACAAGAAGAGGTATTTCATGTAGAAACCTATCCGAAAGGTAAGTCGATCGGCATAAAAAATGCCGATGATGATATTGAGGAAATTTCTTTAGAAGATGACCTTGAGAAAACAACAAGGATAGGGAAACCCTTGTTAGTAGATATTCAACAAAGTTTGATCAACTTTTTGTGAATCAATGTTGATGTGTTTGCATGGTTCCCTTTGGATATGCCGGGTATCTTGAGAGAAGTCATGGTACACAAGTTCTAGATTAATCTGAGTACGAAGGTGATCCAACAAAAGAAAAGGTATTTTGCACCAAAGACACAAGTAGTAATAGAAAAAAAAAGTCTAGAAGTTATTGAAGGCAGGGTTTATTTGGGAAGAGCCTTAGCCAACTTAGCTCGTCAACTATGTGCTAGTCAAGAAGTCTAATGGCAAGTGGTAAATGTACATAGACTTCACGGATTTCAGCAAGGCCTATCCTAAGGATTGTTTCCCATTACCAAAAATTGATCAGATGGTAGATTTAACCGCTAGATACGTGTTACTTTCTTTTATGGATGCTTTCTTTGGTTACAACCAAGTCAAGATGGATAAGGAAGATGAAGTCCATATTTCATTTGTTACTAATTTTGGAACATATTGTTACACGATGATGCCTTTTGGGCTAAAAAACACTAGTGCAACCTACCAGAGACTTGTTACCAAGATGTTTAAACCCCAGATTCATAGAAATGTTGAAGTATACATTGATGACATGATTGTGACGAGCGTGAAGGAAGATCGATATCTTGCTGATCTTGAGGAGACATTTACTATACTAAGGAAATACAACATGAAGCTTAACCCACAGAAGTGCGTCTTTAGCGCAATTTGAGGAAAATTTTTAGGATACATGATCACTCGACATGGCATTAAGGCTAACCTAAGAAAGATTAAGGCGATAAGAAACATGAAATCCCCTCGTATGGTTAAGGAAGTATAGGAACTCACTAGGTGAATAGCCGCCCTTAATAAGTTTGTGTCAAGAAGCATAGATAGGTATGCAAAATTCTTTAAAATCTCAAAGAATCCAAAAGAATTCAATTGGTCCAACGATTGTGAAAGAGCCTCCAATGATCTCAAAGAATTCCTTATGTCACCCCCAATACTCTTGATAACCATCTTTGGAGAGATTTTATATTTGTACCTATCGATTAGCTACCGAGCTCTTTCTTTTATATTGGTCCAAATTAACGGCAATGAGCATTGACCCATTTATTACATGAGTTATGTTTTGTAAGGGCTAGAGCTTCGGTACACGAAAATTAAGAAATTTGTTTTAGCGGTGGTTCTCTCAACAAGGAAGTTAAAGCCATATTTTGAGACTCATTAGATCATAGTGTTCACTAATTAGCCATTACGACAAGCATTGGAATGGCTTGACTCCTTTAGGAGGACAATGAAATATGCCATAGAGCTAAGTGCCTATGGTGTACAACATAAACCTAGAATGGTACTGAAAGCTCAAGTGCTGGTAGATTTTGTGGCTAAATTCACTAGTGAGGAAGATAGTGTGGAAGTTGCCGAGAAATCGATCTGGTACCTTTATGTAGATGGTTTTTTGACAAGAGAAGGAAGTGGTGTAAGCCTTGTTCTTTAAGGGCCTTATAATGTCAAAGTTAATTATGCTTTAAAATTTGGATTCCCGACTAGTAACAATGAACCAGAGTATGAAGCTTTGATTACCGGACTCAAAATGGCAAAAGAGATTGGCATTGAGAAACTTGAGGTGTTCTCTGATTTACAATTAGTGGTGAATTAGGTCACATAAAGTTATGCGGTAAAGGAAAAAGAAATAAGCAAGCGCCTGTTGATGGTATGAACACTTGCAGAAACATTTCAATCTTTTTCAATCCATAAGGTTCCAAGTAGTAAGAACATTGCTGTTGATAAGTTGTCAAAATTAGCCAATATGGCATTCCCCAACTTGGGTGACAAACTTTGTTGAATTTCTTCCATAAAAAAGTTTATCTACTCTTTCTCTGAGTTGTGAATTGGCTCTTTGCCCAAAAGAAGAATCTTAGATGAATCCCTTAGTAGATTATTTGAGAGATGATACTCTCCCTAACGATAAGAAAGGAGTACGAAGATTGGTTTACTAAGCCATGAATTACATGTTAATTGATGGCCAGCTGTACAAATGTGGCATATCACAACCCTATCTTCGATGCCTTCCTCCGATAGATGCCTAGAGGGTGTTATCTGAATTGCATGGTGGTGTTTGCAGTAACCATGTAAAAGCGCAGACATTGTATGTTTAAGCACTATGACTCAGCTACTATTGGCCGACCATGAGAGAAGATGCAAAGGAAATTGTTTGGTATTGTTCACAATGTTATAAGTATGAGGCACTAAATTGAGTGCTTGTAACTAAATTATGCAGCCTATCTAGTCCTTAGTCTTTCACCTAGTGGGGGTTAGATATTTTGGACCCTTTCTGAAATCTACTGCCCAACGATAATTTGTCATTATTGTCATGGATTACTTTACCAAATGGGCTGAGGCTGAGGCGGTAGCGAAAATCACCAAGCAGAAAATGGAAGCGTTTGTTTTCAATTCCATAATATCAAGATTCAGATTTCCTTACATGATAATTACGGATAACAGTCCACAGTTTGACAACAAGTTTTGAGCATTCTGTAAGAAGTATGGTATTCGCTTGAACTATACATTCGTGGTACATCCTCCGATGAATGGATAAGTTGAAGCAGTAAACAAGATCATCTTACATGGCCTAAGAAGGAAAGTAGATCAAGTTAGAGGGGGATGGGCCGATGAACTGTCGAATGTCTTATAGAGGTACCAAAGCACCCATAAAACTCCAACAAGGGAGACTCCCTTCAAGTTAGCATATGGCATGGAAGCAATTTTGCCGATTAAGTTGGATTTGCTTAATCAACGGACACAGAACTTCGATGTGATGGCTAATCAAATTAGATTAATGGCAAATTTGGACACCATTGACGAAATTAGAAATATTGCAAGAGCTAAGGTTGCGGCATACTAGCATAGAGCGGCTAGGTATTACAATTAAAAAGTAAAGCACAAGGTTTTTCAACCTAGAGATCTGGTTTGCCAAAGGATGGAAGCAACTGGTATACAAGTGAGTCAAGGAAAGCTCGGTGTGAATTGGGAAGATTCTGTTAAGGTTTGGGAAGTCATTGGTGAGGGGACTTATCGATTAAAAAGGTTGGATGGATCAATCATCCCTTAAGCATGGAATATTAAGAATTTAGAATTATATTTCAAATAATTGTTTGGATGATGTTCATCTCCATTCATTTGTAAGGTGATAACCTACTTACTTGTAAGATGATAGTTTACTTGTTTATGAGAATTATATTTGAAGTCTTATTGTGTTTCTCGATCTTTTTATGATTGTTGAGTTAATGAGTTTTAGACTGCACGGCAAACGAATTGATGTAAGTTATAGCCTATCGTAGTTAACTAATTGCAAAAATTCAACTTACAGTTGAGTAATGCAGCTAGTCTACGTCTTAAATGGCTAACGGACAATGTCTATAAAGATACACGAATTGGGTGTGTGAAGTAAAACATGCCAAAATAATTGGGTGTGTGAAATAAAACATGCTGAGAAATAATTTGGTGTGTGAAATAAAACAAGTTAAGAAATACTTAGCTTATGAAATAAAACATGTTAATGAATAAGAACGTGTGAAGTAAAACACGCACATCATACATGTCGGGAAAACGTGGCGTGTGAAATAAAACATATTGGAAATAGTTATATGAAAGATACTTTTCATTCAACAAAGTATTGCTACCAATACTCGGCCTATTTTTAGAATGCAATGTACAAAGAATACAAAGAAAATCCTACGGCCTATTCTCAGAGTCAGTAGAAGTAATTTTTGGATTGGAGCTAAGGGATTTTCTAAGTAAACTTCTTTCTCGGCGCTTGCGGTCTTAGAGCCGATAGATTTCTCTTTTCGTACATGATGGATTTCTTTTGATAGACATTCTTCATCTTCCCTTAGATTCTCAATATGAGCTTCGTTATTGTCCTTCATAACTATTTCGGCACCTAATTCATCGTCGTTGGCCTCGTCGCAACTACTGAAGCTTTAAGATCTCCTCTTTTGCTGCTTAGACCCCTTTTAGCAACTTCTTCTATAGGAGTCTCTTGTACTGCTAACTAAGAGTGACTATATTAAGTGCTTCTTTAACAGAGGGTCCTCTCTTCACAATCTCCTCTAGCTCAGCAATTCGACTTTGTAAATTCATGTTATTAGTCTCTAACTCTTTAATTTGCATTCTAAGCTTATCCTCCTTGTTGCTAATCTTGTAAAGAGTATGACTTAGCCCCAAGCGCTCTTCTTTCTTCTTTTGAAGCTTCTCCTTTAGGCCTTTGAACTCCTTGTATTACTCGTCAATCTTAGCCTTCAAGCTCGAGACTTCATCAGTAGTTTAGGTATGTACCAACTTTTCAACAATGTGGTCTTCCTGAAGCTTTCTCTCCTCTATCTCGGTCCTTAATCTCGCATTCTCGGCAGTAGCAACAATTTGGGCTTTGGAGGCATTATATGCATCTTCAATTTTCTACAACAATTTCATTTAGCATGATGAGTACTAGAAGTGACTCAATAAAATACATAAAGACTACTATGGATATTACCTTCTTCATTTCTTTATCGGCCTCATCCAAAGCCGTTGGAATGTGGCTACTTATTTGAAAAAGAAAAGGAATATCAGCAACTACGCAAATTCAACATTTAAAAGGATGGATATAGATACTTACGTCATACAACTTAGCCAAGATATGGGCCTTATTACAACCACCAACCCTATCGACGTCTTTCTTAGCAATCTCTTTGTCCTTTAGAAGAATAATTCCTTCCATTAAGGCTAATGATTTTGTCCTATCTCCCAAGGCTAAGTCGATATCCAAGATGTTGTGGCTCTAACATGGGATGAAGTACTTGTCAACCTCTTTGTTGGCAATGAATTCGGCATTGTTGATGCCAAGAGCTTTGGATCACATTGCCTCCTTTGTCCTCTCATCTAAACTTTTGAACCTTTTGGTAGGTGATTAGCCGATAAGTTCCTTCCCCAGTCTCTTATCAATACTTGGTGTTGCCTCCACCATTAACGATGACCCTTCGTTGGCAATGGTATCTTCAACCTCACTAAAAGGTTGGGTCTCTTGACTACCCTTTCTTGGTTTAGTAGCTGGTTGAATATTCTTGACCGGAGGCTCCCTAAAATGAGCGATCTCGGTTGACACTATCTTCTTACCCTCCTTCCGCTTCTCATCGGTCAAGAGGTTTTCTTCTGTGCTACCACCTGCTTTGTTGTGTCCTCTTTTGCTGTTTCCTTCCCGATAGTGGGCTAAGTAGTGGTGGCTACCCATTTATTAGCTTTTGATTTTTTAGCTTTGGCTTAGGCTAGTAGCTTGGCGGGGTTTATCTTACTAGCACCCATATTTGCAATGTGAGCAAATATGTTAATATTAATACAAGGGAAAAGAATGAACTTACATTCTCTATGTCGAGCTAGGCTTAAAGGCAATAATTCTCCCCTCAAGTCACAAGAATGGCTTTCCTCTTATAGCTATACTCGGTACAGTGGTAACTCATTAGCATACCTTCTTTTTTGGAAAATATTGGCTCTTTACTTTCATAACGCCGTATAATTCTCTTAGTATCCCGAAAGAACATTTTGTTCCTCCTCCTCCTCTTCCTCTCTTGAATTTTCTTTGTTGCTATGGTGTCATTTGGCATCAATTCTATATCTTTTGTGAAAATTAGTTCAATCCATTGAGTCCAAAAATCCAACTCCTTATTCGACACTATTGATAGGAATTTGTCATGCTACTTGTGGATCTTGGATTCCAACTCATCTATGAACTTACGCCCATGCCTTGTGGTGATAAAGTACCACCCCTCAAGTTACCTCTTAATTGTGAAGAAATATTGGAATAGTTGAAGCATAGCCTTGACTTTGACTTCTTTACAGACTATCTCAAAACCCGTCAGAAGTCGATATGTGTTTGGTGATAACATACTCGACGTAACTAAAACATAGTTGAAGAAGCCCTTCATGAATGCCAAGAAAGGGAAGTGTAACCTAAAATCCAAATATTTTAGGTATATGTGGAATTTGCACTCCCTTGGTAAAAATATCCTCTCCTCTTCTCTCGGCCTCCTAAGATTCCATGATTCAGGAAGGTCTTGTTAGTTTTAGTTATATTTCATAACAAGGACTCTATCAGTAGCACTAGTAGTTCCACCTAGAGAGTCATGGAAGTAAGCTATATTGTTGTATAGATATTTCGCCAAAGATCTCCCTTCCCTATCTACAGGATAATTATCTACCATAAGAGTGTTAACCCAAGTGAGTTTATCTTACCTTTCCTCAATACTGGTAGTTAAGCTACTTAAAGAACATGCCATCTTGCTCCTTATTTGGGAAAGGGGGGAAGGGAGACATAGCCTCAGTCTCTTTCCCTTCAGAATTAGAGAAGACAAGTCAATGGATTACGTTACGAACCATACCTGAATGGTTATAAAGAATGATTTCACAGAAGTTAAAGAATTTGAGAGTAAAGAAGATGAGAAAGTAAACGAAAGTTTGGAGATGTAACTGGAGAAATGTATTTTGATTTTGAATATTCCTTTAAATACGGACAATTCACCCTTATAATTGCAAACTCATTTCTGATGGTAATGATGTGCTAATTTGATAGTGGCATGGATTGTTGATGTGTGTTTCGAGATAGAAATCTGATGGTTGATAACTCTTTAACAGTTATTAGGCCTGTAGCATAATGATGACCAAAGTGATAGGTGTCATGCCTCTTACTTTTTGGTCTCTTACAAAGGCGGAAAATTGAAAATTGCAACTTTTTGATTGGGATGTGATCCGTCTTGCTTCCTACTTCTCTTGGCATCTAAAGAACTGCTCCTCACTTGGCCTTTAGAGCATTATATATTACTTCCTTTGTCGAATTCTTGAACACGGGAGTTGGAGGGAAAATGTTAATAGTCAGTTTTGTGTCCACTTAGTTTGACAAGTGTTGATATAACTTCACTTACTAGTCCATTTGGGTACCGATAGGTCAGGTAATCTACACTCTTGGCATCTTGCTAAGTAATGACATTTTTAGCATTCTACCAAGTAACACATATTTGCTCCTAATTTGAATTTAAGTTCATAACACGAACAGTTATCACAAATACGGTTATATTACATAACTGCCTACTCTCCTTACATTTTAGGGATAGTGTCTAATTAAGAAACTTCTACACATTTCGATAGTTATTTTGATAACTATTACTTTAGACATGATAGTCTCTTATAAATACGGGAAAGAAACTCTATAAGAGATATTTGATAACTCTTAACCACATACTTCACTTTTCTCATTCCTATTTATTGACTTAGGCATCGAAGTGGCTGCACCGAACTAGCCTTGGTACTAAGTAATTTTTTTTTTCTTTGCAAGACATTTTCAACTCTTAAAATTCACCAACAATAGTTAGTTCCTTAAAGATACTTCTACTTAGGTTAGTTAGCTTAGAAGAGCACTTCCAAGTTTTCTCAAATCAATTCTCATTTAGGGTTACTAGTTCCCTAGAGATGTTCTTGCTTAGGTTAGTTAGCTCAAAAGGATACAGCCAAATTTTAAACTAATTTTTCTTGCTAACTCTTAGGGCGTTATCCTTCAGTCAATGCCACTTTTACAATCTTTCTTCAAGACTTTCTAAGGTTATAGTCAACTTGTAGGGCACTATACCATTCTAAAAATCCATTTTCTGTCTTGGTAGGCTCTTAAAGTGCCTTCTCTCTCTTTCACCTTTCACTAATTTACCAAATTCTTAGTAGATCAAACTTATGATAACTAGCTATTTGTAGCGCTATTTAGTGCAAATTCATCCCTAGGACAAAAATGGTGTCTCTGTTTATCATTTTAGCAAAGTTTTACTCAAACTTTACCATAAAAAAGGATAGCTATAGATACTTTATTTTTGCTCCTCTATAATTTTAGATTTCTTTTTTAGAATGGGGAAATGGGTTCTAATTTAGAAAAAATACAAAAATATAAAATATAAAATTTAGAAAAGATACAAAAAAATAGAGAATTTAGAAAAAAAAAATAGAAAATAAAAAAGGAGTAGATAATTTAAAATAAGATAGGAAAATTTTGAAATAGCTTTGGTATTTTTTATTTAAGTTCTATTTAAGTTGGGTCCTTTTAGGAATGATGGGCTTAGGCTTAGAATTGAGTCTTGTCCAAGCTAACCTAGTTTATATATGCAATTTGATTGCACTTTTAGAATTGAATCTTGTCTAGGTCAACGGCTTAATGTTGCTACACTTGGAGATATTCATAGGTCTTGGGTTCGATCTTGGCAAAGTGCAAAATTGCACTTTTATCTTTTCTTCCTACGCTTGTGCCACATATAGGGGTATTACTACCATGTATCATAGCAAGACATGTGGTAAGGTTCGATTGGGACATGTGACTGATGTGGCGCTACATCAGTGCTATGTCATCGCCCTTTACCCTCATTTTCCTCCTCTTTCCCATCCTTTCCTTCTCTTTCTCGTGCATGCCTAGCTTGGACAACTCATTTTGTGACCTATTTTGACTCAATTTTCTTTGCAATTTCATCAAATTAATGATGAAATTACAAAGTAAACTTGAAATACTTTGAATGGAGTCTAAGAACATGTTTAGATTCATGTGTTAAGGCGGTCAAAATCGAAAGGAAAAAATGAAAAAAAAGCTTAAATTTGGACATTTAAACACTTAAGTTGACTAAGCTTGATTCAAGCTTCAAATTAAATTTTGAAGCTTCTAATGTTTGTTTCTAGCAAAAATGAACAATAAGGACGCAACTTTGACTAATTTCTTACTTCAATTTGTGCCCAATTCAAAGATCAAATTATAGGTCATCCTCACTTATTCAATTCCATTTAATGGAGTTTTAATCACTTTCCATCATGACTCAAGCTTTAATCTATATAAATTTGACTTGTCCATCCTCATTTGGACATCAATCCTCACTCCCAAGCTCTCTTTCTCATATCTTAAGCTCTTTCTCTCTCTAAAGTCCTAATACGTGAACCTCTCGCTCTCTCTCTAATTTCTTCTCTCTATAGTCATAGTTAAAGGAAACCACCACCATTACAAACATCCCCATGACAAAAAGTTTCGAAACCCAACCCCCTTCCTCACTTTACCATGCCTTCTAGCCATATCACTGAACTACCCACAATCCAAACCCTAGCCACTATGACCTTTACCTTTGAAACCCCCATCTTTGCCCCTTTTTAACCTCAACCGACCACACCATTCAACTCAATAAACCCAAAAACCCCCAACCTAACCTTAGTTTGAGTTCCAATGAACCACCACTATGCAATACCAAAAACACTGCTAGCCACCACTTCTAATCACTGCCCAAAACACCTCCATTAACTACGGTGCTTTGCCTACCCCCTTTATCCCCAATAAAATTCTCATAAAACCACCATCTCCTACTCTTTTTGGTTGTTGAATGCCTTAAATAGCCCCTTACAACTGTTGCTTCCTTCTTTATTGTGCGACCCAAATCCAGGAGCTGATCCGCATGCTGTAGCAAGTTTAACCCTCTCTTCTTCTTTATTTTTGCATTGTATTTTATATTTTGTATTTTTTTAATTTATTTTTTGTAAGTTATTGTAATTATGAAAAAAAAAGGAGAAAAGATAAGATAAAAAAAAATGAAAAAGATAAAAGAAAAAAGAAGGAAAAGAAAAGAGAAAAAAAAAAGGATAGTAAAGTTTAGTTCTTATTTTATTTTATTTTAATTTCTTTCTTTGGTCAAAATATACATAAAAAATATTAAAAATGAAAAAATAAAATAAGTGAAAACATGTAGTAAAAAATAAGAAAATGTTTTATGACTTAGAAAAACCGTTTTTTAGCCAAAAAATAAATAAATTAAAAAAATAAATAAATCATTTTCAAAATTAGTTTTTTTTTTTTTGTGAATTTTCAAAAATAAAAACAAATCAAATTTAGGGCCCTTTAGAATTCTTCTCAAATAAACTCAAACCAAATTAAAAAGTAAACTTGACTAGTTTTTAAAAATTAAAAAAAAAAAAAAACCAACTTGCTTATGTTTTCAAAAATGAACTATAGAAATCTAATCTTAAATAGCGGGTATGTAAGCACTCGTACAAGATGAAGGGGTGATTTAAAACATGAAAAAAAAATGTTTTTCCCCCTTGTAAATAATTTTTCAAATTTCATTATCTGCTTGTAAAATAAAACTTCTAATTATAATGGTATATCAAAAAGTAAATCTAAATTTGGATGATTAAAAAGTGGCGCCCATTAAGGGTTTAAAAGGTCAACCCCTTACTCAAATATTTGGTTTTCAAAACCGTTTGAAAAATTGGTTTTTTTTTTTTTTTTTAGTAAATCAAAGGTTAAGTCAATCCATCTAATTGATCTAACTTAACCAATTTTTTTCCCGATTTTGATAGGGTGGCAACTCTAAGTTTTCAACATTATAGAAAATCAATTTCTTCTTAACTTTTAGATGAGGGTTAGTATTAAATAGGTTAAAGTTTAATATTGATCGGGTTAAGGAAAATATATTAAAAATTGAAAAAAATCAAGCTCAACATCATGGCATACATTCTGGATCAAATTGTGAAAGCATATGACACATTGTCCATTTTATCATTCTTTACTTGTTTTTATGACACATTGCCTTGGAGAGGTATGCACTATGCAACATAGGCAAAATTCCTCTCTCTTTTTTTGCATTTAAATTTTTATAATACTTTATTGATGTACATGCTTTGACTTAGTCCAAGTAGCCTTCTAGACCTATCTTGGTATACATTAATTATTACAATATAAGCTACTTCTCTTAAGTCTTTCATGGAGAAGCACTTATCTAACTAAGCTTTGGTAGATTTTATGGTATGTATATCATTTCCAATAAGAAGGATATCATTAATAAACAAAACTAGGAAAACATTCTCACTCGTAATCATCTTCTTGTAAATGCAAGATTCTTCTAGATTGTTAAGATAGCCAAATCCCTTAACTATCTTATTGAATCTTAGATTCTAGCTTTGAAAAGCTTGCTTTAATCCATAAATGGACTTTTCAACTTACAGATTTTTTTAACATTCTCAAGTGCTATAAAACTGGAGGTTGTGTCATGTATAATTCCTCCTTTAACTTTCCATTTAGAAAAGGCATTTTAACATCCAACTTCCAAATCTCATATCCTTGTAAGTTGCTATCATAAGCAAAATCTAAATGTACTCAAGCATCGCTACTAGTGAAAATATTTTATCATAGTCAACTCCATGATTCTGAACAAAACCTTTTACTTTTAGCCTAGCTTGATAGGTACTTATGTTCCCATTCATATCTGTCTTTTTTTAAACACCCACATGCACCTTATAGGTTTTACGCCAATTGATGCATCCACCAAATCCAATGCTTAATTGATGCACATAAGATCTAGCTTAGACCTTATGGCTTTCAAAATCTATGAAGTGATTACTGCATCATATGTTAGTGGCTGGTCATTTTGGATGATTAGTACGTCTTCCTAAGGTGTCATGAGAAGACTTAACTTTTCAAGTACTCAACGTACACTTGTTAACCTACATGGTTGTTGCGTTTTAGGAACAATCTCTAGTTATAGCACCATAAGTAGTTATGATGTTGATTCTACATCCAATTGCTCATGTTTCCACTCATTCAGAGAACCTTGAATTTTTTTAAGATCTACCTTACTTCATACTTTCATTGGAGATGAACTTGCTCGCTTAGAATGTAGCATATCGAGCAACAAAAACTTTATTACTCATTTGGAAGATAAAAATAGCACCCCTTGGATATCCTATAAATATGCATTTAATAGATTTTGTTGCAAGTTTACCAGAGAATCTACTCTTTATATAAGCAATACAACCCCAAACTTAAGATAAGATAAAGTGAGCTTCTTCTTGAACCATAATTTATATGGTGTCTTATTGACTACCTTAGTTAAAATATGGTTGAGTGTCTATATTGCCATTTCTAGAACATAACCCTAAAATGTAAATGAAGGACTTATGTGAGTGTGACTCATCATTGACCTAACCATATCCAGTAGGATGTATTTTCTCCTTTCTAAAACACCATTCTACTCTAGTTTTCTAAGAGTTGTGAATTATGAAATCATTTTACACTCTTTTAGGTAGTCAATAAACTCTTGGCTATGATATTCTCCACCTCTATTACTTCGAAGTGATTTTATCTTATCGGTGAGTTGATTTTCACTTCTAAAATCATTTAATTTCTCAAAAATCTCTAACTTATTCCTCATTAATTAGATATACTAATACCTATGTAAGTCACAAATAAAAGTCTTAAAGTAAGAAAATCCACCTCTAGCTTAAGTTAATAATGACTTGCTTGCATGTGTGAGTTTTAGCTAATAACTCCTTTGTCCTTTCACCTTTTTAATAAAAGGTTTCTTAGCCATTTTACCTTATGAACTTGCTTTACAAGTACATTGTTTTCAAAATGGTGATTCTATTGTTCCTTTAAAGGTGTAAAATTGATAGAATCGTATGAAATCATACAAAAACTAATATACATTTCAACTAAGAAAACCATTGTAAATTCATAAACTCGTAGAATGCATCTATGGATTCAAAATAAAATGAATTCAAATATCCTTTAGAATGAAGTTTAGCTAAGTGCTTCTCCTTTATATGGCTAAGTTTGCAATTACAAAGGTAAGTTAAATTTGAATTAAAGTGTCTTTTTTTTTTTTTTAATCTCAATGCAATGAACAAGTTTACTAGTATTGAGAATATAAAAATCATTAATTAATGTTGCATCACCATATAACATTTAATTCAAATACAATAGCAGTTCTTTAATGTGCTTAGGAGCTAAGTTATCACTAGGTTTTATCGTGGAGTTGAACAATGGGTCCTTCAAGATATTGAAAAAAGCAAGAATGGTTAGTAAAATCAAGACAATAGCTTCATGAAATCGCTCTTCAGATGTGACTCACCAAGGAACATTACATGGTTTAGTCTCTACTTGTTATTACTTATAAGTAAAAAGTTAAGGTTTACTTGTCACTAACCTCGACCTACTAGCAAGATTAGATAAGAGCTTAAATGACATAATTGGAGAAGGTATCTTGTAAGAACAAAAGTGAATATTCATTAGCAATAAGGATGATGATGATTTCCCCTACAAGGAATAAGGGCTATTTATAGTAAGCCCCTAGGGTTACAAATATGTATGTATAATGACATAAAGGGTAATATGAAATAAAGAAATCCTAGTACAATGCAAAAGGTTAAATGGGACAAATAAGATAAAGGGAATATAGTAAAATGTCAAAATGGAGAATGATAGGTGGCATGATGTTATTATAGTCGTACTAAAGGTAGTAAGGTATTGGAGTGCTATTGTTGAGCTGTTCTGATAAGTGTTGCTAAGTCGTTCGGATGAGGCAACAATTTGACATAATCAGGTATGATCAAGTGGCATAAGAGAAATTGAAGGTTGGTGTCAAGGAGCTCAACCTCAGTATTGGGTAGGTCAACATTTGCATTCTCAACACTAGATAGGTAGTCTTTAGGAAGCTCGGCATTTAGGTAGGGGATTGAGCAAAGTAGAGTATGTCCGAGTTAGGGCACTTAGGGAATTCAACAACATGCCTTACTGATATTGGAACTTGTCTTAATCAATCTAGGATGACTGAATTCTTCAAGCTAGGCCTGGTGGATCTTTGAGGCGAGCTCGAGTGAGTGGTCTAAATGTTGGTAGTCCATAAGCTCCTTAGGGGTATTGAAGGTTTACCCTTAAATCTTAGTTAGCCTCTTTGTTAAGTACATAAGGAGTCAAGTCGATGACATTGAAGGTCAGCGACACTCTGTATCCTTTAGGTTGTTCTAGCTCGTATGCATTATCATTGATCCAATGTAAGACCTTAAAGGGGCCATCTAACTTGGGGTATAACTTAGTTCATCTCTTTCCTAGGAACCTTTCCTTACTAAGGTGAACTTAGATCAAGTCTCCTAGGTTATAGAAAATGATCTTCCATCTTTAGTTTCCTTGTTCTTGTTGCCAGGCCACTATCTTGGCTAATTGCTCGGTAATCTTCTTGCGTAACCATTGAAACTCCTCGACACATTGTAAGCTAGAATGGCTCTCATTAAGGATTGGGCTAATGATCGTGTCTAATGGTAAGTTCGGGTTGAGTACGTAAACAAATTCAAAGAGTGACTTTCCTATCAACCTATAGGTAGAGTGATTGTATTCGAACTCAACGATGGGTAGACACAAATACCAATCATTCAAATTCTTCCTAACAATGGCTCATAGTAGGCTTCTAACTATTCTATTCACCACCTCAGTCTGGCTATCTGTCTGTGGGTGGTAAGAAGTATTAAACATAAGCTTAGTGCTAAGATTCTTCCACAAAGTCTACCAAAAGAAGCTTGTAAATTTTGTATCTTGATCTAAAATGATACTCTTAAGGACTCCATGAAGCCACACAATTTCCTATAAAGAGAGGTTAGCAATAGATAAAGTGTCATCAGTTTTATGATAGGGAATGAAGTGGCTCATTTTGCTGAATTGATTGACGACCACCATAATGGAATCATGTTTCCAAGTTGTTTAGGGTAGTCTAACATGAAATCCATGCTTAGGTTGGTCCATGGCCAATCAAGCACTAATAGAGGTGTATACTTCCCATAGGGCTCCTTCCTTTCCTTAGCTTACTTACACACTTCGCACTATTCTAAAACTTTATGCATATCTTTCACCATCCTTGGCCAATAAAAGTGCTCCTTCAGTAGTTCAAGCATCTTATTTCCCTAAAGTGACTAGTTAAGGCTCTTACATGTGCTTTTCATACTAACGGTTCTCAAGTTGAGCTGTCTGGCATGCATATACACCCAACTTTTGCTAGAAATCCTTGGTTCAGGTAGAACCCATCCATCATGCCTCCATAACTACACTTAACCACAATGGGCCTAAAGAAAGGATCCCACTTGTACTGATCTAGAAGAGTACCCGAACTAAGTATGTAGGTTTGAAGGGTTGTCACAAGTACGATAGGGAGTCAGCTATAGTGTTCAAGCTTCCTTTCTTGTACTTGACAACATAGCAAAAGGTTTTTAGAAACTCTACCTACTTGGCATGACATTAGGAAGGCCTTTTTTGACCTCTAAAGTGTTTAAGGGACTTATGCTCCATATAGATAATAAACTCCCTAGGCAGTAAATAATGTTGCTAGTTCAAAAGAGCTTAGACAAGAGCATAAAATTCTTTATCATACATCGAGTAATTCATAGCGGCACCTCTGAGCTTCTCACTAAAGTATGCAATAGTTTGGCACTCTTGCATAAGTATGGCGCCAATGCCTACTCCAAATGCATCATACTCTAACTCAAAACCTTTATCAAAGTTTAGCAATACCAACATTGGGGCAAAAGTGAACTTGGACTTAAACTCATCAAAAATTTTCTAAGCTTTCTCTAACCATTTGAATTTGGAGTTCTTTCTTACTAGCTTGGTCCATGGTGCAGCTATGAAACTAAAGTTCTGAATGAATCTATAAAACAAAGCTAACCTAAGAAAACTCCTTACATTGGTTGCTCTGGTCAATGTTGACCACTTAAGAATAGTTTTGACCTTTTCTTCATCAACTCGGATACCTTCGTTAGATGAACATATTCAAGAAACATAACCTCTTTTTAGCAGAATACACATTTCTTCATGTTGCCAAATAGATGTTCGACTTAGAGGACATCAAACATGGTTCTTAAGTGCTTAACATGAGAGTTGAGGTCAACACTATATACTAAGATATTGTCAAAATTAACCACAATACACTTACCTATCAAGGATCTTAAAATATGATTCATAAGTTGCATAAAGGTGCTCAGTGCATTAGTAAGTCCAAAAGGCATTACCAACCACTTAAAGAGACTGTCCTTCATTTTTGAAAGCTGTCTTCCACTCGTCTCCTAACTTCATTTGGATTTAGTGGTAAGCACTTTTCAAATCCACCTTCGAAAAGATTTGCACACCATGTAATTCATCTAGCATGTGATGAGTTTTAAATTGGTTATATTTTAATTAGTGATTTTTCATGATTTTCCCCTAAAATTGAAGTTTATTTTGATGTAATGATACTTAATTGAGTAAAATTTTGTTTCTTAGGTTTTGAAAAGATTTATGCAAGAAAATGAGAAGATATAAACAAATTTCACTTAAATTGGAGTTAAAATGAGAAAGTTATGAAGGTTTGAAGATCGACATAACTAAATGACATGATTGTGTTGTTTTTATGTGGATTTGAAGCTTATTTTCAACTATTACAGCTAAAGACATGACCAAAAGACACAATTGTGTCCCTGGTTGTGTCTTTTCTAGCCAACTTAATTTGTTTATTTCCTATATAAGGCTTTGTTAGGGTTTTCTAGAAAGGCTTTTAGCATGATTTTTTTGAAGAAGAAGAAGACTTTAAGAAAAGATGACCTAAGCGAGCAAAGTAAAGAGAAGACTTAAGATTCAACCTTTATAGATTTTCATGATCCCTTCTTCTACTCTTTTCTATTCCTTGATTTTAGTTTGCTAGTTTATGATGTGAAGAGAGTAGATTTGTAGTATCAAGGTCTTGTGAACCTAGATTTTGCATGTGATGATTGATTTTATTTAGATCTAATAAAGATCTCTATTTCCTTTTGAATAAATTATGTGTTCTTACATGTTTAGGTTAATAATTATGTAGGTTATTAATTTAAATTTAATATCATACGAGAAGATCGAGAGATTTTTTGTATAATTAGGTTTAACATAATTGATAAAAGTTTATGCAATGTTAGAGATAAATTGAAAAACTTTTCCGGAATTATAATATTATCTCTAATATTATATTTTTAACAAAATTTGTTACATGGTTAATGCGATTTTGGATTGTGCTATGGGGAAGAGATTCCATTAAGTAATCTAGAGATTAGGGTTAATAAATTTGAGAAAGTTATTAACTTTAGAAGAGATTTCTCCTGGTCAAGAAAAAATTAAAGATTTAATTAGATTATTTTTAGGAAAGTTGCATGTGTAGATCTAGGGAATTAAGATTTAGGTACGATGTTAAGTCTTGAAGTTAATCTTTAGTAGTTTGCTTTCTTGTTTAATTCTCAATATTAAATTAATTAGATGTTATAACTTTTAATTTAAAGAATTGAGTTCTTGAATCAAAATAGTTTGATTAAATAATAGAGCTAAAGCTAGTACTAGTACTTGGGGTTTCTAAGGGATCGACTTAGACTCACATCCGCTATATTAGAATTTGATAGGTGCACCTACCTTGTATCAAGTTTTTAGTGCCATTGTTGGGGACTTTGATGTTATGACCGTTCATTACTTTATTAGTTTAACCATTCTTTCTTTTGTTTTCCATTATTCTCTTTTAATTGTTTTACGCTGCTACTAATCTTTATATTTGCCCCCTTTATAGTGCATGATAAAAAGCCAATCAAAAGATTTGATTGAAATTGATCTTGAAATTGAGATGACAGCTTTGTGAAACTTACTTGATTTTACATTCTATTTTGTCTTTTCTTTGCATTTGCATATTTTATTTTATTGTTTATGAATTGAGGTTGAGGATATTTCAATTTACTTATTTAAATTGACTTGGCTATTAAGATTAATGTAGAGTACGGTTGGTGGAATTAAGGAGGCAGCTATTGGAATTCTTCTTGTAGCAATTACATAGAACTCGTATCCATGGATTATGGGGATATGTATTGGTTTTGTGAGAATCATTATTGTTCCTATCAATGTTTTAATCCTAATACCCAACATACACATTATTCAAATTTATAGGAAGAGCAATCAAAAGAGAAATCTCTAGAGAAAATTCTTACAGATTACTTGGAAAAATATGAAATCAAGGACCCTTGTGCTTCTTGCGATCCAATCAATACCTAAACTGCTTTGACATATCAAATAAGTATACAGGTAGATGAGAGGCCATAAGGAAAAACTATGATAGAGTTGGCTAGTGAACATTAGGAGAATTATGATACCTTTGACCTTAGTAGCTTTGCCCCTTTACCACCTTTAGCTACCTTATTATACCACTCTAAGTCTTTAAAGAATGAGTCATTTAACTCCCTTTTAGAGAGTGCTCATTTAGCACATATGGAAGAGTTCTTGAGTAATGGAGAGAATGAGTTGGTGGTTGACGGAGAAAAGGTGTTGGAAAATCTAGAAGATTTGTTGAACCATGAATGTGAAGCAAAGTGTTTTAAGAGTAGAGAAGAGTTAGGGGAGAACACTGATGTGACCTTTAAATCCCGAAATTTGGAAGTGCTTCATAATATGAGTGAAGAGTATGAGAATCTCTTAACCCTAGTTGATGAAACTAAAAAGATTAACAAACAAGTTAATGCAATTGATATAGAGCTCTCTTCATTTTCTTATTATGAATCTTTTGCAGAAGAAGTAGTGCTTGAGATGGAATGCTTAGAGCTTCTAGGATATTTTGTTGAGTTAAGGAGACAACTATTGTTAAATCTTCTCCTATTGTTAAACGCACCATAAATGATTTTAGGGGAATGGAGCCATACTTGAGTATATATCTATTGAGAAAAGAGTCCCCTACATCTTTGACTTTGTGGGAATGGGATACATTCTCATGGAAACCTGGTGGAGGCAATTTAAAATTGACATGCGCAATACAATAGGTTTTTCCTTTTAGTTTAGTACTTTTATTTGTTTAAGTTTCTTTTATTTACATTTGAATTCATGCATTTAGACTAGGCATACATAAATTAAAATAAAAAAAATAAAGAATAAAACTAATAAAAGTAAAAAAAAAAAGTCATGTATAGCTTAGTACATGGTCCAAAGACATGATTGTGTCTTAGATCGTATCACTCCCAAGCTACAAACTTTATAAGGACATAGAGGGGTATATGATTGCGAGACATGGTTTTGTCTTGGACCATGTTGTTCCTAAGGCAACTATAGGCGTGCATCATAGAGCTACACAACTGTGAGAATTGGTTGTGTTTTGGATTGTGTCGTGTCAAGAATAAAAAGTTGTGACCCATAGCACATACGACTTATTCCTCTCATCTTCTCCTTTACTTATACCCAAACATACATAAGAACACACAAACTTAAAGATCTCTATTATTTACTCCTTTTCAAGAATTTAGGTAAATTCTTGGTCTCTTTTTCTTCAATTTTTCTATAAATTTACTTAGATTTGGACTCTTATGCATGATAGAGTGGTTAGGATTTGAATGTATGTTGGTAATTTTTAGTGTGTGTTCATGAATTTTGTTTGTTTTGAGAGATAGGTAGTGGTGTACAAGAAGAACATGATTGTGTTCTTGAATTAGGCGCTATAATTAGATTTTGAAAGAGACTAAGTTGTGACATGAGTGTATCATTTGTAGTACATTACTATAGGTATAAGATTTTATATTTTTGAGTTGACTTATTGAATTTCATTACTTTATATGCCTTGCTTTTCATTCTATCACTTAGGGTGCTTAATTAAACATACAAGTGCTATTGATTCATGTCTTTAAGAAATTAGGAGTTTAAGCATGCTTGGTGTAATACCCTGGGTTTTTCCAATTAGTTTAATAACTCTAAGATCTAACCCCTTAAATTTAGGACACCGGGCTATAATATTTGTTTTATTTTAAATTTCACAGTAAAGTTAGAAAAGTTAGATAAAGTAATTTAAGTAAAGTCAATTTCTCAAAATAAGCTATATAAAAATATTAATTTGAGAAAAACATCAATTTATCGCTAAAAGATGATAATTATTGAAAACGAGAAATTCGAGTTTTTAAATATAGTAAGATATTAGAGATAAGTTAATTAACTTACAAAAATAATAAATGAAGTTGAATTATACATAATATACATGTATTTACATGTGATATGCATTATATGTATTAAATACATATATATAATAATAAATTATTATTAAAATATAGTAAAATAATGGAAAATTAATAAAAAAATTGTATGGATGAGTCATTAAATGATGTGTCAAGCTAGTATTGATTGAAAATAATGAGTCAACATCTAATTAACTAGAAAATGACATATGGTACATAGGAAAACGTGAAATTGACATGTGTAATTTTATTTTTTTACATGCAAAAATTCTAAAACCTATAAATAGGGCCCCAAACAATATTTACAATATTTTGTGAACCTAAAAACAAAAGAACATGATTTTAGAAAATTCAAAAAAATTCAGAAAAAATAAAAGAAAATATTAGGAAAATATGGTGAATTACAATTCTTAAGGCTATAGGCAACCTGACAAGGAGCCACTAGGGACTTAAAGTTGTGGTGGAGAGAGAAGGTGGGCAAACATAGGGTGGTGGCCGGAGCACTGTGTGCCGTTGAGTTAAATTTTATTGCTTAA
Organism: Lumnitzera littorea; assembly: GCA_024138015.1. NCBI lineage: Eukaryota > Viridiplantae > Streptophyta > Magnoliopsida > Myrtales > Combretaceae > Lumnitzera > Lumnitzera littorea. The sequence continues at coordinate 40,243,439 of JAMXBB010000004.1, read as the reverse complement.
TTTTTATTAATTCGCTAAAAATATTAAATTAGCTTAAAAAATTATGAAATTTGGTTTCCTTAGGTTATTTTACATGTCATTTCATTTGATAATTTTATTTTATTAAAATAACATTGATTTATGATACTTGCTTAAAAACGTGCCCTATTTTGACAAATTTTAAATAAACTTTTCAAAATATTAAATAATGTTACTTTGGCCTGAAAAATTTTTTACAACACACTTATATAATGTATTAAATTTCAGTAATAATAAATTTTGAAAATCTCCATATTTACTATTTTTTATAATTATTTTGAATAAAACTGCCAATTTTACTAAATTATTGAAATAATTAGTTTTTTATGAAATTAATAAATGAGCCATGCATGTTTAGACTTCTGGATGTTTGTAATGATATTTAGAATATTTAATTTTTATCTCACTAAAAAATTGATTTATTTTCCTTAATTTTTTATAATTTCGAGCAAAAACTGCTATTTTTGTAAAAATAGATAATAGCCAATTTAGTGTAATTGATTATCAATAACTAAACTACATATTTTTGTAAGTCTGTAGAATTTTTCATGAAACTAATCAGGCTCATATACTATTTATTATGTAATTTCCTAGTATAAACTTATGTATTAGCTTAATATATAATACAGTAACTAGTTTATTAAATCTGTGTCAAATGAACACTTTAGGGTATAATAAGTTTTGCTGGACAAGTTTGGAAAGTATAATTTTTCAAGTTTTTAGTTTAATACTAAAGCTTACTCGAGTAAATTATGGAGTTAGGGTAGTGTATGGTCGAATTATAATACGAAAGGGTATTTTTGGATATTTGACAATGTTGATTAGTCTTGACTCTTAATATATATCAATAGCACTTGAAATAATGATCGTGGTGATATAAATTTTTCTGACATCAAATAATAAATTAGTAAGATACGATTAAATGAAGTTTAAAAACATGTAAATGAAAGCCTATAATAGTTCAAGTTTGACCTATACTTGATTTGAAGACTATGTTATATTTTCATAGGTGTGATAAGTAAGAAAGGACTACGTCATGATGTATAGGATATTGTACTATTATTTAAGCCTAAGTAAGTAGATCTAACCCATGCTTAGAGTAGATATATTGCTACTCATAACACTGTGTGTCGTTTGATGCTGTGTTGGTTAAATATGGATATATCTTAGGTGAATTGATATGTTACTATAATGGGTGTTGGTGTAGTGATTTTGAATGACAACAACTGTATTTTGGTTAAACTATTATATGGTTATGTTGGGTGATGATTTGTGCTTACAATTGATCGTGTTAACTAGGAAAGTTGAGTGATCTAACCCAATCTTCTGGGTATTCACCTAAGTGAACCCTAAGTAAGATACTATAATTCCGTTAGGGAGAGTTTGAAAACCAGAATTAGATCACTGGGTTAAATAAAACTTAAAGATTGATTGTACTAATTGATATTCTTGAGTTGCTATTGTATATCATATCTTGGCACAACACAGCATAAAAAGGGACCTACAGGTCAAAAATTTCAAAATGAGACTTCCAAATGATCATTAAAAAAGCATGGCTTTATAAACTCAGTTTTTTGAAGCATATAGATTGCATTACCCGAACATTGTGACTATTTTGATAGTTAAATTTGGTAGACTATAGTATGTGGTCTAATTTGCCAGTGTTGCCACTTTGATTTGGTGAACTATTGTATGTAGTCTAATTTTGCAAAGTTGGGGGTCCTACTCCTAGGTAACTCCTTATTGTCCTTTTTGGAAATGGTAAACTACAGTGTGTAGTCTAATTTGGTAGAGGTCCTACTCTTAAGCAGCTCTTTATTACTCTTGGTTCCTAGACATTGTATCTAGATGTTGGACTATGTCGACTAACTGGATGAGGAATTGGAGGGCATAAGATATCGGTATCGATGCATGCTATGTGCATGAGCATAGCATGCTGCATTGTTAACAGTAAAGGCTCGATTGGGCAAATGCATATGTGAAGTTGAACTTATGAGTTATGATTGAAATGTTTCGGTTGTGATATGCAATATTGTTTATCATATTGTCTATATTATGTTGTTTGTTATCCACTCTCACTTAACTTCAGTAGCTGTGGAGATAAAATGTTTTATCTTCAATTTAACTATATCGTGAAGGGCCCAACACTTAGGGGGGGGGGGAGGATATGTATACTGAAAGCATGAGTCAGAGTCAATGATTGTTATATGGAATTTGTATTAGGTCAAAGATCCTATTACTGTGAAGACAATAAAGGAAAAAGTTAGTTCATATTTTGATGTAAATATTATGTTATATACATAAGTTGTAATAAAATATCTAGTTAAACTCGAATGTAATAACTCTTTTTATTATGTAAACAAAGTTGTCTTTTGATGAATGAGTAGGTTGAGTTAAGTTTTCAACAGGTATCCCTATATGATAGTACATCCTGTGCTATACCGGGATGTGACACTTAGAATCTATTGTATAACAATAGTTGCGAGGATTGCATAAAGAATTTCTCAAAAACACAACTATATTTTGCATGCATACCAAATGTTTTACAAAATTCCTCAATGAGTTTTAGTGTTTATTTTCCACACTTAGTCATGATTTTTGGTCTATTTCTTTATTCTAAGTGTTGGGAAGCTCCAGTGTATTAGAAATCTGACTTGAATCTTATTTCCTTTTGTAAAGAAACATTGTACCAAGAGCTTAATTTCAAGTTAAGAGGAGGTAAGTCGAGAGGAGAGTTCTAACAAAGAAGTTGATGAAGAAGGGGATGATGAAGATATGGATTTTGAGGAAAATGAAGATGACTTCATGGATGATATTGAAGATATCTAGCTATTTTTATGGCTTGGGATGTACTTTGAATTGGTTGTCTATGCATGTTGCACCTACAACTTGAAGCTTTTCAATGGAGTTGTTATTTTTTACTCTCACTATTTGATGTGGGTTGCTTCGTAATTAGTGGATAATGAAATTCCATCACTTCAAATTTCAAGGGAGTACTACGTCTTTCCCTACTTTTCTATTCCCTTACTCTTAAGTGCTTGCATCAATTTATTTTTCAATTATGACTTAATTCATACATTGGGGATAATGTATGGTTTTAAGTGTGGGGAAGGGAATATAGAAATTTTTGCAAACTTTTGCTACTTAGGAGACTAATTTTTCACATTTAACCCAATTTTATTGTTTTATCGACTTGCAATATTTTAAGGATTGATAACTTCCAATGAGTTGAGAGTAATTTGAATACTTGATCTTCAATGATTAAGTTATACAATGTTAGAGTTGATAGGCGAAATCTATATGGAGTGAAGTTACAAATTATTTAGCTTAGGATTTTAAGGACATAGGATTAGAGCAACATTGCTAGTTAGGGATTAATCATGATTATTTTCAAAGCTTACTTTGATGTATACTTTTCTGTTAGAAATTTTTAGAGCCTTATGATCATTAGTAAACAAAAAAATGAAATTTATCTTTTGAGAAACCCTTAAAAACTTGAAATAGTTGGAGGTAGAAAGTGATATAAATGAATGAATAATCAACAATAAAAGGCAAAATTAGTAAGAATTCGCCTTGGTCCCTTAGAAGAGTAAGGTTGAATTCTACTGTCAATGCCAAAATAAGCTTAAAGAATGAGTTGGTATAGATTATCCTTAGTCTCTTAGAAAAGCAAAGTTCTTTCTCGTTACCAATATAAGAATTAAATTAGTATGGATCGATCTTGGTTCCTTAGAAGAGTGAGATCCTTTCCTGTTGCCAACACAATCATCCTTAATTAATTGCTTAATTTAGTAAATTTGAAACCTTCTAACAAAAGCATGAATTAAAGGGATAATCAAAGGATAGGTGAATGTAGTAGGTGTTTACTCTGAATTATGATGCTTAGCAAGATTGAAGAAATGGTTGAATACATTTAGTTAAGTAGGTTAAAATTTTTTATCTTTTCCTTAGTCAGCGAGATGTTAAATCTGATGTTGAGTACATAAATCCTTAATTAAATGATCTAGGTAAACTTTAATTTACATAGATTAGCTTATAAACTCTAGTACTTTATGTTTCTTAGACATTGAGAAAAGGATGGAGTATAAGGAGTTAAGGAAGTTATTTAAAGAAAATTGATTGAAGTTGTAAGTGGATTTTTTTTTTTTTTTTAGGTTAAGTGGAAATTTTGACTAGTTTCCTAGTTAGTGATTGTCTTTAACTTAAGAATTTTTATCCTAATTTTTCTTTGTTTTATTTGCTTAAGGATAAGCAAATTCTTAAGTATGGGAAACTTTGATGAGTTCTAAATTGGTTATACTTTAAGTAGTGATTTTTCATGATTTTCCCATGAAATTTAAGTTTATTTTTAGATAATGATATTTAATTAAGTAAAATTTTGTTTTCTAGGTTTTGAAATGATCTATATGAGAAAACAAAAAGATAGAAACAAATTTCACTCAAATTGAAGTTTAAATGGGTAAGTTATGAAGGTTTGAAAATCGATACAACCAAACGACATGACCGTATTATTTTCAGGCCAATTTAGAGCTTATTTTTAATTGTTGTAGCTAAGGACACAACCAAAAGACACAATCATATCCTTGGTCATGTCTTTTCCAATTGACTTAATTTGTTTATTTCCTATATAAGGCTTTGTTAAGGTTTTTTGGAGAGACTTTAGTATGATTTTTTTAAAGGCATTTCAAGAAAAGATGACCTAAGTAAGCAAGGCAAAGAGAAGACTCAAGATTCAACCATTATGGATTTTCATGATCCCTTCTTCTACTCTTTTCTATTCCTTGATTTTAGTTTGCTATTTTATGATATGTAGAGAGTGGATTTATAGTATCTAGGTCTTATGAAAGTAGATCTTACATGTGATGATTGATTTTATTTAGTTCTAATAAAGATCTCCACTTCCTTTTGAATAAATTATGTATTCTTAAATGTTTAGATTAATAATTCTGTAGGTTATTAATTTAAATTTGATATTATACAAGAAGATTGAGAAATTTCTTGTATAATTAAGTTTAGCATAATTGATGAAAGTTTATGCAATGTTAGAGATAAATTGCAAAACTTTTCTAGAAGTATAATATTATCTTAAATATTATATTTTTAACAGAATTTGTTGCACTATTAATGCGATCTTGGATTACGATATGGGGAAGAGATTCTATTAGGTTATCTAGAGATTATGGTTAATAAATTTGAGAAAGTTATTAACTTTAGAAGATAGTTCTCCCAGTCGAGAAGAAATTAAAGATTTAATTAAATTATTTATAGGAAAGTTGCATATATAGGTTTAGGGAATCAAGATCTCGGTACAATGTCAAGTCTTGAAGTTAATCTTTAATAGTTTGTTTTCTTTTTTAATTCTGAATATTAAATTAATTATTGTTGCAAATTTTAGTTTAAAGAATCGAGTTCTTGAATTGAATTTGTTTAGTTAAATAATAGAGCTAAGGCTAATACTAGTACTCGGGGTCTTTAAGGGATCAACTCAGACTTACATCCGTTATATTAGAATTTTGACTCGGACTCGCATTGATGCAAAAGCATCATATCAATATCACGACAATTTTTTTTTTTAAATGTAGTTAATATAAAATATGAGCCAAGAACGAACCAAGTAAAGTGGAATGTACTTCACTGATTAAAGAGACTACTTTATATTACTCTTTACCCTTTTAGTTACCAAAGATGAATGAAAATGATGTTGTTAAGTATAGTTAGCTTGTGAACATAAGTCAAGAATTAGCTTAAGTACCAAGTTGAAATCAACAACAAAGGAAATAGAAAATAATAGAAAAAGAACCAAGAAAAGAGAAGGACATAGAGACATAAAGAAATCAATAAAAGAGCACCCAAAGATTGTGACTTGAATGTTGTTATTACTACTATTGCACATGATTATACAATGATAAAGAGAATGGTAAAGAAACCCTAATTATAGCACTTTTCCTCTCTTTTTTATTGTAATTGCAAGATTGAAGGTGTGAATGAGGGATGTGATGTGTGGGTTGGCTTTAGAGTGTAAAAGCCTAATGTTGAATTATCTTAAATCAACAAAGCAACTAAACTTGGTAGAAATGGTAGTAGACTCGCAATTTTAGCAATTTTGCTGAGTTAAGGCATGATTCAACTACAATTTTGGAGCAAAACAAGTTTGTGAATGATTAACTAAGGGAAGTCATGTAGAAACTGTTGAACCAAAGGTTCATTAATTGATTTTGATGAAAAAAAAAAAAAAAAGTGGATGATGAAACTTATTGTTATTTGATTATATTGAGTTAATTGAATAAGATCAATTAATTTGCTTAATGATTAAATACTTCAATTAACTCTATATAGGATATTTAATTTTTGAATGATGATCAAACGTTTTTGAAGTTAGATTGCAAAGTATGGTTGTTCTTTGTGTGCTAAAATTGATTTTAGGAGAATTCAGCCTATTGGCATGACGGCATAAGGAAGAATTAGCCTGATAGTATAAAGCCTTGGATAACAAGAAGTAGAGCTTTCTAATCTCCACTATTGGCATTCTAGTACACATACCAATATTCTTACCGACAGTAGCTTGCTTACCATTGTAACAGTAAGAGGATGGTATCGTCTCATGCCTGTAAGCTTGTTTAAAGTAGCTGTTAGGGTATTTAATGTATGATAACGGGAAGAATTGAATAAGTTGATATAAATGCTCAATAACCTGACCAAAGCGAATTAAGAACTGATATTCTACTGTAATCAAAAGATGTTCTCTTACATTCTTTAGCCTTATTACTTACTGTTTGACTCTTGTACTCTTTACTTGCAATTAAACAAGTGAGACTTTGTGTGTAGTGCTTGAGAGTTTTTGCATTTGCAATCTTAAGAGAGAAAAGCACTACACTTGAATTATTGTGTTCTTGTGCAACTCTTTGAGCATTGTATTTAGAGATTAATAAAGTGGTGTAAAGTCCTCGATTGGAGGTGTTTGTAGGTTTGTAAAGACTAAAGGGCAGTTCGAACTCTACTTTATATCTAAGCTTGATGTTTTTTATCCCTTTCTCTTTTATTTTCTACACTTATTATTAGTTTATTATTGTCTTGATCATCCTTGTTATTGTATTAAATACGTAATTTTGAAAAGAATTGCAATTTGTTCTAAGAACTCAATTCATTCTCTCTCTTGAATTTAGCCTAGTGTTCTTCAATTAGTATCAAAGTTAGTTTCTAATCATTTATTTAATTGCATGTTAGAGTAAAGATCGTGACATCTAATGCATTAGGCTTTTTAAAAGGATAAGCAATTAATAGGCCTCCTCTTCTAACTAATAGCAATTATCCATATTGGAAATGTAGGATGTATATATTTTTAAAAGTACAAAATAGATTATTGTAGCATGTAGTTAACCAAAGATCATTTAAAATAGAAGGGAAAGAAGAAAGAGATTATTTAGATGATGATTGGAAATTACTTGATCTAAATGAGGTTGCTATGAACATCTTGCATTGTGTTATAAATGAAAATGACTTCAATGGAGTATGTATATGTAAAAGTGCTAAGGAAATATGGGATGAGCTACAAAGTACATATGAATGAACTAGTAGAGTAAGGGATACTAAGATAAGCTTATTATGTAGACAATTTGAAAACTTTGGAATGTATCCAAATAAAATGATTGATGAGATGCATAGTAAATTTATCAATATCATCAATCCCTTAAGTGTTCTTGGAAAAATGTTCACTAATCTTGAGATAAATTCAAAAATTCTTAGGTCTTCACCAAGATATTGGAAAGCTAAGAGAATCGCAATTGAAGATGCTCATGATCTCGATGCTCATGATCTTAATGCAATGTCAAAAGAGTAACTCCTTGGAACACTTAAGACATAAGAGATGGTGAAGAGCCAAGGGGATGATTCTAGAAAGAACACAATTGCTCTAAAATTTAGGAGGAGAACACAAGTGAAGAAGAAAGTAAAGATGATAATGAAGTAACAATGTTGGCAAAGAAGTTTAGAAAGTTCATTAAATTCAATAGAAGGATTAAAAAGGAGAAGGATGGAAGAGGATCACCTTTTAAGTTCAAGAAGGATCAGAAAGAAGTCATTAAATATTATAATTGTAAAAAATCGAGACATATTCAATAATATTGCCCCTTACTCAAGAAGATTGATAAAGAGTCAAGAAAGAAAGCTATGATTGCTACTTAGAACGATGGGGATTCTAGCGACTTTGATAATGAAACTTATTTCATGGCCATCGATGATGGGGTATACTCCACTTCACATGACTCTTCTTTTAATGAACTTAGAAGTATGTATGATAAATTATTGGAAGAATTCATAAAAGTGCAAAAGAAGAATAAAGTTTTTAAACAAATGATGAGTGAAGTAGGTGATGAATTTGATATTATCAATAATGAATACAATAAAGTAATTGATGCAAAAGAAGGATTAGAAGAAGATAATGAGTATCTAAGAATCAAGGTTGGGAAATCGGCAAAGGAAAATGAAGAGCTAAGTACTAGAAACAATGAATTGATAGATGAAAATAGCAAATTAAAGAAAGCTAATGAAAATTTTGAAAAGGAAATGAAAAGAATTAAACTTGAAGCAAAGGATGATGAATGTATGGTTGACAAGCTAGGTCGACTTGAAATTGAAAATTCAATTCTAAAATCTAGCTTAGAGATTCAAAAAAGACAATAGCAAAATTTGTAGATGGAGAGAAAAACTTAGACAAGATCCTTAGCTCATAAAGGTAAGGGTTAGACAAAACCAGAATGGGATATACTAAAGAAAATGTGTATATGGCATACAAAAGTTACTTTGGTAAGGCGTTAAATAAAACTTGCAACTATTGTGAAAGATATGGACATATTGCAGATACTTGTGCAATACGTTGCAATCTCTCCTTAAATAAAAAAAAAAAGGCAAAGTTGGTTTGGTTCCCTAAGGGATAAACTTACATTACAACAATTAACCCTAAAGGACTTAAACTAAAAATGGGCACTAAAGAAGTAACCACTTGTTTTATAGGGTTTTTCAAGGCAAAACAACAAATGGATCTTAGATAGCGGTTGCTCATGACATTGATAGGAGATGCATCCAAGTTTGTATCTATAGACTTAAAGGATGGAGGAAGTGTGAACTTCGAAGATAACCGAAAGGCCTCTGTTATTAAAGAAGGTAACAATTGCATTAACAATGATCATACTATCAAGCATGTGTTACTTGTTGATAATTTGAAGCATAAATTACTTAGCATTAGCCAGTTGTGTAGTATAGGATACAAAATAATTTTTCATGCGTCGAAGTGTTCTATTGAAAACATTAATAATGACCAAATTTGTTTTGAGGGGTATAGATGAGGAAATATTTACAAAATTGAGTTCAATAAGTTTTCATATTCACTTGAAACTTGTCTCTCAAAACAATGGTAGTTAGTTATGGTATAGGAAGTTAGGATATGCTAGTATGGATATTTTATCAAAACTAGACAAAAGGAATATTGTTAAAGGATTACCTAAGATTAGTTTTGATAAAGATAGAACATGCTGAGCATGTCAATATGACAAACAAACAAAGTCATCATTCAAATTAAAAGATGTCATCTTAACTTCTAAGCCACTCCATCAATTACACATGGATTTATCTGGTCTAACCTAATCTTTAAGTTTGGGAGGGAAAAGATATACCTTAGTCATAGTTGATGATTTCACTAGATACACGTAGACCTTCTTCCTTACAAACAAGGATGAAACGTATAATGTATTCTTGAATTATAGCAAGAAGGTCCAAAATGAAAAAGGTCTTTCTATTGTCTCTATAAGAAGTGATCAGGGGGAGAATTAAAAAGCATGATGTGGAAGATTTTTGCAATAAAAATGGAATATAACACACCTTTTCAGTACCTAGAACACTACAACAAAATGGAGTCACTGAAAGGAAAAATAGGACTCTTATAGAAATGGCTAGGGCTATGCTCTATAATAATAATCTACTTAAGTGTTTTTAAGCCAAAGCTATAAATACCACTTGCTATATATCAAATTGAGTTTTCATAAGGCCTATTCTCAAGAAAACCCCTTATGAGCTTTGGAGAGGCCAAAGACCTAACATATCATATTTTCATCTTTTTGGTACAAAATGTTACATTCTCAATATTGGAAAAGAACAACTTGGAAAATTTGATTCAAAATCAGATGAAGGCATCTTTCTTTGTTATTCTTTTGCTATCAAGGCTTATAGAGTGTATAACAAAAGAACTCTTATTGTAAAAGAGTCAATTCATGTTGCATTTGACAATACATATGCATATAGAGAGTCTAATGATGAAAAAGAAAACATTGGTGCTTAATTAGATGGTCTTGGTCTTAATAAGGATCAATCCATTTCAAATGAGAAGGAATCCTTTAGGCAAGATGGAATTATTGACGATTCTGACATAAACTTACCTAGAGGATGAAAGTTTATAAAACATCACCCTAAGGATTTAATAATAGGATAACCATCTAATAAGGTGCAAACTAAAGCATCTCTTACAAACCTTAGTAATGTAGTGTTCCTATTTCAACTTGAACAAAAAAATGTAGATGAAGCTCTAAAAGACAAATTTTGGATTCAAGCTATGCAGCAAGAGCTAAATTAATTTACTAGAAATGAGGTATGGGACTTAGTACTTAAATCAAATGATAGACCAATATTTGGAACCAAATGGGTGTTTCAAAACAAGTTAGATGAAATTGAAATAGCAACAATAAACAAGGCACGCCTACTTGCTAAAGGTTATAACCAAGAAAAGGGAATTGATTTCGATGAGACTTTTGCTCTGGTTGCTAGATTAGAGGCCATTAGGATGCTTTTAGCATTTGTCACATATAAAGACTTTAAACTATATCAAATGGATGTTAAAAATGCCTTCTTAAATGGTTATATTAAGGAGGAAGTATATGTAGAGGAATCAACAGGGTTTGAGGATAGTGAATTCCTAGAACATGTATATAAGCTCAATAAGGCCTTTTGTGGACTTAAGTAAGCTCTTAGAGCTTGTTATAAAAGATCAAGTAGCTTTTTGATAAAGAATGGCCTTACTAGAGGGAAACTTGATACGACGTTGTTCATCAAGCAACATAATATTTATATGTTAATTGTCCAAATATATGTAGATGACATTGTGTTTGGTGCTACTCACATGGATCTAGTTAATGAGTTTGTCTAATGTATGAAAAATGACTATGATGGGAGAACTCAACTATTTCCTAGGTCTTAAAGTCAAACAAATCAAAAATGGAAACTTTATCAACCAAGCCAAATACACTAGAGAGCTCTTAAAAAGGTTCAAAATGTAAAATTGTAAGACTAGGCCTACTCTAATAAGCACCACTCTAAAACTTGACAAAGACGAAAGTGGAAGGAACATTTGTGAAAGGATGTATAGGGGTATGTTAGGAAGTCTTCTATACTTAATTACATCTAGGCTTGACATTATGTTTATTGTATGTTTATGAGCACAATTTCAATCTTACCCTAAAGAATCTCACCTGAATGTGGTCAAACGTATCTTTAAGTATTTTGTGAGTGCAATTGAAATTGGCTTGTGGTATCCTAATTCTACCTCATTTGATATTGTTAGATACTCCGATATCGACTTTACCGGTTGCAAAGTTAATAAAAAAAGCATAAGTATCACATGTCACTTTTTTGGTAACTTACTAATATCATGGTATTCAAAGAAACAAAACTTAGTAGCATTCTCAACCATTAAGGCTAAATATGTGGCAATTAGTAGTTGTTGTGCTCAAGCTTTATGAATGAAACAAACGTTCCATGCTTATGGCCTAAAACTTACTAATGTCCCAATACATTATGATAATAAAAGCACTATAAACCTCACAAAGAATCCAATTCAACACTCAAGGACTAAGCATATAGAAATTAGGCATCACTTCATTCGTGATCATGTGTAAAACAATGATATATGCTTAGAATTTGTCAACACTAGCAACCAAATAGCTGATATCTTCACAAAACCCTTGAATGAGGATAGATTTTGCACATTAAGGAGAGAATTGGGAATGATTATGCAAGATGAGTGCTAGGCACATAAGAACTAAGATAATTTTTTTGAGCAAAAATGATATACTAAGTGGGTTGATGAGTAAAAGTCATACCATGAGGCCCAAGAAACATGATCATATGGATTTCATGTATTAAACATAGTGTTTAACATGCTTTAGGCACACATGAAGTCATTCATACTTATCTAAGTTCATATATACACAAATTTATCATGCATTAATTTGCCTAAAACAGGGTTCCATGTATTTATTTTTATCCATAAATCATGTTTGAGTGATCAATTTAGCTTTATTTCAATTTCATGTAAATTTGACCTATCTAGACCTTTATTGGGAACTAAGTGATATTTGGACCATCTCATGCCTATTTGTACCCATATGGATGTTGCTTAGTTTGATCATGCAACTTTTATGCTTCTTAATATCCTTTAAACATGTTAGACACATGAACTTGTCTTGAATTTAAGGAAAGATCTCTACTTGCTCTTTAACTACATGCATGCTTAACATTTGATCTTAAGGAACTCAAGTGGTGATTTTACAATTTATAGAACCTTAACGGTATACTATGTTCCAAACATGCTCAAACATGTATTTGAAATTTGCTTCAAGTGTTAGTATGTAAAAACTCAATGCCTATGCACATAACTTGCTCATATATGCACATTCTCACTTAGTCATGAACTCCAGAGCTTTTAGGATTTGATTTGACTAAATCTTAGGAATCTAGTTGAAACTTAGGTTTTTCAAGCCTTAATAGACTTAAACAAACTTATTTGAAGTGTTGAAGCACTCATTAAATCAATGAAATAAACTTGAGTTATCAACTTGGACAAATGAAGTGGACTTAACCAAGTTTCTATAGAATTGTAGAACATTAGCATGATGGTGCCCCTTACCACTGGAATGCCGATATACTCCTTTAGATAAGAAGTTATAATTGGTTCTTTTCCATGAACCAGCATGATAGTACCCCTCATTACCATCATGGTAGTATACTATTCTAAAAACCTACTTAGAATAGGTTCTGTTTGATGTACTGTCATGCCGGCACCTACCCATGCTGTAATGTCGGTACCCTCATTTCCAAGTGCAATTGAAAAGGTGCCTGATCCTTCTTTCTCCTTGATATCCTTTCCCAAACTCCTTTTTCTCTCATTTTCTAACCCTAAACTTTTTCTTTTTCTTCAATTCAACATCTTCCATCCCTCAAAATCCTATTTTTCTCTCATCAATTATCTCCAAACTCACTCAATCTCTCATCCACCTCCTCATTTAACCTCACCCCACTCTCATCTTCTCCCTCATATGACTTTTTTTCTCTACAAAACCCCCATCCACTGTCATGCTGCCACTACTGTTGTTACACCTCTACCCTTAACCTGGCTTCCATCATATATACTCTTCTCTTCCTTATCCATCCTCTCTTCTTCCATCTCCTTCGTCTTCACATATTTCTAACCACCATGCCACCAAGAACCACTCATGGTTTAGCACCTTCGTGTTTGACCACTGTCTCTTTCCCACATGTCAAAATGCTTAAAGATTTGAGAAGTTTGCAAACTTAGAAGTAGGCACCGGCATATTCTATCCTTAGGAAGTGCTTGAAGAGTTTTGCATTCTAACTGTTCCTAAGGTCATCTCCAACCATATCCTTGACATCCTTTAGCTTCCCAACGAGGTACATAATGGTGCTCTCAAGTATTTCTATTATAATATGTTTATTTCTTTAGATGATTTGAGTTGGCCTAAGTTAAAAATGGATCCTAGTGATGAATTATGCTACACCATCTTGTATACTTATGTTTAAGGCATACTAGTAACCATGACTCTTGAGGGTATTTGTAGTCTTATTGGGGCTTCTATTGGGGGAATTGATGTTAATGTCAATTTTTATGGTGTTAAGTTCTATAAACGGGTCTTTAGATATAAGGGTATTAGAGGAAATTGGGGGAAGGCTAAGAATTTAGCTGTTATTCAACTTGACCTTAGGATTAAGATCTTATAGCATATTATGATCCATAACGATTGCCCTCATTGAGGCCAATAGTCAAATGTTACCTATAAAGACTTATGGATCCTCTATTATCTCCTCATGAACAAACAAATTAACTTCTTTAACATTGTGGTTTGGTGCTTTAAGCATGTCACAAATAACCTCTCTCAAGCTTCCTTGAGGTTTGGGAGGTTGGTTATTGAATTACTGATTCATAAGGGAGTTTAGTTCCTTACACCTCCTTGGGCAGCTTGAGTTAATCACCTTAAATTAGTTGACATCTATTAAGGGGTCTAGAAGAAGACTAGCAATAATTAAGTTAGAAAGAAACCCCTTCCTCCACTTGATCTTGGCTTTGAGCACAACCTACCAAAACCTATTGAATCTTATGATGAGCCAAGAAGTCATAATGGTCATGGTCCCTTTGGTGAGCCTATTGATCATGCTGCTACTCTTCCTCTTATAGGCTCTTCTCACTAACCTTCTCTTGACTTTAGATTTCCCACTTTTGATTGGGCTACTCCCTTAGCACCCCTTCTATTAATGCTTAAGGATGTTGTTTAATTAGCTTAGGGAGGACATTCACGATCACATTTATAGTGGGTTTCAAGGGCTTTACAGTCATTTTCAGCTAAATTATCATTGCCCTTCTTGCTCCTTTTCTCCTCCAGCTTAGGATGAAGATCCACCTACTGATTTAGTTGTCAACTGCAATTTATTTCTTATGTTGTTTTATGGACTTAGCCTTTGGCCACTTTATGTTTCCATTCTCATGTCTTTGTTAGATTTTGGTCTTTGATGGCCTTTGTTGATCATGCTAAGATCATTTATGTTTTCATGCATGGACTTCTTTATACTAAGCATGGATGCCTCCTATTTGTTTGATTAACTTTTATTGCTCATAGAAGTTGTTGTTGGTTGTTTTATTGATGGATTGCTCCTTTCGAGCCTTGCTGCTTCTTTATTCTTCTTTTTACATGGAGCATATCTTAAGACTTGGGACTATGCCAAAATTTTGACTTAAACTATATTTCTTCTTCATCACTTGGATCCTCCTCTTTTTTTATGACACCAAAGGGGAAGAAATATTCAAGTCATTAGAGAGTCAAAAGTATATCTAGTTGATTTGATAATAGTTGACTTATCTTAGCATATTGGACTTATCCTATATCTTGGCCTATCTTAAATCTTTGTAAGATTGATATATCCAATATGTGAAGTTATTAAGACATGAATTTTTTTTTTCACCCTAACATGTCAATACTCTCATTTTGCAAGCACTTGCTTAATCTTATTCAAAGGCTAATTATCTTGAAATCGATTGCTAAATTGAGGGGGAGCTCTTTAGTATATAAGGGTTT
This sequence comes from Lumnitzera littorea, assembly GCA_024138015.1. Taxonomy (NCBI): domain Eukaryota; kingdom Viridiplantae; phylum Streptophyta; class Magnoliopsida; order Myrtales; family Combretaceae; genus Lumnitzera; species Lumnitzera littorea. Next base: position 40,228,014 of record JAMXBB010000004.1, on the reverse strand, counting down.
TGTCCTCATCAAAAAGGGGGAGATTGTTAAATCGAAGGTTCATTAATTGATTTTGATGAGAAGAAAACAAAAGTGAATGATTAAACTTATTGTTTTTTGATTATATTGAGTTAATTAAATAATGGTCAAACATTTTTGAAGTTAGATTGCAAAGTGTAGTTAATCTTTGTGTTAAAGTTGATTTTAAGAGAATTTAGCTTATCGGCATGACAGCATAAGAAAGAATTGGCCTGACTATGTAAAGCCTTAGATAGCAAGAAGAAAAGCTTTTTGATCTCTATTGTTGACATGTTGGTCTTCTTGTTGGTAGTAGTCTTGCTTACTGTCATGAAGGTAAGAGGATGGTATTATCATGTTGGTAAGCTTATTTAAAGTAGCCATTGGGGTATTTAATGCACGATAATGTGACGAACTGAATGTGTTGATATAAATGCTCAACAACTCAACTAAAGAAGATTAAGAATTGATATTCTACTACAATCAAAAGACATTCTTTTACATTCTTTAGCTTTATTGCTTACAATTTGTCTCTTGTACTCTTTACTTGCAATCAAACAAGAGAGCCTCAGTGTATAGTATGTAAGACTTCTTGTATTTGCAATCTTGAGAGAGGAAAGCACTATACTTGAGATTATTGTGTGTGATAGTGATTTGTGCAAACTTGTGTAGCTCTTTGAGCATTGTATTAAGAGATTAATAAAGTGGTGTGAAGTCCTTGATTAGAGGCATTTGTGGGTTTATGGAGACTAGGGGGTGATCCAAACTTTATGTTATATTTAGGCTTAATCTTCTTTATCCTTATCTCTTTTAATTTCAACATTTATTATTAGTTTATCATTGTCTTGATCATCCTTGTTATTGTATTTAATATTCAATTTCGAAAAGAATTGCAATTTATCGTAAGAACTCAATTCACCTCCCCCTCTTGAGTTTAGCTTAGTATTCTTTAGAAATGTAAACTCATGCTATTTTACGAGTTGACTCATGATTTTGACTGCATTGCTTGAGGTGTTACCTTCACTTGATACCTTTCTCTTAAACTGAATGTAATTTCTCTTCAAGTGGCCTTTCTTACTAGAATGAAAATAGATTACTTCCTTCTTACTAGATTTGTGCTTCAATTTCCCTTGCTTAAGCTTAGACTACTCAGCTTTATTTGCTTTCTTAGTAATTAAATTATTAGTTCCACTGTTAGGCCTACTACTAAAATCAACCTAGGTCCATGCATTCTTGCATAAGGAAACCTTATACTTTCAGTACTACCTATCGAGATGTGGAAGTAAGTCTCTTTCCTCTCTTTCCCTCTTATTTCTCTTCAGTAATATCAATAGTCAATTAAGGTTTCTAAATCAAAATGTATAATGTGTTTCTTTTGTGTTTTGATGGGAAAGTAACAATTGCCTTCCTTTTGTTATTTTTTCTCTTCTTATAGTCTTTTACTCACAGTTATTTTCTTACCAAAATGTTGTAGTACAATTGCTATTTTAGTATGTACATACATTTGTTGTCAATTTTACTAATTTGATACCATGGATTTCTATCTTTTTATGAATCTACAATATAGTCCTCAAGCTAATTAGGTCTTTTTATATCTCTAATGACTCTATCCGTCTCAATTTTTCCTTTGTCTAAAAATACAACCTTATCCTCAAGGTTGTAATCTAAGTATGGCTAAAGAAACTGTTCATAGTCCTCCCACAATGTGTCTTCAATTGGTGAACCCTTCCATTGTACCAATAATTACTTGACCTTAGTGTCTCCTTTAAGAATCTCTTGAGTAATAATAACAAAAAGAGGCACTAATAATGGGCGATATGCTACTGAATCTAGTGGCAAATCGAAAAAAGGTAACTTAGACCCATGAACCTTCTTAAAGATAGAAACATGAAATACATTGTGTACTTACAAAAAAAGGTAGGAGTTCCCCTTCATAAGCATACATGCCACCTTCCTGATCACTTTATAAGGTCCATAATACCTTTTAGAGAGCTTATGTTGGTTACCCCATGTCATAGAAAGTTGTTTGTAAGGTTGTAATCTAACAAACACCATATATCCAAGATGAAATACCACATCAATTCATTCTTATTCCAATGGCTCATAAAAAAAGTACTACTTGTTGAGCTTGAAATTTTCTAGTTTTATTATTTTTCTTAACTCAATTAATATTAAATTTAAATCCATTTAATATTAACCCTCAACTTAAAGTTAAGAAAAACTTAATTTTCAATTTTTGAAAGTTTAGAGTCTTCACCCAACCAAGATTAGGAAAAAAAATGTGTTAAGTTAAATTGATTGGGTGGATTGATTTTAACCTAACCACTAGTCTACTAGAAAAACTAATTTTTAAAATGGTTTTTGAAAATCAAAGGTTTTGGATTCTAGGGCTACCTTATTAAACCTTAATCAAGTACCACTTTTTAATTTTTCGAAATTTAGTTTATCTTTCTATAATATCACTTCTAGTACGAAAGAATAAAAAATAAGATTAATTCTACTTATACACCAAAAAAAAAAAAGAAAAATAGAGTTTATTTACAAATAAGAAAATAAAAGATGAAGTTTCCCCATTTTAAGTTGCCTAATAGATGCTTACGTACCCTCTAATAAGAATCGGACTTTCTAGAGTTCATTTTCCAAAAACATTAGGTGTGTTGATTAATTTTACTTTTGAAAGACAGTCATGTTTAAATTTTAATTCATTTAATTTTATTTAAGAAAATTATGGGAATAAAAAAAGTCCTAATTTTTATGATTTATTTCTTTGAAAAATCTTAAAAAGCACTTAATTTTTGTAAAAAGGTTTATTTTAGCTTTTATTTTTGAAAAAATATTTTCTTAAGTGAGAAAATGGTTTTATTTACTTACGTAATTTTTTATATTTTTTATTTATTAGTATTTTTATTTTATTTTTGGCCAAAACAAAACAAAGCTTTCCCCTTTTTTCCCTCTATGGCCTTTATCCAACCATTGCCCTAAACATAATCAGCACCCCAATAGCTACTAAAGAGAGCTAATCCAGAGTTGATCGAAATAGAGAATTACATGAACTGCATTAGTCCATAACAAAGAAGATCACCAAATTTAATTAGAGACAACAAGAAATTGGTAGCCAAAGCCGTCAAACTGTTTCTTTCTAGTCAGGAGACTTAGTATAGATTCACCTCAATTGAGAGCGATTCCTGCACTTAAGACAAAGCAAACTATCTCCTCAAGCTAACGACCTATTCAAGGTCTTGAAGAAGATCAACTGTAACACCTACTAGATTGAGTTGCCTAACGACTATGGTGTCTCCTCTACCTTTAATGTGTCCGATTAGATTCCCTATCAACCAATAGAAAAAGACCCTATGAGTACCTTAGAAAAACGAGTAGAAACCGCTTCAGATTTGAGGACAAATCTTTTCAACCCTTAGGCAGATAATAGGAATCAACCCCCTGGATTGATCACAAGAAGCCGAGCTCGAGGACTTTAAGGGCTCATATGGAAAATACCAGCTCTAAGCCATAGCCGAAACGGGGACTTCTATCTCAATCCAACCTCTAACTAACTTGTTTGTCAGATCCCCACGTATATCCAACATGCACTTCCCCAACTACGAAGTCCTGACCTAGAAGGTAACCCAAGAAAGGATAGCCGAGCTGAGCTCTCCAACCGACCACTAGTGCCTAACTTTAATTCGGCTAACTTCCTAACTAGATCGATTGGCTCTCGACCTGATCCAGATCAAGTCGACCCTTGATTGTAATGCATTCTTGCTTTTACTTACGTTGCATCATATCCCTGTTGTCCAGCCACCAAGCCACACATGTCTTCTAACACAATGTTCTAGAATGATTCTTTCTTTTCCGTACTAAATATTCTTTGTTTCTTTTACCCCTTTTAGTATGTCTTATGTAACCTAGTGTAGAATACACTTTTATCTTTTCATACATGTAAAGCAACCCTAGTGAACGGGTATATAAACCTCCACTTTCTTGTATACGAGAATCATTCAACTTTCAATAGAGAATTATTCACCTTGAGCAACTTTAGTGTTCTCATTATCATTTGACTCTTATCTATTCCTTTTAGTAAGAAGTAGTGGCAAGTGACCCTTTAATTCGGATTGGTGTATCATATCCAACAGATTATTGTCCGAGTAGGATTGAGTGGTGTGTCATATCCATTCGATAACTGCTCGGACTTTTCTAGTCTTTTCTTTGTTTCTTTATAGTTCGCTTCGTTATGGTGCCTCTTTGTATGTCTAACCTTGTAGATGCATCATGAAGTCAAGGCATAAGAGATCATAATCAAGGTGAAGCTTCATGATCTCTTCTCTTACCTCTTAGACCCCTTCCAACAACTTCTTCTATAGAAGTCTCTCGTATTACTGACTAAGAGTAACTATATAGAGTGCCTCTTCAATAGATTGTCTTCTTTTCACAGTTTCCTTTAGTCTGACAACACGACTTTATAAGTTTGCATTGTTGGTCTCTAACTCTTTGATTTGCATTCAGACTCCTTATATTGCTCTTCAATTTTAGCCTTTAGGCTTAAGACTTCATCGGCAGTAAGGGTATGTGCTAACTTTTTGACAGCAAGGTCTTCCTGGAGCTTTCTTGCCTCCATCTCAGCCCTTATCCTTGCATTCTCGATAGTAGCAATCTAGCCCCCAACACTCTTATTTCTTCTTCTACAGCTCCTCCTTTAAGCCTTCAGACTCTTTACATTGCTCTTCAATTTTGGCCTTTAGGCTCAAGACTTCATCGGCAATAAGGGTATGTGCTAACTTTTCAATAGCAAGGTCTTCCTGGAGCTTTCTTACCTCGATGGCGACAGTCTAGGCATTAGAAGCATTATATGCATCTTCGATTTTCGACAACAATCACTTAGTATGATGAGTAAAGGAAGTTACTGAATAGAATACATAGACTGCTATGGATCTTAGCTTCTTAGTTTCTTTATCGGCTTCATCCAAAGCTGTCAGAATGTCGCTGCTTATTTGAAAATGAAAAGGAATATTAGCAACTGAGTAAATTCAATAGTTAAAGGATAGATATGAATACTCACGTCATATAACTTAGCTGCAATATGAGCCTTATTGCAACTGCTAACCTTGCCAATAACCCTTTTGGCAATCTCTCTAACCTTTAGAAGAATAATTCCTTCCATTAAAGCCAAAAACTTTGTCTGATCTCCTATGGTCGAGTCGGTATCTAAAATGTTGTGGCTCTAACAAGGGGTAAAGTACTTGCTTACCTCCTTGTTAGCGACGAGTTCGGCACTGTATGCCAAGAGCTTTGGACCACATTGTGTCCTTCGTCCTCTCATCCAAAACCCTTGTACCTTTTAGCGGGTGGTTAACTGGCGAGTTCCTTCCCTAACCTCTTATCAGCTCTTAGCGCTGCCTCCAACACCAACAACAACCCTTCGACAACAATAGCTTCTTCAATCTTACTGCTGAGTTGGGTCTCTCGACTACCCTTTCTCAGCTCAACAGTAAGTTAAATACTTTTGATCAAAGGCTCACCAGAATGAGCGACCTCGACCGGCATTGTCTTCTTACCCTCCTTCCACCTCTCGATTGGTTAGGAGGTTTTCTTCTATACTGCCACTTGCTTTGATGTATCTTCCTTTGCCGTCCTCTTCACAATAGTAAGCCAAGTAGCAGTGGGTATTGTGGTCACCCTTTTACCAGCTTTAGATTTTTTGGCTTTGGCTTGGACCAGTAGTTTGGTAGGATTTATCTCGCCAGCACCCATATCTACAACATGAGTAAACAAGTTAATATTAACGTAGGGGAAAAGAATAAAATTACACTTTTCATGCTGAGGATGCTTAATGGTAACAATTCTCCCTCCAAGTCACGAAAATGACTTCCTTTTTCTAAATATAATCGGTATGATGGTAACTCATTAGCGTACCTTCCTTTTTAGAAAAGATTAGCTCTCTACTTCCATAACGCCATATAATTCTCTCGGCATCCTAAAAGAACATTTTGTTCCTCCTCCTCTCTTGAATTTTCTTCATCGTTACTGCATCATTCAGCATTAGTTCTATCCTTCATGCGGATTAGCTCAGTCCATTGAGTCTAAAAGTCCAACTCCTCGATAGGTACTATTGATACAAATTTGTCATGCCACTTGTAGATCTTGGACTTTAACCTATCCATGAACTTACACTTGTACCTTATAGTAGTAAAGTACTACTCGTTAGGTTACCTCCTAATCGTAAACAAATACTAAAACAGTTGAGGTATAGCCCTGACTTCAACTTCTTCACAAACTATTTCAAAAGCTATTAGAAGCTGATATGTGTTAGGTGAGAACATACTCAACACCACTCTAAAGTAGTTGAAGAAGCCCTTCACAAAAGCTGAGAAAGGAAAGCATAACTTAAAATCTAAATATTTTAGGTATAGTGGAATTCATGCTCTCTTGGGAAACATACCCTCTCCTTCTCTCTCAGCTTCCTCAAATTCTACGTTCCAGGAAGATCTTGCCAATACTGGTTATATTTCGTTGCAAGGACTTTATTGGTAGAACTGGTAGCTCCATCTGGAGAGTTGCAAAAGCAAGCTATGTTGTTGTACAAATATTTCATTGAGGATCTCCTTTCTTTGTCCTTAGGATAATTATCCATAGCAAGAGTGTTTATTCGAGTGAGTTTATCCTACCTTTCCTCAACGCTGTCGGTCAAGCTACTAGAGGAACATGCCATCTCGCTTCTTCTTTTGGGGGAAGAAGTGGCCTCAATTTCTATCACTTTGGAATTAGAGAGGATAAGTCGACGGACTATGTTGTGAACCATACTTGAATGGTTATAAGTAACAATATCACAGAAGTTGAAGAATGTGAGATTGAAATTGAGAAAGCAAATGAAAGTTTGAGATGCAATTGAAGAAATGTATTTTGATTGTGAACAATCCTTTAAATACAGACAACTTACCTTCGTAACTACAAATTTGTTTTTTATGGTAATGATGCGTTGATTTGATAGTGGTGTAGATTGTTGACGTGTGTTTCAAGAAAGAAATTTGACGATTAACAACTTTTTGATAGTCATTAGGCTTGTGGCGTAATGATGATTGAGGCGACAGGTGTCATACCTCTTACTTTTTAGTTTCTTGAACAGGTGGAAATTTGAAAGTTATGACTTTTCGATTAAGATGTGAACTATCTTCCTTCCCAACTCACTCGGCATCTAAAGAACTACTTCCCACTCGGCCTCTAATGCATTATGTATTACTCTTTTTGTTGAATTCTTGAACACGGGAATGAGGGGGCAAATATTAATAGTCAGTTTTCGTCAACTCAGCTTGACAAGCATTGATATAACTCCACTTACTTGTCCATTCGGCTGCCGACAAGCCAAGTAATTTATATTCTCGACACCTCGCCAAGTAATTGATCCTCTCGATATTTCGCTAAGTAACACAGATCTATTCCTAATTTAAATTCAAGTTCATGGCACAAATAGTTATCATAAGTACAGTTATATTGCGTAACTGCTTGATCTCCCTACATTTCAAGGAAGGTGTTTAATCAAGAAGCTTCCACGTGTCTTGGTAGTTATTCTAATAATTGCTCGTTCAAACATGATAATCTCCTATAAATACGGGAAAGAAACTCTGTAAGAGACATATGATAGCTCTTAACCACTTACTTTGCTTTACTTTCCTCATTCTTGGTTACCAACTTAGGCATTAGAGTGGCCTCCCTAGATTGGCCTTAGTACCAAGCAATTTTCTTGTCTTGTAGGACATTTCGAACCTCCAAAAATCACCAACAACAAAAGCTATTTAAATTTTCCTAATCTATTTTAAATTATTTACTTCTTCTTCTTCTCTTTTTTCTTTTCTATTTTTCTAAATTATCTATTTTTTTGTACTTTTTAAAATTTTCTATTTTTGTACTTTTTTAAATTTTCTTTTCTTTTCTTTTCTTTTTTGTATTTTTCTAAACTAGGACCCTTTTTCCCTTTTCTAAAAATTTCTAAAATTATTGAGGGTTAAAAATGGGATGTCTACAACTGCTCCTTTTTGTTGTAAAGTTTGAGCAAAACTTTGTTACAAAGATAAATGGAGGCACCATTTTTGCATTGGAAATGAATTTTCCCTAAGAAGCGCTACAACTAGCTAGCTATCCTAAGTCAGATCTATTAGGGATTTGTTGAAAGAAATATAATGGCACTTTTGGAGTTGATTTAGACCTTAGAGTGAGTTTTAAAAGGGTTTAGCACCTTAAGAGCTAGCTAGAACCCTAAAAGATACTAAGAGGAAGGTAACACTCATATAGGCTAGTAAGAACCCTAAATAGAAATGTAAAATGGGATAGCGATCTTTGAACTGGCTAGAACCCTAAATGAGAACCTACTTGTACTCTTATGACCTGACTAACCTAGGTGAATGGGCAAAGTGCTCTTTAAGTTGGCTAGAACCCTAAATGACAACCTGGTTATGCTCCTTTAAGCTGACTAACCTGGGTGAATGGATGAAGCGCTCCATGAGCTGGCTAAAACCCCAAATGATAACCTGAAATGGGATAGCACTCCTTAAGTTAGGTAGAACCCAAAAAGAGATTGTGAGGTAGGACAGCCTTCCTTGAGCTAGTTAGAACCTAAAAAGAGATTATGAGATGAGTAAGCATTCCTTGAGTTAGCTAGAACCCTAAAGAGAGATCAAGAAGGGACAATGCTCCTTAAGATGGCTAGAACCCTAAAAAGAATCAAATCAGGACAACGTTCCTTAAGTTAGCTATAACCTTAATAAGAATCAAGATGAGCAGCACTCCTTGAGTTGGCTAGAACCTTAAAAAGATGAGATGGATCAACGCTCCTTAAGTTCACTAGAACCTTAAAAAGATAAGACAGGTCAGCACTCCTTGAGCTGCTAGAATGCTAAAAAGATGAAAAGAGTTAGTAGTCCTTAAGTTAGCTAGAATGCTAAAAAGATGAGATGGGTTAGTACTCCTTAAGCTAGCTAGAACCTTAAAAAAATGAGATAGATGGGACAGTGCTCCTTAAGCCGGCTAAAACCCCAAAAAGATGAGATAGATGAGACATTGCTCTTTGAGCTAGCTAAAACCCTAAAAAGATTAGATGGGTTAACGCTCCTTAAGCTAGTTAGAACCATAAAAAGATGAATGGGTTAGTGCTCCTAAGCTAGCTAGAACCCTAAAAAAATGAGAAGGTTCAATGCTCCTTAAGCTAGCTAGAACCTTAAAAATATGAGTAAGATGAGACAATACTCCTTAAGCTAGTTAGAACCCTAAAAGAAATTATGAGATGGACATGTGCTCCTTAAGCTGACAAGAACCCTAAAGAGAATGCAACATAAGACTATGTTCCTTAAGCTTGCTAGAATCTTAAAAGAGATAGATGGGACAACGTTTCGTGAATTGGTTAGAACCTTAAAGAGAATGTGGCATGGGATAACACTCCTTGAGTTGGCTAGAACCTTAAAGAGAGTGCAGATTTGTAAGCATGCCTTGAGTTGGCTAGAACCCTAAGGATAAATTGATGAAGGATTGAAGAAGCAAAGGAAGGAATATAACCAATATGAAAGACCTCTTTACTTGAAAAATTTACAAATGAGGAATCTAGTAAAAACCACTTATTACAAAAAAGGCATCAAAGATAAGGTCTCTTGATTTGAAAAAAAAAAAAAAAAAGAGTTAGTAGACAACAAAAACTACATCATGAAGAATGACCAAGACTATTATGGTTAACTTAAAAGGTGTGATCACATTAAAAAGGAAGTATGTGACATGAATTGAAAGCTTGGCTACTCGGGTCAACATGGACTTGAAAAATGGATTAAAATAAAAACTTGTAACAAGCCTTTACTTTCTCTCTCTCTTTCTTTCTTCTTTTATCTTTTTCTTTTTGTCTCTCTCTCTTTTTTTTTTTTCTTGAAAGTTTGCTAATGGGTATAAATTCTTATTTAAGGAGCAAGTGCTATAACCATCCCCTTCTTTGGTAACCACATAGGGCATCTCAATGTCTCTTGACCTTAATGCTAAGCTTCATGGCAAGGCCTTATGATTTCAAGCATTTCTTTCTTAGGGAAAAGGTAACTTATGATGAGTCTAGTCGAAGAGGACTTCCCTACGCACTTTCGGTCTAGATTTCACTCTTGACTACTGTTCTAATTATTATAGTCCAGTTTATAAGTGATATACTTTGATAAATCAGTTAAGTCTTTTTTAGTTCAACATTGTAAATTTAGGCTTTTCATTAGATTGTCTCAAGAGGGATTAATGAGAAGGCCCACATTGAAGGATTTACTTATTCAACCTGAGTGTATAAGTTAATAACCTTTAGGAGGAAAATAGAATGTGCTTGCCTCAGCTTCAAAAATAATTTTTATTAAAGATAAATTATCTTCTAAGATTAAAAGAACTTTTATTGATTGTTGGAGGTATTATGGGTAGGAAGGCCTTATGTAATTCATGATGGGTAAGAAGGTTTTCTGTTTGTGATTTTAAAGTGTGATTTGGAGTAGATATGGAAGTTTTGTGTTTTTAGGCTAGGAATGTGATTTAAGCCTTACGTTTTCTAGGCCATCTTTGGTTAGGGCTTTTCTCTTACATATAAGCACAATTTTGAAGGCTTTCTTTTCTTTTTTTTTTTTTCACTTTTCTCCTTCTTTTCTATTTATTACTTTGCCCCATTATTTCTTACTCTGCTCTCTTTTCTTTAGCCCTAAGAGTGATTATCTTTATTGCTAAGTTTTTATCTTTAAGAGATTCAAGGCCTTAAATCCATACATTCCTAATGTATAGGCTTGGGCAAGGTAAGTGTAAGCTTAGGGTGTTTGAAAAGGAATTAGCTTTTCTTCGTTTCAAAGAAAATAAATTATTAGAAATGGAAGTCATCTTCGAATTAATGTTACTGAAGCAAGCACAAACCAATTTTATTCTTTTCTCTTAATCAATGACCCTAACCTTCGAATTGCCTCATTGTAAGGTGGTTCTTAACAAGGTTTAAATTTGAAGATTTCTCCAAATTAGTCAAATGGGGTTAACAATGGAAAGTTGTGTTTAGGATTTGAAAATGAATGCCTAATTTCATTTTAATCTGCATATTAAATTCAAATTGGAACTCCTTTAAGGAATGAGTCTAAAGTATCCTCATCATGATGATACTCAACACTCAAGGTGTTTAAGGTTAGTATGTAGCATATATTTTGCCTCTTTTTATCTTAAACCTTTTAAAAGTGAGTTACCAATTCTTTAAAGAGGAATCTATATTTATTTGTCCCAAGGTAGAGATTGACTTAGCCCTCCAGTTTCTCAAAACATGCCTCGATTTTGATACTTTTCACTTAATCTGAGTTTAAAACTCAAGTTGCATTTGACTTCATGTTTTGACTAGGCTCATGGTTAGGCTTTTCTTATTGGACCAACGATTTTGGCTTGGTTAAGCTATCTTGATGGGCTGAGGTTTGTATTTGGTTTGGCCTTGATGGGCTGAGGGTTAGTATTTAGATTGGCTACCTAAATGGGCCAAGGAGTTTATGCTTAGGTAGACTATCTAATGGGTCAAGTAGCTTTGTGTTTGGATTGAACCATAAGAATTTGTAACTGTTAGCAAATTTCTTCTTCTTCTTCTTCTTCTTCTGTTGTTTTTTAAGAGAGAAAGATAGGGCTTTATTTTATAGAAAACAAGAAATCTAATTACAAATAAGGATGGTGATTTTAGGGTTTTATTTACAAGTATATGGGATTTTTTTACATTTCCCTAAGTGAGAGAGAACAATGGTTAGATGAATGCTTATTGAAGGACTATTTACAAAAAGGGAAAAACTAAAGAACAAAGAATAATATGCTAAAGGAAAAATTTATTATTATGATAAAAAGAAACAAAGAAAGGGAGCTTAACACTTATTCTCAATGAAACTTAATATTTATTCAAAGTCTTTTAACTACATCTAAAGTCCTTAATCTAGCTTTTGCAATTAGGTTACAATTTTGTCTAACATCTTTAGGGCCCAATCCATGGTTTTTTCACTTTTTTCGACTTGGGCCAACAAGGCTTAGTTAGAGGCTTCAGCATGTCTAGCCCTTTGCTTTCAATAGGTTTAGCTTGATGCAACTATTCATAGATTATTAGGGCATCTAGTAGCCTATTGACTCCTTAATTGTTCACTTATTGGTTACTTGCCATTATTTGTAGGATGAGATATTTTGAGGATAAGAATCATTTATTTGATGAAACAAAAGAATGCACACGGAAGCATGTAAATGCCAAAACCATTGGGTTAATACATCATTCCTTAAGTTGCAACCTTATTGTTTGATTTGGTGTTTTTAAAAAAACTAGTTACGTTTCTGAAACTTTTAAACATTAGTAGGGTTCCAACTCTTAGGAGTAGTGTATTAGCTCAAGGTTGAAGGGAAGAATATGCAATTAGGGTATGTTCTAAAGGTCCTTAAGCTCTGTGACTTTATGAGTTTTCAAGGAAATAGCTTGTTGATCACGTCGAAGCTTAAGTGGGTTAGCTTGGTTGGCCTCGGAAGGTGGTTACCCAATAGCATCTTAAGCTTACACAATGGCCCCTCTCTTAGGTTCTTAAGACGGCTTAAGTTTAACCATATCTATCTTGCATCCTTGATGCAATTATTCCCCCAATATTCTAAGTATGATGCATTCAAAAAGTGAACTTAAACAATTAAAACAAAGTATATTTACATGAAATGAATCATAAAAATAAATAAAATAACATTGGGATTTTGAAAGGAAAATTTGATTTCTAAAGGTTTTTAAGTAGCTAGCCCTCTTGACATCCCTAGTAAAGTCGTCAAGCTATCGAGCTTGGAATTTTTCAGTTTTTTTTTTTTTATTTTTCTTAACTCGATTAGTATTAAACTCTAACCTATTTAATACTAACCTTCGGCTTAAAAATAAGAAAAACTTGGTTTTCTATTTTTGAAAGTTTTAAGTTGCCATCCGACTAAGATTGAAAAAAAAAAATGGGTTAGGTTAAATCAATTGGGTGGATCAATTTTAACCTAATTGGTCTACTAGAAAAAACAATTTTTAAAATGGTTTTTGAAAACCAGAGGTTTTGGATTTGGGAACTATCCTATTAAACCTTAATTAGGTACCACTTTTTAACCTTCTGAAACTAAGTTTATCTTTCTAAAATATTGCTTCTAGTGCGAAAGAATAAAAAATAAGATTAATTCTACTTACACAAAAAAAAAAAGAAAAATAGAGTTTATTTACAAACGGGAAAATAAAAAAGAAGTTTCCCTCTAATAAGGATTAAACTTTTTGTAGTTCATTTTCTGAAAAAATTAGGTGTGTTGATTAATTTTACTTTCGAAAAATAGTCATGTTTAATTTTTAATTCATTTAATTTTATTTAAGAAAATTTTAGGAATAAAAAAAAACCTAATTTTAATGATTTATTTCTTTGAAAAATCTTCAGAAGCCTCTAATTATTGTAAAAAGGTTTATTTTGGTTTTTCTTTTTGAAAATATTTTTTTAAAGTGAGAAAATGGTTTTATTTATTTAATTATTTTTATTTTTATTTTATTTATGGCCAAAACAAAACAAAGCTTCCCCCCTTTTTTTTCCCTTTATTTCTATTTTTTTTTTTTTTTGCTCTCTCTCTTTTTTTATTTTATTTTATTGCAATAGAAATGTATAATACAAAAAAAAAAGAAATAATAACATCAACTAAACAAATAGAAATAAAGGGAATGAACATGAGGAGACCAATTTATACTAATCTTTACTTGAACAAGCTTAGAAATTTCATCAATGGAGGAATTGGATCAAGATTGAACAATTAATGTGATCTCAGAATTTCAAGAAATAATCTTGATCCAAGTTGTAATTTAAAGATATCAACTGGTGTGCTTGCTCAAGAATCAAGAAGAAGCTTTGATTACTTCCTTAGTAACTAGATTCAAAGATTCAGAGTAGAGCTAAAATAAGGGAAAAAGAACATTTTCAATTTTCGTGCATCAATCTAGAAAGGTTAACAACTGCATTTGGACTTGTTTTAGGGTGGAATGCCAACTAGGCCATATAATCTACACAATTTCACCATGAACTTAGTGAAATTGTATAGAAAAATAAACCAAAAAGGCCTTGAACCTAGCTACTTAAGCAGGAAGAACACGAGAAAACAGGAGAAAATTTAAGAAAGAGAAAGAAACTGGACATGGTCAACCAATTAGAGGCCAATACATGTCCTTGCTGGCCCAAAATAGGACAAAAGGTGCTTACATGCCTAAGTTGATAATCGAACCTTAGACTAATTGTATGTGTACATGTTGTCTTTCCATTAGCTTGTTGGGTTATTTCTTGTCCATACATATAATCAAATTGTATATATGGATTAGATCAGCTTAGGCTAGATTTAAATTTAAACCGAGGCCTAAAATTCCCTTTGTTATTTAACACTTAAATGCTAAAACTATTTAAATTTTCCTATCTTGTTTTAAATTATCTGCTCCTTCTTCTTCTTCTTCTCCTTTTCCTTTTTCTTTTTATTTTTTAAAATTTTCTAGTTTTTTTTACTTTTCTAAATTTTCTATTTTCTTGCATTTTTCTAAATTATAATCCCTTTTCCCTATTCTAAAATTTTCAAAAATTACTGGAGGCAAAAATGTAGTGTCTGTACCCTTGACATGGAATGAAATAGTTAATGGCATTCGTCCATAGGCCATTTCAAAAGGAGTTCACAAAACTCCTTCATGAAAGGAATTGTTGTACGCTTACTTAGCCTAAGTAAAAATCTAACCTAATCACTTGGATGCTCCATAACATAAGCTCTTAAGTATTGTTGTATAGTATTATTCGAAACTTCAATTTGCCTGTCCATTTGCAAATGATAAGTACTACTATAAATCAATCTAATACCATATAATCTAAACAATTATGTCAAGAACTTACTAACAAAAGTGAGATCTTGATTTTTGACTATAGATCTAGGAAATCTATGTAAATGTACCACCATGTCTGAAAACAATGTTGCTACTTTTATGGCTATAAAATGTGAATCTAAAGGACCCAAATTATAATACTTTGAAAGTCTATCTACCATAACAAAAATCATAGTAAATCCTCCTGATTTTGGTAGGCATGTAATAAAATTCATGTTAAGATCTTCCTAAATCTACTCTAGTATGGGAAATGAAGATAACAATCCAGTTGGAGCTCTAGCTACATATTTTATTTGTTGTCATTCTTTACAATTTCTAACATATGTCCCCACTTGAGATCTCATCCCTTCCCAAAAAAATCTGTAGCTAGTCCATTGTATGTTTTTAAAACCCTAAAGTGTCTAAATCTAAGGCATTGTGATATTCCTACAACAATTGGGGAATAAGTATAGAAGATGGCACCAAAAAAAGCCAAAGTCAAAGATATAGCAATCCATTCTTCTAAGATAAATCCCACTTGAACTGTTGTCCTTGTTGCAAATCAAAAATAATTTTTAAAAACTCTGATAAATGCTGATATTCCTCTTTTAATCTATAAACTAGTGCAACTATAAAAGTAGAAATAGCATGAATGGAAGCATCCTCATGTTGTCTACATAATGCATTAGCCAATATATTCTTAGACCTTGGTTTATAAACAATTGAGTAGTTGAAGCCTAATAATTTAGTTAAAAATTTTTGTTGCTCGAATGTTTGAATAACCTAGGTGAGAATCTCCTTAATACTGTGATGATTAGTTTTGATAATGAAATGAGCACCCAATAGATATTGCCTCCATTTATGAATTGTTTCTACTATAGCATGTAGCTCACGAACATAAGTGGAGGCTTTACATAAACAAAGGGTTAGCTTCTTACTATAAAAAGAAATGGGCAAATTATTTTAAAGAAGCACTACCTTTACACCAGACCTAAAGCATCAGTTTTAACCATGATCTATTTGCTAAAATTCGATAATTGTAAAATAGGCATTGTAACTTGATATGAATTCGTCTAAGGGCTAATAAGGCCAATTGCAAAGGTAAGCCTAAGCTTATAGAAAGCTCGAAAAATGAAATGGGAACCGCGTGAAAATAGGAAAAGTAAGTAAGCAATCCCTCCAATAGCTTCAAGGATATGATACGTTAAGAAACTTTCGAGAACTCACGGCTTAATCCAATGTAGGTACTTGTCACCTAGCCTTACGTAAGGGTTAAGATAATAGTTAAGTAAGCAAACAAGCTATGAGCAATGTTTGTGAAAGGAGAAGTGTTTATTCAATATTAGAAAAAGTAAGATAATTTGCAACTACATGTATAGCAAGTATTTATACTTAAAAAGTTAGGGTATCTTACCTAAAATAAAAAAGGCTAAAAGGGTAATGATCGAAATAAGTACAATATAAGGAATATCTAAAGGGTATAAATGAAAATACAGCAAAAATGGGTATCTTGTACAAAGGATTTTGTCATATGTTTACTTGGATATGTGGCTCTCTATGGATTTTTGGCTTTCTAATAGAAAAAGACAAATTGTATGTTCAGGTTAGTGATTGTTAAGCTAAGGTGTTGAGTAGAGGTGGTAGGTCAACTGTATCGAGTAGAGTAGATGATTTTTTCAAGGAGAATTCAGCTTGGATGTCTTTAGAATGGCTCAAATTTAGGTTAGTTGAGTAGATGGTCAAATGAGCTGAGCTACTGTTTAAGTGCAGTTCGAGTTGGTAACTAGAGATGGTTGGTAAGTACAAGAGAGTTTGGTTTGGCCAGGGCATCGAGTCGAAAGATTGCAGTAGTTCAAATTGCCCAAATGTGGTGCATGAACAAAGAATTCGTCTTACTATGCTTTCTAATCTGTGGGCTGGGCTCGAGTTAAGGGTCTGGTGCTTTGATTCCTATCATCCTCGCCAAGTTGATTAGGATTTAGGACCAAATTTGACTGGTCTTCATCCAAGCTCTCCTCAGGTTGGTAAGGGCTAAGATCGATAACATTAAATACGTCTAATACTTCGAGGTCTTCTGTAAGCTTTAGTAGGTATGCATTGTCATTGATCATTTAGAGTACCTTAAGTGGTCCTTCAACTCTAGCAAACAGCTTGTTCTTCCTCTTATTTAGGAACCTCTCCTTGCTTAGATGCAACCATACTTAGTTACTAGGCTGAAATTGCTTGGTCTTCCTTCCTTTACCTCTTTGTTTCAGTTTTTGGGCAACTTAATCAATGTGTTAACCAACTTTTTAATAGATCTACTGGATGGATTGAGCTCTGGTCCTTACTTCTGGATCTTTTCAGTTAGTAGGCAGCATTAAGGTGTAATTAAGGGGCAGTTTAGGGTTGAAACCATAAGCGACCTCAAATGGGTTGTACCTAGTGGTGGCATGTACTATTTTGCTATCAGCAAATTCAATCACAAGCAGGCAAATGTCCTAATTAGCTAAGTTCTTTCCTATTATAGCTCGAAGCAGTGAACTTAGGGTATGGTTAGTTTTGGTATAGGGCATAAAATGTGCCATTTTGCTGAACTTATCTACAACAACCATGATAGAATCTTTGCCTCGGGTAGTTCGGGGTAATCCAAGGATAAATTCCATACTTAGGTCAACCCATGATTTGGTCAGAATAGGTGAAGGCATTGTCTTCTCTTGTTCTGCTCGACTTTTACTTCCTTTTAGGTGGTACATCCCTCAATCACACAATACATGTCTCATTTCATCCTAAGTTAGAGGAACCTATCATTTAGTAGCTCATATATCCTTTATTCTCTAAAGTGCCTAGAAAGTCCTCCATAGTAGGCTTCCTTCACTTGCAATTCTCTTATTGAATAGGTCGACACACATAATTTGTTACCTTTGAACAAATAGCTATCCACCATACGGTTCTCATCTACTGCCTTACCTTCTCTACAATGCTTATATATGGGGCCAAAACGAGAATCATTCTGATACTGTTCCTTAATACTTACAAACCCTAGCAATCTAGTCTACAAGTTAGTGAGAAGAACATGTCTTCTCGACAATGTATTAGTAGCTACATTATTCTTACCTTGCTTGTAGTTGATGGTGAAATTAAATCCTTGTAGAAATTTAATCCATCGAGCTTGGAGTTTGAAAAGCTTCGAATGGCTTGTAAATATCTTATGGTCTGTGTATATGACAAACATGAAGAGCTAAGATTAAGGCCAAGAGTTCTTTGTCATATACAGAATAGTTTGATTGCACTCCTATCAGCTTCCCACCATGATAAGCAATAGGTCAACATTCTTGCATTAGCACAACTCTAATGCCAACACTTGACACGTAGCATTTAAACTCAAAAACTCTTTCAAAGTCTAGTGTAACGAAGATTGGGGTAGAGGTCAACCTTGCCTTCACCTTGGCAGAACTCCTCTCCTCTTTCTCTCCTCATTTAAAATCCATATTCTTCTTCATTAACTCAGTTAGGGGCACTATTATGGTACTGAATCATTGGATAAAGCATTAGTAGCATAATGCTAATCCATGGAAACTCCTCACTTTAGTAAATGAGGTTAGGGTTAGCCATTCAACAATGGATCAAACCTTCTCTTCATTAACTTTCAACCCTTTTTCACCAATTACATAACCTAAGAAGATCACTTCTTTTTGATAGAAATAACATTTCTTCATGTTTTCAAACAATTTCTCTGCTTAGAGGACATTAAAAATAGCTCGGAGATCATCAGTATGCATTGCTAGGTTAGCACTATAGATAAGGATGTCATCAAAGTAGACGATGGCAAACTTCCTAATTAGATCCTTCAGAACATGATTCATCAGTCTCATTAAAGTGCTTAGGGCGTTTCACAATCCGAAAGGCATGACCATCCACTCGTATAAGCTATGTTGGGTCTTAAAGGCAGTTTTCCATTCATCCCCTTGTCTCATTTGAATCTAATGTATCCTAATGTCATGTTAATCTTATTGAACACTCTCACACCACTCAGTTCATCTAACATATCATCTTGCCTCATGATGAGATATTTGTACATGATCATAATCTTGTTGACAACTCTACTATCTATACACATACGCTAAGTGCCATCCTTCTTCAACATAAGCAATGTAGGCACAAAATAGGGGCTAAGGCTCTCCTTTACATATCCTTTTTCTAGCAGCTCATTGACTTGTCTCTAATGTTCAGCATCTTATTTGAGGTTTATTTGATAAGCAGGTATGTTCAGTAGGGCAACGTTAAGTATCAAGTTAATGCAGTGTTCAATGCCTCTATAAGGGTGTAATCCTTCAGGCAACTGTTCTAGGAATAAGTCCACATATTCATTTAGTAGCTCCTTGACTTCTAGGGGTAACTCAACTTACTCCTTCAATTCTAATAATTGCCTGACCAATAGAGAAGTTAGCATGCCTTCTTCAATCCTCAAGCCATTTCGGCTTGTAATTTACTTACTTAAGTTAGGGTCATGGGGTTCAAGGTGATCTTCCTACCTTCATTCTCAAATACATAGGTGTTCTTGAAACTATAATGAATAACCCTCCAATCAAAAAGCTAAGGTTTACCAAGTAATATACGTGATGTACACATGGGTAATACATCATAAGGAATTTCATCAAAGTAATTGCCAATGGAGATTAGTAGCAATACTTGCTGGATGACATGTAATGCTCCCTTCTCATTCAGCTAATGTCACTTATATGGTTTTGGATGTAAAATGGTAGGTAGCTTGAGCTTGTTAATCAAGTTGGAAGAAGCCACACTGGTGCAACTCTTACTATTTACTATAAGAGCACAAACTTGCCCATTTAACTTACAAGTGATGTGGAATAAGTTCTCTCTCTACTCCTCCTCAACAGATGGCTCTATACTCATTATACATTAGATAAATGATGGGTTATCGACTGTTGGTCGAATCACTTACGTACACCTTAGAAGCCTCTAGTCCCTCACTCAAACGATTCATTTCCATCAACTCGTTGATGACGAGAGAATATATACTGAAGGAGGATGGTTGAATTCCCTAAGGACAACTGGTGGTTATACTATGCTCTGTTCATGTGCCCATGCTGACAATCCTCTAGTTAAGAGCTCTGTACCGAGTAATCTAACTTACAGCTGTCGAGAGTTCCTTACTAAGTAAGGAGAGCTAACCTTCCCCTTTTCGAGTTTTCTCTCCCGGCCTACTCCTAACTCTCATGGCACCCTTATATGTTTTGGCACCTTTGTCACCTCAACATCCTAATCTCTTTTGCCTGTTTTGCTCAAAGAACTTTGTACGGAAGTAGTATTGCACCGTTACTTGTCATCTTTATCTAACATTATACTACTTTTCAATTTTTGTCTTTTATCCTTTTTACCCTTTTTCGTATGTACTAGGAACCCTCTTTTTGTATATGCCTTTTTGTAATTTATGTATTTATGTTGTTGCCCTTAGAACTTACCATAAATAGTCCCTTCTTCTTGTAAGTCGAAATTATCTAATCTTACATCAGAAAATAGACATTGAATATTCTATTCTTACGAGACAACCTCTCCAAGTCCATTTTTCAAACACTCTTATCTAATCTTGCCTAGTAGCTTAAGATTAGTGGCAGGTTGACCTTAACATTAACTTGTGCGTCATATCAAGTGAAGTGTTAAGTCGTATTGTGTTCATTGGTGAGTCATATCCTCCGAACAACTTCATGTTAGCTACTCTAGTCCACTGTCAACCTTCTCACTCATTTTTCTTCAATATTTTGAAGGACCCATCAATTTCTTACTTCCTACAGTAAGTCCTAGTGATAATTGAGCTCCTAAGCACATCATATAACCCTAGTAACAGAGCTTAAGGTTGAGACTAAGAGTTGTATGGTATTTATTTATATGTAAGGATTTCTTATATGGAGAGTACTTTCAAAACCTCGTTGTGAGAATGTCAAATCATAGTGTTCAAGGAGAACTGAATGATGCTAAGAGTGATGCTTATGGTCGTAGTTGTATGACCTAACAAACACCGCGTATTACTAATGAGCAAATACAAGATCTTACTGCTATTGTAGCTAGCTTAGCTGTCTCTATAAACAAAGTTTTAGGACTGGATTGCATGAGAGAATTGCTGAGTAAAGCTAAGAGATGAGAGATAGGCCGAGAAGGTAGATGAATAAACGAGCACCAAAAGCCTTTCCAATGAACCAAGCACCGCGGTATCGTGCCTACAAAGCCGTGAGAAGAAGATTGGAGTTGGACAAAGTGGAAGAGTATGAAGAAGAAAAGGAGCAATATGTTGGAGTTGACAAGCGTGAGCTTAGAGCTCTTAGGGGAACCGAAAACCTTAAGGTATAGATTTCAAGCTTCAACGGGTCTTGAAATGTCATCGACTACTTAGACTATGAGGAGAAGATCGAAAAAATATTTGACTTTTATGATTATGAAGACAATATTCGTATTTGAGTGGCTGCATTAGAATTTTCTGGGTATGCAACAATGTGGTGGAAGAAGTTGTAGAATGCCCACATGAGAGCTAGATGAGAAGTCGGGACATGGAATGAAATGAAGAGAGTCTTTAGAAGTAGGTTTGTTTCCAAACACCACGAGCAGGACACTTTCAAACGACTCCAAGACCTGAGACAAGGTAGTAGATTAGTAAATAAATATGTCTGAGAATTTTAGTTTCTCATGATTTGATGTGATGTCGATGAACCCGAGATGTAAACTATAGCACGGTTCATTTTTTGGCAATAGATTAAGATTGGTAACATAGTGAAGCTGTAGAGCCTTGTTACTTTGGATGAAGCCATCAGGGTAGCATAGAGAGTTGAGAAGCAAAGGTAGAACCAGGTTAGTCGGATGTTGAGTAGTCGACCAATACTGTCGAACAAGAGTAGTATGCCAAGTTGACTAGGGAATGATTGAGCATTAAATAGTTTCAAGGTGGAACGTCTAGGGCAAATGCCAAGCCGACCAAAAAAAGGCTGAGGTAAGAGCAAGGTTGAGGAACCTGAGATTTGAAGAGACTAAGGTCGAAGCTCAGGCAAAAAGACCCAAGAAATCAAATGTTTTAAATGTCTTGGTTATGGACACATGGCTAATCAATGTCTAAACCACTGAGTCCTGATTATAAAGAGAGACAAGCCCTAGTTTAAAGTAGAGAGTGCAAGTGAAAGAGAGGAAGAGATGGGGGTTGATTAAATGATGGAAGAATTTCAGGAAGACCCTGATGCCAAGACACCTCTCGAAGGTGGTGCCAAGTACCATTTTGTTGTTAGATGGTCTCATAGTGCATTTGTAACATAAGAGAATAAGTAGAGGGAGAACCTCTTCCATATGAATTGCTAGGTGAATGGCAAGTTATGTGCCTTGATCATTAATGGAGGAAGCTGTACCAACGTCATAGCATAAGAGGTAGTCAAAGCCATGAAATTACCAACCTTCCCATACCCTAAGCCGTACAAGATTCACTGGTTGAATGAGAAAGGAGGCTTACACATTGCTGAGCAAGTTAGGCTACTAATTACATTACTAATAGGTACAGGGACGAAGTGTTGTGTGATTGCCTTCTGATGTGTGCCTCTCACATATTACTTAGCCAACTGTGGCTGTTTGACTTAAGAATGTTGCACGAGGGGTATAGAAACACCTATATGTTCAAGAAGGATAGGAAGAAAATAATACTGATGCCTATGAGTCTAAAGAAAGTATAAGAAGCCCAAGAAAAGGTTGCTAGGTCTCTGTAGAAGAAGTCCTTAGTGATTTCCCGAGCTTAGTTTACATAAGAAGTCAAGGTCGAAGACTATGTGCTTCCTTTAGTCAGGAAACTCTTGGAAATAAGAGAAGCAGGGAACTGCCCAACCAAAGTGAGAGCTCTCCTAGAAGAGTATTCTGATCTATTCCCTATTGAGATGACGAAAGGTTTACCACTCTTAAGAGGCTTTGAACATTGCATTGGTCTTCGGCCTGGAGCAGCCCTACCAAACTGACCCATTTATAGGTTTAATCTTGAGTAGGTAGTCGAGTTGAAGAAGCAAGTTGATGAATTAATGGATTACAGCTACGTCTGAGAGAGCATGAGCCCATATGCTATCCTTGCTGTGCTAGTACCAAAGAAAGATGGGTCATAGAGAATGTACATTAACAGTTATGCCATCAACAAAATTACTATTAAGAACCAATATCCAATTGTACGATTAGATGATATGCTCGATGAGTTACATGGTGTACACATCTTTTCAAAGATAGATTTGAAGAGTGGTTACCACCAAATACGAATGAGACCAGGAGATTAATGGAAGACAGTCTTTAAGACATGGGATGGTTTATTCGAATGGATGGTGATGCCCTTTGGTCTGATGAATACACCAAGTACTTTTATGCAGCTCATAAATCATGTATTGAGGGTACTAATTAGCAAATGCATTGTGGTTTACTTTGATGAAATTCTCGTTTACAAAGCCGATCTCATCACCTATGTTAAGCACTTGAGGTTAGTGTTCGACATCCTCCGAGCTGAGAGATTATTTGGCAACCTAAAGAAATGTGTGTTCTATCAAAACAAGGTTATGTTCCTCGGATATTTTGTTTCAGGGTATGGAGTTCAAGTTGATGACGAGAAAGTCAAAGTTGTTCTTGAGTGGCCTATGCCGACTAGTGCTGCTGAAGTCAGAAGCTTCCATGGTCTAGCTTCGTTCTATCAAAGATTCATACAAAACTTCAATTCTATAACTGTACCGTTAACTGAATTGACCAAGAAGAACACTGAGTTTAGATGGTCAGAGAAGGCTTAGAAGAGTTTTGAAGATAAGAAGTCTAAGTTGACATCTGCTCTAGTACTCACCCTGTCAAATTTCAAGAAAGTTTTTGAGGTTGAATGTGATACGTCTAGCATTGACATTGGTGCTATCCTTATGCAGGAGTGTCAGCTAATTGCTTATTTCAGCGAAAAACTTTATAGTGCTTCCCTAAATTACTTCACCTATGATAAGGAGTTCTATGCCCTTGTCCGAACACTATAGAACTAGTAGCATTATCTATTATTGAAAGATGTTATCATATACTCAGATCACGAGTCTCTCAAGCATCTTCATGGGCAACAAAAACTTTCTTGGTGTCATGCCAAATGGGTTAAATTCCCAGAGACTTTCAACTATGTCATCTTGTATAAGAAAGGGAGCTCCAACATAGTAGTCGATGCTCTTTCTCATCGTTACACCCTTATTACGACTATACAAGAGAAGGTACTTAGATTTGGTACCCTACTCAATTAGTATGAGCATGACTAGTATTTTGGGCCCTTAGTGACTAAGTACAATCTTGGAGGTGTTGTGGATGGGTTTTACTTGCATTAGGGGTTCCTAATGAAGGGCAAGCAGATTTATATGCCGAGTGGTTCAGCAAGGGAGCTACTTGTCCGAGAAGCTCATGTCGAGGGTTTGGTTGGTCATTTTAGCGAAAAGAGGATGATTGGAATATTGAAGGAGGCTATGAATACTTGAAAAGTGTAAGGTATGTAAGTGTGCAAAGGACAAGGAAGAGCCCTATAGAGAGTACACACCCCTACCTATCCCCAAGCGACCAAGGACCGATCTAAGCATGGATTTCATACTCGGCCTTCTCCAAATGCCGAGAAGGCATGACTCAATCATGGTGGTGGTCGATCAGTTCAACAAGATGGGCTTAAGCTTAAGTTCGAGCTATTCAAGTAGTAAATCAAATAAAGCTTAAGATTTAAAAGACTATGCTTGCTAGGTTTAATCGAGCTTAGTATAATTTTTAATATTTTTTTTAAGTTATTTAAATATAAGCGAATTTGATATTGCTTAAGGAAAATTTATAAAAGGTTTAAGCTTAATAGAGCTAACTGAGTCAAGCTCAAACTTACTATATATATTTTCAAGTAGAGCTTAAGCTTAAAATATAAAGCTCAATTGAACTTAAGTTGAATCAATTCGACTCAATTCAATTACACTCCTAGCTTACAAGCCCATATACACTAAATCTATATCTTGTCTATAGGTAGATTTACCTAAATAAAATATAAAATTACATTCTCTTTTAAGGCACAACTTGCCCAAGGGACATATAGGTGCTATTAATAAAACTCATAATTATTCACACAAAGTTTGTACATTTTTAAGTCTATAATCATGCATAATGCAAAACCAATTCAATAAATAGTATACATGATATTAGCCCATTAATCTAAAATAACTATTAAAATCTTACTTTAAACTTTGGATTAACAAGCATGACCATATTTTCACAAATAATGTTAGAGATATTTACATTAAATTGGTTTTGTAGTTATCGATTTGGTTTCAATTAGTTAAATTGTTCTGCATTAGTTTGGTTAGTTGTTTCAGTTAGTTACAAGGCTTTACTGTATATAAAGAGTTGTAGAATTTTGTAACTATTATTAATTTAGTCTTTCCTACTTTTCTCTCTTGAATAAGTTTCTTTTTCTTCCTTAAGTTTAGTTGTTGTTTTTTTTTTTTTTTTGTTACTAGCCTCTATTTCTTAAATAACAACTGCACATTTGTCATGGTATCAAAGCTCTTATAATAAGATGAAATGGCTAATTCATCATTAGAAGATGTTAATTCTCCATTTTACATTCATCATTCGGATTCACAGACATTAGTTGCAATAACTCCCGTATTGAATGGTGTTAATTACAATACATAGAGTCGCTCATTTCTATTAGCTTTATCAATTCGCAATAAAGATGGATTTGTTGATGGAACGATTGTTGAGCCAGCCAAAATAGATAAATCATATTCAGCGTAGAATAGGTGTAACAATCTTATAGTCACCTGGTTGCTCAAATCTATTTCATCGCCAATAGCTTCAACAATCCTATATATGCGCATAGCTAAAGCAATATGGGTGAAATTGAAGGTATGTTTTTCTTAGCTCGATGATACATGAATCTATCAGTTATATCATATGTTGAGTAGCATGGTTTAAGGTTCTCATAGTGTAGATGAATATTTCTCTAAATGAAACATAGTTTGGGAAGAGTTAAGGAATTTTAGGCCCTTGTTGTATTGTTCATGTGAATTGTGTGATAAAAAGTGCTTTAATAGATTTGTTAATGTGGAACAAAAGGATTATGTATTTAAGTTTCTTAATGGTCTTAATGAGGAATTTTCTACGTTATGTTCTTAAATCTTGGTGCTAAAGCCGTTTCCTACTCTAGATGAAGTATATAACTATTAGATATCTTGCATACATTTTAATGATAACAAAAAAGGTTAAAAGCTAATGAATCTTTAAGAGTGCAAGCTTACAAAAAATTAAGTTACATTTAGAAGCTTATTTAGAAGCTTCAAATTGTTTGAAAATAGTCTATTCTAGAAAGTCTTCAAAAAGTATTACAAAAGCTCTTATAAGAAGAATTGGTACAGCACTTCAAAAGCTTCTTCAAAGACTTCTAAGAAAAGAAGGGTGATACTCTTTAAAAGGTTATTCAGAAGGTTGGTCTGGAAAAATTACGTAAAATATTAATTTAAATCATATTCAAATTAATCAAGACCTAGCTCCACTAAATTAGGTGTATTAGGAAAATACACTTAATCCCGTTTCACTAAAGATGGAGTTAAGATCCATGGAGATTATTTTTAAGAGAAAATATATTTGGAAAAATCAAGATATGCACTAGATTGGATAAGGATAAGGTTGGATTGGTTTTTGTAGGATATCAAATTTTGAATATAAGGCTTATCTGTAAGTAGCTAACTAAAGCAAATTTTTTAAAATTTAAATCAAAGCTTATCTAGCAATTACGGATTGATCTAAATATGATAAGGAGAATTAGCTTTGAATTTTTAAATAACCGAGATCTTCTAATAAAAAAATCCAAGGAATTATCTAGAATAACTAATGGTTGGATAATTATGGAATGAAGAAAATCTTCAGATTTTTAGCCATTAGAAAAAAGTCAATATAAAAGGAGAAAATATTCAAAACGTGGAAATACAACTCTGAAGAAATACTATCATTGCACAAAAAATTCTTGATCAGTTTTTACCTTCTAAAAAGCTTCAAACAGTTTTTTAGATACTTTTTAAGAGAGCTGTACCGAATCAAAGTTCTCTAACAAGTGTTATTTCTTTCAAGTGCAAGATTATTTGAGACTTGTACTTTTGTTCTCACCTGTAATCTTTATACTGTATTGTAAAGAAAAGATAGTTTGTACTCTATAGATTTGTATTAGCCTAGATTGAAGAGAGGCTAAATAGGCAGAGTAGAGTGTTGTAAATTCATTATGACGAATGATTGTGATTTGATTTAGTAGATCAAGTTAAATGGCACTGGTGTAGTAGACTGGTCCCCAACAGTAGAGTCGGAAGAGAGCAGTAGGCAGAAGGCCAAAGCTCTATAAAATCTTTGCTTGATTTTCTCCTTCCTTACTCTTTTACTTTGCAATTTTATTATTGTGTTAAATTGTTAAATATCACTGTTCACTATTATAAGTTGTTAAGAGGGGTAATTTCATTTTTGTTTAACGAAAAAGTTTTCAAAAATTTAGAGANAATTAATGGTGCGTAAACTAGTTTTAGGGTTTTAGTAAGCGATTTAGGGTTTCGATCAATTCCTAAGGTTTTGTTATTGGTGTTATATTTGATTTATTAAACTTCATATTCTTTTATTATTATTAGCCTTATCGACTTATTGTACAGTTTAGAACATTCGGACTTGAGTTAAGGTTTAACTACTGTTTTTTCTAGGGTTTATAAGCTAGATAGGTAGACCAGAGAATTGTAAAGTCCATGTTTGACAAGTGCTTGTAATCTTTTTTATGATTTGATTTAGTAGATAAAGTGGAACGGTATCGATGAAGTAGATTAGGTCCCCAACAATAGAGCTAAAAGAGAGCAATATACAGAAGGTTGAAGCTTTATAAAATCTCTATCTGATATTTTCCCTCCCTACTCTTTTAATTTGCTTTATTAATTGTTGTGTGTTAAATTGTTAAATATTTCTATTCACCATTATAACTTGTTAAGAGAGGTAATTTTAATATATCGAAAAGTTTTCAAAAAGTTAAAGATATCAATTCACCCTTCCTTTTGATATCTCATACTGGACCAACAAGTAGTATCAAAGCCTTACTTTAATATCTTCTAGAGTTCAAGATCATAGGTGAATCAAGTGGTAGTTTAATAGTTCAGCCTAGCAAGGCACCATTTTTTTATAGAACTAATTTTCCTTGTTGGAAATTCAAAATGGAGACTTATGTGAAGGCATTTGATTATCAGGCTTGGCAAATTATTTCTACATGAGATCTCAAAGTTCTAACCATCATCACTTTAAGAGATGATATCACCAAAGTCGAACTAAATTCAAAGGCTAAGAATCTTTTATTCAGTACTATTGCACGTTCTAAATTTTATCTAATTGCTTCTTATGAAATAGCTAAAGATATTTAGGATACTTTGGTGCAAACTTATGAAGGCACAGAAACCATCAAAGACACAAGAATCAACTCGTTGGTTCAACATAAAACATTTCGAATTCTCCCTAGTGAAGAAATCAAAGACTCCTTCAATAGATTTACTGCTATAACTAATGAATTGTCTTCTCTTGGCAAAATTATTAGTGATGCATATATGGTTCACAAGATTCCATGGATTCTTCCCAAAATTTGGAATACAAAGAAAACGGCCATAGACGAAGCTTATGATTTGAAGACATTAACATTGAGTCAATTAAGTAGCAAGCTCATGGCATATGAAATTGATTTTCTCAAATCAGAAGGTACTTTAGAAGATAAAAGGAAGAAGACCGTAGCTTTCAAAGCCAAAGAAACAGATACTAATTCAGAAGGAGAAGATTCATCTGAAGAACAAGATGAGGACATGACACTGCTAGCAACAAAACTCAATAAATAGCTCAAGAAAAAGTGTAAGAAAACGTTTACTAAAAGGTTTACTACTAATAAGAATTGGTCTGTTGATGTAGGGAAGTCAATCAAAGAAAAAGAAGAGAAGAAGGTCAAAAAGGAGATTATTTGCTACAAATGCAAGAAACCTAGGCATATCAAATACAAATTGTCCTTTATTGATCAAGAAAATGGAGAAATTCAAGAAGAAACGTAAATCTCTAATGGCAACATGGAGTGATTTGGAGGATTCAAAAACTTAATTAGAAGGTTCAGAAGAATGTGAGGAAGCTAATTTATGTCTTACGGTACTTTCTGAGGTAGATTTTGAAACTAATTCTGATTCTGATCTAGATGTACTTGATGATATATGTGCCGAAATTAACAAACTACTCAAAGCCTTTTCTAAGTCAAGTGATAAAATATCTAAGCTTGAATATGAGGTTAAAACTATAAAATCTGAGAAACATGCACTTAAACAAGTTAATAAATTGTTAGTAGATGAAAATGATTTTCTAAAAAATGACTTCGAAGGTTTACATATTACCAGTGAAGCTTTAGTTAACGAAAATCTAACTTTAAAAGAAGAAATTAAGAATTTGAAAAACAGTATGGAAGATTTTTCTAAGTCAATTAACAGTACCTTTCGCAAGTTTGATGAAAGTGACAAAAAACTACAAATGTTGATTGTTAGTTAAAGGATGGATAATTCAAAATTTGGACTAGGTTTTGAATTTGGTGAAACATTTAAGACAAAGAAAGAAATAGTTTTTGTTAAATCAAAAGATGAAAAGTAAGAAGTAATTAAAAGTAGGGAAAACTACAAAACGTTCGAACCTATCAGAAAGAACAATAGAAGGTTTTCTCAAAACAACATCAAGTATCCTATTAGAGGGTACAACAAAAGGTTAAATAGAGGGCATTTCAGAAAGAATCCAAACTAAAGGAAAATGGTAAGTAACAAGTATATTGAACAGAAATCTTATGCTTGTTTTCTAATAAAATAGGTCACATAGAGAAATACTGTGTTTTCATAAATTACAAGCTCAATAATAACCAAGGTTTAATTCAAAACATGAGCTTGAAATCCTATGGACCCAAGCTTCACTATGTTCGTAAACAGATTTAATTATGCTTTATTGTGTGCAAGACTCTGAAGCAAAGATAAGAGGAACATGGTATCTTGATAGTGGATGTTCAAGACACATGATTGGTAACACTTCATTGTTCACAAATCTAGAATCGAAAGAAGATGGTTATGTGAAGTTTGGTTACAATGGTAGAGGTAAAATAATTGTAGTAGGCTCAATTGGTTTAGTACCTCATTCAATCGAAAATGTATTGTTGGTTAAAGGATTAAAACATAACTTATTAAGTATAAGTCAGTTGTGGATAAAGTATACAGAATAGTTTTTGAACATGATAAATGTGATGGGTTTAACCAAGATAATTTAAAGCTATTTGAAGGTTTTAGAAAAAAGAATGTTTATCTAATTAAACTATTTAAAAGCTGCTTTATTTCTGTAAATGATAATCTTATACTGTAGCATAAAGGACTAGGATATGTAAATTTTCATTAATTGGAGAATTTGTCCAAAAAGAATTTAGTCTTAGGTTTACCTAAGGTAAATGCTCATGAAAATATTCGTTGTGCTGCTTGCTTGAAGAATAAAATGAATTCGTCATCTCATAAGAGTGAGAAGGTTATTTTTACTCAAAGACCTTTGGAATTATTGAATTTAGATCTCTTTGGCCCCATTCACACATTAAGTTTAGGAAGAAATAAATATGGTCTTGTTATGGTAGATGATTTCTCTAGATTTATTTGGATCTTATTTTTACGTCATAAAAGTGATGCTTTTAAAAGTTTTGAAATATTTTCAAAAAGAGTTGAAAATGAAAAAGGCCTCTCCATCATTAGATTACAAACTAATCATGGTAAGGAATTTGAAAATTTTTATCTCATTTCATTTTATGAAGACAAAGGTATCATCCATAACTTTTCCGCACTCTATACTCCGCAACAAAATGGAGTAGTTGAATGCAAAAATAGGATTATCCAAGAAATAATAAGAACTCTTCTTAATGAAAGTAATATAGTTTATCACTTTTGGGCTGAAGCAAATTCAACAACTTGTTATATCATTAATCGTGTATATATAAGACCCTTGCCAAATAAAACTGCTTACGAGATTTACAAAGGAAGGAAACCTACGGTTTCATATTTTCACACATTTGGTTGTAAGTGTTTTGTTAAGAAAACAGAAAAAGTCTTAGGAAAATTTGAAGACAGAGTGGATGAAGCCATATTTCTAGGCTACTCTTTAAACTCGAAAGCATACCGATTATACAACAAAGAAACAAAGGTCATGGAAGAGTCAATAAATGTTAAATTTATTAAGGAAACAGTCCATGAAGAGTCGGATGATGAAATACTAGTTGCTTCAAGCAAAAAGAAGATAGTTCGTCTTGGTTCTAAAGAAAGAAAAACAAAACCTCCTTTAGAAGGTACTTCAAAAGCTTCTAAGATGATTGATGGAATTGAAACAAAATTTGTATCAGAAGATACTTTAGAAGCTAATACCAAGTTTGTTGAAAAACCTTCAAAAGGTAAGTCAAAAGGTTCTAAACTCTTTCATACTCCTCTATCAACTTTAAAATTTAAAACTAATCACCCTCCTAAGCTTATAATTGGCAATGTTCGATCTAGAATAAGAAGAAGATCAAGCTTATAGAATTTTGAAAATCAGTTTGCTCTTATTTTTGAAATTGAACCTCATTTAGTAAAAGAAGACTTAAATAATAATAATTAGATTTTGGCCATGTAAGATGAACTAAGTCAATTTCAATGAAATCAGGTTTGGAATTTAGTTCCAAAACCTAAAAACAAGTCAATCATTAGAACTAAATGGGTATTTAAGAATAAACTGGATGAGCATGGAAAAATAGTCAGAAATAAAGCATGTTTAGTAGTTAAAGGTTATTCACATGAAGAAGGAATAGATAATGATGAAACCTATGCTCTTGTTGTTAGATTGGAAGCTATAAGATTGTTACTTGCTTTTGCTTATTTGAAAAATTTTAAGCTGTATTAGATGTTTTGAAAAATTTCAGAGTTGTATTAGATGGGGGGCATTGGAGTGTGCTCCAGCATGGCCACTCCGATGCCTAAGTTAGTTCTCTAGTCATGTAGAGAGAGATATCAAGTAGTTAGGAAGAATGAGAGAGTCGAAGAAAAGTCCCCTTACCTGGGGTCTTGGTTGGTATTTATAGTGAGTTTATGGAGATTGTCCCTGAACTGGATAATTAGACCGAGCTTAAGTATCGGATTCACTAATATAAGCCCACAAAATGATTGTTGAAAAATGCCTTTCAACAAGATGGATATAAAAAGTGCTTTTCTAAATAGATTTATAAAAGAAGAAGTATATGTTGATCGACCTCTTAGATTTGAAGATCCCTTCTTCAAATTAGATCATGTGTTTAAACTAAGAAAGGATTTGTATGAACTTAAATAGGCTCCTCATGCTTGGCATAATAGATTAAGTCAATTTTTGGTTAAAAATGACTTTCAAAGAGGAAAAGTAGATACTACACTGTTTATGAAACATTTTGGTGAAGATATGCTAGTTGTACAAATTTGTGTTGATGATATTGTTTTTGGTGTAACTAATGAAATATATTGTCAAGAATTTTCAAGTATGATGCAGGAAGAATTTAAGACGTCACTTATGGGTGAATTAAACTTCTTCTTGGGATTACAAATCAAATAATCAAAGAATAGAATTTTTGTTCACTAAGAGAAGTACACTAGATAGATATTGAAGAAATTTGGTTTTGAGAATACCAAGGATTCTTCAATACCTATGAGTACCTCAACAAAGCTTAACATCACAGGTAATGGCAAAAAGGTAAATGAAAAACTCTATCATAGCTTAATTGGATCCTTACTGTATTTAACTGCTTCATGACCTGATATCTTATTTAGTATTTGTGTGTATACTAGATTTCAGAATTCACCAACTGAAACACACTTAATTACAGTAAAAAAGATTTTTAAATATATAAAAAGCACTGCAAAATTAGGAATTTGGTATCCTAAAAGTAAAAATTTTGATCTTATAGGATATTTAGATGCTAATTATGCAGGTTAATAGAAAGGGTACTCTAGGAACATGTCAATTCTTAGGAGATAAATTGGTTTCTTAGTCTTCTAAGAAACAAAATTTAGCTGCTCTTTCAACTGCAAAAGCTAAATATGTGTCTATTAGAAATTGTTGTGCACAAATTCTTTGGTTAAAACAACAATTAAATAACTACAGAATAAGTTGTAAAAATATTCTCATAAAATGTTATAACACAAGTGTTATCAATTTAACAAAAAATCTTGTTCATCATTCAAGATCAAAGCACATAGAAATAAGGCATCATTTCATTTGTGATCTTGTTGCAAATAATGATATAAGTATTGATTTTGTTTCAACTAAATATCAATTTGCTAATATTTTTACTAAACCTCTGGATAAATTGAGATTTGAGTTCATTTGTAATGAACTAGATGTTTGTAATCCCTTTTGCTAATTTTATTTTTCATTTAATTTTATGTAGATGTTTTGTTTTTCTTTCGCAAGCAAGTCCCCTTCAAATCTACTAGATACAAAAACTTTGTGGGCTTTAGCATGTTCTTAGTGGGTCCATTAAGTAAATCCACTTAGTGGGTGATTAGCATGTTCCTAGTAGGTCCACAATTCTCAACTAACTACTAATGAAATTGGTAGTTTAAGTTCTTTAAAAGTCTCATTTCTTCTCTTATTTTTCCTCCTTCTCATGAGACCTTCCCTATTCTTCTCTCTCTCTTGTATTTTTCCCTTATCACAACTCCAATGGTGCCTAGAAAATCTAGCCACATTGTAGCTAAAGGAGTTAAATCAGAAATTCAAAATGACTCCAAGAATCCTATTGTTCTTGATGAACAAGAAATTGAAACCACATACACTATAAACCTATAATCAAATCCAACTAAAACACACCAAAGATATTTGAAAGAACCCTAACCCTCGAACTCCAAGATGAACCTTCAAAAGAGGTGTTCAACAAGTAAGTCAGAAGAATGCCTCTGAAGTACATTCTAAACAAGTTCAGGAAGTTATTCAAAAGGTTGTCTAAGATGATAAAGAATCTAGCTCCTCCGACGAAGTTGTTGATTTAGAAGAATCTGAACCCTTGAAAAAACCATCTAAAGAGGTCTCTAAAAGTGATCCTTCAAAACCTAATCTCATTTCAAGACCAAGAAAATCTATTCAAAAATCTAAGATGGCTACCTCAGTCAAGAAGAAATCAAAGTCTTCCTAAAAAGTAGATAAATCGACCAAAGCTAAGATCATAATTACCCCTTTAAAGGAGAAACCCAAGAAGAGGTACACAATCAAAGGTAAAAGTCTTTCAATCAAAGACTCATTTTATTTAGACTCTGAATACTTTGAGAAGAATGCTTTTTATTGGAAAGATTATTTAGATAGATTGGGTTTAAGTGGTCTAACTGATTTTCATGGAGTAATATATGGAGATTTGATTGATGAGTTTTATAGAAAACTTGATAGTAAACATCAAGAAGTATGGAAATCAACTGTGCTAAGATAGAGAATAGAAATCACTAAGAAGGATATTTTGAAATGCTTTGGCATTAAAGAATTCAATGATGATGAGAACATAGGATAGTTGACAAAAGAAGAGATATTTACTAAATTGAATGATAGAATCAATTTGGGGACAGGAAGAGATATTTTTAATACAGAGTTTGAGTTGTTTATAAAAATTCTTCATAAGTTTGTTAACTCTTTTATACTACCTAGGAAAGGTATTACAACCTCAATTACTAGGGAAGATGCATTGGTGATATTGGCAATATTGGGCAAGAAACAAGTAGATGTTGTAAAGTTAATGATGCAACACATGTGGCAGCATGTAGATGTGAGTCCATATGGAAATTTGTTAATGACCCTTTTTAGTTTCAAAAAGCTAAAATTTCTAGGAGAGACAAATTGCTCTTTTTCTTTTATTAGGCTTGGTGAGAGAATCTTTAAGATGATAGGAATTTATGTGAATGACAAACTGTGGCATTCACATGATGAGGGAATATTTGTTCATCCTTCAAATCTAAAAAGCAAAGTCATTATCATTAAGGAAAAAGGAGTTAGAAAGAAAAGGAAGAGAGGAAAGGAGCCAACTGTAAAGGAACCCAAGAAGAAAGGAAAACTAATTAAAAGGTCAAGTGCATTGAGTTTAGAGAGCCTACCGACATGGTTTCAAAATGAGATTTAGATAGTTCCAAGAGCCAACCAATTCAATATAAACTAAGAGAGAGCTCAGTTTTTATGGAACAGCTCTCTGAAGGAATCAAAGCTGTTGTAGAAAAGGCTATCAAGGATCAAATGATTGGCATGAGAGACTTATTCAAGGCTTAGATTAAGGAGGCTGTTCTAGAAACCAATCATTCTGACTAAGCATATAATTCTATTGATCCTAAACACCCTGCAAAACACCAAACCTTTGAAACATCTGAACCTACATCTAAACCTCATTTTCCCACCAAAGAACCATTATTCCTATTTTAGATACTCCTGTCACACTGCCAAGACTTGATCCTTCCTCTCAACTAATCAATTAGAATGTTCTCAATCCTATTCCAACTTTAGAAAAGACTCCAGTCATTTGACCATAATCCCCTAAAAAAACACCTCAAGCTTCCACTCCTATTCTTAACCCTAAAGAATAGACACCCCCTGAAGGTTACACTAAAATTCTATTTGTGGCCTCCACCAAAGACACTTCTCCACTTGTTCCAATCCAAACTACACCACCATTTGATAAAGACAAAGAACCCACTTGTTCTGTAGCAATAGCTTCTAAAACCACTTCTACTCCTTTGTACTTTGGTAGATTCAAGTTATGTGCTAGGAAGAAAACAAAAAGATCCAAAAAATGACTGCTTTTATGTTTTTCTTTCTCTTGTACTAGCAAAAACCTTATTTTGTTCATTTTGTTTTTTGTCCATCTATAGACTTGTTATTTCTGTTTCTGAATTAAGTTATGTTACTTCCTTAATCAATGCAATTTGATCTCTTATGTTTTGTTATTTTTGCACTCAAGCTTTTGTTTATTCAAACTTGCACATTTTATAAAGATTAAAAGGGAGTTTATTCAGAATGATAACAAAATAGGTTATATAAAAACCACAACTAGTCGCACTCATATTATATTACATTAGATAAACACTGTATGATGCATGCGATTATGAATATAATATGAGTGCGACTAGTTGTGGTTTTTCTCTCCCCTGTTTTTATATAATATGAGTACAACTAGTTGTGGTTTTTCTCTCCCCTGTTTTGTTATCATTACACTGTATGATGCATGTGATTATATATATATATATATATATATTTTTTTTTTTTTTGCAATCTGGTTTTATAATAACATTTTTGTTATCATCAAAAAGGGGGAGAATGTTAGATATCTCTCATACATTTTAATGATAACAAAAAGGGTTAAAAGCTAATGAATTTTTAAGAGTACATGCTTATAGAAAATTAAGTTACATTTAGAACCTTCAAATTGTTTGAAAATAGTCTATTTTGGAAAGTCTTTAGAAAGTATTATAGAAGTTCTTATAAAAAGAATTGGTATAGCACTTCAAAAGCTTATTCAGAGACTTCTAAGAAAAGAAGGCTAATACTCTTTAAAAGGTTGGTCTGGAAAAATTATGTGGAATATTAATTTAAATCAAATTCAAATTAATCAAGACCTAGCTCCACTACATTGAGTGTATTAGGAAAATACACTTAAGCCCGTTTCACTAGAGATGGAGTTAAGAGCTATAGGGATTATTTTTAAGCAAAAATATATTTGGAAAAATCAAGATATGCACTAGATTGGATAAGGATAAGGTTGAATTAGTTTTTGTGGGATCTCAAATTTTGAATATAAGGCTTATTCGTAAGTAGCTAACTAAAGTAGATATTTTAAAATTTAAATCAAAACTTATCTGGAAATTATGGATTGATTTAATCATGATAAGGAGAATTAGCTTTGAAATTTCAAATGTGCGAGATGTTCTAATAAAAATATCTAAGGAATTATCTAGAATAACTAATGGTTGGATAATTATGGAATTGAAGAAAATCTTCAAATTTTTAGCCATTGGAAAAAAGTCAATATAAAAGGAGAAAATATTCAAAACATGGAAATACAACTCTGAAGAAATACTATTGTTGCACAAGAAATTCTTGATCAATTTTTACCTTCTAAAAAGCTTTAGAAAGTTCTTCAGATACTTCTTTAGAGAGCTAAACCGAATCAAAGTTCTACAACAAGTGTTATTTCTTTTAAGTGTAGAATTATTTGAGACTAGTACTTTTATTCTCACTTGTACTCTCTATACTATATTATGAAGAAAAGATAGTTTGTACTCTGTAAATCTATATTAGCTTAAATTGAAGAGAGGCTAGATAAGCAGAGTAGAGTATTGTAAATTCATTATGACTTGTGATTTTTTTTGTGATTTGATTTAGTTGATCAAGTTGGACGGCACTGGTAAAGTAGACCAGGTCCCCAACAATGGAATTAGAAAAGTATAGTAAGCAAAAGGCTAAAACTCTATAAAATATTTGCTTGATTTTCTCCTTCCTTACTCTTTTGCTTTGCAATTTTATTGTTGTATGTTAAATTGTTAAATAACACTGTTCACTATTATAAGTTGTTAAGAGAGGTAATTTCATTTTTGTTTAACGAAAAAGTTTTCAAAAATTTAGAGATATCAATTCATACCCCCTACCCCTCCCAATATCTTATACGAGACCAACAATAACCATGTTGCTAGAGATGAATTTTAAAAGGCCAATAGGCTAAAGTATTTCTCATTACATGATTCTTCTACTATGGCAATTACTAATAACAATAGGCCAAGAAATATAAATGAGGTTGTTTGTAATTATTATCAAAAGAAAGGACACTTGAAGGATAAGTGTTATAAGCTGATTGTATTTTAGTTACATTTTAAAAGTAATAATACAACTAGACAATATACGATGTGTTTGAACCATGTTGTTTTTGGTATTGGTGACGTTGGGACATCAAAAAGTGTTTAAAATTTTCGGATAACTGATAATATGAGCAAGTCTTCAAGTGCTGGTAGAACTATAATAGCAGGTGATGCAAGAAGACTTAATATTTTGAAGGATCAGTTACTACATCAACTAAAGCTGTTGGATGTATGAAATGTGGGTAACTCTTCTACTGTTGCACTAGTAGTTTCGTCCTCTTGTGCAAAGACTGTTGCACAAGACAGTTCTCATGATGGTTCTTCATTAATGAGTCATATGGCAAGTAATTTAGATTGTACCTCTTATAATTTTCAAGATAATATAATTTCATGGATTTTAGATTCTAGAGCAACTGATCACATGATTATTTTAATCCATTTGTTTTCAAGCTATATTGAGATTACTGCCAAGCATGTGTTTTTACTTAATGGATAGCAACACACATTGGTATAGTCGTGTTTTCTTCGAATTTGGTTCTATACAGTGTCTTGTTTCTTCCTTCTTTTAAGCATAATTTGGTTTCTCTTACTAAGCAAATTCAGGATAACAATTGTATTGTTCTCTTCATGGGTAGTGTTGCTTTGATTTAGGATTATTGCTAGGGGGGAGGGGGTAAGGTGTGTGTGTGTGTGTATGTTAGAGCTATTTATATTAAATCAATTTTGTAGTTACAGGTTTAGTTTTAGTTAGTTAAACTGCTATGCATTAGTTTGATTAGTTGTTTCAGTTAGTTGTAAGGCTTTACTATATATAAAGAGTTGTAGAACTTTGTAACTGTTATCAATTCAATCATTCCTACTTTTCTCTCTTGAATCAGTTTCTTTTTCTTCCTTAAGTTTACTTGATGTTTTCTATTCGTTACTTTCCACTATTTCTTAAACAACAATTGCACATTTGTCAAATAATTATACGTAAAGTCATAAACTCTTATTTATGAAAACTTTTTTATTTGTTTTAAAATAAAATACGAAATCTATATGACAATATCATTTTCTTTAGGAACTCCTATTTCTTTTAAAGCACAATAAGACCTTAATGCTTCAAATTACATTTGTAAATTAAATCAAATCAAGCCAAAATGTTGGCTTTTCATTAGAGTTCGTCAAACAGTGAAAGAAATTAATGTCTATTCAAGTGCCTTTCACAACAAGTTTCCAACATCAATTTTATTGATGAAATATGAATCACTAGAATCATTTTGATAATTGTAAGTTCTTTAACACGATTTAGTAGTCAAAGCAATCGTAATCTAGTGACATCACTAGTGATCCCCTTCCTTGTAGTTTTAAATAAAAAAAAAAACACACAATTGAGTATAATTTCAATGAAGAAGGCTTGATTCCTTTTCATTAATACGTTAAAACATAAGTATATTGTTTCCCATTCTAAAAATTATTAGACCTTGTTTCACATTAAACCCCTATAAAACACAATAAACTTAATGCCATCAAGATTGTAAAAATTGTTCTATGAATTGATTCTAGGCTAATATTTGCATATCACATGTTACATATGAGGCTCTATTACTATTGTTAGGTTTTATAAGTATGCAAATCGAAGTAGAATGAGTTTTTCTTTTTTATAAAACTTATCTTAAGATCCATATATAACATGTAAAATAAATCAAAAACAAAAGATTATGAGAAAATACCCCTTTTTATATTGATAAATTGTCATTTTTATCTTGAGGACAAAGTTCAAGTGTGATCTATGACTTGCTTTGTCCCTTATAATATTATGTTCACCATAAGAACTCTGATTACAATCCTTCTAGCTATCTATACATACATTCAGTAGACTAAAATCCAATCTTTGTACTATTAGATAACTTAAAAAAAAAATTTACAGCATAAAAGGATTTGGTTAAAACAATACTCTATCCATTCTTTTCAAGGGAAAACAACTTAAAAGTAAATAAGATAGGATTTCTTTTTTCCCCTTACCTCATTGATCAAAGTAATACCAAAAATAGAAAAATTTTTACAAGATAAAAGGATATGGTTAAAAAAATACTCCATCCATTTTTTTAAGGAAAAATAGCTTAAAAGTAAATAGGATTTTTTCTCCACTTTTCTCGATAATACCAAAAACCAAAAGACATCTTTACTTAACACATTGAAATCGCATTCTGAAATCAAGATGCCATTTCTCATTTATGAGATTACAATATGATGCATGGCAATAAAATTAAAAAAAAAAAATAGAAAGCCATTTAATCAATTGACCAATTGAGCTAGTTTCATGAAATTTGTCTTTTTGTAGGCCAAGGTATTTGTCTAATAACAATTATTGATCACCCAACATAATATGAAAGTTATGAACTAGAAACCACTATTGATTGATTATTGCATAGTTAATCTCTTTATCAAATGATATCACAAATTAAACCAATGCATGTGATATCATCAATGTTTAATAGCTTTCAAGGTAAATTAGAGTTAACAAAACTTATAGGTCGATATTGTCTCAACCAACTAACCTTAGATATTAACTCCTTAATCTAAGAGATTGATGAATTGTAACGACTCTTTACCTTCCTCTCTATATTTCATATTGTACCCAATAATTGTATCATTTACAATTTAAATTAAGATTACATTTAATGGCAACAAAGCATGATATTCCACATATAAGATGTATGAAATCTCAAGTGTAGGGATTATTTATACTTTTTCATATGGATAAGGGACCAAAGACATTTAATATGTAGTATCCTCAATTGGTGGGTTATATTTAGTGTACCCATTTAATTTTGAATACCCCTTTGTATAACTTGGATGTCTCTTCCTTCGTCTAGTAGGGATGTAAATGGGGGACAGGTCACAGGAACCCAAGACCTATCTCGCTACATTAACAAAGTTTCAAAACCCATCCCAAAACTCTACTAGATTTTTAATCATGTACTTAAACCCCACCCTACTACCTTAATAGGATACCTACTTTCCGACTCGCCAAACTCATTTATAATTTTTTTTTCCAAATGATTATTTTTTCCTTCTTTAATCATTACGTGAGAAATTGATTTATATTATTTACAAAACACAAGTAACAAGATGAGGATTAAATAATCCATTTATTGTACTCTTCTTATCCTATGTATCTTGTCATGGCATCAATAGAGTGTCTACTAGTATTGTTATATAAGAAGTTTAATGATCTATGTAGACTTGATTTTAACTTTTCTATATGTTTTGATTTTA
The DNA here is from genome assembly GCA_024138015.1 of Lumnitzera littorea. Classification (NCBI taxonomy): domain Eukaryota; kingdom Viridiplantae; phylum Streptophyta; class Magnoliopsida; order Myrtales; family Combretaceae; genus Lumnitzera; species Lumnitzera littorea. Next base: position 40,186,968 of record JAMXBB010000004.1, on the reverse strand, counting down.
AGCATATAGTTAATATTTATACCAAATTTATTATTTATTTAATTATTTCTCTCTACTATATAATAAATTCATGACCACCTTCTGTTACCCAATTAAAAAAAAAAATCTTACATTGATACATATTCAAAAATGTTAATAGAAAATAATAGATGTGATCAAAGTTGTTATTATCCTTGTTTTCATCTATGTATTATTTTAGGTATTAGTAATTTTAATTGATATTATATTATTAATTTATTAAAAAATAATGGGTAATGGGTTTCCTACCGAATTTTTTTAAAATCCCATAACCCATCCTAAAACCATAACGGATTTTTAGCCATATTCTAAAACTCGTCTCAAAACCCCATCAAGTAATATTGTATAAGGTTTTTAGCAAGTTGGGTACTCTTTAACAATCCACCAAATTACATCCTTATTATCTAGTGAGATGACGTTAGTTATATGACATGTTGGTCTAAATATTTATATTCCCCTTTAAATATTTATCCGACCAATGACAACTCTTAGATTATACGATGTCATGGTATCTCACTAACAATATATCTTTATTATTTGATACATACTCTAATTATTTATAGGATAGTCTTATAAAATATGTATGAACAAAAAAGTATATAAAAGCAATTAATACTTGCCTTTAATTCAAAGGTGTCTTGGCCTTAGTATATTGTGTACAAATTATAACGTAAACTTCTTTAGCTTACATTTCTTTTTTTTCAAGACACTATTTCATAATGTACTAAAATCAGCAGTTGAAATGTTGATTTTGTTTCACTCCAATGTGAATAATTGACCTTCTTCCTCATTCAAACACAACACTCTCCCTAAAAAAAATAAATAAATAAAGACAAAAAAGACCTTATCATGCTCTCTCTCTAGATTTGATAAATTGTAGTCATTTTTCTATCAAATGGAATCCAAAATTGTGATCTAGACATGATTTTTGTATGATTTATACACTAAAATCATCAAAGCAAGTAACATTTTTGTAGATTTGATTCCCTTTCTCTCTCTATAAGCAAAACCCCATGAGAGGTAACATGTTTTTTTTTTCTTTTATGCAAATTTAATGCATCAAATCACTTGTATTATCTATTTATGATGTATTGTTGTTTTGATTTTTTTTTTTTAATGTTGTTGTTTTGTTTTCATTCATTTGTATTTAGTTAGATTTATCGTCTTATACTTAGCTAAGTAGTGCCCTTTATTATTATTTTTTTTTTTTTTGGTGATTTTAACATGCAAAACATGTATATAAGATGTTAAGTGGTCTTTCTATGTTCATTTTCCATGATATTCTAAACCTATGATGCATAGCAAATTAGTAGCCATACAATGTTATATGAGTGAATTTTTCTAATGTAATATGGAAATTGTTCATGTGCAATTCCTCAAAATTGGTTTAAGTGTGTACCTAACTATTGGTTGTTTATGATACAATATGATAAGAATCTAGCACCTAGATCCCTCACCCGAGTAAGAGCAAGAGGCCTGAACAACTTAACCTCTCAGATCCTCAGCTATTGAGCTAGTTTTATCTATGTCAACTTGAAGGATCATGCCAACCTGCAAGATCTTCCAAATTCCCAAGCTGTTTAATGTACAACCCTAATTGATTCAAATCTTTTTGAGTTGATTCAAGAGTCAATCCTTTCAACCTGTTCTGAAGACTACCTCTTGTCACCACTCTCTTTAGTAAGCTATACGAATGCCTAACTAATGTCAGCTAAGTCTTTGAGTGTCAGAATTTGTTAGTGGAATACGCTCTAGCCTCTCCTATAATGGCACGTATCCCACTCCTTATGAGCACACACTCATAATAGAACATTCTCTTTCTAGAAGGATTACATAATTGTCCCTTTACATTAGCACTTATACTTCTATAAATTTTTAGCCCTTTTTTGTAATTTAGTCATGGTCTTGTAACCCTAACATACTGGGAACAAATACCCTATTTAGACAATTGTTGTAATTAGATTTTACCCTCTTCATTAATGAATTCCCTTTGAGTTTCTTTCTCTCTTTTTTTTTTTTTTTTGTGAGATTGAGAATCTTAATACCCTAGCTTATAGTAACCTTTGAGCAAAGTTATGCTAGTGAGTATCCCAGCACATCGGACCGGTGAGTCATATTTGATGATGTGTTGGTTCGTGAGGGCTTAAGTAGTGAGTTACATCCAAGAGCAACTCATGAAGCTTAACTTTCTTTTCCTTTTAGGTTATTCCACCCAAACCTTACCTTTCCTTTCTCTAGTAGCTTTCCCCAGAGGACCCATCTAAGCACTTATAAGACCTCCCTCCATGAAGGACATCATCTAAGTATCAAATGAGTAGCTATGTTGATTGTTGGTTGTGTTGGATATTTTGTGCTTTGTCGTACTTGCCTACAATTTTTAGGTTGTTGTTGCATTTAGTGAGTTGTGGATCTTGAAGAAGGTATAGTACTTTATGTTTAGAGTCATGTTGTTTGTAACTCTTAGGTATTTGGCTTAACTACAGATTGAGTGTGTTAGTAGAGGTTCTGTTGTGCTCTGTTCTCAATTTGTGAAATAGAGTAGTAGTTGTGACTTAGACTAGTTGTCTTTCTAGGTAATGATTGTTAGTTATTGAGTTGTTGTGGTACGGTAGTTATTGAGGTTAAAAAAATGACTAAACCCAGTATGAATGTAGCTATTGGTGATAATGATAGTTGTTGACTGATGATTTTTGTTTTGATGCACGGACACTTGCAATACGAGAAAATGGCTACGGGGAGCACGGGAAGGTGCTTTGGCATAGTCACTTTGATACCTAAGTTAGCCCTCTTGTGATGAGAGTAAAGTTGTAGCATAATAGGAAGAGTGAGAGAATGGAAGAAGGTCCCTTTACCTAGGGGTCTTATCTAGTATTTATAGCTAATCAATAAAAATTGTACTTGGACTGGATTATCAGACCAAGCTTAAGTATTAGATCAACTAATATAAGCCTATGGAGTAGTTATCAAAAAATCCTATCAACATCCCCCCCCACCCCACCTCACCCTTCCCTTTACTCCCTTTGGTGATAAGGTTGGTAAAGAGAGTATTTAGGAAAGTTGATTTTGTGAGATCTCTAGAAAGGTTTGTAATCCAAGCCTAAAGAAGCTAAAGTGCTTGAAGAAGTAAAGGTCTAAAGAGGCAAAAGTTGAGGGTAGCTAGAGCATTTATGGATATTGGCATACCTAAAAATGCTAGTGTACCTGAAGAGGCAAAGACCTAAAGAGTTTGGTATGCCTAAAGAGGCTAAAGCACCTAAAGAGGCAAAGAAAGCATGCAAATCGTCTCAGTTAGACATGACCTATGCTAAGTAGAGCCATAAGATAGGCTAGTTGGCCTCTAGTCCATTAATGTATAGGACTTTGGTACCAAATGTCAAATTTGAGTGTTTAACCCATTACTGTTTGATGACTTAGGGTTTTTAAGTGACTCGTCATCTCTTCATTAGACTTAGAGTGTTATGCTCGTTGTTAATTGACGACTTAGAGCCATTTTGATAGCTTGTCATCTTTTCTTTACTACTTATAGCATTTATGCCTATCACTCTTAGGAGAGTTTAAGGCTATTGTATCTCATAATCTAAATTACTGCTAGACCAAGAAAGTCATAGATTTTATTTTCTTATCACTTATAAAACATTAGACTTAGGGATTTAGTGCTTCATGCAATTTTCCCCTCACCTGTAATATGTACATCTTAGGGACGTTGTGGAGTAGCCTATTAGCAAATAATATTAGTGTAAGCTTAAAGCGTAAGCCGACATCAATTTGGAAGCTTGGAACATGTGTAGTTTGGAAACTAACTCAGTAAACATAGCTATCCTTACAAAAGGAGTTCGGCACTTACTATCTCGTCATCTAATCTAATGGTTTAGCATTCGCTGTCTCGAAGTGTAAACCACTATCTAATCTTATTGAGGGACATCATCTTGATATGAATGTTTATTTTCTGATGTAAGATTAGATAATTTCGGCTTATAAGAAGAAGGTACTATATATAATAAGTCCCTAAGGCAACAATACAAATACAAAGCTTACAAAAAGGCATATATAAAAAGAGGATTCTTAGTATAGACGAAAAAAGGGTAATAAGGACAAAAGATAAAAATGGAAAAGTAGTACAATGTTAGATAAAGATAATGGGTGGCAATGTGGTATTAGTTTTGTACAAGGTTCTCTGAGCATAGCAAGCAAAAGAGATTAGGATGTTGTAGCGACAAAGTTATCGAGACATGCAGGGTGTCGTGAAAGTTAGAAGCAAGCAGAGAGAGAAAACTTAGAATGGGGAGGGTTAGCTCTCCTTACTCGGTAAGAAACACCCGACAATTGTAAGTCAAATCACTCGGCATAGAACTCTCGACCAAAAGATTATCAGCATGGGCGCGTGCGAACAGATCATAGTATAACGACCCATCACCCTTAGGGAATTCAACTATCCTCCTTCAGTATACATTCTCTTGTCATCAATGGGTTGACAAAAAAGAATCCTTTAGGTAAGGGATCAAAGGCCTTTAAAGTGTACGTGAGTGATTGGGTCAGTAGTTGATAACCCATCATCTCTCTAAGGTTATTGAAGATTTGCCCTCAAATCATGATCTTTGTCATCATCTGGCACATAAGGCGTCAGGTCAATGACATTAAATGTGGTAGACATGCTAAAGCCCTCGAGTAACTCAACCTCATAAGCATTATCATTAATACGCGTAAGGATCTTATAAGGTCTATCCTCTTTAGGAGATAATTTGTTCATCTTCTTACTAAGGAAGCATTTATTGTTAAGAGGGATCCAAACAAGGTCCTTAGGGGCATAAACAACTTGTCTCCTTCCTCGGCTTCCCGCTTTTTTCTGTCAAGCTATAGTCTTGGCTAGTTTTTCGATAGTCTTCTAATGCAACTTTTGGAATTCCTCGACACGCTGTAAGTCATATTGACTTTCCCTTTATGTAAGTAAACTACTGATCAAATCTAAGGGTAAGTTTGGGTAAGTTCGTAGACAACCTCAAATGGAGATATTTTGGTCAAGCTATGAGTCAAGCGATTGTAGGCAAATTCAATGAAGGGTAAGCATAAATCCCAGTCATGTGAATTCTTCCCAACAGCTATTCGCAAGAGGTTGCTCATAGTTTTGTTCACAACTTTAGTTTGGTCGTTTGAATATTAACTTTGGAGGTGACAAGAAGCACTGAACATTAGCTTAGTACTGAGCTTCTTCCATAGAGTTTTCCATAAGAAGCTTGTGAATTTGGAGTCACGGTCGAACACAATACTCCTCGGCACTCCATGTAGTCACACAATTTCCTACAAAAAGAGGTTAGCAATGAATAAAGCATTGTTAGTTCTATGGCAGGGAATGAAGTGGCCCATCTTGCTAAATTGACAGACTACCACCATGATCAAGTCATGCCTTCTTAGTGTTCGGGTAAAGCTAAGCATGAAATCCATGCTTAGATCGATCCATGGTCGTTCAAGGATAGTTAGGGGTGTGTACTCTCCATAAGGCTCTTTCCTCCCCTATGCACACTTACATACTTCACACCTTTCAAGTATTCAGTGCACGTCTTTCATCATCCCAAGCTAATAGAAATGCTCCTTCAATATTTCAATCATCCTCTTTTTGCTAAAATGATAGGCAAAACCCCTGGTATGAGCTTTTCAGATGAGTAGCTCCCTTGCCGAATCACTTAGAACACATATCTGCTTACCCTTCATTAAGAACCCCTAATGCAAGTAGAACCAATCTACAACACCTCTAAGATTGCACTTGGTTACTAAAGGCCCAAAATACTGGTTATACTCATACTGATCGGGCAGGGTACTAAATCTAAGTACCTTCGCTTACATAGTTGTAATAAGGGTGTGACGACGAGAAAGAGCGTCAGCTACAATGTTAGCTCGCCCTTTCTTCGACCGGGTGATGTAGCAGAAAGTCTTTAAGAATTCAACCCATTTAGCATGATATCGAGAAAGTTTCTACTACCCATGAAGATGCTTGAGAGACTTATGATTCGAGTAGATGATGAATTCTCTCAACAATAAATAATGCTGCCAGTTTTGTAGTACTTAGACAAGGGCATAGAACTCCTTGTCGTAGGTAAACTAATTTAGGGAAGTACCATGGAGTTTCTTGCTAAAATAAGCAATTGGTCGATGCTCCTGCATAAGGACAGCACCAATGCCAATGCTAGATGCATCACATTTAACTTCAAAAACTTTCTAAAAATCCGACAAGGCAAGTATTGGAGCAAATGTCAGCTTAGGCTTCACATCTTCAAAACTCTTCTAAGCCTTCTCCAACCATCTAAACTCAGTGTTCTTCCTAGTCAATTCAGTTAACTGCACAGTTATGGAACTAAAGTTCCATTTGAATCTCCAACAGAACGAAGCTAGACCATGGAAGCTTCTGACTTCAGCAACACTAGTCGATGTAGGCCGCTCAAGAACAACTTTGACTTTCTCATCATCAACTCGAACTCCTTTCCCTGAAACAACATATCCAAGGAACACAACCTTGCTTTGATAGAATATACATTTCCTCAAGTTGCCAAATAATCTCTTGGCTTCAAGGATGTCGAACACTAACCTTAAGTATTTAGCATAGGTGATGAGATTGGTGCTGTAGATGACAATGTCATCAAAGTAAACCACAAGGCATTTGCCAGTCAGTGCCTTTAATACATGATTCATGAGCGGCATAAAAGTACTCGGTGCATTCGTCAAACTAAAGGGTGTCACCATCCATTCAAATAGACCATCCTGTATCTTAAAGGCTGTCTTCCATTCATCTCCTACTCTCATTCATATTTGGTAATAACAACTCTTCAGATCTATCTTTGAAAAGATGTGTACACCATGCAACTCATTAAGCATATCATCTAACCATAGGATCAGATATCGGTACTTAATAGTAATTTTATTGATGGTATGGCTGTTGATATACATTCTCCATGACCCATCTTTCTTTGGTATTAGCATAACGAGGACAATACATAGGCTCATGCTCTCTCGAACATAGCTGTAATCCACCAATTCATCAACTTACTTCTTCAACTCAGCTGCTTACTTAGGATTGAGCCTATAAGCAGGTTGGTACAATAGGGCTACTCCAGGTTAATGATCAATGCAATGTTCAATGCCTCTTAAGGGTAGTAAAACTTTGAATAGATCAAAATACTCTTCTAGGAGAGCTCTCACTTCGGTTGGCTAGTTGTCGGCTTCTCTTACTTCTAAGAGTTTCTTAACTAAAAGAACCACATGAAGTTAACCAAGTCAACTCTAATAGTTGAATATCTTCTAATTTCATCTAAGCAAGATCTTACACCTACTAAGCAACCTTAGCATTCATTACAACTTACCTAACCGCATTGCAAGCCTCCAACTACCCTTTAACACATATCTTCTAGTACAACATTCAAGAAGGATTCATTACTTTTTTTGTACAGAGTATTCTTTGTCTCTTTTACCCTTTTTAGTATATTTCATATATTCCAATTACAAATTACCCTTTTTTGTCTTTTCCATCTATACTTTATAACCTTAATAGGGCTAGTATATAAACCCAATTTATCGTATGCAGATAACAACACATTACAGTATCAAATTATTACAAGTTTCCTTTATGAGCAATCTTATTGTTCTCATTTTCCCCTTTAACTCTTATATATTCCTTTTAGCAAGGAGCAGTAACAGATGACCCTACAGTTTGGATCGATGAGTCATATCCGACGAATTGTAGGCCAAGTAAGATCAATTAATGCATCATATCTGATTAGTAACTGCTTGGATTTGCTAATCCCCCTTTGTTTTCTTTCATTTCCTTTTGTTATGGTGCTTCTCCGTGTATACAACCTTGGAAATACTTTAGCTTTGCCGATATCAAAGTACAATTCCAAGAGGGAGTATGTGAAGTTACAGTGAAGTTTTGGTTCGTGTTTGCTATTAGTTTTAGGTAGTGAGTAGAAGTGTTTATTATGTATTGTGTTGTTAATCTGTTAGAGAAGTATTACCTCATGTCGAATTCAAGTGTCCAAGGTATTATTGGTGACCAGAGTAGTGGTGTTCACGCTAGTTAAGATCAAAATGTTAGTAACACTCCTAGTTTAGTCGATGATAAACTTGATAGACTCACTAATCTTATTAAGAGTCTAGTCACTATGATGTAAGTCAACAGACAACAACCATAGGGTATACCATATCATAATCTACCTAAGAATGTTCTTGAGAGACAATATAGCCAAGGTGGCTAAGCTCATTGCCCAATTTGACCCCATCGAGTTAGAAGAGTTGTAAATAGAGCTGTTTGACGATGATTGGAGTTGGAAGAGATCGAAGAGGATGATGAGGATGTAGATGCTGAAGAGTATGGAGAGGAAGAAAAATAGGTTGAATATTATCAAGCACAAGAGCAAGGATGTCGAGATCCTCAAGGACTAGACTATCTAGATCCTACCCTTCAGTAGAAGTAGAGATGTACATGAATATTTAAAGTGAGAAGAGAAAGTAGAGAAGGTGTTTGATTGTTATGGATATACTGATGCCATTAAGGTGCCATTTGCTACACTGGAGTTTACTAATTATGCTATCATGTGGTGGAAGAATTTGAATATAGCTAAAGTAAGAGATGGAAGATGAGGTGTAAGAACTTGATAAGAGATGAAGAGATTGTTAAGAAGAAGATTTGTACCCAAGACATACCTATAGGACGCATTTATGAATTTGCAAGAACTTTGCCAAGGAAACCGTCTATTGATGACTATGTAAGAGAATTCTAGATGTTAAAGATCCAAGCAGACATGGAAGAGTTCAAAGCCCGTACTATATCTTGTTTTGTCTATGGACTCAAATATGTGATTTGCATTATTATAGAAGTACAAAGGTTCCATATATTAGAAGAGGCCATTAAAGTAGTGTAAAGGGTTGAAAAGTAGAGAAGAAATGCTTTCAGTGAACCTAGATTGACATTTCATCGAGCTCCTACTCTACAAAGACCTACTCATGCTGAGCTAAGGAGACCTTCCCTAGTTGAGGAAAGATATGACCAACCTGATGATAGTTAAGCGGGCTAACAAAGCTGAGTTAAGGATAAGGATAGGCCTTTAACGTAAGACAAGCGAGGTGAAATGCTTAAGTTTTGGACACATGGCTGTTGAGTGTTCAAATTGACTTGCCATAACACTCTGAGGAGATGTCATGGATAGTACTAACAAGAGCAAACCAAAGGAAGAGAAGAATGTTGGAAGAGGAGACCTAAATCTATGTAGACCAGGAAGAGGTGATGATGCTAGTCTTAACATGAGTACTGATCTCCTTATCAAGCTTCAAAGAAGACTAGAGAGAGAATTTATTACATACAAAGTATACCATCAAGGGACAATTATGCCTCATCATTATAGATGGAGGAAGTTGTACGAATGTTATTACGCAGTCCTTTGTGCAAACATTAGGGCTACCAACATCTAAACACCCTTGACCTTACAAGCTACATTAGCTTCATGATAAGGGTGCTTTACATGTCATAAAACAAGTATCTATGCCTTTTAGTGTTGGAAATGTGTATGGGGACAAAGTGGGTATGATGTCATCCTTATGGAAGCTTCACATTTGTTACTTAGATGACCTTGATTGTTCGATCGGTGTGTTATTTACGATGGATATAAGAACACCTATGCCTTTGTCAAGGATGGAAAGAAGATTATGTTGCAACCCATGACACTCACCTAAGTGACTGAAACCCATAACCAACTAACTTAAGCTAGTGAGAAGAAAGCTTTAGTGATGAGCCGAAGTGAGCTCTAAGCATTTGAGAAGGCCGATAAGTCTATGTTTCTATTAATTAGAAGACTATTGGAAATGAGAAATCTGAAAGAAGTACCTAATTAGATCCGAAGATTGATTTATGAGTTTTCCAACCTATTTCCTAAAAAGTTCCCTAAGGGATTACCCCTTATTTGAGGCATAGAAAATTATATTGACTTACAGCCAATTGCAACCTCGCTAAACCGACTTACCTATAAAATGAATCCTGATCAGGCTGCTAAGCTGAAAAGATAAGTGGATGAACTAATCGAGCAAGGTTATGTGAAGGAGAGCACGAGTCCTTATGTTGTGCTAACTTTGCTCATCCTAAAGAAGGATGGTTCATGGCACATATGCATCAACAATCGAGCCATTAATCGTATCATTGTCAAGTACAAATATCTAATACTGAGGCTCAATGACATGTTAGATGAGCTTTATGGTGCCAAGATATTTTCAAAGACTGATTTGCGAAGTAACTACCACTAAATTCACATAAGACCTGATGATAAATGGAAGACTACTTTCAAAATAAGGCATGATCTCTATGAATGGTTAGTTATGCCATTCGAACTTACAAATGCATTGAGTACATTTACATGACTAATGAATCATGTGATGCATTCGCTAATCAAAAGATGAATGGTTGTATACTTAGATGACATATTAGTGTACAGCGTTGACCTAAACAACCATGTTTAACATCCTCGAGCTATTTTTGACATTTTACAAGTCGAGAAGTTAGATAGGAACTTAAAGAAGTGTATGTTCTATCAAAGGGAAGTCATCTTCCTTAGGTATGTAGTATCTGGAGAAGGAATCTAAGTAGATGAGGAAAAGGTCCAAGTTGTCTTAGAGTTGCCAACATTGAAGAATGTCACTGAAGTACGAAGTTTCTACGACCTAGCTTATTTCTATAGAAGGTTTATTAAAAATTTCAATACAATTGTAGCACCCTTGATCGAGTTAACAAAGAAGAGTGAAGGATTTTGATGGAATGATTGAGTTGAACAGAGCTTTAGGGAAATCAAGGAGAAGCTTACTACCACCCCTATCCTATCCATACTAGATTTTGACAAGCCATTTGAATTAGAATGTGATGCATTAGGTATTAGAATTGGTGCTGTATTGATGCAAGAACGATGACCAATTGTATACTATAATGAAAAGCTTAGTGGTGCCATGCTGAATTATTTTGTGTATAAGTAAGAGTTGTACTCTCTTATTTGAGCTCTTACTGTCTTGCAACACTATTCCTTACTATAAGATTTGTAATTTATACTAACCATAAGTCCTTGAAACATTTTAGAAGTTAGATCAAACTCTCAAAAAGGTAAGCTTAGTGGCTAGAATTTATTGAGGATTTTTCCTATGTGATCTGACATAAGAAAGGTAGTACCAACGTGGTTGTAGATGCCTTATCATATCGACAAACCTTGCTAACCACCCTACAAACAAAATTATTGGGATTTTCACTTATCACTGAGCAGTATACTCATGAACCTCATTTTTTGTCCTATTCCTGAGTAATGTAGAGAAGGAGTTGCTATTAGAAGATATTATATCAAGGATGGCTATCTATTCAAGGAAAGAAAGCTATGTATACCAAGCTGTTCCACTTATGAGCTATTGGTTAGGAAAGCTCGTAGTGGTAGTTTATTTAGTCATTTTAGAGAAACCAAATAGCTAACCTATTAAAAGAAAACTTTTACTAGCCTAATTTGGCTAAGGATATCCATAAGATAATTGGTAGTTGTGAAACATACAAGAGGGCTAAGGTAAAAGGGAGCTACATGGAGAGTATATGCCCTTACCTACACCGACCTCATCTTAGGCTAACCTTAGTATGAACTTTGTCCTATGGTTGCCTCAAATGTCCAAAGGAAAGGATTCAATCTTTATTGTAGTAGATCGCTTCAGCAAAATGGCACACTTCTTCCCATGCTATCGAATTAACAATGCTTTATATCACATCCAGCCATAGAAGAGGATGCACCATTACACAGGAATACTTGTCAAAAACTTAACTCAACCTACTTATTCATCAAAAGAAAACTTTATCTATGTGATAATGGGGTTGCTACATCAAAGTTCAATTGGACAATTGGTTACAACTCCTATATATAGCATAATATTTATATCAAAACAAGAACAATCCTTTTCTTTGTAATCTTCAAAATAGTAGGACTCTTGATTCAATACAGGTTTCATCTAAAAGCTACTGACTCTAACTCATACTCTTAGTAAACATTCCCCTACCCCCCCTCCACCACTACCCTCCACCCCTAATGTTAGGCCCTTTACAATGCTGTTAACCTAAGGGTAAAACATTTTATCCCCTCAACTACTAAAGCTGAGTGAGAGTGGGTAACAAACAATACAATATAGGTAATATCATAACTGAAACGTTTCAATCATAATCAACAAGTTTAGCTCCACATAAATATTAGCCCAACCAAGCATTTATTGCTAAAATGCAGCATGTTATGCTCATGCACATGACATGCATTGATACCAATATCCTCATTCGATTAGTTGACATAATCGGGCATCTAGATACTGTTGTTAGGTGATTTTGGGTTAGGATTTTGTTCCTACAAAGAAAAAGAGGCTAAAAGGTACTGAATCCAGTCTGGTGCAACCACTTTGATGCTTAAGTTAATAAGTGAATGTCAGAAAAGACAAAATGAGTAGTTGTGAGTTATTCAATCATTCTTACCATACTTTTTTGTATTTTTAAGCAAATGTCGAGTGTTTGAAATAGCAGTTAATCGCATGATCATTAGGATATGTGAAGACCTTTCGATCAAGTACATTCTTGAAATATAGGAATAGTAGGCAGTTATGTAAAATAACCATACCAAGTGATAATTGTTTGTGCTACTTTTCTTAATTTCAAATTAGATATGGATCTATGCTACTCGGCGTTAGCCAAGAAGTGAGTTACTCAGCTTATCAGCAGTCAAGTGAATGAAATTCGACTATCAATAGATACAATGTTCAGGAACCTAGGGCAATAAGGAGCTACTTAGGAGTAAGACCCCCAACTTTGTTTTACAAAATTAGACTGTATACTATAGTTTGCCAAATCAGACTATCAAAATAATCAAGAAGTTCGAGTAATGTGAATCTATATGCTTCTAAAAATTGAGTTCATAAAGCCATGATTTTTCTTGATCACTTGGAAGTCTCATTCTAAAAATTCTAACCCCTAGGTCTCTTTTTATGCTATGCCATGCCATGATAACAACTATTCAAGTATATCATTCTACACAATCAGTCTTCAAGTTTTATTTAACCTAGTTATCTACTTTTAGTTTTTTAACTCTTCCTAGTGGAAATCTAGCATCTCACTTAGGATTCACTTAAGTGAACACTCAAAAGATTAAGTTAGCAGTCCCTCAACTCTCCAAGTTAATACAATCATCCGTAAGCACCAAATCAATACCCAACATAGCAGCATAACAATTTAACCAAGACATAATTACCATCATTTAAAATCACTACCTCAGCAACCACTATAGTAGCATATCAATTCACCCAAGATATAGCCATATCCAATTAATATAATATCAAACAACATGCAGTGTTATGAGTAACAATATATTTACTCTAAGCATAGGTTAGATCTACTTACCTGGCCTTAATAGTAGCACAAAACCCTAAACTTCACCATGTGGCCCTTTCTTATTTATCATAGTTAGGAAAATATAACATAGTCTTCAAATCAATTACGTGTCGAACCCAAACTCTTACAAGCTTTCATTACTTCATTTTTAAGCTTTATTTGATCGTATCTTACTCATTCATTATCTTATTTTAGTAAACTTTATATCGTCATGCTCGTTGTTTTGAGTACTATTAATATATCTTAAGAAACAAGATTGATCAACATGGTTGCAAGCTTGAAAATAGCCTTTCTTGCTACTAACTTGATCATACATTACCATAATTCCGTAATTAACTCGAATAAGCTTTAGTTTTAAACTTAAAACCCTAAAAATTATACTTTACAAACTTGTCCATCAACCTTTAATATACCTTAAAGTGTTCATTTTACATGAATTTGACAAATATTTTACTTTTACTAATACTAATTACTATATTACATATTAAGCTAATATATAGGTTTTTATTAGGAAAATATACAATAAATAGTATATGAGACTAATTAATTTCATGAAAAATCCTATAGACTCACAAAAATATGTAGTTTAATTATTGATCATGAATTAAACTAAACTAGCTATTATCTATTTTTACGAAAATAGCGGTTTTAGTTCGAAAATTAGGGAAAATAAACAAATGTAAGTGTGAGATAAAACCTAAGTGTTCCAAGCATCCTTATAAACCTCCAAAAGCCAAAACATGTAGGGCTCATTCATTAATTTCATCAAAAATTAATTATTTCAACAAATGGTCAAAACTATTAATTTTATTCAAAATAAATCTAATAAATAGTAAATATGGAGATTTTCAAAAATTCTTGCTACTACAATTAAATACATATATTAAACATATTGTGTACAAAAATTCAACTTGAAAAGACATTATTTAGTATTTTTGAAATTTAATTCAATTTTCGCCTAAACAAGGTATTTTCTTAAGAACCCTATAGTTTACAAATTATTTAATTAAAATAAAATTAGTAAATTAATCTACATGTAAAATAAACCAAGTAAACTAAATTTCATAATTAAATGACATCTTTTTATTTTTTAGAAATTAATTGAACTTTCAACCAAAATTTTGGTTCACTTGAATTAGCTAACTTTGGCTACCACCTAGCTATCGCGCCTTATCAGAAGAGCTTGTCTTGCTACCTTCTGTTGGTCTCCCAAGCCGCTCTAAGTCAGGTTGTGGTCTAGTATATGAATTGCCTCAAACCAACTCTAACCCTAATTTCTGTTCTATTTTTATTTTATTTTTTTACTATTTTTTTCTAATTTTCTAAAATTACGTTCTTGTTTTTTCAAGTTTCTAAAACATTGCAAATGAGGTTTAGAGTCCTATTTATAAGGTTTAGAATTTTTGCATGTCAAAAAGTGGGTTGACAAATGTCATTTACCCATTTTCCTACTTGTTGATTAAGTGCCATGTCTCATTTCCTTGTTAATCTTGTGATGATTCGTGTTTCTAAATTATTCCCATGCTGCCATATCATTTGATGACTCATCTATTCATTTTATAATTAATTTTCCATTATTTTATTTTAATTTACCTTATTTTGATAATTTATTATTATTATTATATGTATATATATTTAATACATATAATGGATATCATATGTAAATACATGTATGTTATATATAATTCAACTTCATTTACTATTCTTATAATTTAAATAACTTATCTCTAATATCCCGTTATATCTAAAAACTCAAATTTCATATTTTTGATAGTTTTCGGCTTTATCAATAAATAAATGTTTTTATCAAATTAATCCTTTTGTATAGCTTATTTCAAGAAATTGACTTTACTAAAATACTTCATCTAACTTTTCTAGCCTTATTGTAAAGTTTGAACTAAAATAAATAATATAGCCTAATGCCTTAAATTTAAGGGCTTGAATCCTAAGGTTATTGTATTGATTCGAAATCTTAGGGTATTACATTATCCAACTACATAAAGTGTGAAGACAATTGTTTTAAACCGAGCCACCAAATTCTTAAGCTATTTTTAGAAGACTCTTTGGAGAAGACTTGAAACTAAACTTGTATTTAGCTTTAGTAGCTACTCTTAAATTGATGGCTAAGCTAAAGTAGCGAATAGAACATTAGAAAATCTACTCTAATCTGTTGTAAGAAAGAATTTAAAGGATTAGGATATGTGTTTACCTGTTGTGGAGTTCGCATACAATGAACTATCCACAGTACCACTAAGATGACTCCTTTCAAGGTCGTTTATGGCCTTAATCCCATTATTCCCCTAAATTTGATATGTACCCTCACAATTGCTGAAGAGAGTCAATCTAAAGTTAACTAAGGCTAAGAATTACAAGAGCTTCATCAATCTTTAGCAAGGAAGATTGCCAAGTTCAACTTAAGACAACAAGAGAATGGTAATAGTGGCTACCGAACTGTTTCTTTCAGACCAGGAGACTTAGTACGGATTCACCTCAATAGAGAGAGATTTCCACACCTGTGATAGAGTAAGTTATCTTTATGAGTTGATGGTCCATTCAAGGTCTTGAAGAAGATCAACTACAACACCTACCAAATTGAATTGCCTTAAAACTATGGTGTTTCCTCTACCTTCAATATATTCGACTTGATTCCCCACCAACTAAAAGAAGACCTAGCAAATGCTAAGATAGAATAAGAGCTCGAGATCACTTCGAATTTGAGGGCAAATCTTTTTGACCACTAGGCAGATGATAGGAATCAACTCCCCGAACCAATCATACGTAGCTAAGCTAAAGAACTGCAAGGACTTATAAGAAGAATACTAGCTCAATGCTCCATTCAAGACTAGGATTCCTATTCCAATCTCCATCTTTTGCATTACTGCCGACTTAAGTTTTGAGTTCTCATAAGTGCTAATACAGTTTTTGAGCTACTGAGCATGCATACCGACTTACCTAATAACCATACCTATCATCGAGCTCTTACCATGATATAAACAGAGTTCAAATAGACTAACCTTGGATGTTCGACTGAGTCGAGCTACCAAAACACCCAACCTATAGAGAATCAGAGTGTTTTCCAATACTTGAGCTTTAACATAAACCTAACTAAGTCATCTCTGACTATCGAATATCTCCTAACTTCATCCAAACAAGATCCCATGCCTATTAAGTGGCCTTAGGATTCATTACAACTTACCCAACCACATCGCAAGCCTCCAACTAACCCTTAATACGTGTCTTTGGGTACGACATTCCAAAAGGAATCCTTACTTTTTTTTCCATATAAAATATCTTTTACCCTTTTTAGTATATTTCATGTATTCCAATTATAAATTACCCATTATTTTCATTTCCATGTTTGCTTTCTAACCCTAGTAAGGCTAGTATATAAACCCCATTTATTGTATGTAGACAACAACTCATTACATTATTAGATTATTTTAGGTTTCCTTTGTAAGCAACCCTAGTGTTCTCATTTTCCCCTTTAATTCTTATCTATTCCCTTTTACAAAGAGTAGTGATGAGTAACCCTATAGTTCAAACTAGTGAGTCATATTTAATGAATTGTAGGCCAAGCAAGATCAATTGGTACGTAATATTCGATTAGTAGCGGCCCAGCTATACCTCTTTGTTTTCTTTTGTTCCCTTTTGTTGTGGAACTTCTTCATATGTACGACCCTAGAGACTCATCAAGGAGACATCCTAACATCGGTCATATGCTGAGCTCTAAGCATAGAACATGATCAACAAAAAAAGCAACGTAAGAATTTGTCCTATATTACTTATAAGGCAAAACCATCGACTTTATGCTCTAATTATTGATGGTAAAAGTTGTACCAATATTACTTCAACTAAGATGGTAGAATAGCTAAAGTCACCAACCTCTATACATCCTAAGCCATACAAACCATACTAGTTAAATGAGAGAGTATCGTTGCATGTCACGAAGTAAGGGCTATTACCAATTACTATCGAGAGTTATAAGGACAAGATCATGTGTGATATATTGCCAATGTATGTGTTCCATATCTTACTAGGCTAACCTTGGTTGTTTGATTGAAGAGTTATGCACAATGGTTATAAGGTTACTTATAGTTTTGAGAAAGGTAACCGATTAATGTAGATAACCCATTTTTGCCCCCCTTTTTATTTTTTCAAAATTTTTATAATAGGATAAAAGGTCCTAAATTAGGAAAAATGCAAAAAAAAAAAAAATTAAGAAAACCCAAGAAATAAGAAATTTATAAAAATAAAAAATAAAAAAATAGAGGATTTAGAAAGTTTGGAAAATAATAAATTTCTTAGATAGCTTAATAAATAGATTCTTTAGTTTAAATAAACTAAGAAAAGGGCAATTGAGCTTAGGCTTATATTTGAATCTAGCTCAAGCTAACCTAGTCCATATGTGCAATTTAATTGTACACATGGAGAAGGCACAGGCTAACAGCCTAACGAATAAATACTTGGACTAACATCTACATTAAGCTAGAGGTTTAGAGTTCAAATCTTGTTAAGCACAAAGTGCCTTTTCCTTTTTAAAGGGAAAAGCATACAATAATAATAATAATATGTGCAATTAAGATAGGGCTTAATCAATAGGTAGTTAATTTTTTATTTTTTAACTTATTAATAATAATAATAATAATAATTAAAAAAAATGTTAAGCCAAATAGTCCCTAAGCTTAAAGCCCAACAGCTACATGATCCAAATCAGGCACAAATTTGTATGCCTTTTATTTTCAACCGTGCACATAGCACGTGCTTTGCATGTAACTAGTGCCTGTTCTAGATTCTTCTTCATTTCGTTTCCAGTTTTTCCAAATAAAAGGATAGCTCTATGGTCTCTATTTTAAGTCCTTTTTCGTATGATTTTCATACAATTCTACACATTTAATTGGTGATTTCTTGTGCTAAACTTAGCCCCCTTTGCATTAGGACTCAAATCTTGTACAAATTCATCCATTTCCCTAATTAAATCGAGTCAAGAAATTTGGAAAAAATCATAAATTCAGTTTCATAGAGTTGTGTATCTAAGGCTTTTAGGCAAAAAATGAAAGCTTTCATGACTTGATTATTGATTATGTTTGTCTAATTGATCGAAATCATTAATCAAAATCAATTACTTCCTTTAAAATGAAGCCTAATCAAGCTTGTATAACCCATACTCGTGATGTCATTAATAGTCTTTCCAAGTGTGTTTTGAGCTCCCCAAATATTAATAAAGGCATCCATTCTTCATTTCATCATCAACTTCACTTAAGAATGACCATACAATCTTTAATTTCAAGTTTCTCTCTTTAGGAGTAACAAGCTTCATGATGGTTTTTGATGATAACTACCACTACCAATGACTTCCCTATCCCCTAAAAACCAAGACTTGACCTCTCATTCACTTCCAATAACCATCGCACACCACCACCGACAACCACTACAAGCCACCATATCACAACCCAAATAATATCATTATCATGGTAGATTACCGTATACCGCATAAAGATCTACGATCAACTCCCTCATTAATTGTAGGTCTTCTATACAATACATAAGGCTCCTTTCACTCTATGTTACTAACAAGCCTATAGATAAGTAATATCAAGCGTGGTAATTAAAATTAACATTAAATTACAAAAGCTCTAAAGTTAGAGTATAGAATCGTCGAATTCCACAAAAAATATATATATATTGCAACATATTTTAAAGTCCTATGAAAGTCTACATTGAGAAAATCTAATTACAAATTAACTAAATAAGTAAATATATCCATAAATTACTATTACAAAATTCCCTCTTTGCCTCCTTAACATACAATCTCGTTTCGACTCAAGACTTACCTCAGGCATTCTCGGCCCAGATAAACAAAGAGGTGATCTTGCAATAAAAGAAATTCGTTGGGGTGTAAGCTTATGCTTAGTGAGTAAATCCCTCCGCCATGCAATACAAACAATATCATTTAAATGCATAACATATGAATGTATGAACACTCAAAATGCTAACCAATACATGTAGCAACCTAAGAACTACACGCAACTCAAAATTATGCTCCCTGTAATTGGAGTTGGGGATAATTAACTAACACAAACCATCAACTGGGTCTTAGCACTTATGTTTTTATGCTAATTGCACCATCGTGCTCAAATCAATATATAACATATACAAATATTTTCTTTCATATAAAAATATACTTTCCTTTTTCAAGAAACAATGTTTAAGCCCAAAATCCTAGGTTTAACAGTGTAATAGCCTCTACAATCCACATCACCTGCCCTAAGTGGAAGTTACAAGACATGGCCTGATAGGAATTAACTTGTGACTATCTCCAAGCTGAGACCAACCAATCCTAAGCTGAGGTCAATCAGCTTTTACCAAGGCCAAACTAATACCAAAAAACTAAAGGGAAGAAAAGAAGACACTCAACGCCAAGTCTGTCATCTACCAAGAAGCCGAGAGACTACATGATCGAGGACTTGAGACCAAAGAACCACTCAGCACGATACCAAAAGACTAGTATCGACTAATTCTAGAACTTAGAAATTATGGGCCGACCATTCTGGTGTCTTGACTAAGCACTATAAGACTTCAGAGGCTCCTCCTTGGACTCGAACATCCAACTACCGCCCTTATCCAGTTTGAATCTTACTTCTTCTAAGAAAGGCCGAGTGACTGCATGCCGACTTCTATTAAAAGCACAATTTTGTATTCTTGTACATGTTTTCTTTATTTTATTTATAGGCCTAATTATTTAGGGTTTAAGGCCTTGCACATTATTTACAACTTTGCCACAAGAGTTTAGGACTTGCTATAAATAGCAACATTTGTAATTAATAGAGATATGACAATAATTATTATCAGACAAAAAGAATATTTCTCTTTGGAGGAAGGTTATACTTAAGCTCTTAGAGCTTATAATTGCTAGATTATTAAGTGCTAAGTAACTCCTTAATCTTTCTTGTATTCTTGTCAATCTTGACCCTAAGTTGTGATGAACTCTCATTTAAGCTAGTTAGTGAGTTTCATTTAACCCTCGTTTGAATCCCGAGTGATATTTAGTGTTCATGAGTTGCATCAAACCTTATTTTGAGCTCAAATGCTTGATTGTGTTTATGCCTTAGTGCATGATATCCATACATATTCACCAATAAAACCTCTCATTTTACTCCCTGTTCTTCATAGCTACTCAAATCCTTAAATACCCATTCTAGTTTTTAACCCACTACCACATCATCTTAGTATCATAGCCTTGGGGAGACACGTATGTTAGTGTTCTTCAAAGTTTGATTCATGGTTTGAACATCTTTATTAATCATCATTCTGTAATGTAGCGTGTTGTTCGTAGTAGTTATGTTTGTCAATAGTGTCAGCTACAGAAGCCGGGAAGCGGTTGTTTCTAGGTTACTGTAGTTGTGTTTTTGCTGTAAATCATATTTGTTCAATTTCATCTATAAATTACTATATGATCAAGGATGCCTGAAGATAGTGTCAATAACAGTGGTGATGGCCCTCGAGGAAGCTTAAGGAGATGCGTTGGTAACTTAGAATATCAAATTTTGAATCTCAATAATCTTATCCAAGAGCTTACTAAGTTAGTTAGAGGCTACAAACGTAATAGCCGAAGTGAAAGAAGTGAACAAATACCTACCAGCAAAATTGATTCCAATGAACTAGATAATGATGAGTGACAGTTGAGAAGAGATACTGAGAAGAGCTACCGAGTCTAGAAGAAGATAAAACCAACTTGAGCCAAGAAGAGGCAATGATAGAAGTGTTGATGTTGAGAACCTAAGAAATTAAAGAAGAAAGCCATTGCCAAGAAGGGATATGGCCAAGCAGAGCTCTTATAGAAGTAGCCGATCTGAGGTGAACCGACCATCTCGAAATGCAAGGGATGAACCTTAAGCACCTAGCTGAGGACTTGATAACATCAAGCTTAAACTACTAACCTCCAGTGGAAGTAACTGACCTAAAGAGCTCCTTGACTAGGTTACCTGAGTCAAGAAGTTGTTTGAGTGCAATGAGTGTGATGACCGAACAAAGGATAAACTGGCTTCATTATCCCTTGTTGAATGCAAGTCTTTAGTGGGATAAGTTGGTTGCCAAGCAAGATGCTGAAGGAGAAGAACTGATCAGAACTTGGAGGCTTATGAAGCGATTGATGAACCAACGCTTTGTGTCAACTTACTTCAAGCAGGAGATGCTCCATACTTTCCATCACCTTAGATAGGGCCAAAACAATGTTGAAGAGTACCTATAAGAGTTTGAGACCTTGATGATGAGATGTGAGATTGCCGAGCCACAGGACTATACCATTGTTAGGTTCCTGAGTGGACTCCGAGATGATAATGACTACATAGTTGAATTACAGCCGTTCAACTCTTTAGATGAGTTGATCAATCTGGCATTAAGGGTAGAGAGGCAGAAGAGAAGAAGGTATCAAAGGCTGACTAGCCGACCTCAACAAGGCAACCCTAAGCTTAAGAGGTATGTTAAGAGAAAAGGGCTAGAGAAGAGAATGGAGAAAGGAGAACCTAGTCGACCTAATCATGCCGAGACAAAGAGGGTTGAGAAAGAGAAGGTACTGAGCAACAAGGCTCGAGATAGGAAGAGCTTCAAATACTTAGGCTATAACCATATTGTATCCCATTGCTCGAATAGAAGGGTTATGGTCTTTAAGGGTGAAGGACTCAAGGCTCAAGTAGAAAGTCAAAGTGACAAAAGTTCAGAAGATGAGTTGATAGAAGAAGATGTCTACATTGAAAATCTTAACGAACTCATAGCCATGACAAACAAGTAAGTCGACCTAAAAATAGACCCCAGACAAAGGGGAAATTTATTTCACATACGGTGCCTAGTGAATAGGAAGACCTGTTCCCTAATTGTCGATAGAGGTAGCTACACTAACATCATCTTTGTCAAGTTCGTGGAAAAGATGAAATTGCCGACCTACCTGTACCCCTAGCCTTATGGATTAAAGTGGTTTAACGACAAGGGTATAGTCCATGTGCATAAAAGAGCTTGGATAACATTCAAGGTAGGGCAGTATGAGGATGAGATTGAATTTGATGTGGTCCTTATGAATGCCACAAATTTACTTCTTAGCCAACCATGGAGGTATGTTCAAAACATGATCCATGATGACTTCCTCAATACTTAGACTGCTCGGAAGGATGGGAAGATCTATTGCTTGACCCTTATGAGTATTAAGGAAATCCAGAGACACTTGGCACCTATGGTGAAGCGAAAAGGGAAGAGAAGTTTGTTCAGTATCCCAACCCAATCTCAATGTTTAACATCAAGGAAGACTTCCTTTCGGACTCACAATAATGATAAGAATAAGCCTATGACTATCTCCAAGTTGAAGTTGACCAATCCTAAGCTAAAGTCGAAGTCGATCAGCTTTTGCTAAGGCCAAACTAATAACAAAAGATTGAGGGGAAGAAAAGAAGACACTCAGCGCTAAGTCTATCGTCTGCCCAGAAGCCGAGAAACCACACGACCGAAGACTAAAGACTAAAGAACCACTTGGCATGACATAAAAAGACTATTGCCGACTAATTTTAGAACTCGACAATTATAGGCCAACCTTTTTGGTGTCTTGACTAAGCATTGCAAGACTTTAGATGCTCTTCCCTGGACCCAAACATCTAACTACCACCCTCATCCAATTCGGATCCTACTCCTTCCAAGACAGGCTGAGTAATTACATGTCGACTTCTATTAAATGCACAATTTTGTATTCTTGTATATGTTTTCTTTATTTTATTTATGGCCCAATTCTCTAAGGTTTAAGACCTTATACATTATTTACAATTTTACTTCTAAGATTTAGGACTTGTTATAAATAGCAACATTTATAATTAGTAGAGATACGACAACAATTATTATCAAACAAAAAGAATATTTCTCTTTAGAGGAAGGTTATACTTAAGCTCTTAAAGCTTTCATTTGCTGGATTATTGAATGCTAAGTAACTCCTTAATCTTTCTTGTGTTCTTATAAATCTTGACCCTAAGATTGTGGTGAACCTTCATTTAAGTCGATTAGTGAGTTGCATCTAACCCTCATTTGAATCACGAGTGACATTTAGTGTTTGTAAGTTATATCAAATCCTATTTCGAGCTCAAACCCCCGATTGTGTTTGTGTTTTAGTACATGATATCCATACACATCACTATCAAAACCTCTCATTTTACTCCTTGTTCTTCATACCTACTTAAATCCCCTAACACCCATTCTAGTTTCCGACCCACTGCCGCATCATCACCCTTCGCTAACAGTTAGCATCTCCTAGGGCCTAGTAGGCCCGAAAGCTTAGGATAGAGACTTAATAATATAAATGACACACAATTGCCTAATCCTGATAGGAGATACCACTCCTGTGGGCCCCTTCTCATCTTCCACATAAAGTAACAGTCAGTATAGTTATAATGCAAATATGAGCAATGCATGACTCATTGAATTTCTTAATTGGATACTTAATTAATTCAATTTCCATAGTGATCAAACAATGCCATTCCATACAACTATTTATAACTATTATCACAACAATTCTCATTATTATCTTATCATCTAGTCATGACATTCAATCATAATATAGTACGCATATATTTTCCATATCCTACAAGCATTCAAGTTCATAGTATAAGTTTAAGTGCATCAACATTACAAGCAAATCCAAGCATGAAGTCATCGAGAATCACTCACTCAGCTATAGCAGATCAGTCATAGTAGTTTAGGCGTAGGTCGTCTCCTACGGTTAGATCCCTTGAACATCGCAAATATGATAAAGTTAAGAGTTTGAGATAAACTTGAAAATCTAACATAAGATTCTTTAAGCTATACTTTCTAACTTAGTTTTGTTTTTTTCTTGGTTTTACTTAAAACTTCAATCGCAAATAACTTTCTCATTTTAAGTCCGATTTTTATAATCTTATAGTCAATTTTCATTGTTTTCAAGTGTACTTTAATATGGTGAAGTTAGATTTTCAAGATGAGGCGTGAAAATTTGTCCACTGATTAGAACAATAGCGGTTCTCATGGTTTGGTGCTCTTTTTGGCTTAGTTTGGTTATTAGACTTTTTGTTATCTTAAGAAATTTTTAGGCTTGGGCTTATAACTTTATTCTAAGTTTAAAACACTTTCCACTTTATTATAAGTTTAAAACACATTCCAAGATCATATTTCCATCCTTGGTTCACACCTTTCGTGTTAATAACATTTTCTTGGACTCTTAGGTGGGCTTGAGTGATCAAATGGACTTGTTTTTGGTCTAAACTAAGGTTAGTCATTTTGGTGGGCTTAGGGAGTATTATGTGGGCTTCTTATGGGTCTTAAAAAATATTTTCTTGAGTGATTTAAGTGCTGGTTAGAAATTTGGTGAAAGCCTAACTTCGAGTTCTAAGCTTGTTTTGAGTATTTTAGGCTTAGTTTTAAGTTTTAAGCTTTGTACACTTGTGATACTTGATAGTTGCTTTGATTGGTCATTTTACTTTGTTCACTTGATTTTATCATATTTTTAAGTGACTTTTCTTGTAGTTCCAAGTCTGTATGGTTTAGTTCAAGGTTTACTAACTTGGTTTTTTAACTTGTTTTATCATTTCCTTAAGTTTAGGTGTTAAAGCATTAACTTATGCTACTCATATTCCAACTCTGACTTAACTTCTCTTTCATGAGATGATTATGTAGCTTATGTACTACACAAAAATGATAGATCACATACTTATCATAAACTCTATGTCATAGTTTACATCTCAAAAAGTTGGTTTTTTCATAAAAACTTTATGTAATGGATTTTCCTTTATCTAAAGCTAGATTTTAAGCATATGTGACCACATGAAGTAAAAAATAACATCTAAATATCCTACATACTCTACACATCTAGCATGTTATCTCATCTTTCATACACATATTTCATGATTTTCTCAACTTACAAACTTCAATTCTAAGCGCTAGACATGTATCCTATAAAATAATAACTTAGCACACTCATATTCCAACTTTCATATGAGAAATTCATAAGCTTATTTCTTAAAGTGATCTAACTATTTAATCACCTTATGTTCATGATAATATCTTTATGAAAATATAGTCTCCTAACATGGCATACTAGAGTACTTTAATAAGGAAACAAACTTACTCATCCTAAAAGCATGAAAATAGGTGGTTGTGCACTAAGAGTCCACCTTTCCTCCTTGATTTCTTTCCCTTTCCTACAAGCTCCTTTATTGTCCACCTTTCCTCCTTGATTTCTTTCCCTTTCTTACAAGCTCCTTTAGTGGCTAAGATCTTAATGTTTAGCATAGGTTTAGGGGATATTCTAGAGTTTCCAAAAATGGCTTTTGAAGTAGACAATGGAAGGCAACAAAACAAGTTTGTGCTATGAGATGTAGGTATATATAAATGAGTAGCGGCAAGTTGATGGTGGGGTTTAGTTTCCTCTTTTGGTTTGTGTGTTTAAGGTGTAGAAAAGCAAATCAAGGAGGAGTGAAAATGAGAGAGAGAGTACCGGTTGGGTATGGGTAAGAAATGTACCTAACATGCTTCTTTTTATTGGCTTTTATCATGCACATGAGCCATACTTTGTGATGATTTGATAATATAAGCATTATAAGGTGAATAGATCTGAAAGACAATTGGATTGATGGACAAGGCATCGCCTCCCTCTTCCTTCTTTTCCAATTGGCCATATAAGGTGTCCTTTTAGTGTACTATGTTGTCTTGTCACTTGTTTAAAAATTGAATTGATAAAATAATGTGATAACTTATCCTTTTGTAGTATAGGTTATGGTGATATATGGAAATTGTCTTATCACTAACTTTTGATAGGTTATCAATTGATAATTGATTCCAACACTCAATTAATAAGTTATTTAAGGTGGTCAATTAGTTCACTCATCTACATGTAACACAACTTATAAGTGAAAACAAAGGGATTATCTTATATGTAATTCTTTTAAAGTTTGGTTCTTAAATTAACCTGTAACTTATGATTTATTTCTCATAAAATTATGAAATTTTATAAAGTTGAATAAAATTATTCAAATTAAATTCTCAATTAGTCGCTTAGAGTTATAAGTCCATAGTTATCTTATGGTTTAAGGTTTTAAGGTTTTAGGTGGCTTAAGGTTCGTTATTCCTGTATTCGAGTATTTATTGATAATGAACTTTCGAGTTGAAAAAATAAATTCATTTTTAAATATAAACTTAAATTCTTAGTTTAGTCGATCTTTAAGAATGATCGAGAAGCACTTTTAGTTGGTTTACATACCTATTAAATAGTAGGGTTTACACATCACCTTCAACCACTACCTAAATGGACTCCCTTCACTAAGGCATCAAGTATAAACCCCCCCCCCCCCGGCCCAAGTCTAATATGAAAGACATAAATTTTCTATTTCCCATTTGTTTGAACATTGATAAGCGTCCAAAATCACCTTGACCAATCATTGTAATTTGAGTTTAGAGCTGACCTAAGTTGACCCAGTCTGATTTTTTATATTTATTTATATATTTCACTTTTTGTTTTATTTATTACTCATGTATTTGTAAATTGTAAAAAAAGAAGAAGAAGAAACCAAAAGAAAAAAGAGAAAAAAAAAAGAAAGGAAGGAAAAAAAAAAGAAAGAAGAAAGGATGTTTAAGTTTTTTTTTCAACTAAGACTTAAAATTGTAAAATAAAAAAATAAATAACAAAAAAATTGATTAATAAATCGGGTTTTATCACTAGAAAATAGTTTTCTTTTAAGGATAAAACAAAATTGACCTTTTTTCAAAATAAAATTAGAATTTTCAAATAAAACCAACTTTAGGACCCTTTAGCGTCTTTTCAAAAAATAAACTTAAACAAGTTAAAACGCAAATTCGACTGGTTTTTTAGAAGTTAAAATTAACTCACCTACTTAAAGTTTTCAAATGAAAAAACTACATATGTTTGATCTTGAGTAGTGATTACGTAAATACCTACGGAGTAATGATAAAAAATGAAAAAAAAAAAAACCTTTTTTTTTCCTTTTTTAGTTTAAATTACTTAATTCAATTCGTTAGCCAATAATTGAGTTTTCTCTTTATAGAATAGTCTTTTGAAAGGTGATTTTTTTAAGATTAAAATTAAAATTAGAAAGTTAATGGTATCTATAAAAGTTTAAAAATCCTAACCCTCAGACCTATTTCTCTAGTTTCTAAAACCATTTACAAAATCGATTTAATTGAGAAGACTAGTAGACAAATTATAATCAGTCCACCCAATTAGTTATAATTTAAGTATTTTTCTCGACTTCAATTGGGAGGTGGCTCCAAAGAAATTTTCAAAATAAAAATTGATTTTCTTTATACCCTAGTCAAAGGTCAATATTAAATGGGTATGGTTTAATATTGATCAGTTTAAAGAAGAATAATTTATAAAAACCAAAAGGAAAAGACCAAGCTCGACAGCTTAATGACTCCACTAAGGACTGTTAAAAGGGTTAGCCATTCAACTTTCCAAAATTAAAATTAATCTCTAAAAATAATTTGTTAATTCATTATTATTTGTACCATAACTAGTGTTTTTGCAGATTTTGTTTTTTCTTTAGAGGAGGCGAAAGGGGTAGGGGAATTCATTTTTCCACAAATGTATGATAGAAATGGTCAAACTCAAACCATATTAGGAACCTAAGACAAGAGGCCATTGTATAACCTCTAGCTACAATGGTGTAACTACCACTTGAGGTTAATTAGGCTACCCCACATAAGCTTGATGTAACTAATGAAAGTGTTCTTTAACAAGTGAAGTCATACAAGCTTAAGGACCTTTAGAACCTACTCTTTATGCATTCATGACATTTGGAATCAACAAATAATCAAGTGAGATGGGAATGAAAATATATAATGGCTTGGAGTTTCCTTGATTTCCCTTGTAAATACATTATAAACATAGAATTGTTGTAAATAGGTTTCATTTGTTGTAAATAATGATTAGTCAATCTTGTAATATATTTTTTTCTTTTGTAATTCAGACAAAAAAATGGCCCATTCATCCAACTCTATCCACTTCGAGGAAAGGTTGGTTGGCAAGCCCATCTTGGACCAATGGTTTTGACACTTTAATTTGAGGGAACAAGAGACCCTCATTAGCAAGATGAGGCCCATTCTATCACTACCTAGGGCAAAAATAGAGATTAATTTAATTAAGGCCCTAACTAACTTTTAGGAACCTAGAGAAGAAGCTTTTTGAGTTAGGCCTTACCTGATTAGTTCAATACTTAAAGAGCAACCCAATTACTTTAAGCCCCCTTCCATAAAAAATATATACACCTTAAATTTGGAAGTTGACTCGGTGAATCCCTTTTCAAGATTCCTAAGGATTGGAAAAGCTAAAGTGAACAAAGCCCTCGGAAGCTATAATGGGAACTGCATCAAATTGGAAAACTTAAAAGCTTGGTTCGCCATTGAGCCTAAATCTAACCAATGAGGCATCTTCTATGGCAATCTTAAGACAAAACAAAATAAAAGCCTTTATCTTAGCTAAATTTAAGACTCTCCTATTCCCTAATGGAAAGTTCATCATCCATTTTAGGGTTGCTGAGTTAGTAGGCCAGTTTCTTAAAGGCAAATCATATATCCCGACCCTCTTCGTAGAACAAATTAGAAGCCTCAACATTTTGAAAGAAAAGAACGATGGTGCACTAAAGACTAACATGGCATTACTGACAATATGGTTTGTGAGCCACATGAAGTGTTATAGGCTTGATCTGATCCGAGGAGAGTTTACTTATAATATTGATTTGATTGGTTCTTTTGTTGACAAGGTCCATCTACTAGAAGGAAAGTCTACTTATTGTTAGGTAGAAGTATTGTGAAATTTCCAAGTCACTAATATCTTATGGATAGCAAGATGGAGCAACTTCAAAAGGGTAATCCTAGTCTCCAAAAATTATCAAGCAATACCCCTAGTCAGGATAAAATTGTACACAAGTTATTATCCTAACAATATGATTAGACAATTCAAGGATATCTAAGATATAGTCTACAGGCCTCTATTGAATATCACAACTTTGGATCATGAAGACCTTCAAATTCCACTATCACAAAAGATATCCAAACTGAGGACAATCAAACAATTATAAGAAATAAAGACTGTTAGCCCAAACATCGATTTAGGAGGGTGGCTAGAAGAAGTGGATAAGTACAAGGTCACTAAAGAATACTTATATGATCAACTCCATAAGGTAGAGAAAAACCAGTATCGACTATCAGAAATCACCCAACCTACACCTGCTGAACCAAATCCTAAAATCAAGACCTATATGCATCAAGTATAAGCCTGCATTGAAGTAATCTATAAAGAGCGGGACATGTAGGAGGATCCCTTTTGGGAATTAAGATAACGTTCCCAGGCCCTAGAACATCAATTGAGGATGACCTAAAAAAGGCTCAAAGAACTTGAAGAAATAGAAGAGCCCAGCTTAGAAAAGAGGAAGAAAGCATTAGTCGGACCCAATAAACAAAAAAAGGGAATGTCTGCCATGCACTAGAAGAACATGAAGAGATAAGAATATTCTTCTTGAATGTATTTTCTTTTTCAAATAATGTAAAAGAGAACTCTGGAAGCTACAAAATAATAAAAATTACCATCTTACTAGTTATTCGTTGATTTTATTTCTCTGCATCCGTCTGCCATGCATTTTCACATTCCTATACATTTCTTTGTTTTTCATTCGTCTCATTTAAAATATTTATGTGCTAACTTGTTAAGAAGTGATCTTAAACTAAGTCACTAAGATAGCTCCCTAGTGTTAGACCTTCTAGAGAAGTCCTATCAAAACTTGCTCTCAAACCATAACGATTAGCCAAGGAAACAACACTAACACCAACAGCAACAGTGTTAACCTTGAAATTATTGATCCCATCAAGTTGAGGTTCTATTCTTTGGAACAAACAGTGGGGAAGATTGTAGATCAACTGAGCTTCCTTACTAATAACATTGCCTTAGTTAAGTCTATAACTCCATTAAATGAAGAAAAACCTAAAGCTCGATATGGAAAAAACATTGAAGCCTCGCCCCTTGAAGTAGAAGAAGCCTACCCTAAAGTCAACCAAGCCTTTGAATCCTTTGAGATAGAAGGGGTCCATTCGAAGGTCAATTTGACTTTTGAACAAAATACTTACTCATTTCCAATTAACTCAAAACTTGAAGCTAATTAAGATAGATTAAAAGAACTTAAAAGGCAATTGACCCAACAAATCACTAGGAAGATGAGAATACTCAAAGGGTACAATGGATTTGAGTAGGCTGGTATAATAGACTTCTTTGCTTATGACTATGGAAGCTACCTAAAGAAATTTAAAATACTTGACTTTCAAAAGTATAATGGAACTAGGTAGCCTAGACTGCATATTAGGCTGTACATACACAAAATGGGCAAGTATGTGCAATATGACCAGCTTATGGTCCAAACTTTTCAAAACAGCTTGACAAGACATGCTTTGACCTGGTATGTGCAATTAGATCTGAACTAGATAAACACATGGGAGAAGTTGGCTAAGGCATTTTATGAGCAATATAAGTTCATTGTTGAAGTGGCACCAACTATGATGGATTTAGTTGCCTTAAGGAAGAGGCACAATGAATCCTTTAAAGAGTACGCCCAAAGGTAAAAGTCCTTAGCTATAAGGGTATCCACCCCCACGACCGAGAAAAAGCTTACTTTAGCTTTTATCAATACTCTTGAGAGACCTTACTTCTCTTACCTAATAGGCAAGCCTCTTTTAGTTTTGCAAAGGTGGTAATAGTAGTGTATTGAATCGAAAGTGTTGTCTCCTCTTGCAAGTTATACGAACCGTCAGACAAAAGATTGCCTTCTACAAAACCTACCACCAATAAGCCTAGAGAAGTTATCATCAACACGGTCAATTCAAATACCAGACTCGGTACTCAAGTTTCTTTCAAGACGAATCCTCTACCAGCTTAGCAATAGTTTAGAAGCTAACTATAAGTCAATAGGATCTTAAGGTAGTTCACTAAAATACCTATCCCTCTTAGTCAAATACTTGAAAAGCTAATAAATGATAATCTGCTCTACTCTAAGCCACCCAATGAAAGGTGTAAGCCAAGATTTTTTTATCCTAATTTAAGGTGTCAGTATCATCTAAGGCAGGTGGGCCATTCAATAAACTCATGTTAGAGATTAAGAAATAAAACTTAAGATTTAATCAATGAAGGCATAGTCCAACTAGACTTTGTAGAGGCTCCAATTCCAAACATCAATAACAACCCCTTGCCTAACCATAGGCCCATCATTAATATGATATTTGACGACTCAAATCTCGCTATCAACATAATTAGCTCTAACCGAGAGCCTAAAGTCTATAGATTCTATAAACAAGGGGGAGAAGCAAAATCCACAAACCAAAAGGTACACCTTCCATGTGCCTTTAGCCCCCAAACATTATAAAACTGCCCCTCTCAACTACTAGGTAGTAAATCAAGGGCAATCAAGCCCACTTATAGGAGGGATTACCCGCTTTAGTAGAATTTATGACCTAAAGGAGGACTTGAAAATGAAAACTATGCTGGAAAGGCCAAATAATGAACCAGCTAAATATGAAGAAAGATTATCTACCTTTACCAAAATAATTAAATCTAGTGAGTATAAAATAATAAATCAGCTCACTAAGACTCGAGCTTAAATATCCCTCATAAGCTTGTTGATGGCATTGGAACCACATTGAAAAGCTTTGTTCAAAACTTTAGGGAAGTCAAAGTCCCTCGTGAAATACTTGCTAAAAGAATGGGATCTGTCACTAACTCTATCCTCACTATGGATCATATTTCTTTCTCTATTGAGGAATTGAGTGAAGAAGGTAATCAACATACTAAGCCCCTCTTCATAATAGTGAGGGTAAACAACATTATCATGGTAAGAGTCCTCACTAACAATGGATCATAATTAAATGTCTGTCCTCTTGCCACCTTGGATCTATTGGGCATCAATGCGACTACAATTAAACCAAGCTCAACAACAGTTAGGGCTTTTGATGGGTCTAGAAGGGAAATTATAGGGGAGATCAACTTACCAGATGATATTGGCCCACAAACTTTCAACATCCGATTATAGGTCCTAGACATCCTAAGGACCTTTAACCTATTATTGGGACGACCTTAGATACATTCAGTAGGGGCCATACCTTTCAGCTTGCATCAAAAGGTTAAGTTCATCTCAAATGGCCAAGTCATAAAGATTCTGGGTGACTAGGATTATGAAATATATAAGGGAACGGCTATACCCTACATTGACACTGAAGTGTAAGAGAACTTTAGGTTCTAATATTTGAAGAGGTGTATATGATTACTAATCGAGAGAAAGATGAGATGCTAAAATTCAAAGAAGGTTAAGTTGGTACCTATGGGCTAGGTTATATCCTAACTCCAATAGATTAGCTACGAAATATAAAGGTGAGGGGCAAAAGAGGTGATAGATTGTATCATGCCCCAATGACCCCAATGACCTTCCCACCATTGTAAAAAAATTCATTTAAGCTGATGTCCAAACTTCAAAGCCTACTTAAGAGGGCACCTCCAGCAATAATAAAACAACTAGCTCGTCCTACAACCTCCAACACTTAAATAATTGGTTCTCTATCCCTATGAATAGCAATAAGTTACAGTTTAGTATATTACAAAGTTTTGTAATAATTACCTTTATTCTACAATATTGTAGTCAAAAGAATTTCCTCTAAAAACCAATCAGTCTCTTTTCTCTTCACCTCTTCCTTATTTACACTCTTTCTTTTACATACTTTTCTTTTTGCTTAGATCCAATGCTTCGAATAAAGGCCATGGATACTTCGTATAGATAGGTGATGAAAATATTGATATCACTTCCAGCCCCACTAGGTTAGTCATTGAGAGTGGTGTCAATGACCACGGTGACATGTAAGAAAGTTGGCAAAGACATGAAATGAGTAGAATTTCTATTGACAAGCCAATTGAAATAATTAATGTTGGGACTATGACAACCCCAAAATATTGAAATTGGAGGGAATTTGAAATAGAAGGCAAAAATGACTGCACTACTATCTAAATACCAAGATGTATTTTCATGGTCTTATGAAGACATGCCTAGATTAGATCCATCAATCATGGTCCACTGTTTGCTTACAAGAGAAGATGTCAAACCTATGAAACAAAAGGTAGGGGATTCCAACCAGATATCTTGTTGAAAATTAAGGAAGAAGTTAGAAAGTTACTAGAGATCGGTTTCATCAAAGTATCTGATTATCCTAAGTGGGTAGCCAATATTGTTCCAATAATGAAGAAAAATAGAAGAGTCAGAGTGTGTGTAGATTTACGAGACCTTAACCAAGCAATCCCTAAAGATAATTTCCCCTTGCCCCATATTAAGATCTTGGTCAATAACAAAGCCAAAAACCATCTTTTATCATTCATGGATGGATTCTCTGGATATAATCAAATTCGAATATCCAAAGAAGATAAAGCCAAGACAACGTTTATCACAACTTGGGGAAAATTTTACTATAAAGTAATGCCTTTCAGACTAAAAAATACCAAGGTAACTTATCAAAGGGCCATGGTAGCAATCTTTGCAACATGATGCATAAAGAAGTTAAAGTATATGTTGATGATATGATTGTAAAGTCTAAGGAAGGAGAAAATCATGTGGATAATCTGAAGAGATTGTTTAATAGGTTAAGAAAATTCTAATTGAAGCTTAACCCATAGAAGTATACCTTTGGAGTAACTTCAACAAAATTATTAGGTTTCATAATCAGCCAAAGGGGCATCGAAGTGAACCTTGATAAAGTCAAAGTAATAGTCGACCTATCCTCTCCATGCACACTTAAAGAAATTAGAGGCTTATTAAGCCATTTAAACTACATAACTCGATTAATATCTCAACTCATAGATAAATGATGTCCTCTATTTAAGCTGTTGAAAAAGAACACTAAGATAAACTGGGATGAAGAATGCAAGTAAGCCTTCAAAATGATCAAAGAGTACCTCATGAACCCTCTAATTTTAGTAGCTCCAAAACGTGAGAAGCCTTTATTTCTATACCTAATAATATTACCAGAATCCATAGGGTATATGCTCGACCAGAAAGATGAGGAAGGAAAAGAACAAGATATATATTATTTGAGCAAGAAATTTACTAAAGGGGATTAGAAATATTTAGAAATTAAAAGAACCTACTGTACTTTGGTCTAGGTAATGCATCAGCTCTAATAATATACACTCTACTACCAGGTTGAATTACTAACTTAATACTATCCCCTAAAGTACTTGGTAGACAAACTAGCCTTAATTGGTAGAATCTCAAAGTGGCTAATGTTACCATCAAAGTTCAACATTACTTACATGAATTAGAATTCAGTCAAAGGGCAAGCTCTAGCAAATTAGTTAAAAGAGAATCCCTCTTATAATACTACCCCAGGAGGTACAAGTCAATTTCCCCAATGAAGATATCTTAGCAGTTGAAGTAAATTCTAATGAAGGAGAAGATGATGAACCACTAAAATGATAGATGTTCTTCGACGGGGCAGCTAACGTATCTAGATGTGGAATGAGGGCAATATTGATATCCCCTAAAGGTACATAGTACCTTATAGTTGTAAGGCTCCTGTTCTCGTACACCAATAACATCACTGAATATGAAGCATGCATAATGGGACTCAAAATGGCCCAAAATAAAAATATTCAAGAATTAGAAGTGTATGGAGATTCTTCACTCATTATCGACCAAGCTTAGGGAGAATACAAGACGAAAGATCCTAAACTAGTACTTTATCACCGGCACTTGATTGATTTGATAGAGAAATTCAAAGAAGTCATTTTTAATCACATACCGAGAACTCAAAATCAATTTGCTGATGTTGTAGCTACTCTGGCATCTATGGTCCGAGTATCGATGAAGTTAAGATTTAGCCCTTCACTATTAAAATCGAAGACAAGCCTACCTTCTATTTGGCAATAAAAGGTACAAATGTTAGAAAGTCATGGTACCATGATATTAAAATGTTCCTACAACAAGGCACATACCTTAAAGAGGCTGAGAAAAGAAATATAAAAGGATGATCAGGAGATTAGCTACCCAATTCTTAATAAGTGAGTCCACTTTATACTGGTGATCTTTTGATGATATACTTTTAAGGAGTGTAGATGATAAGGAGGCTGAGATTTTGATGAAAGAAGTACACGAAGGAGTATGTGGCCCTCATATGAATGGTTAAATGCTGGCCAAGAAAATTATGAGGCTTAGATATTACTGGTCAACAATAGAGGGTGATTGCATCGAACATGTTAGGT
Source organism: Lumnitzera littorea (assembly GCA_024138015.1). Classification (NCBI taxonomy): domain Eukaryota; kingdom Viridiplantae; phylum Streptophyta; class Magnoliopsida; order Myrtales; family Combretaceae; genus Lumnitzera; species Lumnitzera littorea. The sequence goes on along the minus strand of JAMXBB010000004.1, from coordinate 40,151,236 downwards.
ACTGCCACTTATATCAAGTTTATGTAAATAAGATAAACACCCTACCTCAAGAATTGCACACACTCTTGGCGTCGTAGCCTTTTTCAATGTAGGGAATAGATATCATCAGCTCGATTATTCCAAAAGCATCCAATAAGCATCGCTTTATACTAGTTACCATTGATTACTTAAGCAAATGGGTTGAGGCCTCATCCTATTCAAGTGTTTCTAAAGGGGTCATAGTTAAGTACATCAAGAGAGATATCCTGGCTCAATACAAGACTCCAAAAACAACCATCATTGATAATGAAACTAATCTCAACAATAAGCTTGTGTCAGCATTATGCCAGCAGTTCAAGATCATTTATAAAAACTCTACTCCTTACCAACCCCAAATGAATGGAGCCATCGAAGTAGCTAATAAAAACTCAAAAGAATAATCAAGAAAATGGCTATTACATACAAGGACTGGCATGAGATGTTGCCATTCACACTTATGGCTTATCAAACTTCCATTAGAACGTCGATTGGGGCAACACTCTACTCTTTAGTATATAGTACTAAAGCAATGTTACTAATAAAAGTTGAGATCCCGTCTCTTAGAGCACTATTTGAGACCTAGTTGGACTAACTTAATTGGCTAAAGAAATGCATTGAGTAGCTGAATTTGATTGATGAGAGAAGATTGATAAACCTATGTCATAATCAATGTCATCAATAAAAAATAGCTTAGGCTTTCAATAAAAGAGTATGAACCTAGAACTTCCAAGAAGGTGATATAATGTTGAGAAAGGCTCTCCCAAATGCACAAGATTCTAGAGAGAAATTTGCTCCTAATTATGGAGGTCCTTATGTTACGAAGCGAGTATTATTAGGAGGGGATTTAATTTTGTCCTAAATGGATGGTCTAAAACTGAGAGATCTTATAAATGCTAGCTCTATAAAGTTGTACTACCCAAGAGAAGTTAATGGAAATTTTTACTCAAAATACGAGAATGCTAGTCATTTTGAATGTTATTATGGTCTAATTTTCATCCTCTACAAGCAAAGTTGGCATCCTTAGCAGTTGTCGACATTGGAATCATTACCTTCTCTATTAAAGAGTCCAGCTCCCTTGCTCCATTTATTCGAACCCATATATTGAACATATGATAGAAGTTGAGAAGTGAGATATAGAACATTGGTGATTGACAAAACTCTTTAAAATACTTTATTATGTATTGATCTCCTTCGACAAGGAGTTTTTATTTTCTATTTTTCAATGAAATGCAAAATCTAGATAAGCAATAACCTTACAATAGATATTTATCAATTTAGAATAAGGGCTTCAATTCATAAAAGTTCCAGAAAGACAAAAACAGTGGGTGGCATTTTATATCGAATTAATTTATGTGATTTCTCTAAAAGAGTAGGCGAAGTCTCAAAGGTTCCATATCAAGATTAGTTAAGTTGACAACAAAGGATCAAAGAATAAGTTAGTCGATTTTGATAGGACTTTTTAAGAAAAGGTTTGATAATTTAGGCACTATTAACAAGACTAGGTAAGTACTCCCATACAATATTAGCACATCGATTTTTGAACATTGCATTTGCATTTAGACTACGACCGGTTTTTACAATTCTTACTATTAACAGTCTTTTGAGCTAGCCTACAAGGCGCTTACCTTCTACACTATCTTTTGGTACTTAGCCAACCTTTAAAGGCACTATCTTGACTCAGACTCTCTGTCGATTTCCTTTAGTGAGCCTATAAGGTGCTTCTCTTCACCAAATTCTCTTAGCAAGCCTACGAGGTGAATTCCCTCACCAATATTCTCTTAGTGAGCCCATAGGGCACTTCTCTTCACCAAGTTCTCTTAGGAAGCCCATAAAGTGCTTTCCCTCACAAATATTCTTTTATTGAGCCCATAAGGCATTTCTTCTAAGTCCAGCTTAAGGTTGCTAGTTCTTGAGAGATACTCTTACCCAGATTTGTGAGCTTAGAAGGGTATAACCAGGTTTTTCCAAATCGATTCTTGCTTAGGGTTACTAGTCCTCGAGAGATGCATCCGCCTAGGTTAGTGAGCTTAGAAGGGCATAACCAGGTTCTCCAAATCAATTCCAGGTTAAGGTTGCTAGTGCCTGAGAGATGCTCCTGCTTAGGTTAATGAGCCCAAAAATGGTACAGCAAGGTTCTCTAAATCGATTCTAGCTTAGGGTTGCTAATCCTCAAGAGAAGCTCCCGCTTAAGTTAGTGAGCCTATAAGGGTATAACTAGGTTTTCCAAATCGATTCCAGTTTAGGATTGCTAGTCCCTAAGAGATACTCTCACCTGAGTTAATGAACCTAAAAGGGCATGGACAAGTTCTCCAAATCGATTACAACTTAGGGTTACTAGTCCCTAAGAGATACTCTTGCCTAAGTTAGTGAGCCCAAAAGGATACAACCAAGCTTCAATTCTTCTTTTCAGCCAACTTTTAAAGTGCTTCCTCTATCTTTCACTATTCACCAAAATCCCTAGTAAATCGAGTATAAGATGGCTAGCTAAGGCACTTCTTAAGATAAATTCCACCCTTTGAGCAAAAATAGTGTCTTTTTTGTCCTTATAGTAAAGTTTTACTCAAACTTCACTACAAAGAGAGACATTTGTAGATACCTAATTTTTGCCTCTCTTTTTATTTTTTCAAAATTTTTAAAATAGTATAAAGGGTCCAAAATTAGGAATTACGTAAAAAAAATAGAAAATTAAGAAAACCCAAAAAAATAAGAAATTTAGAAAAATTAAAAAATTAAAAATGAATAAATAGAGGATTTAGGAAGTTTAGAAAATAATAAAATTTTTACATAGTTTAATAGAATAGATTCTTTAATTTAGATAAAATAAGAAAAGGGTAGTTAGGCTTGGGCTTAAATTTGAATCTAGCCTAGGTTGACCTAGTCTATATATATAATTTAATTGCACAAATAGATAAGATACAGGTTAACAACCTAACGGATAAACACTTGGACTAGTATTTGCATTAAGCTAGAGGTATGGAGTTCGAATCTCACTAGGCACAAAGTGGCTTTTTCATTTTAAAGGGAAATGCATATAATAATAATGATGATGATAATGATGATGATGATGATGATAATATGTGCAATTAAGATAAGGTTTAATCAATACGTAGTTAATTTTTTAGTTTTTAACATACTAATAATAATAATAACAATAATTAAAAAAAAAAAGGTCAAGCCAAATAGTCGATGAGCTTAAAGCTTTTTAGATATAAGATCTGGACCAGGCACGCATTTATGTACCTTTTATTTTTAACCGCGCACATATAATGGGCTCATAGCACGTGCTTTGCACGTAACCAGCGCTTGTTCTAGCTTCTTCTTCATTTCATTTCCAGTTTTTCCAGAAAAAAGAATAGCTCCTTAGTCTCTATTTCGAGTCCTTTTTTGTGCAATTTTCACACAATTCCATACATTTAATTAGTGATTTCTTATACTAGACTTAGCCCCCTTTGCATCAAGACTCAAATCTTGGACAAATTCATCAATTTCCCTAATTAAATTGGGTTAAGAAATTTGGAAAAAATCATAAATGCGGTTTCATAAACTTGTGTATCCAAGCTTTTTAGGCAAAAAATGAGAGCTTTCATGACTTGATTATTGTTTATGGGCATCTAATTGACCGAAATCATTAATCGAAATCAATTACTTCCTTTAAAACAAAGCCTAATCAAGCTTATACAACACACATTCGTGATTTTCAATTTGACCATTAATGGTCTTTCTAAGTGTGCTTCAAGCTCCCCGAAGATAAATAGAGTTCTCCATTCTTCGTTTCATCGTTGACTTCACTTAAGAACAACCATACAATCTCTAATTTCAAGTTTCTCTCTCTAGCACGAATTTTCTCTCTCTAGGAGTAGCTACCTTTACGGTGGTTTTCAATGAACACTACTACTACCAACAACTTCTCCATCCTCAAAAAACCAAGATTGACCTCCCATTCCCTTTCAATAACTGCCACACACCACCACCGATAACTAGAGGTGTGCAAATGGGTTTTGGCCTATAGGCCAACTTGTTTAACCTAACTTTTAAAGTGGGTTTGGGCTAACGAGTCATAGTAAGCTAACTCGTAACTGATCCTAGTAGGCTAACCCATAACGGGTCGGGTTAGCCTACTTTTTATTTAAAAAAAATTGGATTTGACACATTAACACTACACTATACGTCTACATTGCTTATGGACTAGACGACTACACTATATGCCTATTGCCTACACCATACAGACCAGACTACAGTGAGTAGTGAGTGACACAGAATAGAAGAATTAATCACTTTCTTCTTTTTTTCTCAAACCCTAACCCTAAGTAACTCACTCTTCTAGTCTTTCTCTCTTCTCCTCTATCAATTGGAAATTTAGAACAATCGCACTGCCTAATTGTCATTGTATTGTATCTTCAAAGGCCACAACACAATCCTACTCACCAATAAGGCAATGATAACATAGTATGTCCCTCATGCAGCAATCATGCCTATGTTTGCTATCAACTATCATATGTAACTTGTAAGCATCCTCTCTCTTTTGTTAAGACTTAAGATTAAATCCTTTCATGGGTAGTGTTGTACGTATATCTATTGTTGACTATTGTGCGTATATGTGCTGTAGGCAATCGCCATTCGTGTTTGTACTACTGTGTGTTGTCACTGGGGTTGCGCATTGTATACATATATATTGTTTTGTTTTGTATACGTATGTGCTATCATTGGAGTTACATCACTCATGTGTCTAATGTCATGCGTATCACGTATGTGTGCTGTTATCTTGTGTGTGTATGTTGACTGCTGAGTGTTGAGTCATAGGTCTAATTGATAGTATTTGTTGTACTTTATGCTTAGTTGCCGACTAGTCATAAGCATAGGTCAGGGGGTTGGGTAATCATATTTGTGTTTATGTTGTGGGTTGATACTACTATATGCTGTCATTAGGGTTGTATGTTGTGTACATTTGTATTGTTCTATTTTGTGTGCATATGTGGTATTTTCCTTTTTATTTGATTGATTTAGGTATATTAATTCTTCCTTGTCACTATAATTAGGAAGATTGAAACTATACCATGAAATTAATCTATTAGCATTAGTTGTTTAAGGTCTCATGTTAATGGGGTCACTAGTTTCTGGATGATAACTTAAACTTCCGAAGTTGCTTAAGTTGAATATGTCACGGGCTAAATTCTCAAGCTACTGTTGCTAGCATATTTCGAGATAAAATTGGATTATGGATTTTTGGATTCACAAAGAAAATAGGAAGGGTAAATATACATATACTATCGATCGAGCTTTGGCCTATATACTATAGTTTAAGATTTACAAAATTTCTTTATATATCTAAACTTGTTGCATCTTACAAGGAACTTATAAACCACTTTAAAATATGTTGCATATTTTATTAGCCAAGTGGGGCTAATCAAATAGCAGACACTATAGCCAATTTTGGGAGCATAATGGAGGTCGATGAATTCCAAGCTTTTTTAATGCATTGCATTTTGTGACAAGACCTTACTTTTTTTGTGTATCAGCGAAATGTAATAGATGCAGGATGATCTAGCTTGACTTGTCTTTTATTTTGCATGTCAAAACATAATTCTACTATATGTACATACGTTTCTTTATTTAATGAAAGCATTTTTAGTTTGACAAAAAAAATAAAAACACGACTTAGATAGCTGAAACACTTAGGAAAAATTAGTTTACTCCGTTTTACTACTGTACTGGATTTTGAGTTGGTTAGATTAGCAATTTAATCATACTTAGAGATTTGACAAATAATTTGTCTATTGTGTTTTATTTTTAGAATGGATGAAAATATCGATACTACTGATGATACAATTATCCAACATATCAATATGGATGATGAGTCGGAAGCACAAGCACTTAGAAATCATGTAGGCAATCCATCTAATGTTACTACTATTGGAACGTCTCAAGTTCAATAGAACCTCAAGGTAAGAGACTTAGAGCAAATACTTCTCCTATTTGGAAAGCAGTTACAAAGATAGGGAAAGGAAAAGATGGTAAATAAAGAGCTAGATGTAATGGATGTAAAAATGAATATGTTGTTGGTGGGTCTAAGTATGGGACATCTACTTTAATTCAACATATCGAAAAGTGTTATTTGCTTCCTAAGTATCATGATGTAGGCAAAATGATTATTGATCAATCTGGAAAATTAAAGTCAAGAAAAGTGGAATATAAAGTTGCTCGTGAAATTTTGTCAATAGCAATAATTGAACACAATCTTCCTTTTTCATTTATTGAATATAGGAAGATTATGCAACTTATAAAGCATTTCAATCCTGATTTTATGCCTATCGCTAGGAAAACAACCACATCTGATGTGTGGAGATTATACTTAAATGAGAAGGAGAAATTAAAAAATGATTTGGAAATGTTCCCAGTAGCGTATGTTTGACCTCTAACATATGGACAGCTTGCACTAGTGAAGGTTACATGTGTTTAACTATTCATTTTGTAGATGAAAATTGGAAGTAAGTAATAAAATTCTTTCCCTTTGTTACATGCCCCCTCCTCACTCAAGACTTGATTTATCAAAGAAAATGTTTGATTTTTTGAAAGATTGGCGCATTGATAGGAAAGTTTTTTTTCTTACCTTGGACAATGCATTTGCTAATGATTACATGTAAGATTTCTTGAAAGATTAGCTTAATTTACAAGGTAGTTTGCTGTATAGGGGTGAATTTTTTCATATTAGATGTCATGCCCACATTCTTCACCTGATTGTTAAGGATGGTTTAACAGTAGTTAGTGAGGCTCTGCATAGATAAGAGAGAGTGTAAAGTATATAAAGGGGTCTAAAAGTCGAATGGAACAGTTTTGGAAGTGTGTTGATGAAGTTGGCATTAGTGATGCTAGTATTAGTTTGCATTTTGATGTACAAACTAGATGGAGCTCAACTTATCTCGTGCTTTAGAGTACTTTAAAGTATCAGCGTGCCTTTTCATCCTTTTAATTAAATGATTCTCATTATAAATATTGTCCATCAGTAGAGGAGTAAGAAAGAGCATAAAAATTACGCAAATTTTTTAGTCCTTTTTATACTATTACAAACTTAATGTTTGGGTCCTCTTATTCGACTTTAAATCTATATTTTTTGCAAGTATGGAGGATAAAGTGTTTGTTGAATGAGAACTTAACAAGTGAGGATTTTTTTATAAAGGATATGTATGTTAAGATGAAGCAAAAATTTGATAAATCAAAAATTTGATAAATATTGGAGGGAATACAGCATCATCCTTACACTTGGAGCAGTTTTTGATCCTCGAATGAAGTTCAATTTTTTGAAGTTCTACTTTAATAAAATTGATTTCACTTAGCTGTGAAATAAAGACTAAGTTGTATAAGCTATTTGAAGAGTATGATAGCAATAAAGGAAGAAATAAATAATGCAGTAGCTTTCATGTTGGATCTTCTCAAACACTTGCATGTAGAGGTAAAGGGAAAGGACTTGTGGGGAACATTAGGCTCGGAAAAAGTTTAGGTATCGACTCTGCTACTCTTGATGTAAGTTCAACTAATCTAGTCATTTATTTATTTATTTTGTGATAATGCTGGGATGCATGCTTAATGAATAATGATTAATGATAGTTACCTTTTTTTCTTTTCCTTTTTTTCATTTATGATGTAAGAGTATTGTCAAATTGAGGTACATACTACTGATAAGTCTTCCTTAGATCTCTATTTAGAAGAACCGGTAATGGATTTGACTTTTTACTCAAAATTAGATGTATTAGAATATTGGAAAACTCAACATCAAAGGTATCCAGATTTATGTACAATGGCTTCCGATGTTCTTAGCATTCCAATAACTACAATTGCTTTTGAGTCTACTTTTAGTATTGGTGCTCATATTCTTACCAAGTATCATAGTACCATGCTTCCTGACAATGTGGAAGCTTTAATTTGCACACGTAATTGATTACGAGGATTCAATTGGGAAGGTAGTTTTTTCATTTAAATGAAATGTAATCTTGATTTTTTATTTTTTAAATATTTCTATCTAATTATTTGCGATTTTGTGTATTGTAGATGAACGTCAAAAAGGACTTGAAACAACACTATCGATGGAGGATTCAAATGTGATTATTGATGAAGAATGATTTATCATGGAAATTTATCTTCCGATTGATAAAAACTAAACCAATTAGTTAAAGGCATGAACTATATGAAATTTGGCATATGATATTTTGTATATTTGACTTTAAAAAGACAGATTGTTTCTTCTGTTGCTAGCTATTACAATCTTTGAAGTTGATGATGCTTTGTGTTTTAGTCCTCTTACTTCTATGCACCGATCTTTTGATTAAGGACCTATGTTATGTACATATTAGGGAGCTTAGCACTCCTTCTTTTTCTTTTCTTTTCTTTTTTTTATTGATAGTACTCCTCTTGTTTAAACTGCAGGTCTGCAGTCTTTTGTGTACTTTGTAAATTGGGCTCTTGTTTCATAAATGCATATCCCTAGTTTTTACTTGGAAAAGGGGTTGGGGGGTAGGGAAAGAAGGAAGATAGCAACATCGAATGTGGAATTGTGGATAGGTAAGAATCTATCTATCTTTTAAAGTTTGATGAAGAGGTCATTATCAAATAGTAGCCATAACTAATAAAAGTTAATATTGTTGTCCCGCTTTTGACATGACCAGTATGTTAATGAATGTTAGTTTTTTCGACTAGTTGAGGTATGGAACAAGCATTAGCTCATTTATGACAACAGTCTACTCTAGTTTTAAAATAAAAGTAATCTACTATTTTTCTGTGATTTACAAGCATGTGCTTTGTGTTACATATCCTAATTTGATTATGACATAATCAAACAAGACAAGTTAATGAATTTTTTACAATTTATTTTTAATTTATTAATTCCATTAAAAAGCTAGTGGGCTGGCCCGTTTAACCCGTAAGCCAAAGTGGACTAGGTTGGGCTAGTAAAATTTTAGCTCATTTATAAAGTGGGCCAAAATTAGTCAACCTGTTTATAAAGTGGGCCAAAGTAAGCTGAGCCGGGTTAGCCTATTTAATTCACTTGCATACCTCTATCGACAACTACCGTAAGCCACCACCTTCAACCACCACCTAAACAGACTTCGACTACCAAGGTGTCAAGCGTAAGCTGCACCCACCCCCCCTCCCCCTAAGTCCAATATGAAAGACATAAATTTCCCATTTCTTGTTTGTTTTTACATTGATAGGCGTTCGAAACCATCCATACCAGTTCCTACAATTGGAGTTTGGAGCCAACCCGAGCCAAACTGAAATCGATCCGGTCTACTTTATTTATTTATTTCACTTTTTGTTTAATTTATTGCACATGTGTTTGTAAATTGTAAAAAAAAAACGAAGAAAAATGAGTAAAAAAAAGAAGAAAAGAAGTAAAAAAAAGAAAGAAGATAGGACGTTTTATTTTTTTTTTCAACTAAGGCTTAGGAGCATAAAATAAAGAAAAATAGATTAATAAATCAAGTTTTATCACCTAGAAAATAGTTTTCTTTCAAGGACAACAAAATTGACCTTTTTTCAAAACAAAATTAGAATTTTCAAATAAAATTGACTTTAGGATCCTTTAGCATTTTTTTCAAAAAATAAACTTGAATCAATTTAAAATGTAAATTTGACTGGTTTTTTAGAAGTTAAAATCAACTCACTTACTTAAAGTTTTGAAACAAAAGAACTACGTACGTTTGATCTAGAATAACGGGTACGTAAATACCTACATAGCAACGATAAAAAATGAAAAGAAAAAGACATTTTTTTTTTTTCCTTTTTTAGTTTAAATTTCTTAATTCAATTCATTAGCCAATAATCAAATTTTTGCTTTATAAAGTAACCTTTTAAAGGGTGATTTTTTAAGATTAAAATTAAAATTGGAAAGTTAATGGTACCTGTAAGGGTTTTAAAAATCCTAACCCTCAAACTTGTTTCTCTTGTTTCTAAAACCATTTACAAAATCTATTTAATTGACAAGACTAGTAGATAAATTATAACTAGTTAACCCAATTAGTTATAATTTAACTCTTTCCTGACTCTGATCGAGTGGTGGCTCCAAGGTAATTTTTAAAATAAAAACCGTTTTTCTTTACACTCTAGTCGAAGGTCAAAATTAAATTAGTAAAGTTTAATATTGATTGGTTTAAAAAAAAACTAATTTATAAAAACTGGGAGGAAAAAACTAAGCTCGACAACCTATTACACTTTTCCTGATGACACCAAGTCAAGTTAGTAGCATGTAATCCCGACTAAGTTAGAAAATCAAAAGAGCCTTGACGATGAGTCAATCTAAGCTGAGAGGAACTATAAAAGGCAATGATTCGACCTTTATGGTAGTACGAAGATTGTTGGACATTTAGAAACATAGTGACCTACCTAAAGAAATTGAGAATTTGCTCAAAGAATTTGCCAATCTATTTCTTAATGAGTTGCCAAGAGGATTACCCTCGAAGTAAGGAATAGCACATGGCATTGAGTAACTACCTAAAGCTGCGTTGTCAAACCAACTGGCCTATTGCATGAATCCTAAGGAAGTTGTCAAGCTACAAAGATAGGTGAATGAACTCATTGATAGAGGATATGCTCGAGAAAGCATAAGCCTATGTACTATGCCTGCATTACTAGTTCCCAAGAAGGATGGAAGTTGGCGAACATATGTAGAATGCTAAGCTATTAACTAGATTACCATTAAATATCGGTATCCCATTCCTAGACTAGATTATATGTTAGATGAATAGCATGGAGAAAGTATGTTTTCTTAGATTGATCTAAAATCAAGTTATCACCAAATTTAAATATGAGAAGGTGACGAGTGGAAGACTACCTTCAAAATAAGACATAGATTGACTACCTTCAAAATAAGACATAGATTGTATAAATGGCTTGTATGCCATTTAGGCTATCTAATGCCTTAAGTAATTTTATGAGACTAATGAATCATGTGCTAAGGAATCAAATACGAAAGTTTATTGTAGTATATTTTAATGACATTCTTAGGTTAGTCTTGACCTTCCAGCTATGTCAGTCATCTCCAAACTATCTTTGAAGTGCTCTGAGTTAAGCATTTGTTCTAAAGAAGTGTTGTTTTTGCTAAGACGAAGTTGTATTCCTTAGGTACATAGTGAGTAAAGGAGACCTTAGAGTAACTGAAGAGAAGATCCAAGCCATTATTGAATGGCCTATGTTAACCTCTTGTGCAAATGTAAGAAGTTTCCATTGGTTAGCTTCTTTCTATCGTAGGTTTATTCAAAACTTTAATACTGTTGTTGCACCACTAATTGAGCTTATTAAGAAAAATGTCAAATTTCAATGGTAGAAAAGAAAGAGAAGAGCTTTGTTAAACTGAAGAGGAGATTAACTACTCTATTTGTATTGTCATCACCAAATTTTGAAAAAGTTCTGAATTAAAGAGTGTTGCCTTGGGCATAGGAATTGGAGTAGTTCTCATGTGAGACTACTAACCTATTACCTATTTCAATGAGAAGCTTAAAGGACCTACTTTGAATTATTTTGTGCACAATGAAGAGCTATATGCCTTAATTCCAGCTACGTAGACTTAGCGACATTACCTGTTGCCAAAAGAGTTTATTGTATACCCTAACTACCAAACCCAAAGGTACCTTAGCACTTATCCAAAGCTCTCGAAGTAACAGCTAAGGTAGGTTGAATTTGTAGAAGGGTTCTCATTTGTAATAAGTACAAGTAAGGAAAAATAAATGTAGTCGTATGCGCTCTATCAAGACGATACATATTGCTTTTTGAGCTCTAGACGAAACTGTTGGGATTTGTGAGTCTTAAAGAACAATACTCCCAAGATCCCTACTTCTGACCAATCTTTGCCTAGTGTAAGGACAATTATCTCTTTTGAATTGGAAGATTATGTGTACCAACCTATTCAATATGAGACTTACTTGTTTAAGAAGCACATAGTCGAGGATTATCTAGCTACTTTAGGGAGAAGAGAACAAATAAAATATTGAAGTTTAGGTCTTATTGGCCAAAGATGATGAGAGATGTAGATCAAGTTCTTGAGAAATGTGTAACTTACAAAGAGGCCAAGAGCCGAACCAAATAAAGGAAGGTAATGCCCTTATCTATATCGACTAAACCTTTGGGCAAACATGAGTATGGTCATTATATTTAGATTGCCAAGGATGGTATAGGGAAAGGATTCTATCATGGTTGTAGTTGGCGGCTCAGTAAGATAGCACACTTTGTGTCCTACAACAAAACTAACAATGCTTTAGCTATTTCTTTTTTTTTTTTTTTTGTAGGAGATCATGAGGCTGTATAGAGTCACGAGGAGTATTGTATCAAATGGAGATCTTAAATTTGTGAGTCAATTCCAGAAGACCCTGTGGTAACAACTAAAGACTAAGATATTTTTTAGCATATCTTGCCATCCTTAAGTAGTTAGATAAATAGAGGTTGTCTACTGAACTTTACGATCTCTTCTACGAGGTATTATTAGATAAAATTAGGTTAACTGGGATTCTTACCCGTCCATAGTGGAGTTTGCTTACGATTGATCTATCCATAGCATAACAAGAAAAACTCCATTTGAAGTAGTGTACAGATTCAATCCCGAGCTACTACTTAACCAAATACCCACTTTAAGGACTAATTAAGATGATCTAGGAGCCAAAGATTGAGCTAAAGCCCAATGATAGATCTATTAGTGGGTTATTGAGCAATTGACCCGAGTTGTAGATAAGCTAGCATGTAGAAACCAAGAGCGAAAGGGAAAGAAGTAGTTTTGACCAGGTGAGCTTGTATGGATACATCTCAACAAGTAAAGGTTTCCTAATAAGAGGAAGAAAAAGCTCTCACCTTAAGCTGAAGGACCATTCCGAGTACTTTAGAAGATCAACAACAATGCCTACATACTTAATCTCTCAAAAGGCTATGGAATCTCTAATGTCTTAAATATTACCAACCTGAGCCCATACATTCCAAATAAAGATGCACTAGTAGAGTATTTTGAGGATTTGATCCTAAATCCTAAACAACTAGGAGGGAATGATAGGAAACTAGTACCTAAACCCCTTACCAAGGCAAGAGCAAGAGGCTTAAACAACATAGCCTCTCAAATCCTTAGCTGTCAAGCTAGTTTTGTCTACATCGACCTAAAGGATCATACTGACCTATAAGATCTTTTGAGTTCTCAACCTATTTAGTATAGAACCCTAATTGATTCTAATAAGAATTGAGCTACTAGACCATTAACTCAAGCTTAAGGTGAAGGGTTAAAAAGCATGGTAAGGCACATTCTCTTAACTTGACCTACACTAAAAGAATCTAAGCTACTCCTAACCACCAACTTGCCCTAGATATCGAAGCGAAAACCCTTCAAATTGTCAATGATCAAGTACCAACTTAAGGACGGCTATGTTAATAGCTTAACCAACTCGCTAACCAATTCAGATACACTTGTTCCAACCTCCCGAAAGAACATCTGAGTTGACACCGCCTTAAAGAGCTTGTAGATAAGCTCAGCATCAACAAAATTTGACCATACCTTTTTGTTTGCTTCTATAAAGACCTTCCCAGTAATTGTCAACCATGTGTCTCATCCATCTACATGAAGGAATCTACTAAAGAAGCTTCTAATTAACAAATTTCTTTTATACCCTTATATGTTTCTTGTAGTTTACTTAATTTAGATAATGCCCTTTTAGTCAAGATGATGATTTCGAGTATAAATACGCTTTTCGTAAGCAGCTGCAATCATCATCTTAACATTATACCGAGCTACTTATGCATCATATCGAGCTAATTCGTGAGTTTATAAAGGTTCCTTAGTAAGTCATATCCTCGAAATCGTTTGTGGGTTTTGCTTATTTCTTTTTATTCCATGTACTTACCATCCTATACTTTAAGTTTCTACAAGCTTGGACTTATTCCCAATATTGCTGCCCTTATCCATCCTTAGTGTAGTGTATCATCTTAGTATAAGAGTAGAGGTTTGCATTGAGTAAGTTACTATTGTGTTATTGCTTCCTTAAGTAGATTACTGTTTATGTTCAAAGTGTGTCGGATAGCATAATAACTATTAAGGTTGTACGCGAGTTAACTATAAGTGGTGGTTCTATTCTATCATAATGGTTGTCGTGTGTTATGTTTTACTCTATTTTAAGTTGTAGGAAATAGAGCAAGCACTCATAGACATTTCTATTCTTTAAAATCATTGTCATGTTAGTAGTTTGTTATAGAGTTTACTTTGACTTGGGTATTCATGTGAAGAAGTGTGTAAGTCAGTTGGTTGAGTGGGAATAGTATGTATTGTTTCTAGATGATAATGAGACTCTAAGTACTCTGTGTTTTTGCTATGTAGACAAAACTAAGTTGAAAGAAGATGACTAATTCAAGTGTTAATGCTGGTATTGGAGATAACAATGGTGGTGCTGTTCACCATAGTCAACAAAAACACCTATAGAAGTTTTGATGTACAGTTCAATGAAGTGACTAACTTAATAGCTAACTTAACTCAAGCTATCCATACATTGACCTCTCGAACTATTGAGGTCATCTATAACACTCCCCAAACTACTCCTAAAGTTGGTGTCTTGACCCATAATGTCCAACTTACCTAACGGTAATTCTCAATTCAAGTAGAGGAATAGGAGGACATGCTTGAAGGAAGATAAACTTGTGTAAAGTAGATGAGGAAAGTGAGGAATAGTACAATGAAGTCAAAGAGAGAGCACATACACGCCAAGCTACCGAACTACCAACCATGCAAAGCTTTAGATTTCAAGCTTCAATAATTTTGGAAATGTTGATGACTAACTTGATTGGGAAGAGAAAGTAGAGTGAGTATTTGATTACCATCAGTACGAAAACTATGATAAGATTAGGACTGCTACTACAAAGTTCTTAGGCTATGTTGTAATGTGATGGAGAAACTTTTTAGCAATGAGAAGACGAGATGGATACAGAGAAGTTTATACTTGGCTTAAGATGAAGAGAGTCCTTAGAACAAGATTTGTACTGGATACTTATTTGTAAGGCACTTTTGCTCAACTTTAAGAACTAAAACAAGGAAGATACACTAATGACGAGTACATGTGAGAATTCTAAGTACTCATGATCAAATGTGAGGTAAGTAAGCCTGCAGCTTGAATAGAATGTAGATTTCTAACTAGATTAGGGACAAAAATCTAAGAAGTAGTTAAGCTACAACAGTTTTTTACTTTAGATGAAGCTATAAGAATTGCTTAGCATGTGAAGAGATAGAGGAGAAATAGGCTGACTTAACCTCAATTGAGTCGACCTATTCAAAACAACTTACCTGCCTAAGGTGGCAATTGAGTTAAATCCAGTACTAAGCCTAATCAAAGGACTGATGTCATGATTGAGCTGAAGAGCTACTACTAAAGAGAACATTTGAGAAAGATCATGGATTAGGATAGAAGATGAGCCAAATTAAATATTTTAGGTGCCAAGATTTTGATCACATAGCCGCCTTATGCCCCCAACTAACATACCATGGTCATTAAAGGCAAAGTCCCTAACATTAAAGTAGAAAGTACTAATGAATAGCTTAAAGAGAAGACTAAAATAAAGGAAGAAATCAAGGTGTGTGGCAAAGAGCTTATTGAAGGGAATGTATATGCAGATGATCTGGATAAGCTAACTTTATTTGTTCGAAGAGCTTTGAGCATTAAACCAACTTCTAACGTGTTAGGAGCAAAGTTGATCACTAGGTCTTACCGTAGGAAGTAGTAATGGTGTGTCCTTCGAAATATCAAAGAATGAAGGAATGGATAAGTTAACAAACATAATAGCTTCCATGAAGTTGCTAAAAGGATATGATGCACCAATAAATACAACCCGACTTAGTATTTTGCTTGATATGATGCACAAGCTAATAATAAGGTCCACTCACCACTAATCTCAAGCTATTCTACAATATTGAAAAAGAGTTTGAGGAAGGGATGTACTTAAAGAAGGGTATTTTACAAGAACAAGAATATTTATTAATTTGTAAGGTGAGTAAGATGATTGTAGCTATATTATAAAGGACTATTTATAGTAAGTCCTTTAGGGCAACAATACAATAATGAAAAATTACATAAAGGACAATGTAAGAAAGAGATTTTTAGTATATAAGAAAAGGTTAAACAAGACAAGGGATACAAAAAAAAAAAAAAAAGGAATATAGTACAAATGTAAAAAAAGTAGGGGACAAGAGGTAGCTTGTAAATGGGTTCATGTTCTAAGATTTTAGGGGCGCTATGGCTAAGTTGAGCTAATGTTAGGGCTACTATTAATGAACTATGCTTAGAACTATCGATGTGATTGAATGATGTTGTAGTTTAGTAGGCTAGAAGGGTAAAGCTTAGTGTATAGTATCCTCAGATTGAACACACGGTAAGTAGGACTTAGCACTTGGTAAGTCAGCCTCGGCACTTAACAAGTCAGCAACTGGACAAGAGTCCAAGCAGAACAGAATGTATCTAAGCTATGTCCTTAGGGAGTTCTTCTATAGCTCTTCCATGTATTAAAGCTCATTCTCAGTAGGTTGACAAGAGCAAATCCTCCTTATAAGGGATTGTAAGCCTCAGAGGTAGGTACGTGAGAGGTTCGAAGGTAAGCAATCCATCAGTTCCCTAAGGTTGTTGAAGATTTGACTAAAAATCTTAACCTTCTTCTTCTTCCGTATCCTTCAGGCAATTCTAGCTCATAGGCATCGTCAAGGAATGGATAAGTCAACAAACACAGTAGCTTTCGTAAAGCCGCTCGAAGGATACGACAGACTAACGAATACAACATGACTTAGTATTTCACGTAATATGGTACATAAGCTAATATTAAGATCTACTCACCACTAATCTCAAGCTACTTGGCAAGATTAGACAAGATTGTGAAGAAGGAATGCACTCAAAGAAGGGTATCTCATCAGAACAAGAATATTCATTAATTTATAAGGTGAGTAAGATGATTACGACTACAGTATAAAGGATTATTTACAGTAAGTCCTTCAGGGTAATCATACAATAATAGAAAAATGCTAAATAAGATAAAGGACAAAAAGAGTAATATAGTGTAAATGTCATAAAAGTACGTGATAGGTGGCAGCCTATCAATGGGTTCATGTTTTGGGATCTTAGGGCATTATGGCTAAGCTAAGCTAATGTTAGGGCTACTGTTGATGAACTATGCTTGGAGCTACCAAGGTGATTAAATGACATTATAGTTTTGTAGGCTAGAAGGGTAGAGCTCAGCTCAGCACTAGGCAAGTCGGCCTTAGCACTTAGCAAGTTGATAACTTGGTAAGAGTTTGAGCAAAGCAAAGCCTGTCTAAGCTATGTCCTTAAGGATATCTTCCACAGCTCTTCCATGTACTAAAGTTCATTCTCTATAGGCTAACAATAGCAAATCCTCCTTGTGAGGAATTGCAGGCTTCAAAGGCGAATGTATGAGGGGTCCAAAGGTAAGCAATCCATTAATTCCTTGGGGTTGTTAAAGATTTGCCCTCAATTCTTAGCCTTCTTCTTCTTCTAGTACAAAGGGAGTCCAATCGGCAACATTGAAAGTTAAAGACACTCTGTATCCTTCAAGTAGTTCTAGTTCATAGGTGTCATCATTGATACATCAAAGGATTTTGAAAGGGCTACCTAATCTGGGAGATACATTATTCGTTCTCTTCCTTAGAGTTGCTAGTTATTGAGGTAGATCTAAACAAGGTCTCTTGGGTTGTAAATAACTCTCCTTTTACCATAACTTCCTTGCTCTTTCTATTGGGCCACTATCTTGGCTAGTTGCTCAGTAACCTTCTGATGCAACTTTTAAACAAGCTTAATTGACTTTCTCCTTGAGAGGTTAGGCTGATAATCATGTCTAAGGGTAAGTTCCAATTAAGTCTATAGATGAACTTGAAAGGCGACCTTCCTGTCAAACTATAAGTAATGCAGTTGTAAGCAAACTCGATGATGGGAAGGCATATATCCCAATCATGTAGAGTCTTCCCAGTAGTAGTTCAAATGAGATTGCCAACTATTTTATTCACAACCTCTATTTGGTTGTCTATTTGTAGATTGCAAGAAGTACTGAACACGAGCTTAGTGCCAAGCTTCTTCTATAGTGTTCGCTAATAGATGATTGTGAACTTTAAATCACGATCGGATATAATACTCCTTGGGATTCCATGCAGCTGTAAGATCTCCTTCAAAAAGAGGTTAGCAACAAATAAAACATCATTGGTTTTGAAGCAAGGGATGAAGTAGCTCATTTTACTGAACCAATCGACCACCACCATAATAAAATCTTGTTTCTGAGGTATTTTAGGTAGGATGAGCATGAAATCCATGGTTAGATCTATCTATGGCTGCTCAAGTATAGGCAAACATGTATATTCTCCATATGCTCCTTTCTTCCCTTAGCTCATTTACATACCTCACAACGTTCAAGAATATTATACACATCCTTTATCATCTCAAGCTAACAGAAGTATTATTTCAGCAACTTAGCAATTCTCTTCTCGCTAAAATGGCTAGTTAAGCCCTCAACGTGGGCTTCTCAAGCAAGTAATTCTCTAGCTAAGTTGCTCGACACATACACTTGTCGACCTTTCATTAGGAATCCTTGGCTCATGTATAACTCATCTACGACTACTCTAATAGTACACTTGGACACTAAGAGTTTGAAGTACGGGTCATGCTCATATTGATTAGGTAAGGTGCTAAACCCAAGTATCTTAGCCTATAATGTGGTAATAAGAATATGCCAATGAGAAAGGGCATCAGCCATGGTGTTTGCACTTCCCTTCTTGTGCCAGATGACATAGTAAAAGGTTTCCAAGAAATTGACCCATTGAGCATGACATCGAGAGAATTTCTTTTAGCTTCGAAGGTGTTTGAGGGACCCATGGTCTGTATAGATGATAAACTCTTTCAGTAGCAAATCATGTTGCCAGTTCTGAAGAGCTCGAATAAGGGGCATAAAATTCCTTGTCATACGCCAAGTAATTCAAAGTGGTACCTCTGAGCTTCTCACTGAAAAATGCAACAAGTTGGCGTTCTTGCATAAGGATAGCACCAATACTCACTCCCAAAGCATTACACTCCAATTCAAAACCTTTCTCAAAGTCGAGTAAGGTAAGTACTAAGGCTTTCTCAAACTATTTGAATTTAGAGTTCTTTTTGGACAATTCGGTCAATTGGGTAGCTAGGGAACTAAAGTTCCAAATGAATCTACTATAAAATAAGGCTAGACCATGAAAACTCCTAACTTCAGCAACACTAGTCAATGTTAACCATTCAAGAATAGCTTAAACTTTCTCTTCATCAACCTTTATTCCTTTACAAGAGACAACATATCCGAAGAATACTACTTTGCTTTGATAAAACACTCATTTCTTCAAATTGCCGAATAATTGCTCAACACAGAGGATATTGAACATAGATCTCAAGTGTGTAACATGAGAAATGACGTTGATACTATATACCAAAATATAATCAAAGTAAACATCAGCACATTTATGATCCATCTTCGAGGTCAAACACACGGAGAAGCTCCACAATGAAGCAAACTAAAAACAAATAGGGAAAAAAAAAAAAAGCTAGCGAAGTTTGGGTAGCAACCGAATGGATATGATGCACCATTCGATCCTACTCGACCTACAATCCACTGGATATAACACACCAGTCCGAACTAAAAGGTTACTTACTACTACTCCTTGCTAAAGGGAATAGATAAGAGTTGGATGATAATGAGAATACTAAGGTCGCTCAACGTGAATAATTCAATATTAATTAGTTGACTGTCTACATATAAGAAAGTAGGGGTTTATATACCCATCTACTATGGTTACTTTATATGCATGAAAAGACAAAAGGGTATTCTACAATTATGTTACATGAGACATACTAAAAGGAGTAAAAGAGACAAAGAATATTTAGTATAGAAAAGAAAGAATCATTTTAAAAGGTTGTATTTAGAAGATATGTGTCACTTGGTGGCTGGACATTAGGAATATGATACAAAGTGGGCAAGAGCAAGAAAGCATTGCAGTCAAGGGCTGACCTGATCTGGATCAGGATAGGAAACAATCAGTCCGATAAAGAAGTTAGATAAATTGGAGTCAGATGCCTGTAGTTGATTAGAGAGCTTAGCTTAGCTAGTCCTAGGTTGTCTTCTGGAATAAGACTTTACTGCTAGGTAAGAGCATGTCTAACATACGTAAGGATCTGACAGACAGGTCAATAGGATATCAGTTTAGCATAGGAATCCCTATCTTAGTTTTGGTTTCAAGCTAGTATTCTCTACGTGACTCCTTGGAGTCCTTTAGCTCGGCTACAAGTGATTGGTCTAAGGGCTTGATTCCTATGAGTTTACCAATCAAAGATCTCAAAATATGGTTCATGAGTCGTATAAAGGTGCTCAACGCGTTTGTAAGACTAAATGGCATCACCATCCACTCAAATAGACCATCCTTTATTTTGAAAACAGTCTTCTACTGATCTCTCAATCTCATTCGAATCTAATGGTAGCCACTCTTTAGATCAATCTTAGAAAATACTCGTGCATCATACAACTCATCAAGCATATCATCCAATCGTAGGATCGAATATCAACACTTAATAGTGATTTTGTTGATTGCTTGACCGTTAATGCACATTCTTCATGAACCATGCTTCTTTAGCACTAGGATAGCCGACATAGCATAGGGGCTCATGGTTTCTCAGACATATCTATGTTCAGTCAACTCATCAACTTATTTCTTCAGCTTAGCTACCTACTCAGGATTAAGTCTATAAGCAAGTTGGTTAGGCAAAGTAGCTCCAAGCTAAAGATTAATGAAATGCTCTATTCCTCTAATAAGGGTTAAACCTCTTAACAACTCTGTAGGAAATACATCAGCATACTCTTGAAGTAATGCCTGCACCTTAGCAAGTAAGGCTCTAGCCTCCTTCAACTCTAGAAGTCTCCTCACCAATAAAAAAGTATACATTCTTCCTCCTTGACATCTTTGGAAAATTGGCTTGAGAAATCACTAAGGACTTTCTTTGCAGGGATCTAGAAATCTTCTCTTATGACTCCTCAACTTCTTTGGGGCTCATTGGGGTTAGTATACATTCTTCCTTCTTGACATCTTTGGAAAATTAGGTTAGAAAATCGCTGACTTTCTTTGCAAGGATTTAGGAATCTTCTCTTATGAATGCTAAACTGCTTTTGGGGTTTATTAGGGTCAGTATAACCTTCTTCCTAACGTTCTAGAACATATAAGTGTTCTCATACCCATCATGGAGTACCTTGTGATCAAAGAGCCATGGTCTGCCCAACAGTATGTGTGATGCACACATAGGTAGGACATCGTACAATAACTTATCCTTATGTCTATCATCAATAATAATCAACACTCTAACTTGCTAAGCAACAAGTAAGCCTCCTTTGTGAATAAGCCAATGAATCTTATAGGGCTTTAGATGTGGATAGGTCAAGAACTTCAGAGCCTTCACCATGCCTTGTGCTATAACATTAGTATAACTTCCTCCATCGATGATCACAGCACATAGATTGCCATTCATTCGACAGTTCATGTGAAAGAGGTTCTCTCTCTATTCATTCTTATTGGTAATAAAGGCACTGAGTGATTATCACACAACCACACAGTATTCTATTAGTTCAAGTCAGATCTAGGTGTTAGAATCTTCCTAAAACTTGTCTAACAGGTGATTAACATCTACCTCTTCCTCGTCTCCTTCACTTGTACTCTTAACTTCAAATTAGGGCTTACCTCCTTTAATGGTCATGATGTGCTAGTTCAAACATTAACTAGCCATGTGTTCGAAACTAAGGTACTTAAAACATTTTGTCTCTTGGGTCTTCCTACTAAAGCTATAACCTTGATCTTGTCTAACCTCAAGTTCCTCGAACTTAGTCTTTCCTTAGCCATCGTCAAGTTTTCTTAGCATATGACCTCAATAGCCACCTCAGAACTATACCGAGTTTAGTGATTTCCAAGTCAGCTTAGCATACCAATTCTGCTCGGTAAGCCAAGTCAACTACTTTATGCTTAGTTGAGCTGATTTTACCTCTGCTTTCAACCCTTTATGCTACTTGGATAGTCTCATCTAGATTTCCTAGCCTCTACACCTCGTATACTACCAATCTTAAATCTTAGTCCAGAAATGAACTTGGTTACTATCTATACTTCTAGTTCATCTACATTAAAGTGGATCATCAATAGTTAGAATTCTTGGACATACTTATCTACTAATTAGCCACCTTGTCTAAGTTCTTAGAGACATTGGAAAGTGTCTTGCTCATAGTGTTTTAGAATGAACCTACTCCTCAAAACTCTCTGCATCTCATTCTAAGTTTAGATTTCACGATAAGCTTGCTAACGTACATTCTACAATTTCTTTCACCACATTGTTGCATACTTAGAAAATTCCAAAGCAACTACTCGAATACATACAAAAACCTCATAATCATAGAAGTCAAATAGCTTTTCAATCTTCTCCTCCTAATCCAGATAATCATCAAAACTACTAAACCCATTAAAACTTAGAATCTGTACTTTGAGATGCTCTACTCCTCTTTGGGTATGAAGCTCACATTCTTCGAGTCCATCATATGCTCCTCCTCCTCCTCCTCCCCATAGTCTCCTCCTCACAACCCTTTCAACATGTTGGGGTAGAGCTAGATTCACATTAATAGCTTCAAAGGCTCAATGTACATCCACCTATTTTCTCAACCTATCTCTCACTTCTTAGCTTCATTCATCAACTATCTCTTAAGGCTTAGTCTCTACTACCCTCTTTACAAAAATAGCCATGTTAGCTAAAATAGCAGTAAAGTCTTGCAATTGTTCATCAGTAGTTCATGAGGTCTGTTAGGTAATACGACTGTAACCATGAGCATCACTCTTGGCATCATTAATCTCTCCTTAAATACTAGGATTTAGCATTCTCAACATAAGACTTTAGGAAACCCACTACTTTGATAGAAAATTACATACAACTTTAATAATATAATCTTGCATAGTGACTTAAGGACTTTCTCTATTTTTCCACTAATGAATAGAGTATAACAGAACACATACTATAACAAGAAGTAACTACTACAATACTTAGCTTTCAGTCACAAGCTTAAGCTCCAATACCAAGACTATTTGATGTGCCTAGGAGCTAAGTTTATCACTAGGTTTTACCATGAGAAGTAGTAACAGTTGGTTCTTTAAAATATCTAAGAATGAAGGAATGGATAAGTTGACAAACACAGTAGCTTTAGTAAAACTGCTGAAAGGATATGATGCACTAACGGATGCACCAACAAATACAACACAACTTAGTATTTTGCCTAATATGATGCACAAGCCAATACTAAGGTCCACTTACCACTAATCTTGAACTATTCGGCAATATTAGATAAGAGTTTGAGGAAAGGATGTACTTGAAGAAGGGTATCTCATAAGAATAAGAATATTCATTAATTTGTAAGGTGATAAGATGATTGTGGCTTCAGTATAAAGGACTATCTATAGTAAGTCCTTTAGGGCAACAATACAATAATAAGAAATTACATAAAGGATAATCTAAGAAAGAGATTTCTAGTTTATGAGAAAAGGGTAAATAAGACAAAGGACAAAAAAAAAAAAAAGGAATATAGTACCAATGTCAAAAAAGTAGGGGATAGGTGGCAGCCTATCAATGGGTTCATATTCTGGGATCTTGGGGTGCTATGGCTAAGTTGAGTTAGTGTTAGGGCTGCTATTAACGAATTATGCTTAAAGCTACTAGGGTAATTGAATGATACTATAGTTTGGTAAGCTTAAAGGGTAGAGCTCGGTTTATAGTGTCTTCAGACTTAGCACTCGACAAGTAAAACTCGGCACTTGGTAAGTCAGCCTTAGCACTTAGTAGGTCGGCAATTGAGCAAGATTCTAAGCAAAGTAAGTGTGTCTAAGCTATGTCCTTAGAGACTTCTTTCACAGCTCTTCTATGTACTGAAGCTCATTCTCAATAGGTTGATAAGAGAGAATCCTCCTTGTAAGGGATTGTAAGCCTTAGAGGCAAACACAAGTGAGAGGTTTAGGGGTCAACAATCCATCAACTTCTAAAGAGCAATGGGAAAACTTATTTCATACTACATGCAAAGTGAACGAGTAGGTATGTGCACTCATTGTAAACAGTAAGAGGTGCACTAATGTGGCATCTACTGTCTTATTTCAGAAACTCAAGTTGCTAACTTTATCACATCCAAGACCTTATAAGTTGTATTGGCTAAATGAGAAGGGAATACTACATGTCATTTAGCAAGTCTTGCTACTAATCTCAATTAGGAATTATTCTGATGAAATCTTCTATAATGTACTACCCATGTGTGCATCACATATGTTGTTAGGCTGACCTTGGTTATTTGATTGAAGGGTGATTCATGATGGGCTTAGGAATACGTATACATTTGAAAAGGAAGGGAAGAAGATCACCTTAAACCCTATGTCCCTAAGTCAAGTGAGCAAAATGTAGGCCAAGTTAGCCCAAGGATCTAAGAAGACATTATTTCTAAGTCAACTCGAGCATAAAGAAGCCATTAGATCGTATGCATCAACCTTTCTACTAATTAGAAGGTTATTGAAATTGAAGGAGTAAGCTATGCTACCTAAAGAAGTTAGAGAACTATTGAATGAGTATGTCAATCTGTTTCCTAAGTAGTTACTTGAAGGATTTCCTCTTTTTTAAAGAATTGAGCACTATATTGACTTAATACTTGGTATTGCCCTACCGAATAAGCCTACTTATCAAATGAATGCCAAGCAAGCTATGGAGCTATAGAGATAAGTCAATGAGCTATTAGAGAAGGGATATGTGAGAGAGAGTCTCAGTCGCTATGCTAGGCTAGCATTACTTGTACCAAAGAAGGATGGTACTTAGCATATATGTATGGATAGTTAAGCTGTGAACAAGATAACGATTAAGTACAAATACCCTATTGCAAGGTTGGACGATATGCTTGACAAATTAAATTATGCTAGAATCTTCAATAAGATCGACCTCAAGTCTAGTTATCATCAAAATCGCATGAGGCTAGGAGATGAATGGAAAACTGCATTTAAGACCTAACATTGTCTATATGAGTGGATGGTGATACCCTTTAGCTTATCAAATACCCTAGGTACTTTCATGAGGTTAATGAATCATATACTACAAAATTTGATTGGAAAATTTGTCATGGTTTATGTTAATGGGATCTTCATGTACAACACCAACCTACTAAGTCATACTGACCATCTTCAAGCTTTGTTTGATGTACTCCAGGCTAAGAAGCTCTTTAGTACTTAAAGAAGTGCTACTTCTATCAAGAAGAAGTAGTCTTCCTAGGGTATGTTGCAAATGGAAGAGGTCTACATACTAATACTGAGAAAATCTAAGCTATTGTTGAATGGCCAACCCTAACCACTTATGCTAAAGTAAGAAGCTTCCATAGATTAGCTTCCATTTACCATTGCTTTATTAAAAATTTTAGTACCATTGTTGCATTCCTCATCGTGCTAACGAAGAAGAATGTTGGGTTCAAGTGGGGAGAAAGATAAGAAGAAGTTTTGCTGAGGTAAAGGAGAAGTTAACCTCTACGCTTGTATTAGCTCTACCTTATTTCGAAAAGGTATTTGAACTTAAGTGTCATGCATCAAGCATTAGTATAGGAGCTATGCTGATGCAAGAAGGCCAACCTATTGCATATTGCAGATACTTAATTTTTACCTCTCTCTAATTTTAGAGTTTCTTTTTAGAATAAGGAATAAGGGTCCTAACTAAAAATATATATATATTTTATTTTCAAATTATCCAATGAGAGACTAATATTCATACATTTAGATTATAACGATTTTGACAAAGATAATTACTTTGATCTTATTAAAACCAACTCTAGTTAATTTTTCTTCCATTATCTTTATATACTAAGATCATGTTATTATTGTTGTTATATTATCTATTTTTTATTTTCTAAGTATAGACAATGCACTCGAGTAAAGTATCATGCAATTATAACCTTAAATAGAAGTTTTCTTATGATAGTGGGTTGTTGGCTTCTTCAATGCTGACTTTTATTAGCATATCATTTGTCAACATGATGATGCAATGCACCCAATTAATGCACACCTCAATTTCTACCCACGACAAAGCTATCACGATGTGCCAATAAAATCATATTATAGACAAACATGGGCATGGGAGGGCCTACATTAGACACTAATCATGGTCAGACTACTTGGATCCTTAGCTAGACGTAATCTGTAGGTGTGAGTCCTTACCCTTGGACATAACCAACAAGTCTATGAATCGGATTCAGTTTGTACCTTAAGACATTTTGACTTGTTGGGTCTACTACAAGTTTTATTGGTAATGACTTTTTTTAAAATTAAAAAGAGAGAGAGAGAGAGAGAGAGAGAGAGAGAGATTATAAATTGAGAAAATAAATCTAAAATTGAATTATAAGGAAAATTTTAACAACATAAGAATTAACTAAGACTTCAGTGCTAGCTTGGTATATTATACACATATATTATAATAAGAAATAATAGACAATTTAATAGAGTAATTTGAAAGGGCTTGAGTATTTTAAATACTAATTAGGTTAGGATTGTTGAGCCCGAGCTTAGATTCAATCTAGCTTAGGCCAATTTAGTCGATATATGCAATTTGTTTGCAAATGGACAAAGCATAAGCCAACAGCCTAAATGCAAATAGCTTGCATGCAAACAAAGGAGACCTGGGTTCAATTCCTTCCAAGCGCAAAGATGAACTTTATATTTTAGCCACAAAAAACCTATTTTCTAAACATTTTTTTACTATATATTGTATGCTTTAAGATCCCTGGTATCTTGCTACTTTCCTAGCCTAGTTGGTTGAGTTCATGGTTGTTTTTAATGGTCATATCTATATGATTTTGACAATTTAATGGCAAAATCATGTAGATCACATAAGATAGTGCTAATTCAAGCCAAATGCATGTCTAGATACATCAAAATTTGGGGTCAAAATCGAGTGTGAAATCACCCATTAGCTTGAAATCCAAGATGTACAATCATGGCTAATTCAGCCATTAAAGCTTCTTTTTAAGATTGCTAGTGCTGCCTTCAGTATAAACATGTCTTCCATTCTTCATTTTGATCAAGAATTCATAGCCTTACACTAAAAAACATACATACACTAAAAGCTCTCTCTCTCTCCATACTCCTTCACGGCCATACTCTCTTTTTAGAAATTCACTCAATCTCTAAGCTCTTCAAGTAAATATATTGCTTACACTAAACTACACAAAGCCTAAGCTCTCTAACACCACTAGCCCCTTTGACCACTGTAACCTATAGCCTATCAACTAAAGCTCTACCACCATAACCCTTAACTACCATTTCATGTACCATTATCGCCATGACTTGATACTACACCAATACCTTAGTCATGCTCCCCATAGCTCTAAACCTCAAACTAACCACCCAACTGCCCTCATGCATCAACTATAGAGCCTAACTAACCTCTTTCTCTCTCTACAATTGGCTGCCAAACACAAAATCTACCCAAATAGCTACTTTAGACTAGCGCACCATCAGCCCTATTGTCAATGAGTTTCACATGAAACTCTAATCACCTACTTGGATTACCTAGTAGAAGTTATTGTGAGAAACCCTTTATACTGCTGTTCTCTCCTAAAACGCAACCCAAATCTGTACTTATCTGACCCATGAACCGACTCCAATCCAATACCTAACCCTTTACTACTATATAGGGTCCGACCTCCTTTCATCCATTGTCGTGTAATTTATTTTTCTATTTTTTTCTTCTTTCTTTCCTTTATTGTATTATTGTAATAAAAAAAAAAAAAAAAACAAAGGAAAAAAAAGAGAGAAAAGAGAAAAAAAAAAGAAAAAAGAAGAAATATAAGAAAGCTTTGTTATTTTTTTTTTAAATTTGGTTAAAAATTAAAAAATAATAAAAATAAAAATAAATAAATAAAATAATAAAAATAAAAAGAATGTTTCATCACTTGAGAAAACCTTTTTTTCAAATAAATAAAAATAAATAAACCATTTTCAAAATTAGCATTTCTTTAGAATTTTTTAAGAAAATAAAATAGTAAAAAATTAAGGCCTTCCTCTTAGATGTTTTTTTTTTTTTTTAATCAAGTGGCTAAAGAACTTAAACTTAACGACTTTTCAGAATTAAAGGAAACTAGCTTATAAAATGAACTACGAAAATCTGATTTTGAATAGCAAGTATATAGGTACTCCTAGTAAACTATAGGACGACTTAAAAAATGTAAAAATTTTTATTTTTCCTACTTTTGTGATTTTTATTTCAAATTCTTATTTTTTGCAAGTAGATGTAATTTTAAGTTATTTATTAATTTGTAAACAAGTATTGTTATTAGAAGGGTATTTTTGAAAGATAAAATTACATTTGGAAAGTTAAAAGTAGAATCCGATTAGGGTTTAATAAGATAGTCTTTGGATCCAAAACTTTGGTTTTTAAAATCCTTTTTTTAAAAAAAAAAAATGGTTTTATTGAAGATTAATGGCTAAATTATAACTAATCTACTCAATTGATTATAACTTGCCTCTTTTTCCCAACTTCAAAAAGTTTTTAAAATTAAAAAGAATCAAATTTTCCTTAATTCTTAGTCGGGGATCTATATCAAATGGGTAAAGAGTTCGATATAAATCGGATTAAAGAAAATAAATTGAAAATTTCAAGCTTGACACATATCATAGTAAGAAGATGAGAAGACCTTAGTTAAATTACTCTATATATAGCAAAGAACTCCTCGTACTAATCCAAGTTCTTCAAGTATAGCAACATTACCTTCTACCAAGAGAGTTTTTCTTTTACATTGATCATGAGTCCTTGAGATATCTCCGTAATTAGACTAAGCTTTCTAGGAGGCAAGCCCATGGGTTGAATTTCTAGAAAGATTCAATTTTGTAATTAATTATAAATAAGGTAAAATCGCAAAACCAATGTGGTTGCTGATAGCTTATCAATGAGACATGTTCTTCTTACTGAGTTGCAAACCAAACAATTAGAATTTACAAGCATCAAGGAGCAATATCCCTAAGACCCTCATTTCAGTCCCATATATAAATGTTGTGAAGAAGGAAGGATAATAGATGACTACCATGTAAATGAAGTATACTTGTTCCAAGGTAAGAAGTTGTATGTGCCAACTTGTTCTCTTAGGGAACTATTAGTTAGAGAAGCTTGTTGTGATGGACTTTTCAAACATTTTAGAGAAAAGAGGACCTACAAGCTATTGAATGTGAGATTCTTTTGGCTTAAAATGAGGTATGACGTAGACCATGTGGTTGAGAGCTATACAATCTACAAAAAGGCAAAAAGCCAAGCTAAACAAGGGAGAGCTTTGTCTTTACCTATCCCGACCAAACCATTGGTCAATTTACATATGGATTTTTTCCTCGGATTACTCCAAACTACCTAAGGTAAGGATTCTATAATGGTCATCGTGAATAGATTCAGTAAGATGGCACACTTTGTACCCTGCGCTAAGACTAACAATACTTCGGCTATTGCTTTTCTCTTTTTGCAAGATATCGTCCACTTACATGGAGTGCCAAGAACCATGGTGTCCGATCGAAACCTAAAATTCTTAAGCCATTTATAAAGAACTCTTTGGTATCAAATCGAAACCGAACTACTTTTTAACACTTCCTATCATCACCAGACCAATAGCCAAACGAAGGTCATCAACTACACTTTAGGTTCCATACTTTGAGTTGCAGTAGGAAAGAACTTGGTTAACTAGGACATATGTTTACCTATGGTACAATTTGCTTACAACAGAATAGTACATGATATCACTAAGATAAACCATTCAAGGTCATCTATGGCTTCAACCTCGAGTTACCTCTTGATCATACCCTAGCACCTATATCTAGGTAAGAAAACCTTGATGCAAGAGTTAGAGCTTAATCCTTTCAACAAATCTACTAAAAGGTTACTTAGCAGATTGACCAAGCTTTTATAAAGTTAAAGGAAAGAGGGAAAAGACAGAAGACAAAGCAATTTCAGCTTAATAACCCAAGATTGTTGCATCTTAGCAAGGAAAGATTTCCAAATAAGAGGAAAAGCAAGTTGTCTACCCATGCTAAAGGACCCTGTAAGATACTCTACAAGATCAACGACAATACATATCAATTAGAACTACCTAAAGACTTCGAAGTTTCTAATATATTCAATATTGCTGACCTTAACCCCTACCAATTTAAATAAGAGTAAAGCAAAGACTAGCCAAATTTGATCTGAAATCCCAATCAACCTGAAGGGGTAATAGGAATTGAGCCACTAAACCATTGACACGAGCTTGAGCTCAAGGGCTTCAAAGCATGGCAAGGTGCATCCCCTTAACTTGACCTACACTTGAAGAATTTGAGCTACTCTTAACTACTGACCTACCCCAAACATCGAGCTGAAGACCCGCCCAATTGTCAATGATCAAGTACCAACTCGAGGACTACTATTTAATAGCTCGACCAACTTACTGACTAGCTCAAACACACTTGTTCTAACCTCTTAAGAGCACAGCCAAGCTGACACCACCCTAAAGAGCTTGTAGATTAGCTCAACACCAATAGAATTTGACCACACCTTTTTGTCTACTTCTACATAGACATGCCCAGTAATTGTTAGCCATGTCCCATTCATCTATGTGAAAGAATCTGTTAAAGAAGCTTCTATTTTGCAAATTTCTTTTATACCCTTATCTATTTCTTATATTTCACTTAATTTAGATAATGTACTTTTAGTATTTTCCATATTTAATAGTTATCCTAATATTTCAGGTACAAATACCCTTTTTGTAAGCAACCATAATTATCATCTTGACATTATTATTGCATATACTAAACTTTCCCTTAGTGTTAAGCTTCTCACTTATTATAGCTCGAACTCTTATCCTAACCCTTAAGCAAGAGTAGGTGATGATTTACCTTGCTGAGCTACTCGTACATTATATCGAACTAGTTCTTGAATCTACAAAAGTTCTCTAGTGCATCATATGCTTAGAATCATTTGTAGGTTTTGCTTTTTTTCTTTCCATTCTATGTGCTTACCATCCTAAACTTCAAGCTTTTCGCAAGCTTAGACCCATTCTTGATATTATCGCCCTTATCTGTCCTTGACATAATGTATCAAATTCCAATCTCTCTAAGCTGATTCAAGAGTCAACCCTTCTAACCTATTCTAAAGACCACCTCTCATTACCAACTCTCCATGCTAAGCTACATGAATGCCTAACCAATACCAATTAGGTCTTTAAGTTTCAGAATCTGTTAGTAGAATGCACCCTAGCCTCTCCTACAACAACACATATCCCACTCTCCACAGGTACACCTTGATAACATAACATTCTCTTTCGAGAAGGATTACATAACTGTCCCTCTATATTAGCACTTGTACTTTTATAAATTTCTTGCCCTTTTTAGTAATTTAGTTGTGGTATTATAACCCTATCACAATAGGTATAAAAACCATATTTAGACAATTATTGTAATAAGATTTTGCCCAATTCATTAATGAATTTCCTCTGAGTTGCTTTCCCTTTTCTCGTGAGAATGAGAATTGTAATACCCTAGCTCATAGCAACCCTTGAGTAAGGTTATGTTGGCAAGCAACCTAGCATATCGGATTGATGAGTCACATCTGGCAACATATTAGTTTGTGAAGGCTTAAGTGGTGACTCACATCTGCGACTAGCTCATGAAACTTAACTTTCTTTTCCTTTTGTGTTATTCTACCGAAACCCTACCTTTCCTTTCTTTGGTAGCTTTTTCCGAAGGACCCATCTATGCATTTGGTAAGACCTCCATTTGTAAAGCACATCACAATATATCTAAGTTTGCCTTCTAGTTTTATCTAAGTAAAATAAAAGTGTTCATAGTCGATTGTACTTGTTAGACTTAAAGTGGGTTTTGTGAATAACTTAAGAGAGGCTAAAGGATCTTTGTTAGGATCCTTCTAAATATTCTCCTATAGAGTTCATTATGGCATCTATCTCTTTCATAGGCTTAGGCAATTAGAGGATAGCATGTAAATTTATCTAATTTAGGAATTTGTTGCTGTCATTTATCAGATTGCATAATAAGGTTGCTGGTTGCATTGTATATTGTATGGTGATCACAAAGTTCATTATTGCATGTAGGAATATTTGATTGCTTGGCTACCTTATGCTACATAAAACATGTTATTTTTTAGGCATCAAATATGGACAAGATCGCTCATTGATTCAGAGGTGTCACTCTAGATGATGTAATGACTTCTAATTGCCTAAACCACCTTAGGGAGGTTGCTATTGAGGATGAAAACATGGATATGTAAAGGGTAAGGTTTTAGATGAGCCTAGTTAGGTATTAGAGATGATTAGATGCCCCAACACCACTAACCTTAAGTCCCCAACACTACTTACCCTACCACCAGCATCACTTATCCCATGTATCTCTTACGCTAACTACGATCACATATCAGATACCTTTAGAAGAGAGCTCCAACATTAGCACTCAAATTTTTTCAGCCACGTTTAAGAGGCGACCTAAAGATTATGATGGTAACATGAGCAAGGGGCTCGTTTAAGTCAAGCCCACTTTGATACTTATGTATGTAACCCCTCCATATAACCTATTAGGTATAAGTTAGGACAACACACAAGTTATATAAGTAGATACCATTAACTTTTTCCGAAGCTCATAGGTTAGCCATATTGGTTTGTCGAGCTCTTTTCCATTAGGATACAACTAAAGAAGTAAAGTTTCTCCTAAAGTTCAACCTACCAGAGGACCTAAGTCTTAACCAATATCTCTCGAGTGGAGAGTTCTTATACTAACCTTAATGCGAATCGTGACCAAAAACAAATAAGACTAATCGCTGAATGAATCCAAGCTTGCCAAAAGCTTGAAAAGGAAGTAAGAGGGAATATTTGAAAGGACAAATGCGAATGAAAAGTAAACAATAACCCACGAACAACTTCAATGAATATGACACACTAATCAAACTTTTGAAGAGCCATAGTACAACTCAATATGACATATAAGATGGTCTAGTAAGGTTATTCATCACCTAACCTTGCTTAAGAGTTAGGATAGGATTAGGATAAGAGCGACATGAATGTAAACAAGCAATGTTTATAAGAGAAAAAATGTCGAGTGTATTAATGTTCAATCTATTATTTATAGTTATAAATACATGGGGTATTTATAATTGAGAATTTAGAGCAATATGCCTAAAAAGGAAAAGACAAAAAGGGTATAGTCATAAAGAAGTAATGTAAAAGGTATACAAAGGGTAAAAAAGAATATTTACGGAAGAAGCAATGATTATAATGGCAGATTCTATGAGTGATCCTGGATACATGGCAACAATGCATTGGTGGTGCAATTAGAGGATATACACAAAGCAGTACGGCCTAGTTGGGTAGCTGAGCAGGAGTTGTAAGCAATCATTGTAAACTCCGCAAAAACCTTCTAGACATGGTGTTGAACTCGAGTATCATAGATATTTCCTTAAGTAAAAAAAAAAAAAAAACTACATAAAATGAAGACTAATTAAAATTTTAAACTTAAAACTTAAAACGAACTTGAAAGACTCTATTATACAATTCGAAAACCCTAATCCCTACATATGCGTACTTTTAAAAATGTAAACCTAAACTTAATAGAAACCATAAATATTAAATCATAAAAATTTTCAAAACTCTATAAAATTATCTTAATACTTGAAAAGCTATAAATCAATAAAATTATCATTAATTTTACGAAATTGTATAAAACTGATAACGAATGAATCAAGGATAATTTCAAGTAATAATAAATAACAAAACTAAGTTAGTTAAAAGAACAAATTAATAAATTTACAAAATTAATTTTACTTGTATACATAAGTAGCCTTACAATATTTATGTATATATATAAATATATTACTAAGCAATTTCCTTCTCTTTTCTTAATCTATCATATGACATATATACGTTGCATAATAAAGCAATAACCTTAAATAAATAATTAAAAATATAATTTGAACAAATTTTATTCAATTCTAGCAAATTGTAAAATTTCTTAAAAAGCAAATCACAACCTACAAATTAATTAAAAACTAAACCCTAAAAGAATTACATACAAAACAATTTCTTTATCTTCGCTTATAAACTATATTTATAAACCCTACCTTTTAACAGGCTTGTAAATCAACCAATAATACTTTCTGAACGTTTCGAAGAATTAACTAAACTGAGAATTTAAGTTTACATTTAGAAAACGAACTTAGTTTTTCGATTCAAAAGTTCAATTATTGATAAAAACTCGAACACGAAAATAATAGACTTTAAGCCAATTGGAACTCTAAACCCTTAGTGTAATTAAGGACTCATGACCCTAAATAATTAAAAATTTTATTTGAATAATTTTATTTGACTTTAGAAAATTTTTAAATTTTGTGAGAAGTAAATTATGATTTACAAATTAATTTAAGAACCAAACTCTAAAAAAATTAGATATAAGACAATCCCCTTATTTTCACTTACAAGTTATGTTACATATGAATAAGTAAATCAACCAATTACATTAAATAATTTATCATTTAAGAGTTAAAATCACCTATCACTTGATAACTTATCAATAGCTTATGATAAGGCCATTCCCATCTCCTACCATAACTTATAATACATGAAGATAACCTATCTCATCACATTATCTATCTAATTTTAAAATAAGTGAGGAGATAAAGCTATACTCTTACAAAACAAGACATGACAGGTTGAAAAGAAAGGAAATGGGAGGCCATACCTTATCATTTAACCATCAACTCATTGTCTTTCGCAAACACTATTCACCTCTTAATACTTACATCATCCAATCATGTCAAAGTATGGCACATGTACTTGATAAAAGACAACAAAAAGAGGCTTTATGGAAGCATTACACACACATCCACAACTGGCACATTCTTTCCCATTTTTTCTCATCTTCATTTTCTTTTCTACACTTCAAACACACAAACCAAAGGAAGAAACCAAGCTCTACTTCTCTTACAATTGTCGCTACCTTTATGCACTTACACTCATGGCACAAAAATACTTTTGTTGCCTTTACTTTGTCCTCATTAAAAGCCATTTTAGAAAACCTTAAAACACCCCAATACCAATCTTAAACATCAAGACTTTGGTAACTTAAGAAGCTTGTAAGAAGAGGAAGGAAAAACAAGAAGCTTAAGTGGAAACTTAGTATACAACTACTATACTCTTACTTTGTGGACAAGTAAGTGTTTGTTTGTGTTAGTAGCTTAGTATTTCATGTTGGGATACCATCTTTTCTTGACAATATGAAAATGATCATAAGTTGATGAAAAATCTAAGACTACCCTAAGAAGCAAACTCATGAAACCCTTATATGAAAGTTGAAATATAAGCACATAAAGTTGTTGTTTTATAAAGATATCTGTTTAACACTTCGAATGGAAGATTTTAAGTTGAGAAAATCTTGAAATGAAAACTTGAGTGAAAGGGAAGCATGCTAGATGTGAGGTTTTAGAAGTCACTTGGATATTGTTTTCACTTCTATTAAGTTAAACATACTCAAATATAAACTTATGTAAAGGAAAAATCCATCACATGAAGTTTTATGAGGAAACCAACTTTATAAGACATGAACTATAATATAGGAGTTATGATAAGTATGAGATCTTCGACTGTCATATAAAGCATGAGCTAAATAATCATCTCATGGAAAAAAAGTCAAGATAAAATTTAAATAAAAGTAGCTTAAGTTCATGATGTAACACCTAAATTTAAGGAAATAATGAAACAAATTGGAAAACCAAGTTGAAAGCCCTTATTCCCAAACCAACCAGATCTGGAACTTTGTTAAAAGACACTTAAAAATATGATAAAAGTAAGTAAACAAAGTGAAAAGACCAACTAAGACAAATACGATAAGTATATTAAGCTTAAAACTCAAAACTAAGCTTAAAACTTCCAAAACGAGCCTCAAACACCAAGTTGAACCCATCTTAAATTTCTGACCAACAACTTAGTACAACAATAAAAGTGGTTTTAAGGCTCTCAAGAATCTCACAAAACACTCCTTAAGCTCAAGAAAGTGATTATCTTTGATTTGGATAAAAAAACAAGCCCATTTGATAACTTAAGCCTACTTAAGAACCCAAGAAGTGGTTGTTAGCCTCAGGAGTGTAAATCAAAGTTGTGAATCTAACCTTAAGGAGTATTTTGAGCTTAGAATGAAATCTTAAGCCTAAGCCTAAAGGATTTCCCAAGTTACCAAAAAATCCCATTTGCGTACCTCATCTTGAAAATCGTACCTCACCACGTTAAAGTACACTAAAAAACGATGAAGATTAACTATAAGATCATAAAAATCGGATTTAAAACGAGAAAGTTATATGCGATTAAACTTTAAGTAAAAATTCGAGAAAAATATGAAAATTAGTCAAAAGTATAACTTAAAGAGTTTTAGCTTAGTTTTCTAAGTTCTATTTTAAATCCTTATAGTATCATACTTGCGATGTCTAGGGGACTCAGCTTTTAAAGACGACCTACCCCCGGATTACTTCGATTGATTTGTATGGTTGAGCAAGGGAATTCTTGATGACTCTTTACTTGATTTTATTTATAGAATAGATGCCTCTAAACTTACATATATAAATAGGATGCTTATGAGATATGGGACATGCATGTATGTGAGTTCATGATTGAATACTATAGCTTATTAATCACTTAATAATAGTAATTTCTTACAATAATCCATACATGCAATTATATGGAATGAAATTATTTGATTACCATGAAAAACTGAATTAATCACTTATATGATTAATAAATTTAATGAATCATGCATTCCTTGCCACTTCACATAGAAGATAGAAAGAGACTCATAGGAGGAGGGCATCTTGTAGGATTAAGCACTACTTATGTTATCATTTATATTGAGTCTCTATCCTAATCTGATGGGATTACTAAGCATCAGGAGATGCCAACCGCTAGTGATGGGTCATGTCTTGTGGTTTTTGCTTAGAACGTGTATTTGTGGACTGTGGGAGCTACCACATTGCTAGATTTAGGATTTTGAAAATATAATATGTTGTTTAGGAAAGAAAGTATATTATATATGGTTTTGTTTTGACTTAAGCACCATAGTACTGATTATATAAAACCCAAGGGCTAGAACTTAGATTTTGGTTTGGGTTAGTTAATTATCTTCAACCCTGACTACAGGAGGCGTGAGTTGCATACAGTTCCTAGGCCACTATAAATATTGTTTGGTATACTGATTAATTATGCATTCATATGTTGTACATTAAATAAATTTTTGTCATGAGATATTGATGAGGGGATTTATCTCACTAAGTATAAACTTACATTCTAACAGTTCTTTTCCTTGCAAGTTGATCGATAGTTAGGACATAAATAGGAACCAAGTGCAGAGTGCTACCATTGAATAAATATGATAAAAAGCTTGTGTAGTTAATTTGGAATGCTCTAGAAATCAACTAATATCTCAATTAAGTTTAGTATCTCTAGTAAGTTTAGAATTTTCTATCTTATTTCACTATTTTGATAGGGGCTACCGATTCTATGCAGTTTTAAGGAATTGTGAAATAATGGATATCCATAGTTACTTACGTTCTACAATAAGTTAATGAACTAAAATTGAAGACCCTAGCAACTAACTATTTAAAGTCTTGCAATCTCTAACTGGTAAGGCGATTTTCTTATCATAAATGCACACGTGATATAAAAATTCTAAACAATACTACCAGGCTCCCCCCTTAAGGTCCTTACAGTCCTAGTTTCCTCCAAATAGGGGTGGTTAAGGATTTGAATAGGGTAGGACTCTTGACCTTTCGGTAGTAGTGATGCCAAGCAAGTGGTTGGGTCAAACAGGTTCAAGCTGGTGCGTAGAGTGTGATTGTTATTGAGGCATTCTACTACTTGACACATAATCTTCAAAAGATTGATAGTCATTCAGCTCGGCATATAGAATTAATTGTTAAAGAGATACTCGACCTTGGTAGGAATTAGTTAGAGCAGAAGAATTCACCTTGCTAGTTCCTCCAGTTCTCGAGCTCAATTACAGGTCAAGAGCCCAGTAGCTTGATTCCTATCAAACCTAGCCAGGTTTAGCTTGGCAAGCGGCTCTAGTAGCTAAAATGAGCTATCTCAAAACTATCCATCCAAAAACGTTGATTTCCCCTTGTTGCTTTAGATCAACATAGCTGTAATCTGTATCCCTTTACTTTTCTAATATTGTATTATGTACTACATGCATATTCTTGTATTGTATCACTTTTTTACCCTTGTAAATGTAGTATATACTAATTTTTACGTTGTATCATTTTAGTTAAATGTATAATCCTAAGACATACCCTAATTAGGGGCATACAAATACCCCCATTTATAAGCCTACCACAATCAATAATACAATCTTCTCTTCCTTCATCTTTTTTTTTTTTTTTTGTTATTGTGTGTAGCCCTAGTTATTAACCCAAGTTCAGAGTACTCTTATCTATTCCTCTAAGCAAAGGAATAATAGGAGTGACCTTAGGAGTTATCTTCTAAGTAATATCAAGTTAACCCCTAAGATCGTATGTGCTTAAGCAGTAGGTGATATCCATTAGGTTGTATATGAAACCCTTGCTCAAAAAACCCCACTCGATCCCCATTTGTTCTTCTAACCATTTTGAGGTTTGGATGTACCTCTATTCGTATGATTGTTAGTGTTTATGTGTTCACATACGAATCCGCATTATCTACACATTAGATGGTGTAGATTTAGCCTGATTCTATGATAAATAC
This sequence comes from Lumnitzera littorea, assembly GCA_024138015.1. Lineage (NCBI taxonomy): Eukaryota > Viridiplantae > Streptophyta > Magnoliopsida > Myrtales > Combretaceae > Lumnitzera > Lumnitzera littorea. The sequence goes on along the minus strand of JAMXBB010000004.1, from coordinate 40,112,401 downwards.
TTATGAGATGCATACCTATAGTTGCTAGTGGTAGAGACAAGATTAGATGCTCATTATTTGTAACCATTGAACATTTTGTATATATTATATAAATATGTACTAAGTATATGAGTTAATGAGACTTCTACATTTCTTATTTTAGTTGTACACTATAACTTCTTTTTCTTAATTATAGTCGTGAAGATCCATTATGGTTGAGGAGCATGTAAAGGCCTTGTTACTGATGATTATGCTTGAGAAGTTTGCATATTGTTAGGTTATTTATTTTATAGGTGCTTAGAAGTTTGGATATTGACATATAGGATGGGATATGATTGAGAAGTTCGGAAAGCGTTACTATTTTTGTTTTACAAGATTGAAGGAGTATGGTCTTTATTTTACACTTGCGTTTTTTTGTTTTACAAGTGTTGTAGTTTCAAGTATAAAAGGAAATGAGAAATAGTATAGTTGTTGCTAAAATTAGGTCTTCAACAAGTAATTTTAGCAGGTTTTTGAAAGGCCGGTCGATGTATTCTTTTTGCTTAAAATCAGGTTGATTTTCTCAACGACTTATTTTAAGTGGAGAACATAAATCCAGCATCTCAACTATCAATTTTATTACATTATGAAATTGGGGTTTGAAAACCACACTTCAAGTGTGCAGTCTTAGGGTTATGTTTACAGGATTTGTTTTTAAAATTTATTATATATATATTATTATTTTTCTTTTTTCCGTAAACCCTTTCCTTTTTCCCAAAAGATTCATGTAATGATTAGTGCATCTTCTTCCTACAAATTCGTAGTTGGATTCCTTTGGCACTTAGAACCCCTGACAGTTTTTCCACTCTCTTTCTTGAAAAGCTGGCGCGAAGGTGCTTCCACCTTCAAACTGGACTAACTACTGCTCTCAAACTACACAACCCACCATCATACGCCAACTTCAGGTCACGTAGTGTAGTTGGTATTATTGTAAGATTCGTTTCCACAAGTCAAAACCACCAATCTCCATATCTCAATGCTCTCTCTCTCCTCTCCGATCACCCCAATCCCCAAGTATCCGCCTTTCCCCAATGCGGCTTCTCCAAAATCACTTCGCAGAGCGCCGGCAAGGCCTTCCACGCGCTTTGCATCACGGCCCCCTTCAATATCAGCACATTTCAAATGAATACGCTCATCAGTTTCTACTCCAGGTTGGATGATATCAACAGTGCCCGCTTCCTGTTCGATGAAATGCCTCAACGGAACGAGACTTCATGGAATACCATCTTATCTGCTTATGTTCAAGTTGGGTTGTACCAGGAAGCATTTGAGTTCTTCACTAGGAATAGAGGGTTGGGTCTTTGCCTTAATGGGTTTGTTCTTTCGAGTTTGATCACGGCATGTGATAGGTCTGGTTCTATGAAAAACCAGGGCATTCAACTCCATGTCATTGCTATGAAGACGGGTTTAATTTCTGATGTCTTTGTGGGTACTTCTTTGTTGCACTATTATGGTGTGCGTGGATTTGTTTGTCAGGCTGAGATGTTGTTCCATGAGATGCCTCATCGCAGTGTAGTTTCCTGGACTTCTTTGATGGTTGGGTACTTGAATTCGAATGAGCCAGATGAAGTTGTGAATTTGTACAGGTGTATGAGGCATGGAGGGATGTTGTATAATCAGAATACTTGTGCTACCGTTGCTAGTGCATGCGGTTTGCTAGAAAATGAGCTGGTGGGTTTGCAAGTTGTTGGAGACATTGTGAAGGCTGGATTTGACCATAATGTTTCAGTTGCAAATTCTCTCATATCAATGTTTAGTAGTTTTGGTAGTGTGGAAGATGCTTGCTGTGTCTTCGATTGTATTGACAAACCAGATATAATTTCATGGAATGCGGTTATTTCTGCTAATGCAAATAATGGGCTCTTGGAGGAGTCATTTAGATACTTTCAAAAAATGCGTCAAAGGCACAGCTGTTTCAACTCTACTACGCTCTCAACTTTGTTAACTGCCTGTGGCTCACATGGTGGGTTGAGGTGGGGGGAAGGAGTTCATAGTCTTGTGGTAACATCAGGACTAAGCTCCAATATATGTCTTTTCAATACTCTTCTAAAGATGTATTCTGAGGCTGGAAAACTTGAAGAGTCTGAGTTGGTGTTCCATGAAATGCCAGAGAAAGATTCGATCTCATGGAATTCAATGATAGCTTGTTATGCTCAATATGGGAAATGCCTCAGTGCCATGGAACTTTTAGCCGAGATACTTTGGATGAGAAGAGTGACCGATTATGTAACGTTCACAAGTGTATTGGTTGCCTGTTCAAGTCCAGAATTTCTTATTCAGGGAAAAACTGTTCATGCCCTTGTGATCACAGCAGGACTAAGTGACAATTTGGTAGTCTGTAATGCACTGATTTCTATGTATGGAAAGTTCCACTTAATGAAGGAGGCAGAAAAGGTATTTGAGAAGCTGCACAAGCACAATGAGGTAACTTGGAATGCGCTCATTGGTGGCTATGCAGAGAATGAAGAATGTGAAGATGCATTTAGAATTTTCAAGTTAATGAGAGAAATAGGCTGTGCTACAAATTATATAACCATTGGGAATATTCTTGGTGCCTGCTTGACTTCTAATGGTCTACTAATACATGGGATGCCAATTCATGCCTGCATCATTCTGACAGGGTTCGAATCAGACAGATTTGTGCAGAACTCTCTCATCTCAATGTATGCTAGGTGTGGGGATCACATATCCAGTAACAACATCTTCTATGCATTGGATAATAGAGATTCTGTCACATGGAATGCAATGATTGCTGCAAATGCTCATCATGGTCATCCAGAGAATGCTTTGAAGCTTCTTGTGAACATGAGAGCAGCTGAACTGGACTTGGATCACTTTAGCTTTTCTGGAAGCCTTGATGCAGCTGCTAACTTGGCTGCATTGGAGGAAGGCCAGCAGCTTCATGCTTTGGCTATTAAACTAGGGTTCAACTTGGACCTGCATGTTATAAACTCAATGATGGACATGTATGGAAAGTGTGGGGATGTGGATGGTGTGTTAAAGGTGCTTCCCTGGCCAGGGAATCGGTCATGTATGTCGTGGAATATACTGATATCAACTTATGCCAGACATGGGTGCATTCAGAAGGCAATGGAAGCCTTTCATGAAATGCTCGACCTTGGAGTGAAACCAAATCATGTTACCTTTGTCTCTCTACTATCTGCTTGTAGTCATAGGGGCCTAGTGGATGAGGGGCTCAGATACTATGGTTCCATGGAGAAAGATTTTGCTGTCTCTCCCAGAATAGAACACTGTGTATGCATTGTTGATCTTCTTGGCAGATCAGGGAGACTTGATGAAGCAGAAGCTTTCATTGAGAGGATGCCTATGTTGCCAAATGACCATGTTTGGAGGAGCTTGTTGGCAGCCTGCAAAGTTCATGGCAATGCGGAGCTTGGTAGGAAAGTGGTGGAACGCCTTATTGAGCTGGATCCATCAGATGATTCAGCTTATGTGTTGTATTCAAATGTCTGTGCAACTTCAAGGAGATGGGCAGATGCAGAGGATATTAGGAGGAAAATGGGGTCAATGAAAAAGAAACCTGCATGCAGTTGGATTAAGGTGAAAGATCAAATAAGTTCATTTGGAATAGGAGATAAGTGCCACCCACAGACGAGGCAGATATATGCAAAGTTGGTTGAGCTTATGACAAAAATCAAGGAAGCTGGTTATGTTGCTGATACAAGCTTTTCACTGCAGGATACGGATGAAGAACAAAAAGAACATAATCTTTGGAACCACAGTGAGAGACTTGCTCTTGCATTTGGATTGATCAACACACCAGAAGGTTCAACAATTAGAATTTTCAAGAACCTCCGTGTATGTGGCGACTGCCATTCAGTTTACAAGTTTGTTAGCAGAATTGTAGGACGGAAAATTATCTTGAGGGATCCATATAGGTTCCATCATTTCAGCAATGGTGAATGCTCATGCTCGGACTATTGGTAAATCAGCCTTTGTATCTTGGGGGTGAATCTGGACTTTTTGCATGGAGATCAACAAGCATCTCATGGTTGAGGGATGAGAGGGTTTTAAGTCTGAGGACAGAGGAAACGACTGCAAATATATGAAACAATAAGGAGATGCATTTTGATCTCAGGATTTTGCTGTTGCAGTGTGAATCGAATTGCCAAGCTGGGACCACTTCAGAGACATGCTCAGTGAACATTCCATTAGATGGAGTATATATATGCTGGAGGTGCTAGAGATGATCACCGGCAGCCAAAATGGTGCAATGCTCTCAAATTTTGGAGTATGTCATTTTCGAAAGAAGGGGCAGGAAATCCAGGCATATTGCTGAACTTTTGTCATGGAAGATAGAGGTGGTACAGGGAAGTTTGGTAGGATCTAACTTCCTGCTATTTTCAGTGCAACCTTGCTGAGATCATTACTTCTTTTTTTTTAATTTATTTATTATTTAATTTTTCTCACTACAATTTTACTCTTGTAACTATACCAGGCTCTAAACTATCGGGGAACTGCATTCCATGGAATGTACAGTACATGGCCTATGTATTCTTCTCATTCCGATTTACTTTGTTGTCACATGTTCAGGTCTTGTTTTGATATTTTGGAAGATAGTTTGCTTAAAAACATGCATTAACTGTTAGTCGGATGCCCCATTGTAGAATTGCTCCTTTTAGAGACAAATCAGTCAACAAATGGCAGAGGAAGACACAAGTGATGATTGGTGGTGCAGCCATGAAAAGCAAATTACATGCTTTTAATCAGGTTCTTGTCTACAACTTGTTCAAGATCAATAGAATGAGAGAGATGTAAAGATATTAACTTGGAATTTTAACAGAATACAAGTGAGCAAGTTTCTACCTACATGAGGAATCCTAGAAATGGTTAAGCAAATGCAGCAGAGAAGATAAACTGTTGGCATTATTGGAGAGGATTGTGTAATATTATCCTTTGATTTAATAAATATTTATTAGTTAATTCCTCAATAAACTGGAAATGCATGTTTTATTATGGTTACAATCACTACGCACTGATTTGTTATTGATCAATTGGCAGGCTCTTGAGCAAGTGGGAAATTCCCATGGAGAGGTAATTACTTGTTGGTTGCTGGATTATCATTGCTTTTCCCTTTTCCTTGTTGAAAATAAAGTTTCTGGTGGTGTTTTAAGTATTTTTTATTTTGTTTGGTGGTTTTTTTGATGCCCGTCATCGAAGATCTAAGCCTTTTGAATTTTAGCTTAGATGGTTCTGTCAAGTAATTGTCAAGTGTCAATTGATCCATCATACAGATGATCTGAAAGGACATGTTTACTTGATTATAAGATTGATGGTTCGTGTTGATGGTTTTGGAAACCTTGCAAAGCCATAGTGCATCAGGTTTGGGCACATGGAAGGCCTTTTTCTTTTGGCAGGGGCTAATTGATATGGAGGGCCATTTACATCATTCTGTTAGGTTAATAAACACATTTGTTATCTCAATTGAGGAAATGAACTGATTAAGCCTTTATAGCTATGATGTGGTGAAGAAACATCTACTTCCAGAATAGTGTTTCGGTTGATGAAGAAAGATGTGCAGATTGCAAGTTATCAAAGCTTTTTATGTGAAGAGATATCTTGAAGTAAAAGCCAAAAGCACCCCACTTAAAGAGTTGGAAACATTTGTTTCTTTCATAGGACCATAGGTATATGTAGGGGATTGCTGCTTTTCTATCTTGTATTAGATAGAAGATATACTGAGTTATAAGAATGATGCCCTTGGTGGGAACCTGAAGCTTTTTCATGTCTATGGGTTATGCTAAGTTGCTTTACAGGTCCTCTGGCATAAATAAATTGGGTTAATTCTCAAATATTATAGTAGTTATAAAGCTTTACGACATATTGTCTTCCTTTGGGCTTTCTTTTACAAGAATTAGGGAGGATTAGAAATTTCTCTGACTTCTTTTGAATGTGACCCTCATTAGTCATACAAGGAATAGAAAGGGCTGACCAATTGTCAAGGGATTATTTGGATAGATTACTAGTTAGTAGTTACACATAGGTTTTAGTTCCATATCCAAGGTCTTGTCCTTCTATTATAGTTTAGATTTGGAATCTTTGTAAATCTACGGAATTCACGTTCTTGAGGTTAATCTTAAAGTTATCTCGTGGCAAATAGGACAGCAAAATGGGCTATGACCCCGGAACTTTTGGATGATTCAGAGTTCTATCAGCAGTTATGGAAGGAATTTTTTGAGCCTGTTGACCCCACTTCATCTAGTAACTTTGCCCTCTTGTTAATTTCATTATCTGCTTGCTTTGTTTTATTTTTTGATGCCTGTTATTGTGGTACAATATACATCCAGTCACAATATGTGCTAAACATTCCAGTAAAACTAATGCTTGACATGACAATCTTCCTTACTCACATTTCATTGTCGACTGAAAATTGGTAGTGTTCACTGGACTTATCTGGTCTGGGCATTCAAAGGTTTAAAATATTTTTAGTGGCTGCATTAGCGTGATGCTGATGAATTCTGATTTTGCACTGTTACTTGAGGGATAGCAGACAGCTAAAGTTGGACCTCTTTTTAGCTTTTACAATGAAGTCAATGGCAGTTCTTGACTTGATCTTAAATTGTTGTTCTATTATCCAGAGGCAGCTTTTTATGCGATGAAAAAATTGCAAACTAAGATGAAAAATATTGTTGATTGGCATGCATCTAAAAGTGGAAAGATAAGGTGAGTCGTGAATTGAATTTTATCTACAGCTACAAAGTAGGCATTTTCAGATCATGCTCCTGTTCCATTTAATTCAAATTTTATACGGTTAAGACATTGAGGCCTTTTTTTTTCCCCTTTTGTCATTTAATATACAGGTACCATGCTCATGAAAAGATTGTTTTGATGGCTCCTTGGCTAATGGACCTCCCTGCAATGGCTCCGAAATTGTTTTCCAATTTGTTTGGATTGAAGACTAGAGCACCATATGGTATAGCAGTCAAGCTATGTCAGGACTAGTTAACTGTCCATTCTAAGTTAGCTTTCTGGTAATTTTATTAACATTTATTTTTCTTCATTGTTGTATTTTTATATACATCGAGAAATTTATTCATGAATTTTGGCAATGGTGATTGGTGTTTGCTTGCTCTCATATTTTATATCTAATATAGTACTTGGTCTTGCCCTTTATAATCTTCTATTTGTTGGATCATAAAATTTTCTTTTTTCACAATTTTATGTATTTAAACCGCAAGTCCTTCGGCCAAAAAAAAAAAAAAAAAACTGCTAGTCAAATTATTCTAATCAATATGGATATGAAGTCGGGAATGCATTAAAGATGGTATCGTCATGTTATCTCCAGATACGAAATACTTGAACACAAATTTTCTAGTTCGTGGCTGGGAAAGTTTTGTAGGCTTGAGGGAGAAAAAAAATTAACATGACAAGCGTAAGCGTGCCTTTATATGTTAACGATCTTGTCTTACTGTTAGGTTCATTTGAAATGAATATTGGGTCAGCTGAGTTAATGGTTATATTTAGTAATTTGGAAATATAGATATTTTTCAGCTGATCGTTGCTGAGCTCGTAAAGCTTGAATTTACCTCAGAAGAAGTCAATTTGAACCCTTAGAAGCTCGTACATACAGCCCTTCGAGGAGCTCGTGTGAGCTCTTGCTTGGTTAAGGGAAAAATCTAGAGATTTCCTCTAAGTCTAACAAATCTAAATCGTATCACCTACCTGACGTGGCATACTTTCCATGCCTACAAATACTAGGTAAATGCCACAGGTTTAGCATCTAGAGAGACCGTTACTCTCTCTCTTTCCCCCCTCCTCCTCTTCTCGATACACTTTCGTTCACTAAAATATCAGAATGGTTACATAAGAACAACCTCATACTCTTTCTTAGCTTGCATGTGATCATGTAAGAATGTATCTTTAAACTTTAGCCACAGGTATTGTCTATCCCCGAAATCCACCACCAATATGGTTTGAATAGGTAACATTAGCAAAACTCTTTCTAATAATGATGGTAACAACCCTGCGGTGGACCAACAGGTGGCAAACTCGACTACTGTAAACACTACCAAAAATAAGCAAAACCTCCCCCGACAACGAACTAGTAGACAGCAGTAAGTCACTATAATTAATGCAAACCGTTTCGTGTATCTTGAACGACTTTGTAATAACTTAGAAAAAGGGAACTGAGGGTTAAAAAATCTAACTCCATGCAATGCAGCAAAACAATGATCCTCCATCCCTCGCTGATGATAATTTATCTCAGAATAATAACTCATTGCCAGTAGCTGAAACCACCCATCGGGTCCCTCCAATACCTGCACCCGCAATCTCGAGGACTAATGCTCCTCATAAGCAAAAAGTAATCAACACGCTTAATCTGAGGCTATCACACTCATTCCTTGCTGACAAAAGGCTGGAGGAAACATTTTGTACTTTGCCCAACCAGATCGGTGAAAGGGTATAGATGACTACGCCTACAAAGAGTACCCGAAGGATAACCTCCTCATCATCGTGAACCATACAACCATTCATCCACCGAATCACGGATTCAAACTTCCATTACTGAGATGATTGGGACTTGAGTAGGACAGCCCAAGGAAGAGCCCGTTTATTTGCTCATCTCCCCACCAGGTGCTGAGCGCCTTAACCGACGCATGTTCCCCATTTGCTCGAATTAACTATCAATCCATGAACTATAGGAACACGGATGATCGCCAAGAGACACCAGAAGGGAAGCAATTGTCGAGATCTCGATTCATAAGATGTGAACCAAGGAGTTCCCCACACCATTGCCCAAGTCTCGATGCAAATAAGAAGGAAAATCAAGAACCCTTACCGGAGGGAACCAACAATCCCCCGGCATTCGACAAGCTTTAGTAGCTCGCCCGTCCCTCTTGATCAACACTCAGAATACAAAGAAAGAAGTGTCTAAGCGAGGTGTCTTCATGGTCACCATAGCTGCAACCAAAGATGGGGAGTAAGCCCTACTTTCAGATTCTACAACTAATTGGAAGGAACAAGAAGGGTGATGTTTCCCTTGCCCCCATTGAATTTCATACATAAAGGGCAAGTTAAAAGGTAAAAACCTATTCAAATAAATGATTTGAAAGAAAACTAAAGTATGAAAGAGACAAGTATTTTAAGCATAGTGCAAGGCGTTAAATGCCATCGTTGAGGTAAGGCCATAATTTATAGTGCTTGGGATGTGTCGAGGAGAAAAGACATATTTAATGCTATCAATGACACACGAAAGAAAATCTTCGAATACAATAAGGTTTATGGAGCACCACGCCCTCCCACCCGGCGCCCCATGCCCCCCACCACCCCCACCAAAAAACAACACCATAAACGTAGCATGATTTGCACATGATGGGCGAGGTAAGTTGACAATTGCGGACTACAATTGCACCTAATCCCTATAACCCTTCGATAGCCGATACGTACCTGCTCAGGAATGGCTTCTTTAGGAAGTGTACAGGATACGCTGAGTGTGTTGTAAGGGCCAGTTGAGGATGGTCAAACTGCACTAGAAATTGCCCTTGACAAGTGACAACTCGGGGGGCAAGTCGTAAGGGAACTTCTTGCCGAGCTCGACTTCCAATATGAGCATGGTAAGAACCCATGACCACCGTGTCAAGCTTAGGATGCCATTGTAGAACAAGGCTCAGCCCTTTAATCTTGGGCGATCCCTATGAATAGTAGTTTAACTAATTCGCTCGTGCAGAGCAGTATGCATTACAAAATATCCACTACTCAAAATAATATAGTAAAAGTGCGAAGGCAAAAAGGACTCTAGGATATATGGCTCAACCCCGGACTTTGAAAGCTTGGCCAAAGTTTAACATTGGCTTTGAAGACGTGGGTTCCAAGCTCTCCGATACACTCCATGCTTGAAAGGAAAGGAAGAGTGTGAACAAGGGAGTCATCTAAGGCAATGGCATGACCTTGAGTGTTGCTAAAAGCCAAACCAAACTCTAAGCCCTCCCCTTTGCCATCTCCCTGAGGATTGTCAAGCTCTTCCTCCTCGCTGGGGAAGCTTAGAAAGCTCATAACAAGGTTGGAGTACTTCTTCCAAACATCTTTTCTTGTCTTCCACATTCAATCCACAAAGACATCGACCTGAATCTCTAACCAGTGATTATTTCTCTTAAAGTCTTCAATGACATCTTCACAAACTTCCTTAAGAATGTTGTAAGCTTCTGTATTTGGTTATTTTTCTTAAAAAGCCGCTATTTTAACTGATCTTCAAGCTGATCAATCCAAGCCCTGAAGCCTCTCCCCTTTTCGTTAAGGGAGTGAATCCATGATTCCAACATCGTGATGGCTTCCTTAGCCTCTCACTGAGCTCCTTTATTTTCCCCTACAACTCTTCATTCCTGCAATCAGCTACCACAAGATGAGAAATGAGTTCGCTCTCCCTCTTGGTCCTAGACTCAATTTTCTATTGCCTCGCAACAACCTCGGTTTTGGCCTTTTAGGCAAGATCCTCGGACTCTTTTACCTTACGCTTGGCTTTAGTAATCCTTAGGTCAGCCTCCTGCAAAATCTTTTTGAAGCTCGTTCTATGTATCCTAGGGTCTCTGCAGTAGGGAGTAATTTTTAGACCAAAAATGCTCTTTCTATGTCATCATAAATTCGCTCTCTGAAGTGATGTGGGCCACCTTCTCTCTGTCCTGTCCCATAAATCTAGCACTTCCATGAGGAACGCGTTCATCTGTAGAAAGGTGATCCGGATTAGAGCTATGAAACTCCGAATAAATTCCCAAGATAAGAAGGAACGACTCACGTCATAAACCTTTCATAGGTCTTAGTGAACACTTGGAAGGGGTAGTAGGGGAGGAAGGGTTGAATTGATTATTGCATAATTTCAAGATTTAATCAATTTTTACTTCTTAATATGCAATATCAATTTTAATTCCTATTGTATAAAAAATATTAATAAATTTGGATTAGAAATTTATGTGCGAAAACCAACTTAATACTTAACAATTCTAACTTTTAAGCAAATTAACTCATTAAACATGCTTTTGATCCTAAACGTAATATTGGCAACACTACTTATTGTAGAGAGAGTTCATTATATATATAGACCATGAATCTCTCAAGCATCCTTATAGGCAACAAAAACTTTCTTAACATCATGCTAAATAGGTCGAGTTCTTAGAAACCTTTTACTATGTCATCAGGTACAAAAAGAGAAATACCAACACCGCAACTGATGCACTTTCCCTTAGGCATTTTCTTGTTACCACCTTACGAAATAGGATACTTAGGTTCGGCACCTTACATAATCAATATGAGCACGACCTGTACTTTAGACCCTTAGTAACCAAGTGCAGCAATGGAGGAGTTATGGATGGGTAGCATCTGAATCAAGGGTTTCTGATGAAGGGAAGGCAAGTATGTATGCCAAGTGGTTCGGCTAGGGACTTACTTGTCCAAGAAGCCCATGATAGGGGTTTAGTTGGCCATTTTGGTGAGAAGAGGGCTACTAAGTTGCTAAAAGAACACTTTTTCTAGCCTAAGATGATGAAAGATGTGTGCAAAGTTCTTAAACAGTGTAAGGTGAGCAAATGAGACAAAGGAAGGAAGGAGCCATATGGAGAATATATACCTCTACCCATATCTGAGTAGCTACGAACTGATCTAAGCATGGATTTTATGCTCAGCCTACCTAAAACACCTTTAAAACATGACTCTATTATGGTGGTGGTTTATTGGTTAAAAAAAGTGAGTCACTTCATCCCTTGCCACAAAACCAGTAATGTATTATTTGTTGCTAACCTCTTTTTGTAGGAGATTATGTGATTGTATGGAGTTCCAAGGAGTATTGTTTCCAATCATGATTCTAAGTTCATAAGCTTTTTCTAGCTAACACTATGGAAAAAGCTCGCACTAAGCTCATGTTCAATACTTCTTACCATCCGCAGACAAACGACCAAATAGAAGTTGTGAATCGAATAGTAGACAACCTCATACGAGCTACTGTTAGAAAGAATCTACATGATTGAGATCTCTACCTACCCATCATCAAGTTCGCTTCCAACTACTTTACTCATAACTTGATAGGAAGGATGCCTTTCGAGGTCGTTTATGGACTTAACCCAAACTTACCCTTAGATATGGTTATCAACTCGACTTTCCAAGGAGAAAGCCAATCAAGCCTATTGTACGTTAAGGAGTTTCGGAAATTGCATCCAAAGGTTATCGAGCAATTATCCAAGACTATAGCCCAATAGAGAGAGCAAGGAAAGAGGCGAGTCATTTATAACCTAAGAGACCTTTTCTAGATTCACCTTAGCAAGGAGCAATTCCTAAGGAGGAGGACAAATAAGTTATCCCTACAGTTGGATGGCCCTTTGAAGATCCTTCGCCGCATTAATGACAATGCTTATGAGCTAAAGCTACCTAAAGGATACAGCTTATCTCCTACTTTCATTATTGCTAACCCAATGCCTTACATGATAGGGATTAAGGACCGGTTACATGCTCTCGAGCTTAAGGACTCTCTCAGGTGATCTGTCAAGTAGTTCGAGGTGAGTTAAGCACTAAAGAGCAGTATTTACTCCAGTCCAATCTATTGAACTACTTCGCTCTCCATGTTATCCAAGGCATTGCCGAGTTGACTAACAACCGTACTAAACCAAACCCTCTATTGTGCACTAGTCTAAGTGCCAAATCTGAATATAGCAATCTCCACAGTACTGAGGCCTAGCTGATAAATGTCAAGAGTCAACCACCTGAGGCTGACCCCATTATGAGTTACCCCTAAGCTAACCCTAGTCCAGCTCCTTCTAACACCAAACAGACCTGAACAGAGGCCTACCCTTACTTGGATCACACCATTGTCAAAATCGCAGAGTAAAAACGCGCGCATACTATCTTTTCTAACAACCTTATTGTCCTTTTCGACAAATGATGTTCACTGTCCACGATTTCATATTTTTCCTAGTAGAGTATTTTCCTTTTATTTCGCATATGGGAATTCATTCTTGTAATTATCTATAATGTCAAACTTGCTCTAACAAGGTACTATAAATAGTCATGTAATGTAACAGCCGTAAGGAGAATGTACAGAAAAATATACTGAACTTTTACCCTCTCTTAAGCTAAGTGTCTTCTTGCTTACTCTTGAGCTACTCTTATTTAGCCCATTTGAGCGTAGACTAGTGGCAAGTGACCTATGACTATAGTTGTGTATCATATCAAGTGTGATCTGAGCTTATGCCTTCATCAGTGCACGAGAACCCTTGCTCATCTTCAACTATCATTTACTTTTCAAGCCATCTTGCAATTAGACCCATCCCTTTAGTTACGTGTAATATTAGGTTTGTACGTTCATCCATAAATCCATATCATCTTGGTATCGGAGCTAGATTTTGCTGCTATGTTCTTTTAATAGCTTATCACTACTTTCATATAACAGTGGTTCTATTGTTAGTTTTGAAGTTTAGTAGTTGAGAAGTGTTCTATACTCTGTTTTCTCCTGTTTTTGATATGCCAAAACAGAGTATGGTTGATTGCATGTTTGTTGTGAAATTGTCATTGTGAAGTAATTGTTAATGTCATATTCAAGTGTGCAAGGAACTTTGGGAAACCAAGAAAGTGGTACTCATCATGGCCAAAGGTAAGAAGGAAGCTTTTCACCTCAGTCAATAGGTAGCCGCTTGGATAAGCTTACCGACTTGGTAACTAATCTAGTGACTGTTATCCAAGAAGACAAGCAATGAACTAGAAATAGCCCCATTAGGGAACACAAACAATGAGGACAAGGCAATGGTCAATTTGGTCGAGTTAATGCCCCAACTCACCTACCTTGAGTTGAAGGAATTAGTAGAGATGCTAGACGAAGGCTAGTGCTTAAAGAGATTGAGGAGGAAGCAGAAGGAGATGACAAGGCTAAGGAATACTATAAGCTTAAGAAAAGAAATGTACGAGCCCTTAGAGTTGAAGGATTAAGGTTGCGTATTCCAAGTTTCTTTGGAAGTAGTAATGCCGAGGACTACGTAGATTGGGTAGATAAGATTGAAAAGCAGTTTAAATGCCACGAAGTGCTTAATAATGCGAAAGTTAGACTAGTTATGTTGGAGTTCACTAGTTATGCCACCTTATAGTGGAAGAACTTGTAAGCTACTAGAAGAAGGGAATGAGAACAAGAAATTAGGAGTTGGGATGATATGAAAAGAGTTATGTAGAGAAGATTTGTGTTAAGTTATTATCTACAGGATGCCTTCAAGAGACTACAAGAATTGAGACAAGGAAGATGGAGAGTGGATGCTTACGTCAAAGAATTCCAGATGCTAATAATCTGATGTGAAGTTGTAGAGCCCAAAGATCAAATTGTGTCTTGATTCATTGGCAAATTGAAGTATGAGATTGGAGATGTCCTAGAAACGCTGGATGTTAGAACATTTGATGAAGCAATCCAAGCCACTTAGAGGATAGAAAGGCACCGAATAGGAAGATTCTGACCACTCGTCAACCGTCTTAGCAGTAGTTGACATGTTCCGAGTAAACCTGTACGAACGAAACCAAGCAAGGCTAATGAGACCCGACTTACTTTGATTACCCAAGCTGAGGAGAAGGAACCCCCGAGGAAGTTTGAGAGGGGCTAAAGTTTAGGGAGGAAGACAAATGAGAACAAGTGTTTCAAATGCCAAGGATTTGGACACATGATTACTTAGTACCTGAACAGGCAAACAATGGTGATCCGAGGTAAGGTGTTGACTATTAAGGTCGATAATACTGATGAAGAAGTAGAAGAGTTGAAAGAGGATGGACAGACCAAGCTATCCGATGAAGAAGTTATTTACAATGAGGAAGGGAACTTCATGCCGACTACTCTAGTGTTAAGGAGGACAATGAGTATTAGTCTTATGCTTGAAGATAAGTAAAGAGAAAATCTCTTTCCTATTAGGTGCAAGGTGAATAAATCACTATGTGCACTGATTGTTGATAGTAGGGGTTGTACCAATGCAGCCTCTGCATTTATAGTCTAGCAATTGAAATTATTGACCATGTCCCACCTAAACCTTATAAGCTTCATTAGCTTAGTGGTAAGGGAGCCCTAGAAGTGAATAGACAAGTGTCTATGCTGATTTGTATTAGGAAGTATCGAGATAAAGTGCTTTGTGATGTGCTGCCCATGGTGCATCCTACCTTCTACTTAGACGACCATGGATGTTCGACCGAACGGTTATATATGACAGTAGGAGAAACACATGTTTTGTAGAGCATGAAAGGAGAAGGTTGAAATCAAGTCTCATGACTATCAAGTAAGTAAAAGTCATGCAATTATAGCTTAGTTGAACCTTAAAGAAGGAGGCTTTGGTATTGACCTAAGCTGAGCTGAAAAGAGAAATGGAGCTAGAGGGATCGACCTATTTGCTTGTCAAGAAGCTTCTAAAGATGAGACCCAAGGAGAAAGAACTGCCGACTGAGGTAAAAACCTTATTAGAAGAATTTGCTTACCTGTTTCTCGAAGAGTTGCCGAATGGTCTACCCTCGAGTCATAACGTCGAACATGTAATCGACCTATAGCTAAGAGCCACGCTGTTAAACAATCCTACCTACAGGATAAATTTCTGAGCAGACCACTGAGCTATAGAGGCAAGTAGATGAGTTGATGAAGAAAGGGCATGTGTACGAATCCCTAAGCCCGTATACTGTACTGACCTTATTAGTGCTGAAGAAAAATGGGTCTTAGAGGATGTGTATAGATAACCAAGTGATCAATCAAATCACCATCAAGTATAGGTATCCCATACCCAAGCTTGATGACATGATAGACAAATTAAGTAGAGCAAGAGTGTTCTCTAAGATCGACCTTAAAGCTGGGTACCATCATATTCGAATGCGTGAAGGTAATGCATGGAAGATTGCCGTCAAGACACAATATGGTTTATATGAATGGCTTATAATGCCATTTGGATTGTCCAATGCACCAAGCAAATTCATGCTACTTATGAATCATGTGCTCCGAGAATTACTAAGAAGATTTGTCTTGGTTTATTTTGACGACATTCTGGT
Organism: Lumnitzera littorea; assembly: GCA_024138015.1. Lineage (NCBI taxonomy): Eukaryota > Viridiplantae > Streptophyta > Magnoliopsida > Myrtales > Combretaceae > Lumnitzera > Lumnitzera littorea. The sequence goes on along the minus strand of JAMXBB010000004.1, from coordinate 40,096,390 downwards.
ATATAGTCTCAACCTGGAGACTTACTGAGAGCGCTCCAACAAGTGCTTGCAAAACTCCAAGCTGAATAGCTTTACACCAATCTTAAAAAGTACAACTTTTTTCATTATGAGGTAATTTTCTTAGGTTTTGTTGTGAGTGGAGGTAGTATTCAAGTTGATGAAGAAAAGATAAAAGCGATCGTAGAATGGCCTAAGCTAACCTGTTATGCTGATGTGAGAAGTTTCTATGACCTAGCATTGTTCTATCACCGATTCATCAAGAACTTCAGTGCAATTGTAGCCCCACTCACTAAACTCTCAAAAAAGAATGTTGAATTTAGATGGGGTGAGAAAGAGAGGAGTTTTGAGGATGTGAAGGAAAAGCTAACTACAGCCCTCGTCTTAACTTTGGCAAGTTTCAACAAGGTATTTAAAGTAGAGTGTCATGTGTCCGAACTAGGCATAGGTGCAGTACTAATACAAGAAGGCTGACCTATTGCTTATTTTAGCGAGAAACTTCGAGGAGCCACACTCAACTATTCTGTCTACCACACGGAGTTCTACTCCTTAATTCAAGCCCTAACAATATGGCAATACTATCTGCTGCTTAAGGAATTTATGGTCTACACCAATCATGAATCCTTGAGATATCTAAAGAGCCAACTGAAGTTGTCCTAAAGACAAGCTAAGTAGGTTGAGTTCATGAAGGGTTTTTCTTATGTCATAAAATATAAGAACAAAAAGAACAATGTAGTGGTTGATGCCCTATCGAGACGACATACCCTCCTAATCGAGCTGCAAACGAGGCTACTTAATATTTTAACCATAAAAAATTTGTATTCTAAGGACCCACACTTTGGTCCTATCTATACCCGTTGTGAGGAAGGATAGACACTAGATGACTATCACAGGGAGGATGGATACTTATTTAGGAAGAGAAGGCTATGTATCTTAATTTGTTCTACGTGAGAACTACTAGTGCACAAGGCGCATGGAGGGGGATTGACAGGACACTTTGGCCAGTGCTAAACTTATGAGGTACTATCCTCTAAATTCTTTTGGCCAAAGATGAGAAGAGATGTCTAATCCATATTGGAAAAGTGTGCAACTTACTGAAAAGCGAAGAGTTAAGTCGAGCAAAGACACTAGCAACCCTTGCCAATTCTGACCCAACCATAGTCTAAGCTAAGGATGGACTTCATGTTAGGATTTTCAAAGATGTCATGAGGGAAGGACTCCATCATGGTAGATGTAGATTGATTTAGCAAGATGGCATATTTCATACCCTGTTCCAAAACTAACAATGCTTTAGCTATATCTTTTCTTTTCTTGCAAGAAGTAATCAAGTTGTACAGAATTCTTAAGACCATTGTTTTAGACAGAGACCCCAAGTTCATAAGCCACTTATAGAAGATGTTGTAGAGACGAATGGGAACCAAGTTGCTGTATAGCATGTCCTGCAACCTACAGACCAATGGACAAACTAAAGTTGTTAATAAAATTGTAGGAACATTACTGTGGGTTGCTGTCGAACGAAACACGGCCGATTGAGATCTATGCCTACCAATCATTGAGTTCGCCTACAACAAGATTGCCCACGGTGTAACAAGCATGTCTCCATTCAAGGTTACCTATGGGTTTAACCTCCAACTAACGCTTGATGTTGACCAGCTAGCCGTCAAGAGAGTTAAGGCCATCAAAGCCATGTACAAAAAGGTTGTAAAGCAATTAAGTCAAGCTAATATTAAGATTGAGAAGCGAAGCTAAGGACGGAGGAAGAGGGAATTTCAACCAAGCGATTTGGTTTAGATACACCTCAGCAAGGAACAATTCCCAAACTTATGGAAAAGTAAGTTATCTCCCAAAGTCAATAAACCTTCGAAAGTACTTAAAAAGATCAATCCTAATGCCTATAGGATTGAATTACTTGATGGATATCGAGTCTCAGACTCTTTCAACATTGCCGACCTCTAACCTTACGCTCCTAAAGACGAGCAACCTAGACCTGAACCAAATTTGATCCCAAATCTTAAACAACCCGGAGGGGATAATAGGGATTAAGGACTGATTACATGCTCTTGAGCCCAAGGGCTCTCTCAGGTAGTCCATCGAACAGTTCGAGGTGAGTTAAGCACCGAAGTACAGTGCTTACCCCAGTTCGATCTACCAAACTACTTCACTCTTCATGTTATCTAAAGTGTTGCCGAAGTGACCAACAGTCATACCAAACCGAACCTTCCGTTGTACATTAGTCCAAGTGTCAAATCTAAATACAGTAATCTCCACAGTAACAAGGCCAAGCTAATAACTGTTAGGAGCTAACCACCCGAGGACAACCCCATTGTAAGCCGCCCTTAAGTCAACCCCAATCCAACCCCTTCTAATGCCAAATAGACCTAAATAAAGGCCTACCCTTGCTCAGATCACACCATTGTCAAAATCGTAGAGTAAAAACGCGTACGCACTATCCTTTTTGACAACCATACTGTCCTTTCCAACAAATGACATTTGCTGCACACGATTTCATGTTTTTCCCTGTAGAGTATTTTCCTTTTATTTAGCAAATAAGAATTCATTCTTATAATTATTTGTAACGTCAAACTTGCCTTAATAAGGTACTATAAATAGTCACATAATGTAATAGTCACAAGGAGAATATACAGAAAAATACACTTAACTTTTTACCTTCTCTTGAGCTAAGTGTCCTCTTACTTACTCTTGAGCTACTCTTATCTAGCCTATTCGAACGTAGACTAGTGGTGAGTGACCTCCAGCCATACTTGTGCGTCATATCAAGTGTAACTTTAGCTTGTGTGAGGAGTTGGTATGTCATATCCTTCGTCGGTGCATGGAAACCCTTATTCACCCTCTACTATCATTTACTTTTCAAGCCATCTTGCAGCTTGAATCCATCCCTTTAGTTACGTGTAATATTGGGTTCATGTATTCATCTACGGATCTATATCACTATGTATTAGAAGGAGAAGAATAATAAGATTTGAGAGCAAATCTTTAACAACCCTAAGGAATTGATGGACTACCCACCTTCGGACCACTAACTCATACCTGCCTCCAAAGCCTACAATCTCTTACGAAGAGGGTGCTCTCTTCTTAGCCTACGGAGGATGAGCTCTTATATATAGAAGAGTTATGGGTGAACTCTTTAAGATCTCAACTCAGACACACTCTATTCTACTTAGACACTCCTCCAATCGCCAACTATTTAAATGCCAAGTGCTGAGGCTTACCTACCAAATGTGAAGCCCGAGGTCTCCACACATTGAGCCTTACTCTTCCAATCTATAAAAATGATGAGTGCTAAGGCCAACTTGACAAGTATCGAAACTGAGGCTACTATATGCCAAGCTATACTCATTCGGCCTATCGAACGGCAACATCCTTTATTTGTCTTGGCAACTCCAAGTACCCTTCGTCAATAGCATCCCTAACCTTAGTATGGCTCAGCTACAATGCCCTAAGATCCTAAAGTGTAGACCCAATCGTGGCATGTCACCTATCATCCCCTTTTCTGAAATTATACTATTTATCTCTTTTTTACCCTTTTGGCAATATATTAAGATAGTATTATTGTATTGCCCTTTATTGTAATTGCATATATTCCCTTGTTGCCCTAGGGACTTACTATAAATAGTCCTTTATCTCTTTTAGTTGAAATCATTATATACCTTACACTCAAAGAATATTCTCATTCTTGTGAGATGCCTCTCTTCGAGTACACTTTTCTCTTATACTCTTATCTAATCTTATTAAGTAACTCAAGATTAGTGATAAGCGAACCTTAGTATTAGCTTATGAGTCATATCGAGCTAGGTACTAAGTTATGTTGTGTTTTTCGGTGCATCATATCCTTCAAGCAGCTTTACGTAAGCTACTATGTTTTGCTAACTAGTCCATCCTCACTTTCTTCGATATTTCGAAGGACCTATCCAATTACAGTTCTACAATAACCCTTAGTGATCAACTCAGCTCCTAAGAACATCAGAGTATGAGTTCTCCTTTGTGTTCTTAGGATCCTTCTTAGTTTTAAGACTAAGACATGAAGATTTTCATGGAGCCATGATGGTAATGAAAGAGAATGAGCTTTGAGAAAAAAATTAGAGAATGTGAGAGAAGGAAGAGATGGATTATAGAGAAAATGAGAAAAAGTTGCAGAGGAAAAGAGATGTAGTTGTAGATGAGTAGGGATTTAAAGAAATCAAAGACAGAACATGAAGAGTAGAATGTGAAGAAGTGGAGAACTAAAAGAGAAAAAATAGAATATGAAATGGAATTAAAATGAGAGAGAATGATATGCTTGTTACAAAATCTAGTAGTTTAATGGACATGGGAGAGGTGCACACGTGAAAATGAAAAAGCAGGGGAAGTTACTGTTTACAAGCTAACATAGGAGAGCTAAAAAAAATTGCTCATTTAACTTTACAACGGTAAAATTAAAGCTTAATTAATTCTCCTAAAATTTTACAAAAACTATTGTCTTAAGGCTCTAAGTCCGGTGACTATTATTTTAGTACCTAAAAATAGGATAATTAAATATACAACATAAATAAATTAGAAAAAAATAAACGTATAAATATACATATGCACATGAATTTCAAAAATGAAATAAACATGCAAACAACATACATAATTTTTACAACACGATTAATTTTTCAAATATTCATGTGAGTAGATAGCAAACACCAATTTCATTTCTTATAAACTGAAATTTAGTTTTATCAAGAGGATTAGTGAAAATATCAACTAATTAATTTTTAGTTGACAAAAATTCAATATTTATTACTCCATTGTTAACATGATCTCATATGAAATGATGTCTTACCTTAATGTACTTAGATCTAAAATGATGCACTGGATTTTTTGGTTAAGTTAATTGCACTTGTATTATTACATTTCATTCAAATGTTTTTCAAATTTAACCCATAATCAGATAATTGTTATTTAATCCATAGAATCTAAGCATAACAATTGCCAATTGAAATATACTTAGCTTTATCTATAGATAAGGTAGCAAAATTTTGCTTCTTAGAAGACCAAGAAACTAATTTGTCCCCTAAAAACTAGTAAGTACCTGAGATACTTTTCCTATCTATCTTACATCCAGCATAGTCAGCATCTGATTAACCAATCAAATCAAAGTTTTGATTCTTTAGGTACCAGATTCCTAACTTTTTGGTGTAAGATATATATTGAAAAATCCTTTTTATACTTGATAAGTGTGTTTTAGTTGGTTTAGATTGAAATCGAGCATAGATACACACACTAAATAGTATGTCTGGCCTAAATACAATTAAATACAATAGTGAATTGATCAAACTGATTGAACTTCTATAAAATTTTTCATTAACTTTCTTACCTGTATCATCATGATCTAACCTAGTTAAGATGCCATGGGTATAGATGTGCTTTTGGTATTTTCCATGCTAAACTTCTTAACGATATGCTTGGTGTATTTCTCTTAATGCACAAAGATCCCACCATTGGTTTGTTTAATTTGAAGTCTAAGGAAGAAGTTTAGTTCACCTATTAATGACATTTTAAAGTCAGCCTGCATAAGCTTAGAAAACTCCTTGCAAAACATCTCATTAGTAGATCAAAAAATAATGTCATCAACATATATTTGGACTAATAAAATTTCATGATCATAATGTTTAAGAAATAAGGTTTATCTACTTTACCCCTTTGGAATCCATTCTTAATTAGGAAGTCACTTAGCCTTTCATACCAAGCTCTAGGAGCTTGTTTTAATCCTTATAAGGCTTTTCTAAGTCTATAAACACAATTTTCTTTAATAGATCTTCAAATCCTAGAGTTTTTTCAATATAAACTTCCTCTTTTATATATTTGTTTAAAAATGCACTTTTAACATCCATTTGGAACAATTTGAAGCCTTTATAACTAGTAAAAGCGAGTAAAAGTCTTATTGCCTCTAACCTAGCAATTAGAGCATATATTTCATCAAAGTCAATTCCTTCTTCTTGAGAATAGCCTTTTGCAACCAATCTTACCTTATTACTAACAATTTTACTATGCTTATCGAACTTATTCTTAAATACCTACTTTGTTCTTATAATAGAATTATCTTTAGGCTTAAGAACAAGTGTTCATACATGGATTCTTTGAAACCAACTAAGCCCTTTTTGTATGGCATTTATCTAATTATTGTCAAACAAAGCTTCATCAACAAAGTTAAGCTCAAACTCATATAACATGGTAAAATGGTTTTTAATGTTTCTAAAGCTAACTCTTGTTTTAACTCCAGTATTGATATTACCTATCACTTGTTCAGATGAATGATAAGCTTTAAGCCTAATAGTTCCATAAGGCTCAAATATTACCTAGGTAGGTTCTGATCTAACTTCTAAATTTGCTTCTACTTTTGCTTCTGATTGTGATTCTAAATTTGCTTCATCTTAGTTCTAATGAACTTTCTACCTTAGGTTCTCCAATTTGATTTTGTTGTATGTTATCATTCTTACCTTTGGCTTTTTCTTGTGAATCATCAACTTTAATCTTATCAACAAAATTAGCATTTATGAATTCCTCAACCATTATAGTAACCTTGTTAAACACATGATATGTTTCACTATTTAAGAATATGCCTTCATTAGCTCTTTCCTCAAACTTACTAAGGTTAATACTTGTTTTCTTGATGTAACATGTAAAACCAAACACATGAAAATATGATACAGTAGGTTTTCTACCTCAATAAATTTCATATGATGTTTTCTCAATGAATGGTCTTATGCACACATGATTAATGATATAAAATGATATAGATGCTGCTTTAGCCTAGAAATATTGTGCTACACCACTTCCATTCAACAACGTATGTGTCATTCCTTGAATAGTTCTGTTTTTACACTTTTTACGCTTTACTACTGCATTTTGTTGTAGAGTGTAAGGTATAGAAAAGTTATGAATTATACCATGATTTTCACAAAATGTTATGTATTTTGAATTATCAAATTCCTTCCCATAATCTGTCCTAAGACCGATTATTGAAACTCCTTTTTCATTTTGAACGTATTTAACAAATACTTCAAAATTCTTAGATGCCTCAATTTTATGTCTAAGCAAAAGAACCCTTGTAAATCTAGAATAATCATCTACTATCACTGAGCCATACTTGTTTCCTCCTAAGCTCAATGTATGTGTAAGACTAAACAAATCAAGATGTAACAATTATAAAGGTCTTTTAGTTGAAATAACATTCTTTGGCTTATAGGAAACAATACTCATTTTATTCTTAATGCATGTGGTACAACAAAAATCATCCTTAATATGCAATTTAGGAAAACCTTATATTAGACTATTCTTAGACAAATTATTAAATTGATGAAAGTTAACATGACCAAGCTTTTTATGCCACAAAAATGCACTATCAGAAACACTTAAGAAATAACTTTCAATTTCTACTTTAGCTGGTTCTATAAGATACATGTTCTTTTTTCTATAGCCTTCAAACAACTTAGTACTACTTTTATCAAATGCCTCAACTTTATCTTTGTCAAATACCATTTTATAGCCCTTATCACACAATTGACTTATACTCAACAAATCATATTTCAAGCCTCTAACAAAACTAACATTTTCTATAGTTAGAGGAGGCAAACCAATTTTACCAATTACAATGATTTTGCCCTTAGTATCATTTTAAGCTTCACATAACCTCCTTCTTTTGACTCTAAACTTGTGAATAATGAAGCATCACTACTCATGTGATATGAACACCTACTATCCAGGTTCCAGGTTCCAAGTTCCATATTCCTTTTAATCTTGTTCCATGTTCCTATAATCATCAAAACAGAGTTAATTACTTTTTAGAACCTAGACTAACTTAGGTCCACCAAAATTCAAGCTCATATTATGTAAGGATTTAACTTGTTATGCATTGAGCTTGTTCATTTTATAGAAACAATGTTTTTCAGTATGATTAAGTTTATTGCAAAAGAAACAAGCATAAGAATTACGTGATCTATACCTATTACTTACCTAGTTCTTTAGATTTTAGCTTTGATAGCCTTTGAATTTGCTTCTAATGTATCCTTTCAATGGATACTTCTTATTTCAACCAATATATCTTTTGTTATACTAATTTCCTTACATATCATACTTAGGTTTAACATGTACATTGTTATTATCAACAAATTCCCTACCAATTACTTCTTTGCTTTTAACAAATATGGTTTTGTTACTAGATTTAGAGATTTCACCATGTTCATAACTAAGTCTACTTTTAGAACTATCTAGCCTTTATGAGGATAACAACAATTGTAAGTTCTTATTACTTTCATTAAACTTGTTAAAGATCGTATAAATTGTGCAAGACAAATCATTGATTCTAACCTTTAAGTCTTTAATTTCCTCTTTTAGCATCAAATTCTCCTTTTCCAAACTATCTTGTGTCATTCTTAGGTTTTCATTACCTATTTGCAAGACTTCATTATCATTCTTCAATATATCATTTTCATCTACTAACAGTAGGTTTGTTTATAACAATGCATCTTTTTCATTTTTTAAAGCCTTAATCTCATCAACTTGTTTATTGAATTTGGAGTTAGCCCTTTCAAGTGCTTTTAAAAAACTCTTAATCTGTTTCTTTACACTCTCAGGCAAAATATCATGATCAAAATCAGAATTTACCTCAAAGAGAACCATTAGACATAGGTTGGCATCATCGTCTATTTCTAAATTTGTTTATGAATTAGGTTTTGATTCATCCAGATTACTCGAAGTAGCACATAAGGATGTTTGCTTCTTCTTGTACTTTTCCAGTTTCTTCAATATTACCGAACATTCATACTTAATGTACCTAGGTGTCTTACACTCATAGCACACTAATTCATTTTTGTCCTTTTATCTCTTTCTTCTACTTCTTTTCCTTTTTCTTTCCTTTATAATTCTTTCTTGCATCATACTTGGAATGATTAGTGAAAGAGCATTTATTTAAGAACCTTTGCTTACCTATTTTCTTGAGAATCTTGTTCAATTTTCTTGCTAAAAGTATAATGTCCTCAGATTCAGATTTTGAATTTGATTCGAATTCAGGTTTTGAATCAACTTCTTGAGTCTTGAATGTGATAGTCTTTTTGCTACTCTCCGATTCATTAATATACTTGATATGTGACTTGTATAACAAATTTTGATTTCCTTTCATATTTCTTCAATAAAACCTTTGAAAGTTGAATCCCTTTTTGAAAATAAATATCTCCTAAAAATTAGGAGCAAACCTTAATGCTTGATGCTTTCAAATTTGAATCTTAGAGCTTCTAAAATATTGTTGTTGCTTCCTTGCTTGTAAATGATCGACCAATCATATCTAGTATATTAGAATAATGTCCCTTGAAATGATTTATATAATAGCTCCTTAGATTTTAAAAAAAAATGCATCAATCAAGATAAGATTTTTTCTTATCCAATATATCTTCTCACATATACCCTCATCCTTTCTTGTTTTGAACTTGAATAAAATTTGATTTTAAATTCCATAAACTTCTTTAAGTATCTCGAAAATAACACACATAAATCTCATGAATAGTTTGATAAAATAACTCTAATAAAAATCTATGGCCATAATATAACGAGTTTAGTTAACCTCATCCTTAAAATATTTCCAACTTAATCTCCGTAGACTTAATTAACTAATTTTGTGGAACATATAAAATACATTACTAAATATATCCAATAAGTAGAGCTAAGTCTTCAAATACTTATAAGCCTAAAATATTTTTTAAAATATTTAGCCTTATAAATTCTGACACTAGGTTTTGAATTGGTCTCTAAATTTGATTTCAATTTTCAAAATCAATACTAAGACAAAATTCTTATATCTATATATATTGACTTGCACACTTAAAAAACTTATCAAATACCATTACTCTTTTAATTATCATTAAAACATTTATGAGAAAACTTAACACCATTAGTATTTATATCATATTTATATACACTATCAATTTATTGTATTATGGCTTTATTTATAAATTATATGAATACTGATTACTATTTACATGTACATTAGATTACTTTCACATACTTTTTACATTTAATCAATATGAATCAATATTATAGCATATATACAAATAATCAAATACATATTAATAACCTATTGTCAAATCCCTTAAGATACCAAACATATTACAAGTTTACATATTATTACACACTATCATATTATGTTATACAATTAACTTATATCATTCATCTTATAGTTTCAAGCAATTAAATAAAGTTACATTATGCCACAACATATTAATATTATATATTTTATAAGTTAAATGTTACATGTATAATATTACAACATTTTATAAATTATATGTATTACATGTATCATGACCTAAGCTATCCAATTTATCATGTAAAAGTTCCATTTGATTATTAATTTCCACTAATTATCCATGAGGAATAACCTACAAATTACATATTATAACATGTTACAAGATTATTTAATATTATTATTCATATTATATACATCGTATGTTATATATTTCTAATTAATCGTTATAAAGTCATCAAAATATCAATCATATACATATTAGGATTATCATCATTCATGGATTACAATTACATAATATTATAATATACACTTCATAATCATATTACCATTAAAAGTATGTTGTCATATTCTACATTATGTTATTATATATATATATATATTATAACATGTACATAATATATTATTACATACAAATCACAAGCTTATTACAAGCCATAACATTATTACATTATACCATATTAATTACATGAATTACTTATTAAATATTATAAATTATCATTATAATATCAAACAATATTAAACATGATTACATAAACAATTAATCTTAAGAACTTTAGCTCAAAATTGCATCAAAGAAGTTGAAACAACAAGAAGCAAAAGATGGAAGACTTACCTCATGCACAATTAGACCAATGGTTGATTTGGTGGATTTTAGACTGGTTTTAGGAAAGGCGATGACAATTTGCGACTCCCAACACCTTGTTAAGCCATCAATTGATTTATGGAAATATTGAGTGCAATATCCCCAATTTCCTAGAAAACCAGAGAACATTTAAAATAGACCCCAGAATTGAGTGTTCTTAATTCAACTTAAAATTAAATCCGTATGGAGTACAATTGAATAAAATTGGCTAATGGATTTTGATTCTTAGAGAGTGAGGAATGTGCTTATGTTTTTGGTTTGGTTCAATTTGCCCTCATTACTGAGAAATTGAATTGAGATAAGGTATGTCAAGCGATTGGAAGGATAGAAAGAAAAAGTGATGATTTCTCAAATTTGAGAGCTTATTGATTAGTTGTATGTATTGGAATGAATGCTACAAAGTCCTATTTATAGTGTGGAGCTAGAATTGAGGCTCAAGAAACATCCTTATTTGATAAAATGAATCTTTTTTGAATTTTTATTCATAAAAGCACAAATGAGTATTTTTCCTTTTTGATCCGATTTCATCATGTTTTTTTATTAATTTCTTAGAAACTAAAAATTTAAAACTATTTTATAATGTCTTATTACCTATTCCATACCTTTATTTTGTGATGAGTTTGCACTTAAAAAAAAATGAATCTAATTTATTAAATTCAACAAAGGTGCATATATTATACATGTAAGAGTTACTCGATTTTATTATTTTTCTTGATGTATTGTCCTTCAATAAAAGTTCAATTTTTTTTAATGCCTATGAGAATATACTTTGTGCTCTTTCGTTTTCATATTTTTTCATGATTTTAGATGCATAGAAACTCGTTGAAATCAGGTAAATAAATGCAAGTACAAAGTTACCATCTACGAATTTGAAGCTTCTAGAGTTACTCTACATGTAGGGTGAGAAGGGAAGTATAGGGTCTAAGTTTGACCCATATACACCACGTAGCACGCTATGAGTGGTGCCAAGTTATCAGCCACATGGCATCACATTAGTTCCACATGGCAACAAAGGTTAGTGCCATGTGGCACCTAAATACAAGTACTACATGATAACACCTTAGAATGATATTTTTCACCTCTTATTCTCTCTCTTTTTTCCTTTTCTCCTTTCTTCTTTTCTTTTTACTTTTTTCATTCCTTTCTCCTTGCCAGATGCTGATACTGATTCTTTCTTCTTTTTTCTTTTCAAGAAAACACTGTAAATGAAACACGATTAAGTCCCCAACTTCCAAAATTATATTCCTCTCTTCAACTCGATGCGGAGTCTAATAAATATATGTTTAAAATATTCTCAAAAGTCATCTACTTTGACCCAATTAAGAATTCCTTTTACCCGTATTCGACTTTTATTAAAAACTTCAAATGGTCATAAAATACTCATTTTATCCCTAATTGAGGCATAGTTAAGGCCATGGTCTCTTGAAAATGTGCACTTTCAAAATGATATAGCCAAACTCAAATTAGAAAAATTGGTTTTCTATAAACACCCATTTTTGTTCGGGATTCCTAATTCAATCAAATTGCATATACTTATTTTGACTCCAAAAGTTGTTTTAAGTCTATAAATTATTTCCACCCTAAAACAACTCAAATGAGCTTCCATGCAATAGTTTTATGATTTTTTTTTTTCACTTTTTTAGGTTTTTTGGATTTTTTGATCTGTTGGTTTTTTCTTCTTATTCAATTTTCTTGGGTTTTTTTTTTCCTTAAATGTTCAATTTTTTTTTGTTTATGTTTTTTAATTTTTAATTTTTTCATTTATTGGCCTTCTTCCTAAAACTAGAACTTTGAAATAAAGATGAATTTGAGATGTACAAAAGTGGGGTGTCTATAATACTTATTAAAATGCAGTTAAGTGCTTTTTTCATAAGTGATTTGAGTCTTAGGCCATTTATTTTGGCTTATGCAAGTGAGTACCCCCTACTTGGTTATTTTGTTTTTATGCAATGATCAAAAGATTGTAAGCCACTTATTTGTTTGTTGTGTTTAGCTATGAATTTAATTTAAGTGGAAATTATGGCTTTAAGTATGATAATTAGTTGAAGTTTTTTTTTTTTAATCACAAATGGTTGCTATATGATGAATTGTAGCATAGAATATTGATAAGTGTATTCCATACTCCCATAATTAATTGATATCTACTCAAAATCTAACTTCTTTAAACTTAATTGAAAACTTGTAGATGACTGTTGAGAATGTGCTCTATATTGACTATGAGATGGTGATTGGTGTTCCTGTTTGCCCATAATTTAGTGAGTAGGAAATGTGTCAATATTTGTGTTATATTTTTAAATTGTTGAATGAATGCTAAGCTTACTTACCTACCTCTCGATTATTGAATGATCTAACTCTGATAAGGGAAAGGAGAGTGGTGAGGTGGGCCCCTTTACACTTTTTTTTAATACTCATTCATGTCTTATTCATTTTGTTGCAATATTTCGATCACTAAGATAAAGTTAGGCTGTATTGTTATTGGCTATTCTATCTAACTTAGAATTTATGCTTGATTCAATTAATGATGCTGTTTGACACATTTCTAGCATGGGACAAATATAGGTCAAAAACAAAGTTTTAATGAGTAAAGGACTTGGTTTGTAAGGTTGGGCTTTCAAGCATATAGATTTGCATTGGTCAATCTTTAACTCAATCGAGTTTGAGTAGGCCTACTAAACTGGGTTTTTGTTATAGGAGTCCCATTTACGATTGCTCTTTGTAGGCAACTAAGTTCGTAGACTTTATATCCAGATACTTAAGAGGTTAAATAATCAAAAGAGAACTAAGTTAGGCTACAATACTGGAACCAGTACATGTCATGTGCATTAGCACGGCATCTGTATATTGCGTAAGAATTTGTAAATAAGCTTATCTAATGGTTTTATACTAAAAAATGCTAGATTATCAATTATATAATAGATCTACTTTGTTGTTATGTTGTATTATTTTTTGTTTGTACTCACTTAGCTTAATACAAGCTAAGGAGGTATTTGTTTTTACATCACAAGGACATTGGCTATAGAAAATAAAACAAGCTAAAATCTTGAATCTAGGATGAGAAAAGGAAAGTGTTTAGTTTTAAGGTTTTGTATCAATTTCATAGATGCAACTTTATAAGGAGATCATATGAATATTATAACAATTCCATTATAATCATTTCATATGAATATTATGAATGTAAAGTATTTTTTTGGCCTAAAATATGTTTTATATAGGAGAGTTAGCAGTGATACTTAGAATGGAAGTTATATATATATAAAGTTTCTATCATCTTATTTGACGTTAATGAAAAGAAGTTTTCAAAGCTTTGTATGCTTATAGAGTAACTGAATGGTTGATAATAGGATTAGCCTTATCATTAACTTAAGGATTGTATAAAAATCATTTCTTTAGTAGTAAAGGTTGAAAAAAGGATAAGCAAATGTCTTAAGAGGCAGGGCATTACATAAATAAAGTAAGCTAATATATATCTATATATGTTGGCACCAATAAACATAATGTCATCTAAGAAATCGAAACAATACTAAGCTTATGCTAGTAGTAATAATAAACAACTAACCAACTTTATTGTCCACTTTTAATTTGTTTAATATGAAAGCTTAATGAATAACTATATTTCCTCATCATACTCATTTCAAATTCTTTCTTAATACATTCTACGAACTTATTAACTAAGCTTATGCTAGTAACAACAAACATTATGTCATCTATGAAATCAAAACAATTAACACATTTGACTTGTTATTCTTGATAGACATTGTTGTATCAAGTTTACATTTAGTAAAAATGGTGTTTATTAAGAAGCTATTGAGCCTTTCATACTAAGCTCTTCAAGCTTGTTTTAGCTCATAAAACGCTTTGTTAAGTTTAAAAACATAATTTAGGAATTTATTATGTTCAAAATATGTAGTTACTCAACATATGCTTCTTCCTTAATAAAGTCATTTAAGTAAGTACTTTTAATATCCATTTGAAAAGGTTTAAAATCTTCAAAAGTGGCAAATGCGAAAAGCATTGTAATGGTTTATAGTCTTGTAGCCAAGGCAAATGTCTCATCAAAATTAACCCCTTCTTTTTTGTTATAACATTTAGCAACCAAACGTGCCTTACTCTAGTGATAATTCTAGTTCCATCTAACTTGTTCTTATAAATCCATTTGCTTCCAATTACAAGTCAATTGCTAGGCCTAGGAACTAAATCCTATGTCTTATTTCTAGTAAATTTGTTTAGTTATTCTTGCATAGCTTGAATTCAAAAATCATCTTTCAGAGCTTCATCAATATTTTAGATTTAATTTAAGATATAAATACTAACTTGCTCATATTTCTAAAAGATGATTTTGTTAACACCCTATTAGAAGATTCTCCTATGATGAGGTCTTTAGGATGATCTTTGATAAAATGCCATTTCTAATAAGTCAACATTACTAAATTGATCCATTGTTTTTTTATGATAATGAGAATTTTTATGATTTTTCCCAACTTAAAAACTCTACTTACACGCAATTAAGGAAAAAGAGAGGCACAACTAAGTAAATTAATTAATACCTATTATAGGTTCTCTTATAATGAGGTCCCAAATCAAAAACTCCACTTATACAATATAGTATTAGTTGTTTTAGTTTATTTCTTACTACTTTGTTGTATCTTAAAGGCTCAAGAACAATCGAGACCTTTAGTTAGTGGAGATTTCAACATTTAGAGTTTAGGTTTCATGGATTTTACATTATGATGACCTCTAACCTTTCTTTTAGTTCATTTGATAATGTTTATGATGTTTACTTGTTTGATGTTTATTCTTGTTAGTATCATGAGTAACTAATTGTTTTACATGTGGGTTTGTAAAGTTTTAATGGGAGTAATGGTTTAACTAGTGTTATTTGAGTATATGCATAAATGTTTGAAAGAATGACTAGTGTAGTGCTCGTAGAAACATATTAAATTGCACAACAAATGGGTTTAGTAAGCTTAGGTTTTCTAAATGCACGATCTAAGATTTTAACTTCATTAGAGATTATACAAAGTGTTTTTACTAATTTTATGGCTACTAATTTAGTAGAAATCATTTAAATTCACTCACTTTATGCATTTGTAAATATGGATTACAAGGCTTACCAAGTGGTCAACCATATTTATAACTAGAGTGCTTAGTCAATGACAAAGGCTAATCACTTAACTAATCATATGAGAAAATGCATCATAACTGAGGCTTTCACTAAGTAGTGAATTCCATTTACCCGACTAAGGAGATGGGTTCAAGTGAATTCCATCCTATCCTATAATATACTTAAATTGACATTATGTGTAATGAAACCCGAGAGATAAGTTTTCACAAATCCATAATTTTCATGATTAGTAGGTCTTATAGTTAGTGAGTGATGTTTGTTGTCTTTCTTTTCAATAATTCAAAATTGTTATTAGGCTGGCCTAACTTAAGATAGATAGCAATCAATTTAGTATTTGACTTAGCTCCTTACCTATGGATGCAACCTTGACTTATCCTTGTTAACTATAATTACGACTTAATGCACTTGTTCGTTATACTCACTTTCAAACGTGCTTTCAAAACTAGTGATTTGTAGTGTTAGAATTTTAAGTGTAAAAAGTGAGTCATTTTCCCTTAACTATTTATTTAAAGAGCTTTTGATTAGTTACGGTCTAATTTAACCCCATCTATTTAAGTACTAATATTATCAATTTCATTAAGTGTCCCCAAGTAAGATAGGTAAGGAATCATTAAATACAAGATCAATGGATTCTTCAACAATAAGAGTTCTTTTATTAAACACCTTACATGCTTTGCTAGTTAAGGAATATCTAAGAAAAATAGCTTCATCAGATTTAGCACCGAAAATGTTTTGTTGCTCCTTTTCATTGTTCAAAATGAAGAGCTTAATTTCAAATGGGTGAAAATATGAAATGTGAGGTTTTTCACCTTTTCATAACTTATAGGAGTTTCTTTAAAATTAATCCTTAAAAAATAGGTTTGAAATTTAATAAGTGACATCAATAGCTTCGATAGAAAATGTTTTGGTAAATCATTTTCATAAAGCATGATCTAAGCTATTATAATTAAAATCTAATTTGTCCTTTTGTCAACTCTATTTAGTCATAAAGTTCTAAGTGCTGAAAAGCTATATCTATTCATAAAAATAATTTATTTAAAAAATTTCCAAGTTCTTCCCCATGATCACTTTGAATGATAGCTATTGTAAAACCTTTTTTTTTTTATTTCAGACCTTTGTACATTATTTGCTAAAAAAAAAAAATATGTGAATAGTTTTATCCTTACTTGCAAAAAAGAAGGTTTGTACATATTTAATGAAATCATCAACAATGATTAAAGTATACTTTTTTTCTTTCTAAACTAATAGTTTGAATAAGATCAAATAAATCCATACACAATAGTTAATGTGTCATAGAAGTATAGATGGCATCCTTAGATTTATAAGATACTTTTGTTTGTCTACCTTGTTGACATGCTTGATAAATCTTCTCTTTTTAAAAATTAATTTTTAGTAAACCTTTGATATAATCCTTTTTAACTAATTTTTAGGTTACTTCCTTACTGATATATCATAGGCTTTTATATTACAACTATCATTGATTTGGGCAAGTAGGCAAGTTTCATTAGAATTTGAAAAATCGATAAGATTTACTCTATAAACATTTCCTTATCTATGTCCTTTAGAACAACTTTGATCATTGTCAATTCTTTAATAGAATACTTAGAAACTAAGAATGTAACCTCACATCAAATATCACATAATTAACTAATAGCAAGTAATCACATTTCAAGTTATCAACAAGCAATACATTCCTAATAATAAAATTATTATTGACAAGAATGTTACTTTCTCTAAGAATTGTAGATTTTCAATTATCCCCAAAGGTATCACTAACTTCTTCCTCCAAGGTCAATCGTTCACTTATATTCATTTCCCATCATGTGCGTAAATGCATCCATTATCTAAGTACTATTTATTGTTTCACTTTGAAGGTTTTAGCAAATTATTTCTTTAGGGTTAGTAGTAAAATAAAACATTTGTCTTTTATGGATCCAAATTATCTCGCTCTTATGTTTTAAATTGGTATTTCTCCTCATTGCATAAGTATGTGCAATATGACCATACTTTCCACAACAATTATAAGTCTTATTTGATATTTTTGCAAAATAACTTCAATAAGACTTGTATTTATTATTAGCACTATAGATAACTCCACATTTGTCTAATCCTAACATTTGTTGCCTAGAGGTACTTCCAAATTCTTTTGAATTTGGAAAAATTCAACAATAGTTTGGTTTGAATAGTCTAAACTAGATTTCAAAATCACATTTTCCATTTAAAGTTCCTCTAACTTTCCAATAAGAGCATTATCATTTGTCAACCCAACATTTTCATTTTTCACAACTAAATTTTCTTTATTAAAATCATTATTCTTTATCCCAATTTCTCATTTTCTTATTTCAAATACAAATTTTCCTCTTCTAACCTTTGATTTTCTTCTTGCAACTTATCAAATTAATCTTGAAGTCATCAAGTTTATTCTAACTTATATCATCATTTTTTTCAAATTAGTATTATTCTTATGAGTTTTATAAAGCTCGTCACATAATTCATCATACATACTTGTCAATTCATTGTAAAAAGTTATAGAGGATGTTGAACATACCTAATCATATAGAGCCATGAAGCATATTTCCTCAACGAAGTAACTTAAACCATCATCACTCTAAGTAGCAATGACGACTTGTTTTCTTTGTACCTTGTGAACTTTTTTGAACTTAGAATTGTAAGTCATAGACTAATCAGATCATTAGAATATGGGAAAGAAGAAGTCATAAGCTAGCCAGTCTCATCTAGAAATGAGACCAAGAATGATTAGAAATATATTGGATTAGAACCAAAAGACATTAGAAGTTGGTCAAAAGTCATGAGTTTAAAGGCTTAGTGCTCATTTTCCTTAGTTTACATCAATTAACTTTAGGAGGTCATAACTTTTCACATATAGAAAGTTATGGAGTTGTTAATATGTTAATAACAACTGATTTGAGTCTACTTTAGCATAGCTACTGAAAGTGTTACTTATAATATAAGGAATTTGCAATAAAGGGATGTATTACAACCATAATTAGTTAAGCGACAAAGAATTTAAGTTTAGGATCCATGTATAACTATATTTTTAAAGTACTATTTTAGAGTACTTAAAGGCTCAAGTTTATATTTGATTATGCTTGTAAGTCATTTGGTTATGTACAAGCTCATATGTCTCCACACTTTAATTGAATTCCCATGTGATCTATTTTGCTAAATTGTAATCTATGACTTATGTAAATTGATTGGTCACCCTAAATTGAAGCTAAGTTATAATGGACTTAAGATTAACCGGAAATGCATCACAATTCATAAGGGGATGATTGAAATTGTTCATCTAAATACCAACCCCTTCTAAGGGATAGCTAAAATGATTCATTCTTTACCTCTAGTTAAGCTAAGGTTGAATGCACTGGTTCAAAGGTAGTTATGGTAGGAGAGATGTTTCCATAACACAAGCTTGGGTTTGGAGTGAGCTATTGGATTCATGTTAGAACTCTTCAAACCTAGATTAGAGTGAGTATAACTACTTTAATTTCAAGATGGACTAGACAATGTCATGCAATGGCATTTATTCTATTGCATTGCATCTAATTAATTGTTCAATAACCTTGTTTTTACTTGTTGTATATATTTATGTCTCTATCCCTACTTACTAACTAATTGGTTGCTCACATCCCCATAGATGGTTTTATAGGTGTAGATTAGATGTCGTATTACGCCTATTTGAAGGTTAGTTGTAGTTGGGGAAACAAAGAGTGAGGAAAGGAACCAACTAGACTTATAAAGCTTTTAGAGACCTTCCATTTGTTTCTTTTAGGTCAAATTTATAAATATATAAATAAAGTCTCTTGGGAAATTAGCTAGGTTATACTAAGCAACTCAACTAGTTTCAACTGCTAGTTTGTAAATTTATGTATATGTCCTAACTAAACTACTAAGTTATGTAAGTTAGACTCTAATGAGCAAGCTTTATAATTATGGGTTTTAAAGATTTTTGCAAGTTAAACATTTAATTTTTTCGCAAGTTAAACATTTAATTATGTGTTGAACCGTTTGCTTCAAAGTTGGTTAGTTATGGTCGCCTTATGTAAGCTAGGTCTACGATAACAGCTCTAAAGTTAGCTTCTATCTTAGAATAGTTTACACAGCAAGATTGTTATATTACTTCAGGGCATGATAGTTCTTAGTTAGTATCATAGCGTAATTCTTACAAACTCGCTTTGAAGCGTCATAATTAAAAGTAAGTAGTCATCACTACAAAGAGAAGGGGTAGTAATACATAGATAATAAAAGATTGTACTATGAAGTTATAATGTAGATTGAATGTAATATTGAACTCTAAATAATCTAATTATAACTTAAGTCAACTTATAAAGTAGTGTTGAGTTTCTTGACCCTTTGTCTTAGGATTAACCAAGCCCTATGCCACATAATGGATGTAGGCTTCCATTCTAACTTAATGTACCTAAGAACTCAGTAATCACTATAACTTATCATAGGGAATAGGAACCAAATGGGTCCTTGGTAACAACGAAGAAAATGAAGTGAAGAAGTTGAAAAGTATAGTAGCTTACATGAAGCTACTCGAAGGATGTGACTCACTAATGAACACAACACAACTCAATACTTCGCTTGATATGATGCACAAGCTAATGTTAAGGTTTACTTGCCACTAATCACAAGCTTCTTGGTAAGATTAGATAAAAGTGTAAAGAGATTATACTCGGAGAGGAATATCTTGCAAGAACAAGTATATTCAATATTTGAGAGGAATGTAAGATATTTTGGCTATAATCAAAAGGGACTATTTGTAGTAAGTTCCTAAGACAACATTACAAATAAGGAAAATTACAAAAAGAATAAGGAACAAAAGGATTCATAGTATATACATACAAGGTAAATAGGAAAAATGACGAAAAGGAAAAATAGTACAATATTAGAAAAAGTGATGGATAGGTGGCAACTTGTCAATGAGTATGTACAAATGAATCTTGAGACATAGTAGCTGAGCTAGGTTCAGGATGTGGCAACTGCATATGAGTAATATTTGGAATTGTCAAGATGAATAAGGGATGTTGCTGTTTAGTAGGCTGAAAGAGAAAGACCCAACGTGCAAGGGCCTCGGCCTTAGCACTCGACAGGTTGACCTCGGTATATGAAATTCTTGTGGGTTGGAGCAAGGCATGGTGTAAATTAACCTCAACCTCGGCACTCAATTGGTCGGCCTTAGCACATGAGCGATCAATGGTAGTATAAAGATAAAAAACAAAGTAGGGTATATCCGAGCTGGGTTCTAAAGGAGTTCGCCCACTATTCTTTTGTATACTGTGTTTCGTTCTCGATAGGTTGATAAGAGAGAATTCTTTTGATGAGAGACTATAGGCCTTGAAGGCACGTGCAAGAAAGAGGGTCAAAGTTTAGCAATCCATCAGTTCCCTAGGTTGTTGAAGATTTGCCCTCAAAATTTTAGTCTTCTCCTTCATTCGGTACATAAGGCATTAGGTCAACGACATTGAAAGTAGGAGATGCCATATCTTTCAAGAAGCTCAAGCTCATACACATTATCATTAACACACCTAAGGATCCCAAAAGGTCCATCTAACCTAAGGGATAGCTTATTTGTCCTTTTGCGAAGGTAGATCCAAATAAGGTCTCCAAGGTTATAAATGATGCACCTCCTTCCTCAGCTTCCCTATTCCTTGTGTCAAGCCACAGTCTTGGCCAGTTGTTTGATAACCTTCTAATGCAATTTTTAGAACTCCTCAGCACGTTGCAGGCTAGATTGACTTTCTCCTTGAGAGGGTGGGTTGATAACCATATCCAAGGGTAAGTTCAAGTTAAGTCCATAGACAACCTCAAATGGTAACCTTCTTATAGGGTTGTAAGTTAAATGGTTGTAAGCAAACTCAATGATGGGCAAGCATAAATCCCAATCATGTAGATTCTTCCCAACAGTAGCTCGAAGGAGGTTGCTGACTGTCCTATTTACAACTTCTATCTAGCTGTCTATCTATAGGTGGAAAGAAGTATTAAACATGAGCTTAGTACCAAGCTTCCTCTATAAGGTCCTCTAGAAGAAGCTCATGAACTTTGAGTCATGATCAAACACAATATTCCTTGGTACTCCATGTAGCTGCACGATCTCTTACAAAAAGAGGTTAACAACAAATAAAGCATCATTGGTTTCGTGGTAAGGGATGAAGTGGCTCATCTTGCTAAATGGATCAACTACCACCATAATAAAGTCATGCCTTCTCAAAGTTCGAGGTAAGTTAAGCATGAAATCTATGTTTAGATTAGTCCATAGCCATTTAGGCATAAATAGGGGTACATAATCTCTATATGGCTCCTTTTTGTCCTTTACATGTTCACACACCTTACATCTCTCAAGAATTCGTTGCACATCCTTCATCACCTTAAGCTAATAGAAATGTTATTTCAACATCTTAGTTGATCTCTTCTCACCAACGTAGCTGACTAAGCCTCTAGCATGAGCTTCTCAGATAGGTAACTCTCTAGCAAATCTACTCGACACATAAACTTGCTTACCTTTCATCAAAAACCCTTAGCTCAAGTAGAACCCATCCACAACTCCTCCAACGTTGCACTTAGCCACTAAGGGCCTAAAATATGAATCATGCTCATACTAATCAGGTAGGGTGCCAAATTCAAGTATCTTAGCTTGTAATGCCATAATGAGGACATGTTGATGAGAGAGTATATCAGCTACAATATTGGTACTTCTCTTCTTATATTAGATGACACAGCAAAAAGCTTCTAGCAATTTAACTCATTTGGCATGACGTAGAGAAAATTTTTATTGCCTTCGAAGATGTTTGAGAGACTCATGCCCGCAAAGATAATGAATTCTCTCAATAATAAGTAATGTTGCTAGTTCTGAAGCGCTTGGACAAGGGCATAAAACTCCTTGCCACTTGCTAAGTAATTTAGGGTAGGACCTCTGAGTTTCTTACTAAAATAGGCAACTACTTAGCGCTCTTGCATAAGAACAACACCAATGCTAACTCCAGATGCATCACATTTTAGTTAAAAAAACTTTCTCAAAATTAGGTAGGGTAAGTACTAGGGCTGAGGTCAACCTAGACTTGATCTCATCAAAGCTTTTCTATGCTTTCTCGGACCACTTGAACTCAAAGTTTTTCCTAGTCAGCTTAGTTAGTAGAGCAATTAGAGAACTGAAATTCTGAATGAATTTTTGATAAAACAAAGTTAGACCATGAAAACTCCTCACTTCAATAACACTAATCAATGTTGGCCACTCAAGGATAGCTTGGACCTTCTCATCATCAACTTTAATTCCTCCCTCAAAAACAATATATACGAGGATTATAGCCTCACTTTGACAAGACATACATTTCTTTAAATTTTCAAATAACTTCTCGGTACGGAGGATATCAAACACATTGCTCAACATGAGAAATAAGGTAGGCATTACAAACTAAAATATCATCAAAGTAAACTATTACACATATGCTAATTAAAGTCCTCAAAACATGGTTCATGAGTTGCATAAAGGTGCTCGATGTATTTGTCAAACCAAATGGCATCACCATCTCCTCAAATAGACCATCCTTTATTTTGAAGATAGTCTTCCATTCGTCTCCTAAAATCATTCGTATTTGGTGGTAGCTACTCTTCAGATCAATCTTTGAAAAGATGTAGGCACCATACAATTCATTGAGCATATCATCCAAATGTAGGATCAGATATTGATATTTAATAGTGATTTTGTTGATTGCTCGGCTATCAATGCACATTCTTTAAGAACCATCTTTCTTTGGCACTAAGACAACTGGTACGGCACAAGAGCTCATGCTTTCTTAGACATATCTACAATCTATTAACTCATCTACTAGTTTCTTTAGCTCGGCTACATACTCAAGGTTAAGCCTGTAGGTAGGTCAATTTAAAAGAATAGCTACAGGCTAAAGATTAATGTAATGTTCAATGCCTCTCATGGGTGGTAAACCTCTCGGCATCTCGACAAGAAAGAGGTCGACATACTCTTTTAATAATATCTGCACCTCTACATGTAAGCCTCTAGCTTCTCATAATTCTAAAAGCTTCCTTACTAATAGGAGCATATACCCTTCTGTCTTGACATCTCTAGAAAACTATGCTCAAGAAATCACTAAGGATTTCTGTTGCAATGATCAAGTAATCTTCTCTTGTGACTCTTATACTTCCTTAGGGCTAATTGGGATCAATATAGCCTTCTTTCTATCCTTTTGAAACAAATAAGTATTCCTATGTCCATCATGCAACACTCTTAAATCAAATAGCCAAGGTCAACCCATCAATACGTATGAAGCTCACATGGGTAGGATGTCGCATAAGACCTCATCCTTGTATCTGTCACTAATAGTAATGGGCACTCTAACTTACTTGACAATGGATAGACCTCCCTTCTCATTCAACTAATGAATCTTATACGACTTAGGGTATGGATAGGTTAGCAACTTGAGGGCCTTGACTACTCCTTATGTTATGACATTGGTACAACTTCCTCCATCTATTATTAATGTACAAAGCTTACCATTCACTCAGCAATTCATATGGAAAATGTTCTCCTTCTACTTATCTTCTTCAAAAATAAAGATACTGAGAGATCTTCAAATGATGAAACAGTACTTAACCCTTAGTTCAAGTGGGGTCACGACATCAGGATCTTCTAGAAATCCTTTTAACACCTGATCGACTCCCTCTTTATCATCTTCTTCACTAGCACTCTCTACTTTGAACTGGAGCTTAACATTGACTAGTTACATATCCATAACCGGGACATTTGAAACACTTGATCTCTTAGGTCTTCCTCCTTAAGCTCTAACCTTAGTCCCTTTAGACCTTAGGCTCCTTGACCTTACCCTTGCCTCAGCCATCATTAGGTTAACTCAATACCTATCTTTGGCAATCCACCTCAAAACTATTTTGCATTCGATCACTTCTAGGTCGACTAGGCATACCAATTCAGGTCGATAATCCTAATCAGTTGCTCAGCATTTGGCTAATCTAGCTCCACCTCTGCCTTTCGACCCTCTATGATGGCTTCATCTAAAGTCTCAAGCCTCTATAACTCCACTATATTGCCAATTTCAATTATAAGCCTAGAAATGAACCCTGTTGTAGTTCGAGTCTCGAGTTCATTGACATCACATCGAATCATCAGCAATTAGAATTGTCGAACATACTCGTCCACTGATCCGTTGCCTTACCTCAAGTCTTAGAGTCATCAGAAAGTGTCTTATTCATAGTATTCTAGAACAAATTCATTCCTCAAAACTCTCTTCATCTCATTTCGCATTTGGATTTCGCGTCGAGCTCTCTAGCGTATGATTTGAAACTTTTTTCCACCACATTACTATATAACTAGAAAATTCTAATGTGGCCACTCATATACAAACAGCATCTTCATAATCATAAAAGTCAAATATCTTCTCGATCTTCTCTTCCTAATCTAGGTAATCGTCCGTACTACTAAACCCATTAAAACTTAGGATCTACACTTTAAGATGCTCGACTCCTCTAAGAGCTATAAGCTCACGCTCCTCATCTCCATCATATTACTCTTCCTTCTTGTCATACTCCTCAACTTCATTTAACTCAAGTCTCTTTCTTGCAATTCTATCAACATTTTGGGTGGAGCTTAGTTGATATTAATTGGTTTTGGCACTCGTTGCTCATTCATCCTCCTCCTTGGCCTTTCTCTCACTTCTCAACCTTGTTTAACAACTCTTTCTTAGGTTCTAGTCTCTATGACCCTTTATAGAGAAATAGCTAAATTAGCCACAATAGTAGCAAGGTCTTGTATCTGTTTATCGGTAGTTTGTGGGGTTTGTTGGGTAATACAATTACGACAATGAGCATCACTCTCAACATTATTAGTCTCTCCTTAGACACTAAGATTCAACACTACAAAGCTTCAATAAATACTTTACTCACATAGGAAATCTTCCAAACATAGGAAATGTGACTCAAACAATGAACTAATACTTGCTCTATTTTTCAAGTAGAAAACATATTACAGCAAAATAGACACACTGGCAGTAACTATCCCATATAGCTTTTGGCCATAACCTTAAGCTTTGATACTAGGAATATATGATGTACCTTAGAGCTCAGTAATCACTAAGACTTACCGTAGGGAATAAAAACCAAATGGGTCCCTCGTAATAATGAAGAAAATGAAGTAAAGACACTAAAAAGCACAATAGCTTATGTGAAGCTACTCTAAGAATATGATTCAACAATGAACACAACACAACTCAACACTTTGCTTGATATGACACACAAGCTAATGTCAAGGTCTACTTGCCACTAATCTCAATCTACTTAACAAGATTAAATAAGAGTGTAAAGATATTGCACTCAGAGAGGAATATCTCACAAGAACAAGTATATTCAATATCTGAAAGGAATGTAAGATATTTCGACTATAGTAAAAATATACTATTTATAGTAACTCCTTAGGGCAACATTACAAATAAGGAAAATTACAAAAAGGATAAAGAAGAAAGGGATCCCTAGTGTATACATAAGTGGTAAATAGGACAAATGACAAAAAGGAAAAATAGTACAGTGTAGTAAAAAAAAAGTGATGGATAAGTGGTAGCTTATCAATAGGTTCGTACTAGTAAATCTTAAGGTGTGGCAACTAAGTTGGGTCTAGGATGTGGTGGCTGAAGATGGGTAGTATCTAGAATTATTGGGATGAATAAAGGATGTGGTTGTTTAGTAGACCAAAAGAGAAGGACCAAACGTACAGGGGCCTTAGCCTAAGTACTTGGCAAGTCGGCTTCGACACATGAAATTCCTATGGGTTGGAGCAGGGTGTGGTGTGTATTAACCTCGACCTTAGTATTCGGCTGGTCAACCTTAGCACATGAGTGGTTGGCAACAGCATATGGATTAGAACAAAGAAAGGTGTATCTAAGCTGGGTTCTTAAAGAGTTCGCCTACTGTTCTTTTATATACCGTATTTCATTCTCGGTAGGTTAACGAGAGAGAATTCTTCTGGCAAGAGACTATAGGCCTCAAAGGCATGTGTAAGTAAGAGGGTGAGTAAGAGGGTCAAAGTTCAGTAATCCATCACAACCCAGGACAACCTGTGACATTTTGTATCCAAAATAAACATGTAGATGAATTAGTAGTTAAGTGGTTGCATTTTAAATGGAATGGAGAGGAATCTCCTATTAGTATGGGGTGAAGTTGTAGAGATTACTATTGGAAGTAGCAAAATGGAAAATGTTTAGGATTGTAGATAAGATTTTTGATAAGTTTTACTGGGGAATGTCTTATAGTTAACAAAATATTTAGACGATGATGGCTGTAAATTTGGGACCTTAGTATAATAGGTATTTTGTTATAGCTGCATTTAAGAAAAGGTGGTTAGAAAGTGAGGGTATTAAGGCTTTGATGATGCTTGTAAGATATTTTTCACTAAGACTAAAGGAAGGAAGACCTTACCCCACATTCCTAGAAATTACCCTCCATGTGTGATTGATTGGTTTCTATGTTTCTTTGACATAACTAGAGTAGAAATTAAGATACCCTTAGACTAAAATGAACTTGAACCTCAACAAGTAGTACCTAAAGCACTACAAGGAGACTAGCAACCTATAGAAGCATAGAAAGAAGCACAATCTAGAGTACAAAGTAAATATAGGATAGTTGAGGGAGATCTTAAGGAGGATCTAAAAGAAGATGATTTAGAGGAGGAGGAATTGGAGGAGGATTTTGACAAGGATTTGACTACTTAGGTGATGGAGGTCACAACAGCAATTGAGATGAATGATATAACAAGACATGGCATAGGGAGACAATGAACGATTAATTTAGAGAATCAATCAAGACCTATTTCAGATGAAAAAAATAGAACATAATTCAAAGGATAATCCTATTGAGAATGAAGCAACTACCCTTGAAGCAATAGTTATAGATGACGTTAATGAATCTAATGGTGATAAAGGTAGTTGTTATACTTAATACTGCTGAAGTCATGTAGTTGAATTCAAAATTTACATGTGGGAATAATGACGGGGTAGTTAGAGAACATATGGAGTGGATACCCCTTGAATAGATGGTTGCTACTAGCAGTTAAGAGGATCAACAAGATGAGTAAATTAGGATAGGTGATTTCATTCTACTAGGTTCTTAGAATTTTGATCCCATGCTACCTTTGATTTATCTGGATGTGCTTTTGGTCCTGTAATGTATTTTTGTGACTTTCTTATGTCTATGCAACTTTTGGTTATATGTAGATAATGTAAAGATCTCATATACTTAGCTAGTAAGGAAGTAACATGATCTAATGTATTTTAGTGGTCAATATTGTAAATCTTTTGTACGTATAGTTGTAATTATCAAGTCTATAAAGTTCTATGTAAGCAATTATTATAATTAAGTTGTAAATCTTTATGTATTAATCATGTATCTATCTATTTTGTAAATTTTATTTCCTTTTGAGTTCACCAGCAGATGTAAGTGATGTAAAACAACTACAAAGTGAATAGTGGAAATCTTCATATCATGTAATGATAGGTAAAATGTTACCATTATATCGTATATATGTTAAGTGATAGGAAATCATCAACTCTTGAGTTATGTTATTGGACAAACTTATGATTAGATCTAGATGCAAGTATCATAAGTTGTTAAGTTAAGCTACAGCTGATAATGGAAATGATAATCATAACAAGAGGCATAAGGGAAATCAAGACCCTCCACTATGAACTCCTTTGCCATCACTAGAGTAATCTAGACAAGAAGTAACCCTACCCCATAAGATTACTATTGGACAACAACTTACTAGTATGTTCACTATGATTCAGCAATAGGGTACTTTAATCCAATATCTTGTTATAAGAGGAAACATAACGAACAAGAGGCCTCAAGAAATTGAGCTAAGAGGAGATAAGCCTCATGATGTTAATAAATTATCTAAATTCATTAAAGCAACTTAGTATTTTGAGGGTAAAATGTTGGCTAATGATTGGATAGCATAAATTAAGCACAATTTTGAGACATGTAAACTTCCTAAGCACCAAAAGTTGGCTTTTGATATGTTTATGCTAAAGTTGGGAGCTCAATTCTCATGGGACTCTAAAGTTAGACAATTGGGAGAACCCATCACTTGCTAGCTATTTAGTGATGAATTTAGAAAAGAATGCTTTCCTAATAGCATTTAGACAAAGATAGTTAAGGACATTTCTAAACAAAAGAGAGTTATAAGAGTGTTACTCAATATGAAATCAAGTTCAATAGGTTAATGCAATATGCACTAGTCTCTTATAAAGATAACCATAAGTTGAAGAAAGACCTATTTTTTACTAGATTTGCCACTGGTATGCATTGTAAGTACAGAGATTTTGGCCTTATTACTTATAATGAGATAATGGACAAGGAATGCCAATTAGAAAATAATTGCTTGAGAATGCAACTCAATGGGGGCAAAAGTTGAGTAGAGGTTCTTGATTAAGGCTAGCATTTCAAAAGGCCTTATCTAGATGTTAGCAACTCTATGCAAGAGAAGAAGAGACCTATGATACTAGCTAGTAACCCAGCATAAGCTATACCTGGTGCGAGTTTTCATGATAAAGATGGAAGTGTTAAGTACTGGAAATGTGGAGAGAATCACTTTCTTAGACATTGTGCCCAACTCAAGGAGAGATGTTATGTTTGTGGAGATAAAAACCACATGATCTGTGGATATCTGCTAAGTGTGTATTTTTCACACTTTTTCGTCATTAAATCTTACAATATGTCTGTGATTTATAGTGCTTTCATGGATTTATTATCATATAATTTAATAAATTACATACAATAAGGGTTAATATAATGAAGTGGTGAAAATTGATTAATAATTGGGTTTAAATGGTTTATATTCTACTTATATATTTTTATCTTGAATTTATATTATTTTAACATGTATCTTTTTTATGCTTATGATAAGAAAAATATGTGAAATGAGAAAATATACACACATTTGATCAGAAGTGTAAAAATATAGGAGAAACGGAAGCACCGTTCAAGACCTTAGTCCAAATTAGAAGCACAAGGAGATGAAATTGGAATTCAATCTTGAATGCCCTTTTTTAATTGATGGTTTGGTGAACAATTGGGATTGATTCTCTTTTGTGCGAGTAATAGGTGAGTATACCCCTTTAGTGAAAACTATTTCTTAAAAAAGTGTGTGGGTGAAACTAATTGTTGAAATACCCAACTGATTAAAAAGAGTGGTCGTTTCAGATGAAATCGCATATCCATCATATCGAGGATAAAATCGCATAATGAAGATGTGATTTTTGGCCTTCATATATCCCTAAATAGAATTCCTTCCCATTCACAACCTGACCATTCTCTCTCTAAAAAAAATTTACAGCATGAGTTCTATCCTTCCTCCCCATACGAGAACATGTTTTTGGTAGGTTTCCTCTCTTAAGTTGACAAATTGCAGGTGGAATACGCACTTTCGATGCACGTTGACAACATAAGTCTATTTTTTTTTTTCACATTTGCATTTCAAATAACATATGCATAAATTAAACCCTAGTTAGTTTCTCTCTCTAAGTAGTATATAACTTATTCCATAACTACAAGTCCTTGCGGGTTCCATCCTTGTGGGTTTTTTTTTTTTTTTTTGGCATGCAAATCGTTGAACGAGGTAATTATCTTACTTTGTAGTATTCTATGATTTATTTTATAGTTGTGGAGAATGGGGGATCATGTGAGGTTTTCAATTTATGCTCATGGTATTATACTGGATGGTGTAAACAAGGTTTATTATGATAGGCCTCTAATTAAGAAAATTAAGGTGAGGATGGATGTGAACTACGTGGAATTCTTAGAGAAAATTTATGAAATAATTAGAGTTGATCCTAGTACACATACAGTTAAGGTGTTTCACAGGCAGCTCGCCATAGTGCCAGGCAGCTCTATGCGACCACATTATTCTCTTAGTTTTATAAATGATGATGATGATATGGATGGGTTGATTGAATTTGCAAAAGAAGTAGGCCATCTATTTATTCAAGAACTATTTGTGAAGTTGGAAGGTAACTTAGCTTTGACAAATAAGGGAAATAGGAATGTTCACAGTGTCCTGCTGATTGACATGCCCCCTATTACACTAGTCTAAAAATCAATTAATGCTGCGACAGCTTTCCAATGTACCATTAACCCTCCTGTTTCATTTAAAGAAAGGGTAAATGTTGAAGAGCCCTTTACAAAGTAGGTGGATTTAATCTTTAGCGATAATTTCACTAAGGAGATCGAAGAGGTTGAAAATGACAATGAAGGTGGTTATGATTTAGAAGAAGTTACAATAGATGATGATATGACAGATCAGATGATCCATTTCATACATCGAATGAAGCAATTCATTCTACTTATATCGTATAGCAAAGTGATCTATCAACTAGTCATCTAACTACCTCTACTTTTGAGCATCCAACTCTGTTCTTCAATAGGATGCCCAGAGTTGATGGTTATATTACATTCGAGGATGATATGATTCCATCAGAGCAGCTAAGTATTAGTGATGAGTTGAAGAAAGGGATGCGATTTGAGAAGAAAGCTTACTTGATATATGCAGTTAAATTCTTTCATATAAAGCATCATCACAACTTTTGTATTGACGAGTCAAAAAAGAAGTTGTGGCATGTTGTCTACAGTGATAGGGAAAAAGGTTGCAAGTAAAGACTACAGGTTTGTCAAATATAGATGAGCATAGACTTTGTGGTCACAATTGTAAAAGGGCCTTACACTTGCATCAATCCTATGTTAAACTAGGATAATCCATAGTTGGACTCTAGCTTCATGTCTAAGTACTTTCTTAGTTAAGTGAGGAATGAACTTGGTGTAAAGGTGTCAATGTTAAGACAAACTATTCTAGATGGTTTTAGGTATGTGGTAACAAAGAGACAAGTATGGGATGGTAAGAGAAGAGCGATTGAAAGAGTTTATGGGGGCCGGGATAGGTCATATGCAGAGCTTCCAAAGTTATTGAATATTACCCAGTCAAGTAACCCAGGCTCTTATGTCACCTAGGAACATGTGCCAGCTATATTGGACAAGAAGCTAATCAAAGTATTCCATAGAGCTTTTTAGACTTTCGGTCCATGCATATGAGCATTTTAGCACTGTAAGCTAGTAGTGAGTATCGATGGGACCTTTTTGTATGGCAAATACAAACACAAACTATTGATTTCTTGTAGAATGGACAGGGCCAACTACGTTGTCCCTTTTACTTTTGCATTGGTAGATGAGGAGTCCACTACATCATGGTCATGGTTTCTCATATCGTTGAAGCAACATGTTATTAGACGACATCATGATTAGCTTACCGTATGTCTTATATCAAACGAGCATCAAGTATAAGAGAGGCCATTAGGGAGCTAAGTATAGGATGGTGTCTACCATTTGTGAAGTGGCAATATTACATCCGACATGTAGCCAGCAACTTCAACATAAAGTACAACAGTACCCCATTAAAGAGGCTAGTCACTACAATTGGTTTAAAAGCATAGGAGGCAAAACATGACTTTTATATGGATGAATTACATAAAAGAAACGAAGAAGCTCCCAATTGGTTTGCAAATATCCCTAAGGAAAGGTAGACTAAGGCATTCAACAAAGGGTATAGGTATGGATTCATGACCACCAATCTTAGCGAAAGCTATGATGTCATGTTAAAGGATGCTAGGTGTCTTCCAATTTCTGCACTTGCATTGAAAGTTTTCTATAACTAAGTGGGTTACTTCCAAACCCATCATGATAAAGCATGTGAAGCACTTGGCAATGGAGAAGTATTTACTACATGGGCAAGCATGAGGATCTAGAGATGGTGATAAATGCCATCATGCCATCTTGTTGTCACATTCAATCGATTAAGTAGGATACTCGAGATTGAAATAAGCAACTAGATGACTACACATGGGTGGAAGGGTAGCAACTAGCATACAGTGAACTTATCAATGGATAGTTATACCTATGGTAAATGGTAGACTTATAGGATACCATGTTCTTACGCCTTTACAGCCATGGCAGAGTTTAGCATAAAGGGTATGGAGAAAGTTGCAAAGTGGTACTACTGGGATTTACAATAGGTTGTCTATCGTGCCAACTTCTACCCCCTTGGTGATAGTAGTAGATGGCTTAATGTTGAGACACCACTTATCCACCCGAACTACTAGTCAGCAAGAACAAAGGGTCATCCATGATCATCATGCTACCACAACGAGATAGATCTTAAGGAGTCTCCAACGAAGAACTATTGTGGGTTTTGTAGGAAGGAGGGGCATAATAGGAGGTGTTGCCTTGAGAATAAGAAGTTAAGAGGTTTATTAAGCTACTCCTTCTTTCATATATTACATGTTTATATTATTTATATGAATTTATGTACTCCATGTTACAAGACCTTTGTAATAAATGATTATTTTTTATACAGATGGATCCAAACCTAGTTGATGGATCATTACTCAAAGACACTCATTGATCCACTACGATATGGGTTAGATAGGTGAATGATAACCTAACAACCTATTATTTACAACTTCTTCGTTGAACTATAGATGTTGATACATGTTGTGAGAGTACTATGTATGTTGTTTTAGGATTTGCCCATCTTGTTATGCCACCAATGAGAGGCCACTTTGTGCAAACATGAGCGTAGGATTTGACTAGACATAGACCCGCACATCATCTCAAATGTAGAGTAGGCAAGGTTCCTTAGTGTATCCCTCCTTCCCTTTATTTCTCTTGATTAGCATATTATCACTACTTTGGTCAATAGGTGGAGACAAAAGATCCACATTTTCCATATGCCTTACGGTGAGGTTATCGTCACATTATAAGATGTGTCCATCCAGTTTAGTTTACCCATTGATGGCTGTGTAGTTACTGGGCAAACATCCACTAGTTGGGCTGATGTGTATGAGCACCTATTGGATGTCAAACCTAAGGAGGAAAAAGACTACAATGGTAGGCAACTGAAGATGTTGTGGTTGGATAGTTGTTTTAGCCTCTTAATTGCAGCAACTAATGACGTTACCATCATGAGATATGCTCGTGTGTATCTCTTACTGCTTATCAAGGGTTTGGTTTTTCCTAATAAATCAAGTAGCGTAGTTCAGTTAATGTTTCTTCCTTTACTAGGGGACTTAATAGTAGCAAGATAGTATGAATGGTAAGCAGTATGCCTAGCTTGGTTGTACAGGAATCTTTAGCAAGCTATTGACTACACAATTACTGAGATATGTGGTTTTGTAATACTATTGCAGGTGTAGGCATGGGATCGATTTCCCCACATCACACCCCGTCATCTCCAGGTGTACATCCTTGATGAGGGACCATCAGCATGGTGATGGCATGCCAAATTTGATGCTTCAAAGATTTCTACTCATGCCATGTCCAAGTATCGAGATTTGTTCGATAGGCAGAGTCCAGAGTCAATATTAAATTATTTATCCTAACTTTTTAGTGCTATTACGTATCTTTTTTTTTTATCTCAATTGTCTCATGTACCCAATTTGTAGATCATTTGGAGACCGTACTCATCAAGTATACTGGAGGAACTACTAGCATATTGTTAGGCAAGCCACGACATTTAGCTCAGTTGGGTGCCTTTAATATGCTTTCATATTGTTGAGTGGCCTATGACAATTCGGTGGAGTGAAGGGGATCTTAAATGACCTAGACACCTTAGACACTATCCATAAGATAGACTTAAGGGGTAAGATAGCTAAGGATTAGAGAAGGCATCATGCAACATGGATCCATCTTTGGGAGAAGTGCTGATGGACAATTGTTGAGCTAAACTATGATGAGTCTTTTCTAAATGGGGTCACTCTCCAATACTATCAATGTTTTTAGGCACATACTCAACAATACATAAGGCACATTAGAGCCCTACTAGGAGCTATGGTAAGATCTCCGCAGACATCTTATGTATTTGTACTTATTTATTTGCTTATAGAACAAATAATGCGTCATCCGTTTTCTTCATACAAGCGGAAGGTTGGGCTCATATTGATAATGATCACTACATATTGCCATAGGCACGAGTCATCGCTTAGTTTGCAAGGTAGCTCTTTAGGGGATATGGTAGTGTTACATTGTACCCTCTAGGCCATCAAGAGGAGGCTGCGGATCTTCCTCCTCGACCAATGCGCACTAGAGGATGAGGTCGTAGTCGTAGCCATGCTAAAGGTGGCCACCAACAGATAAGTATCCTTCTCTACCACCCACTCGATCTCCTAGTCCTACTTTACACCAATAAGAGCTAAACTACTCTCCATTATATCATGGGTCACCCTAGCATAGGGATCCACTTTTGATGGACTATTCCTAACCATAGTCAAATATTACGGTATTCTATACTCTTACCACTGATCCGACCCCTTCATTAACAATTACTCAGAGTGTGCCTTACTTTGACAAACGCTCGGTAGGCTACGACATCAGTGAAGGCATCATATAGGTTAATCCCCATCATATTTCATGGGAAGAGGGACGAGGCTTGTCTTCACATGCTGTAGAGACCTCGACACGGTATGAAAAAACGCAATATAGGCGAAGGTGTGGCACTAAAGGATAGAGATAAAGATATTATATGTTTGCTCTTTTAGATTGTAGCATGTTGTAAAGCAATTACAATAGTGCTAAAACTTTGAAGCTATGTAAATACTGTTTGAAAAAGTGTGTCTTCCTTTAAAATTGTTTCAATATACCCTTTACTGTTCCTTTAGTTATTTTACACTTGGAGTTACTTGATTAAAGTGTAGAAGGTTATTTAGTTGTTTAAAGTGTGGAATTGGAGTTTAGGATTGTATTTGGAGTTATGCATTGGCATCAAAGTTTGATTTTAGGATTGGTGTTAAACTTCAGGGTTGTGTCAGAAGATATAGATTGGAGTAGTCTTTTTTAACATGTTTGTAGTGTATCTATTTATTGCAGTATGCATTTTTCTTTTTCTTTTCTTTTTTTTTTTCTTTTAAGGATGTCCTGACGAGTAATGATAGTATGTAAAAAATGCATTTTTGTAATGCAATTTTAAAATCATATTTCAGTATAAATCACTTTTCAATTATGCGATTTCTTTTGCCATTGATTTGTGGATAAATATAGTGGAGAAACTCGATGAATGTAGTGAAGATCGAAATTGCATTTTAAAAATGCGGTTTTAAAACTGTATTTCACAAATTAATTTCAGTGAAACTGTTTTTTAAGAGTTAACCAATTACTCCTTTTGTGCAAAACTAACACCTGGACAAGCAATTGAAAGGAGGCTCACCATGAACCCCATACACCAGATTACTTCATCCATTCTAAGATGCAAAAGACACCTGGACAGTTGGAGAGGCCTTTTTCCTTTTCCAACGAGCAGAGTGAAAGGAGAATTGGAAGCAGCTTGGACGGAGAAGAAAACAAGGGCCGCAACAATCTGAATCCTTTAGCGCTACACAAAGCTGCATAGGAAGAAAAATATACGAGGAATGACACAAAGAATTTCAGAAGCCCGTGATACGAAGACGAAGGGACAACATTTCTTTTCCCTTTTAGTTTTGTTGCCGCAGGTGAAGTAACTTTTATATATCCTTTGCCTCTGGACACGAGGAGACACATTAATTATTATTCGGAGGTGGAATAATATTCAGAAGACGAAGAGAAAAAAATTTTCCGAAGCTGCATGAAGAGATGAACTGGAATTTCCGAAGTCGGTCACGGATCCAACTTGTATCGGGATTTCAGTTTTATTTTATTTTTTGGGTGATTTTGTACACAACTTACTTTAGAGATATTGGTTTTTCAATAATAAATATTTCTATGTCATGTTTCTTTTTTATTGTGTGTTTCATTAATTCAATCATGTGCTAAATTATTTTATTTTGAAGACTGATAAAGCTTAATTGCTAATTGTTCTTGTGGTTTTATTATAATATAGTTAGATAAATGCATTACTCTTGTTTGAATCTTGACACTATGATCGTTTGTTTATGGCCCAAAGCATAGAATTATGGAATGTATTTTTAAACTAGAAAAATATTTTATATATTATCAAGATTCATGTTTCATTAAGTTAGTAAACTAAGAAAATTACAATTATTTTCAATTAAATTGAATTTACATTTTGGATTTATTGTTGTGCTCATTTTAATTTTTGACTAAAGGAATTTAGGATAAATTAATCTAAGGCACTAGTCAATTACGGAAGATAAATAATTGTTTTTTTTTTTAATCAATGATAAATTGACTAGAGGAATTTAAGAATTTAATTTGGTTGGTTAATAATTTGATGATTCGGGAGATGACATAAATTATTAACCTATAAAATAACTTTAGGACTCAAAAAGGAAATGAAGTACTTTAGCAAATTCACAAGAATAGCCAAGCAACTAATTATAATTATAATTTAGTTATAGTATGATAAGTATATTATGGTGAATTCAATTTTTTCCACTTCATTAGTGATCAAATCAGTAAAGGTTCTCTTTGTGATCATTTTATTCCATTCCCTTAGACCTAGATAATTTTGATAACTTAGTTCAGTTTTATTTATTAATTTTTTGAGTGCTTAGATAATAAAAGAATTTTTATTGGTCTAGTAATTGATTTGATCCTCATGGGAAAGATAATCTACTTATCCTTTATTACTTGATTGATGTAGTACACTTACTAGCATTCATACTTACTTAAAAACTTTATGGATTAATGTCCAAGAATGAAGTTGGTTAAGTGTAACAAGTGTGGCAAGAATGGACATTTTTCTAGATTTGTCCACAGTTTGGACATGGCACTAGAGATACTAGAGGATCTAGTAACTCTAGTGTACTTGCTTAAGTCTTTTGATAGGAATTAAATAACTAGACTCTTGGCCTAAGCTGGGGCTTAAGACCTTAAAGGATTGACAAAGCGAATTCTCTCATCCCAGCCTACAACCGAAGAAGCCGAGCTACTCTTGATTGCTTACCTACTAAGAATGCTAAGCCAAGCAACTTTGCGACTATCAATAATCAAATGTCAGCTTGAATTATGCCCCACTAACAACTCAACCCATTTACACATCTTCTTAGCCAGGCCTTCACCGACCAACAGCTCGGCAATACTTATGTTGAGAACTCCTAAGCGTATCCAAGCTAACATCACCTCAAGAGAATCTTTAGCTTTGCTCAGCACCTCTTCTCAACAACAACTAAACTAGGCATACAGTTCTATCTACTTTACTAAAAGCATTGCCAAGACCACCCGCCATATGTCAAGCCATCACATAATGGAATTTGCCATACAGACTGGACGCTTCCATTGATTTCTCTTTTGTACCCTTTTATATTCCTTGTACCTTACTTATTTAAGACAATACTTGTTTTTGTCTTTTCCATTTTTGGTAGGTTACCTTAATATTTTAAGTATAAATACCCTTTGTACATTGTAGCCTTAATAATCTTCAACCTTATTATAGAATATTCTAAGTCTCTCTTGCTTGCTTGTAAACATCCCTTTTATTTATTTGCTTGCTTGTATCACTCTTATTCTAACTCTTAAGTAAGACTAGGTGATAAATACCCTCATTAGATTAGCTTATGCATCATATCAAACTTATTTATAAGTCTTCGAGAGTTCCTTGGTGTGCCATATCCTTAAATCCAATCGTAGTTTTTGCTTCTTTACTTTCTATTCTGCACACTTCCATCTTCGTCTTTAAGCTGTCAATAAACTTGGACCCAATCCTAATGCAACTAACCTTGTTTTCCCTTAGCGTGGCCCTATCGTCTTGGTATCAAAGTGGAGGCTCATTAGTTAAGTGGCATTTGAGCTTGTTATTGCTATACCATAAGTCGTACTGATTATCGTAGTATGTAATGGTTGTGTAAGAGTTAACTATAAGTGTTTAAGTAAGTAGGAAACATGTTAGTTTGTTGTATATATGTACCATGTTGTACCTTATTTCAAGCATTAGGAAACAAAGAAAGTTTCAATTGGGTTTTGTTGTCACTATTGTATTTGTGGTTAAAGTGTACTTGGATTTAAATATTCGAGTGGGGAAGTAAGTATGTAAGTTGGTTGATTTGAAGATAGTGTTAGTTGTTTCTCGAGTATCTAAGTTTCAAGTGTTGTTAAAGTTTTGTAAAAGAATGACTTATTCTAATGTAAATGTTGGTATTAGAGATGATAATAGTAGTGTTGTCCATAATGGCTAATAACCCTAAAATACTCTTAGAAGCATTGATGAAACGACCAACTTGATAGTTGACCTAAGTAGAGCTATTTATACCTTAGCCTTTTGGCCTATTGATGCCATTCAAAATACTCCCCAAGCTACTTAAGTCATGAGAGGATAAATCCCAACTCTACAAGATCGAGGTAGAGGAGTAGGAGAATGTGTGTGGAGAAGAATTGACTTGGGTGAAGTAGATAAAAAGGATGAAGAAGAAGGGTATGTTGAGGTAGAAGAAGGAGCTCGTATACCCTGACCTGTCAACCATTTGAAGCTTCAAATGCTAAGATTTAATGGTTTAAGAGATGTGGATGATTATCTCGATTGAGAAGAGAAAGTAGAGAAGGTCTTTAATTACTATCAACATGAGGACTGCGACAAAGTGAGGATTTCTATAGAGTTCTCAAGCTATGTTGTGTTATGGTGGAAGAACTTCTAAACCATAAAGAGACAAGAAGGACATAGGGAAGCTAGCACTTAGCCTGAGATGAAGAAGATCCTTAGAAACAAATTTGTGCCAAATACTTATCTGGAGGACACCTTTGCTCGACTTTAAGAGCTAAAGTAAGGAAGCTAAATTTTTTATGAGTATGTATGAGAATTTCAAATGCTCATGATCTGTTATGAAGTTAAAGAGCCATCAGCTCAAACAGTATCTAGTTTTCTTACTAGGTTAAGGAATGATATCTGAGATGTGGTGAAGCTTCAACAATTAACTACATTAGACGAGGCTATAAGAATAGCCTAGTATATGGAAAGATAGAGGAGGAACAAGCTAAGTCGACCTCCAATGAGATAACCTATCTAATCCAGTCGACCTGTTCAAAGTAATCACAGAACTCAATATACTACTAAGCTTAACAGGAGGACAAATGTCAGAACTGAACAGAAGAGCTGACCAAGTGATGGTGAAGTGCCACCAAGAACAATTAAGAAAGGACAAGGATCTAGATGAAAGATAAGCCAAATCAAGTGCTTTAAGTGTTAAGCGTATAGTCACATGGTCAACCAATGTCCAAACAAAAAAACTATGATCTTTAAGGGAGATGCCCCAAAGATTAAAGCAAACAACATGGATGAGGAACTTAAGGAGAAAAGAGAGTTGGAGGAAGAAGTTTGTGTTAATGATGACCTAGCTGAGGAAGATGCGTTTGTCGAGGATTTAGATAAGTTGACCTTAGTCATCAAACGAGCAATGAGTACTGAACCATCAGTTAAGGAAGAGCAATGTAAGAACTACTTTCATGTTACCTCCAAGGTGAATGAGCAAGTATGTGAACTCATAGTAGATAGTGGGAGTTATACTAACGTAGCATCTGCCAAGCTACTTAAAAGGCTTAAGTTGTCGACCATCTCACATCTAGAGACCATATAAGTTACATTGGCTAAATGAGAAAGGAGCCTTACACGTCACTCAACAAGTACTGCTACGAATCTCAATTAGGAATTATTCTGATGAAATTCTCTATAATGTACTACCTACGTGCACATTACATGTATTACTAAACCGACCATGGCCGTTTGATCAAAGGGTCATTCATGATGTTTTCAAGAACACATATGTGTTTGAGAACTATGAGAAGAAAATCACCCTAAACCCTATGACCTCAAGTCAAGTAAGCAAGCAACAAGCCAAGAAGGCACTGATTCTAATCTAATCAGAGCTTCGAGAAGCTATTAAGTCTGATGTATTGACCTTCCTATTGGTTAAGCGATTGTTAGAATTGCAGGATCAAGTTGAGCTACCTAAGGAAATATGAGAGCTATTGGATGAATATGCCACTTATTGCCTGAGTAGTTACTTAAGAGATTACCCCCTTTTCAAAGCATTAAACATGCATTAACTTGATACCTAGTGCTGCTCTGCCAAACAAACTTGCTTATCAAATGAATCTCGAGCAAGCTGCCAAGATCCAAAGACAAGTCAACAAACTATTAAAGAAGGGATACATAAGAGAAAGTCTTAACCCTTATGTTGTACTTGCATTACTAGTATAGAAGAAGGATGGTACATGATGAATATGTGTAGATAGTAGAGCTATGAACAAGATCACGATCAAGTATTAGTGCCCCATTTCAAGACCAGATGACATGCTTAACAAACTAAATGGAGCTAGAATCTTCAACAAAATCAACCTAAAGTCTAGCTATCATCATATTCGAATGAGCCAAGGAGACGAATGGAAAA
This sequence comes from Lumnitzera littorea, assembly GCA_024138015.1. Classification (NCBI taxonomy): domain Eukaryota; kingdom Viridiplantae; phylum Streptophyta; class Magnoliopsida; order Myrtales; family Combretaceae; genus Lumnitzera; species Lumnitzera littorea. The sequence goes on along the minus strand of JAMXBB010000004.1, from coordinate 40,054,961 downwards.
TTGTGTTTAAGACTTGACATAGTCTTTATGAATGGATGATAATGCCTTTTGGCTTATCAAATGTCACGAGCACTTTCATGCAATTGATGAATCATATTTTGAGAAATTTCATTGAAAGGTATGTCATGGTTTACTTTGACGACATCCTTGTATATGGTGCCAACCTAGCAAGCCACTTAAATCATCTCCGAGTTGTATTTTATGTACTCCGAGTAAAGAAACCATTTGGAAAGTGTCATTTTTGCCAAGAGGAAGTGGTTTTTCTAAGATATGTAGTTAGTAGAGGAAGCTTACAATTTAATGATCAGAAGATCTGAGCAATTGTTGAGTGGTCAACTCTAACCACTTATGCTAAGGTGAGAAGTTTCTATAGATTGGCATCCTTTTACCAATAATTCAATAAGGGTTTCAACACCATTGTTGCACTCCTTACCGAGTTAACAAAGAAGAACATTGACTTTAAGTGGAGAGAGAAGGAAGAGAGAAGTTTTACCGAGATAAAGGAGAGATTGACCTTTGTACCAGTGTTAGCCTTGCCTAATTTCAAGAAAATATTTGAGCTTGAATGTAGCGCATTAGGTGTTGGCATCGAAGCTATGTTGATGTAAGAAAGTCGACCTATTGCCTACCATAGTGAAAAGCTACAAGGACCTCCATTGAATTATTCTATACATGACAAAGAACTCTTAGCACTTATCCGAACACTCCAACAAGTAAGTTTGTCATTTATATAAATCATGATTCCTTGAGGCATCTCATAAGTCAAACTAAGCTATCTAAGAGACAAGCACAATGGGTTAAATTCTTAGAAGGTTTCAATTTTGTGATTAAATACAAGCAAAGCAAAACTAATGTGGTTACCAATGCCCTGTCAAGAAGACACGTCCTTCTTACTAAGCCACAGACTAGACTCTTAGGATTTACCAGCATTAAAGAACAATATCTTTAAGACCCCCATTTTGGTCCAATATTTGGACGATGTGTAGAGGGAAGAATAGTAGATAACTACCATGTAGAAGATGGATATCTACTTCAGGGAGGCAAGTTATGTGTCCTAACCTATTTTATGAAAGAGTTGCAAGTGAGAGAAGCTCATTCTAATGAGCTTTCTGGGCATTTTAGAGTAACAAAAATGTATGAGTTGTTGAATAACATATTCTTTTGGCCTAAGATGTGGTAAGATGTACAATGAGTTGTTAAAGAACTGTGCTACTTGTAAGAGGGCCAAAAGTCGAGCCAAACAAGGAAAAGCAATGCCTTTGCTTATCCCAACCAAACCTTAGACTTAGTTAAGCATAGATTTTGTACTTGAATTACCATGAACTACTCAAGGCAAAGACACTGTTATGGTCATCATGGACATATTCCATAAGATGGCATACTTTGTGCCCTATTCTAAAACTAACGATGCTTCAACTATTGCTTTTCTATTTTTGTAGGAAATTGTTCATTTGCTCGATGTGCTAAGGAGTGTGGTGTCAGATCAAGACCTAAAGTTTTTAAGCCATTTCTAGAGAACTCTTTGGCATAAAATGGGAACCAAACTCCTTTTTAGCACTTCCTACTAGCCCCAAATCGATAGCCAAATGGAAGCTCTCAATCGCACTTTGGGTTCACTACTTCGAGCTTCAATAAGGAAGAACTTAACCGATTGGGACATCTATTTGCTCGTAGTGGAATTTTCTTACAACTAAATAGTACATAGCACCACCAAACAAATATCCTTCAAAGTCGTCTATGGCTTCAACCTAGAGCTACCACTTGATTACGCCCCAACACCTATGTCCAAGCAAGAAGACCCTAATGCAAGAGCTTGAGCACATTCCTTTCAACAGATCTATCAAAAGGTAACCTAACAAATTGATCAAGTTGCCAAGAAGTTAAAGGAGAGAAGTAGAGGAAGGAAGATGGTACAATTTCTTGGTTTGGTTGCACTTAAGCAAAGAAAGATTTTTGAGTAAAAGGAAAGGCAAGTTGTCTGCCCAAGTTAAAGGTCCTTTTAGAATACTCTAAAAGATCAATAACAATGCCTACCAACTGGAATTACCTAAAGACTACAGAGTTTCTAATACTTTCAATGTTGCTAACCTTAGCCCCTACTGAACTAAAGGTGAACAAAAGAAAAGACTAGATGAATATGATCCCAAATCCAAATCAACCCAAAGAAAACGATAGGAATCAAACAACTAGACCCTTAACCTGAGCTCGAGCTTGAGGACTTAAAGGACTGATAAAGTAGATTCTCTTAGCCCAAACTATAGCTGAAGAAGCTGAGCTAATCCTAACTACTGACTTGCCAAGAATGCTGAACCGAGTAACTTCATGATTGTCGAGAATCAAATGTCAGCCTAAGTTACACTCTACTGATAACTCGGCCCATTCACACGTATGTTTGATCATGCTAACACTAATCAGCAATTTAGTAATACTTATGTCGAGAACTCCTGAGCATGTTCGAGCTAACATCACCATAGAAGAATCTTCAGTTCTGCTCAGCACCTCTACTCAACAACAATTAGACTAGCCATATAGTTCTATCTTCTCTGCTAGAAGCACTACCAATGACCACCCACTACATGTCTAGCCATCATGTGATGAAAGCTATTACATAGAATGAATACTTGCCTTGATTTCTCTTTTGTACCCTTTTATATTCATTATACCTTACTTATTTAAGACAATACCCATTTTTGTCTTTTCCATTTTAAGTAAGTTACCTTAATGTTTCGAGTATAAATACCCTTTATACATTGTAGCTGCAATAATCTTCAACCTTATTACAAAATATTCTAAGTCTCTCTTGCTTGCCTATAAACATCCCTTTAGTTTGCTTGCTTGCTTGTATTACTCTTATCCTAACCTTTAAGTAAGCCTAAGTAGCGAGTACCCCAATTAGATTAGCTCATGTATCATATCAAGCTTATTCATGAGTCCTTGATAATTCCTTAGTGTATCATATCCTTGAAGCAAATCATGGGTTTTACTTCTTTACTTTCTGTTCTGTACATTTCCATCTTCTTCTTTAAGCTTTCAGTAAACTTAGGCCAACTCCTAATATGGCTAACCTTGTTTACCCTTGGTGTAGCCCTATCATCTTGCTATGGAAAATATAGGATTTTGCTAATTAGATAGAAGAATATTATCATGATGATTCTAAAGAAAATATAGGAGTGGAAGATGAAACTAATGAACTCATAACAAGTATATATCTAGGTTACTCTTCTTGGTTTAGTAATTAGAAGTGTAAGTTGAATTGAGTCGATCAAATTTCATATTCTATGAATAAAAGGAATTAGGTGGTGATCATAGTGATAGCATATATTTTAGGAGATATACATGTGAATGGACAATCTGCAGTTGCATTATCCAATATTGGTGAATCATATTCCTTTACAAGTCAAAAGTTTATGGATGGGAATGGAATTAAAGTAATTGAAATTAATATTACTTATAGAGTTAAAAGCCCTATTGGAAAGATGGTGACAACCCAAAAAGTTATGGATAATAATCAAATTAGAATTCAAGGAAAGGGACATCTAATCAGTTTAGTGATATTACCATTACAAGGTTATGATGTGATTGTAGGTATGGATTGGTTATCTAAGCATAAGGCAAATATGGAGTGTCAAAGTAAGAGCATCACCCTAGATGATGGGAAAGTTGTGTTTTAAGGAAAAGCTAGTAAAGGTAAAGTGAAATTAACTGTCATTGAAGTGAATGAAGAGGTAAAAGAGACAAAGAAAGAAGTAGATGACTAGAAGTTTTGTTGGGTGTTTATAGTTAAAGGGAAGAAGGAAGGCCAAAAGGTGTTGGAAATACCTATAGAATGCAAATTTTTATATGTGTTTCTTGAAGATTTTCTTAGTTTAGCCCTACATTGAGAACTAGAGTTTACCTAGTTATTTCTAGGAACTGAGCCTACATCTAAAGCTCCATACAGGTTATTGCCTATGGAACTTCAAGAGCTAAAGAAGCAAACTTAAGAACTAGTGCATAAACGATTTATTTGACCAAGCTTGTTGCATGGGGAAAACCTGTATTGTTTGTGAAGAAACATTAGATTGTGTGTAGATTAATTAATAAGGTGACCATTAAGAATAAATACCCATTATCCTAAATTGATGATTTATTTGATCAACTACAAGGAGCAACTCTATTTTTCTGAATAAACTTATAGTCAAGATATCATCAATTACTAGATAAGCCTAAAGATGTACCTAAAACTATTTTTAGGATAGGTATGAACACTATGAATTTCTAATTATGACTTTTAGACTAGCTAATGCACTATCTATATTTATGGATCTAATGAATCGTTATCAACCATATTTAGATAAATTTATTGTAGTGTTTATTGATGATATCTTATTATACTCAAATACTAAGGAAGAACATCTGGAACTATTACATTTAGCATTACATAAATTAAGAGATAATAAATTGTATATGTTGATAATGATTCTTCCCAAAGGCTTATATTGACCTAAACTAAGGGGCATCCAATCTATTTGCTCATTCCCAGATCCCTCTACACTATATTTCCAAGCTCCTTTAGGTAACCCTTAAAGAACCAACTAGAATGAGAAAGCTAACAAGCTGAATAAATTTGAGTAGCATAAAAAAAACCTTACTAAGGTAGGTTAGATTAGCCTCGATCAACTTGGTGGAATTGCTTACAACTCGAAAAGACTCGGTCAACCTTAAGGAATTTGAATTCTTACATAAGGCATGAATATTTAGGCTTCTTGTAGAAATAACTACCCACCAACCACCAATACTCAAGCCACATCCCTTAACATTAGGGAGTAGTCCTAAATTAAAACCTAATATATGTGTACATTTTGGAGGCAACAATTATCAAACAGGAGAGGATCGGCAGTAATAAATAGAGTTTGGAGGACTTTAGTAAGCTTCTTCTAAACATTTTATGGACACTTTATGCTACCTACTTATTTTCCCTTCTTTTCATTTAACCCCCAATTAACTTAGGCATCAGAGTAGCAATGTTAGAGTCTCCCCCATACCCCCCATAGCCTAAATCTTCTTTTGTTTTGTAGAGGAATTCTTTGCTAAGTGTCTAAGTATTCCATAACACCAACTTTTACTATCAACAATTTGGCACCATCTATTTCTTATAAACCCAATTGTGACTAAGATAAAATCAAAAGATAACAACACTTCGGGGGGAAGTAGCACCCCTCGAGTAATTCGAGAAGAAAGGTCCCCATAGTAGTACACCTTGAAGGTGCATCAAGTAGACGTTCATGATCAACCCACTCAACTATAAGAACAAAACAATGACAACTCATGCATAGCACAGTTGGAAGCTTTATGGGCCAAGTTCACTAAGGAACTCGTAGACATTCAAGCCAACAACCAAGAATTGAGGCAAAAGCTTAATGAACAAGAAACTTCTTCCTCTTCTATCCCTTCATTACAGTAGGTTAGAGAAGAAACTAACTTGCATGCTAATGAAGAAGCGATATGGCAACTACATGGTAAGGCTACCATGACAGATGAAAATGCCTAGCCTCAAGGTAGGAAATACATGCAAAGAAAGAATTTTAGTAGATGTCGATGCAAGCTCAAAGGACAACACATATACAGATACGTATAGAAGGAAAAATTAAGCATCTGGCCGCTCATTTGTCACAAAAAGCAGTAGTAGATATGAGCTTACAAGATTTAGAAGAGTACATCAAGAGGCTGCCAGTAGAAGGAACTTCTAGGAAAGTAGTAAACATAAGGGGTAGAAAGTCAAGTCCCTTCATCCAAGAAATTGTGGATGAGGTCCTCCCATTAAGTGTATGGTTACCCTAGTTTGAGACATATAATGGGAAAAAGGACCGAAATGATACCCCAGTTCAATACATACAATGGGAAAAGGGACCTAGATGACCATCTGAACACATTCCTTACATTGAAAGAGTTAAACGACTTATCTGATGCAATTGCCTGTAAAGTTTTCCCAACTACTCTAATGAAGTCTATTAGCAATTGGTTTAGTTCATTAAAAGTGGCTTCTATACCTTCCATTGATCAATTAGCTAACAATTTCCATTAGTACTTCTTATCCAGCAAACCTCTTGTAGATTCTTTACTTCTGACCTTGATTTGGTAGAAGCCTAGGGAAACATTAGATATTATGCACATAGGTTTAACCCACTGATGATTGAGATTACCAACTGTGATAAGAGTATAGTGCTTCACGCTATTTGCAGAGGAGCTAAGGAAGATTCAGACTTCTTCTAGTCTTTCACCAAGAACACACTGACCTCGTTAAATGAATTTACTAAGAGATTAAAGAAGTTTTATACGTCAGGAAGATCAAATGCAATCTCAAAGAGAGCTTTAAAAGAAAAGTACAAAAGGAGATCAGAGAAAGAGAAAGGTCTATAAAAGAGCAACTTGGGAAGAAGTGTGACATTCGAGATAAGCTAAGCTAACCTTTAAGAGATTGAAAAAGGATAATTCTGACCGTACACCCCTATACCCCACCCATCCCCAACCCCCCACCTCCACCCCCCTAAACTGACCTATGTCAAATATCTTAATATAAGTGTACAACCAAGGCTTCTTAGCTTTGCCATAGAAGATGAGGAATAATCCTATGAAAAAGAATTCTAACAAGTACTGTGACTTTCAAGGAGATCGAGGTCACAATACAGACGAGTGCATCTACTTGAATGATGTACTAGAAGATGCTATCTAAAGAGGCTACTTGAGGAAGTTTATAGCATATGAGGAGGAAGGATTGAATGACCTACCCAGAGAAGGAGGATCAAGCAACAACCTCGAGACACTAATACTCGACCTAATAATCGAGATCCGATGGTCCAAAACAATGAAAGAGGAGACACTTGAGCTCCTAAGGGTATTATTAATGTGATATTTAGCAAACCAACATGGGGGAACACTTTGGCCACATCAAGCTTAGATGATGCATAGGGTAATCATCAGCTAAACTTAAGAGGGAAAAGGTACGGAGTTGATGACATGATTATCTTTCTAGATAAGGATATGCAAGGAGTTCAACTCCCTCATGATGATGTGTTTGTCATTACTACCAGAGTAGTTGAGTTTAAAGTTAGGAAAGTCATGGTCGATACTGGAAGCTTGACTAACATCATCTTTAAGCATGCATTTGATTAGATGCGATCAAAGCTCAAAAATTACAAAATGCAACCATATAAGTACAATTTGTACAGGTTCAATAATCAACCAGTGAAGGTTCAAAGGGTAGTTACCCTAACCTTGCAGATTAGGGATGAGGAGAATGTTATGGAAAAGGAGATTGATTTTGATATAGTAGATTGTCCCTTACCCTACAATGGAATCATTACCCAACCTTCCATCAACACCTTTAAAATGGTAGTGTCGACAGCCCATCAGAAGACGAAATTTCCAACTCCAACTAGAACTAGAACATGTCATGAGGATCTACAATTAGCTAGAACTTTGTATTTAAAAGCTCTAAAGAGAGATTAGGTCATCACATCAAGCAAGGTGTAAGTAACTAATTGCAATAAAGAAGCGAATTGATAGAGGAAAAGTTGACTATACAGTTAAGTGATAATCCCAAGCATGTGACTAAGGTCAGAGATAATATGTCAACCAACCTTCGAAAGAGTATTGGATGCTTTCTTTAATCTAATAGGGATATTTATGCTTAGTCTCCATCCGATATACTTAAGATCCCTAAGGAGGTGACTACTCATAATATAAATATTGACCCAACCACAAAGGTCGTTCAATAGCAAAAAATGCATTTTGCCTCGAAGAGGTAAGTTGCCATAAAGGAGGAAGTTTAGAAATTATTGAAGGTATGGTTCACTAAAGAAGAATCCTAACCTAATTGGCTATTTAACTATGTTTTATCCAAGAAGGCAAATGGATTGTGGAAGATGTGCATCAACTTTACAGGCCTGAATAAGGCATGTTTAAAGGATTTTCCTTTGCCCTAAATAGACCAAATGGTCAACTTAACATTAGGACATGCTCTACTGAGCTTCATGAATGCTTTTTCTAGATACAAATAAATCAAGATGCAACCTTTCGATCAAGTACATACCTCTTTCATTAGCAATTTTGGGATTTATTATTATAAAGCCACGCTGTTTGGTTTGAAAAATGCAGGTGCCACATATCGAAGGTTGGTCACAAAGATGTTTAAACCTTAAATACATAAGAACATTGAAGTCTATGTAGATGATATGATTGCCAAGAGCAAGACCAATAAAGAACATATCGCCAACCTCTAAGAGACCTTCAATACACTTAGACAACACAATATGAAGCTAAATCCTCAAAAATGTATGTTTGAGGCATCTTCAAGGAAGTTCTTGTGCTTGATGGTGACACAACAAGAAATTGAAGCTAATCTTGAAATGATTCGAGCAATGTTGGATATGGAATCACTAAAGTCCATTAGCAAATTTCAAAGGTTGACTAACTGAGTAGCAATATTGAATAGATTTGTTTCCACAAGTGTAGAGAAATGTGTAGAATTCTTTCATGTTGTAAGAGATCCTTTCGAATTTCAGTGGACTATAGAATGTGAGCAAGCTTTTAGGGCCTTAAAGGAATTCTTAACCAAATCGCCGATGCTATCAAAGTTGATTGAGGGGGAAACTCAAACCTTATTTCGAGGCTCACCAAGTTGTAAGCTTAATTGATCAACCCTTAAAACATGATCTATATAAACCTGATGCCTTAAGTTAGATGGTGAAGTATTCTTTGGAACTCAACACTCTAGGGATTCTATAGCAACTTAGAGAGGGCTATAAACCCCTAAAATTATCAACCTAGTTTTTGAAATAGACTCAACTATGTTAGACGATTTAAGAGTCGACAAGGTTAATAAAAGTAAAAACCCTAAAAGAATTACTCAATCGCGTAAAGAACTTTTCTACCCTAAATGTTTCTAAATGCTAAAGATTTTATTCAAAAGTGATAGAAACCTTAAAAATGATTATCTTAAAGACATATGTGCACTAATCCAACATGATATACCCTAAAACCCTAATTGATAATTTAATGCTCATATTTTGCTAAACTATTAGTAAAGGGTTAGAGATGACCCTCATTCATGCTTATATGATTCGAATCCTTAGGTAATCCATTATAAATTAAGATAATGAGTCATAGATTATATTTACTTCTTAAGTAAGTAATTAAGATAGTCTCACTTAGAATTAGGGTTATAGTTGAAGATTAGGTTACATGTAGTGAACTTTAATACTCAAATTAGTACTTTTTGCATTTGTTATTCAAAGTGGTTTATCAAATGAGATATATAAGCTATAAAGACCTAAAGTAAGACCCCATCAACTATGTTATTAATCAATTCATCAAATATCTCATTTCCTTCATTTTTTCCCTAATTTCCCTTAATTACTACATTATGTGCACAAAATTGCACATACTTAAAGAATGTTGACTAAGATAATGCATGTTGACTAAAGTCAAAGGGTTGACCAAGTCAACATATGTTGACTAAAGTCAACACTTTGAAAAGTCAAAAATCTTAAGAGATAAGGAAAATATCTTAACTTCTTAATGATAGCTTTCTTTTCTTTTCCTTTAGATTTTTCTTTTCCCTTTCCTCACAATTGTTGCCGTCCACATTTGGTCCTTCTAGACCCCACCAGTTGTTGTCTTCCATAATTAAAAACAAGACAAAAGAACAAATCAAAACCTCCCTTTCCATGCCGTAAACTTCCTTTTCCTCTTTCACTTTCATTCCTTTGCTTTTGTCTCCATAACTTCAACACAATTAAAGATATGTCTTTAAGTTGTTTTATGTTACTTTATGTTATTCATTAGTTAGTTAATTAGGTAGATTAGATAAGTAGTTAGGTGTTTAGTGTTGTCTTGAAGAAGGGGAAACAAAGTTTCCATCTTTAAGTATAGAAAGTGAAGGATCATGAAGGAGATGGAAGAAATACATGTGTATGTACTTTTAGATATGTGTACATAAAGAAATACCAAAGGAATATAAGTATGTGAACCTTTATACATAAGTAATTATCATGTACATAACCTAACTTAAGACCATATCTAACTATATATGTGTATACTATACTAAATACATACATAGAAATACAAAAGGATGAAATTGAGAGGATTTTCTTAAGAGAAAATTTGGCATACGAATTTTTAGTATAAAAATACGTATCCAACCGTATAGGTATATGAGTAGGAATACATGTATAAATACGGTATAAGTATATGTATGTATAAGTATATGTATGTATAAGGTATATGTACATAAGTATAAAGTAAGGAACAAATGTACATAAGACATGTACATATGACATAAGCATGAGGTGATGTTTATGTAATTAAATGATGAGGTGAGTAATGACATAAGCATATGATGACATAAGCCATGACATAAGCAAGTGATGACATAAGCCATGACATAAGCAAGTGATGACATAAGCCATGACATAAATAAAAGATGATGTAAGCGATGACATAAGCATAGGTTTAGAAAATGAGAAAAATAAGAAAAATGTAGGTAATTAGGTACTAAAATCAGTAAATCCTAATACACCTTGTAAATTAGATTATACCTAATTTAGTAGATGAATTAGTAATAACAAAGTAAATCCCTTAATTATAAGAATTTAAGGAATAAAGGCTATAAATATAAGTAATAAGAATACTTAAGTATTATAGCTAAAAATTTCTATAAATTTAGTTTATAATGTAAAATAGGGGTCTTGACATCCAAAACAGACATTACCGTGTGAATATACGTCTGAAAACAATGAAAAATGACTATAAATTCATAAATATCAGAAATAAAATGAAAAAGTTATATACGATTAATAATAAAGTCTAATCGGGTAAAAGTTGATAGTAGTCTAAGTAGAATTAGGTAATTAAATGTTTAGAATTATTAGTTAATTTAAGTACTTACTAGCCTTATCAAATCGTAATGATCAGGTGACCTTGAGGAGCGTGAGGACCTCCCGATAGACTACTACGATTAGAATGAATCACTATGGCCGAGTAAGTATTTACCCAATGACTCCATGCTTGTTTTGTGATTGTAGATAATGGACTTGAATACTATTGTCAATTGATGATTATGTGGGGTGTAGGAAATGCCTGTGTATGCTGGTATGTCTTGAGTTGTGAACTTATCTTAACTATTGATAATGCTATGTTTGTTGCATGGTAGGATAGAAAATGAATGTGTGTACAATTGGATGGTCATAGCATAATTTGAACCTAATTATACTCGGCCTATAAAAAGAAATTGGGACATGCATTAATATGCATAGCATGGATACTATTCCGGCCATCACATCACACGGAGGTAAAGAGAGGCCATTCGGGGGTTGATATTATTTATTTATTTGGTTCTGTACGGTGTACTCGTACAAAATGACCTTACCTTGGCCCGCGGGAACACTAGGCGTTGGAGGCGCCAACCGCCTGGCTAAGGGTCGAGTCTAGAGGCCTCCGTCTAGGGGTGAGTGTGGACTGTGGGCCCACTCACAATTATACTAGAACTTGGGTTTTCTAAAAATAAAAGAATTATTTGATATAAGTACGGAATGTGGAATTCCGTAGTAAAGTAAGTTCTAGTATAATACCCAGATCTGATTGGTGCCGTATAAACTCCAACCCTGACTTCGGAGGGCGTTAAATCTGAGTAACGTATATGAACTAGTTAATTATACGTATTGTTTGGCATTCTGGTTGATCATTCATTCATATGCTTGAATATAATGTACTTATAACTTGCTTGTGGTGTGGCTGAGGGTTTTGCTCACTAAGCTTAGGCTTACACCCCTTTAGACTTTTGTTGCAGGATAACCTGTTTGTAGAGGCAGGACGAGGGATGCCACAGGTTAGCCTGGGGACTTGAGCAAGAGCGAGCTGTCCTGTGTACTGAGAGAGAATAGTTTAAGTGGACTATTACTCATGTACTTTTGTTATCTTATCACTATAGACCTAGATATACTTAAACGCTGTGTATTGTAAGCTTTATAACTTAAATTTTATATAAATATGTTTGTGTAATGATATCATGTGAGTCTAGATGTTCTTTGAAAACTAGTGGTTGTAGAGCCTTGTATATTGTGTAAAGAGTTCTTGATTGGAAGGGTAACCAATCAGGGGTTCTTTGTACAGTATACGATGTCTGCCACGACTAAGCCGTCCTTAGTTCGTGACAAGGGCTATTATAGATACTCCATTTTTTCCTACCCCAAGTTCACATTTGTTAAATATCTCTCATAGATTTTGATGATAAAAAAAAGAGAGAAATACTAATGAATTAACAAGTATACAAGTATTTAGAAAGTTTAAAATTGCAAATTAAGGTACATTCAGAAACTTATTCAAAAGGTTTCAATTAATTAAAAAAGAGATTAGTCTGAAAATCTTCAAAGAATGTTTTAAAAGCTTTTATAAGAAGAATTGGACAGCACTTCAGAAACTTGTTCAGAGAGTTTAGAAAAAACAAAACCGTTACTCCTTAGAAGGTTATTTAGAAAGTTGATCTACAAAAGTAATGTTGAAATTTAACTCATATCATATTCAAATTAAATAAGTCCTAGCTCCACTAGATTAGGTGTATCAGGGAAATACACTTAATCCCGTTTCACTTAAGATGGAATCAAAATCCATGGGGATTATTTTTGAGCAAATTTATTTTTGATAAATCAAGATATACACAAGAATGGATAAAGATAAGGTTGATTTAGATTTTGTGGAATTTCAATTTTTGAATATGAGGTTTATATGGAAATTGCTAATAAAGCATATCTCTTAGTCAATTTCAAATCTAAAGTTTATCTACAGGTTACAGATTAGAGAATATCTAACCGAATCAAGATTAAAAGAGCTGATTTTGGAATTCAAAATACCAAGGTCCTTTCAAAAAATATCTAAGGATTATCTCTACCAATTAAATTTTTAGATAAACACGAAAGTGAAGATAATCTTCAACAAATTATCCATTAGAAGATTTCAGTATAAAAAGAGAAAGGATTCAAAACATTAAAAAAATGTCTCTGAGAAAATTTTCATTACACAAAAAATCGTGATCAATTTCTACCTTCTAAAAAAGCATAGAAAGTTTCTCATATACTTCTTCAGAAAGTTGCATCGAAGAGAATTATTCATCAATCATTATTTCTATTTTAGTGCGAAATTATTTGAGACTTATATTATTGTTCTCACTTGTAATTTGTAAATTTTGTTTGCTATTTGAGTGTTGAGAGAAGTTTAATTATACTTCTATAGATTTTTATTAGCCTAAATAATAGAGAGGTTAGAGAGGTAGAGCATAGCATTGTGAAGTCCATATGTAACGGATGCTTGTAAACTTCTCATGATTTTAGTTTAGTGGATCAAATGGAATGGCACTGATAAAGTAGACCAGGTCCCTAACAATAGAGTTGGAAGAGAACAGTAAGTAGAAAGCCGAAACTTTATAAATCCTTAGCCTAATATTTTCCTTTCTTATCTTTAATTGCCAAGAATATGATTAAAAAAAAAGGGGTATCAAAATCGAATCAAAAAGAGAAAAAAAAAATACAAAACTTGAGATATCCATTAAAGATGCAATAAATATATGTTTTTTTATCAAATAAATAGGTTTCTTAAGCCTTAATCCCAACTTCACACTATAAACAGGACCTCCTAACATCATTCCAACACACATAAATAATTAACAAGCTCTTACATTTAAGAAATCATCGCTTTCTCTCCCTAGAAACTCTACTACACGTACTACCCTCTATCTCATCAATTTTACACTCTCGAAGGCAAATTGAAGCAAAGCGAAAATATGAGAATGTTCCCCACTCCATGAGAATCAAAACCCATAAGCCAATTTATTTAATTATACTCCATATGAATTTAATTTTATTTTGAATTAAGAATGCCACATTATAGGGTTTACACATTAAATTCTTTGTTTTTCAAGAAAATTAAGATTCTTACACTTAAGATTTCTAGAAATTGATTGAAATCTTTTGAACATCAACACATTAAGAGTCAAGAACGATTACCATCTCACCAAGAACAATTTCGAAAGTGATCGAGCCAATCACCAATTCACCAGCATGCAAGATAAGTTTCTTTTTCCTTGTTTGTTATTTTTTAAATTGCTTGTTTGATGCAAATTTGATCCATGATTCATGAAATAAATTGTTTGTGTGATTTGAATAATATACCATGTTATAAAATTAATTTATTAAATTAGATGTAATTTACGTAATAATACATGCCTAGTTTTTTTTTTTTTTTACTTTATAATATATTGTAAATTATACTTTATTATGTAGAATTTTAAATATGATGAAAATATGGGTAATTTGTAGAATTTAATAATTGAATGGAAGTTGTACATGTACTATAAGATTTGTAAAATATATAATGTTAATGTGTTGTGTTATAATGTGGTTTTATTTAATTGCTTAAGACTGACAATATAAGTTAATTATATAATATGACATGATAACAAAAGTAGAATGTATGCTCATAATTTGTAATCTTGTAAAATCTAATAAAGTGATAATGTGATGATAGCTTGTAATGTACATAACACTCGTAATTGAATTAAAATAAAATATGTGAATGTGTATATAATTTTGTCATTTGTGCGTTTGTAATATATTGATAAACCGTGTTTGTACATATGTGATGGTTACTATTGAACATTCATGTAATATATTATTGTGTATTCGTATTGTTTATTATTAAGGGAACGTTTTCAAAATTAAAAAGAGGTCTTTTGTTTATAGAAATATTTTCTCGTACTTAGAAAAATGGTTTTTATATATAAAAATTATAATTGAACTATTTTTAAAATTAGGAATTCTTCAAATTTTTCAGAAGATGGACCAAAAAATACTTCTTTTACAAATTAACTAACATGCAATCACTTAAAGTGAAATATTTTAAAAATAAAATTGATTAACCTGCTAAAGTTTTTATAAAAGTACTCTTAGAACTACGTAGGCCTAATCTTGATTAGCAGGTATATAAGCATTCTAGACAACCCTAAAAAATGTAAAAAAAAAAAAAACTAATTTTCCTACATAGAAAATCCCTTTTTATCTTGAAAAGGCTCCTAAAAAATTAAATGCCCAATTTTTTAATTTATGAACTTCTTTTATGGTAACCACAAAAATTTTAATAGGTTAGTCTCTAAATTCATGCTCTTTGGTTTCCATTTTCTAATACCATTTTTTAGAAAATCCTATAGACTAATAGCTAAAATTAAGGTCCATCCTCCATGGGCTTTAATTTTACTCTTTTCCTAACTTAGTTAGGTGGTGACCCCATTTTCTAAAATTTTTTTATATTAAATTTGAAATTTTTTCTAATCCGATCAAGAGACTTATATTAAAACAAGTTAGGTCAAGTATAAGTCTAATTAGAAAAAGGGGAAACTGAATTTTTAGCTCAATATTAGCAACTTTACTAAGGATCACTACATAGGCTAACCATAAAAGAAGTTTGTAAATTAATTATTTAGGTTTTAAATTTTTTTTCAATTGTGCATAAATAATAATTTTATACATAATTGGGTTTTTTTTTTTCTCTTATAAATAGTTGTACCAATATTTGTGCCAATGATGCAAGAGACAAAAATTAAAGAGAAAAAAAAGAAGAAGAAAAAGGCCCAATGGGCCTTTGGGTTTTGTTTAATTAATCATTATGAAATGTGGTTTAGATATAACCAAACCTGGACTGTCTTAAGACCTTAAGAGGGAAAGGCCATTATGTATGTCTCGAGTGTTGTGGTATAACAATCACTCGAGGCCGATTAGGCCAATCCCACCCAATTTGTGGTGTTATACATCAACCACTAAACTCGGGAACTCTTAGAATCCACCCAATTGCATTCATGATCATAATCTGGCAAATGAAAAATAATATAGCACTTTGTAAATAAATAAAAGTTGTAACTTCATTAACATTCATTTGTTTTGTAAATCTTTTTCTTTTTGTAAAAAAAAAATAATAATAATAACCCATCAAGGGTCCAACCCATTTTATATTGATAAAGTTACAACTTAGAATTGCTACACTATTATTGTATTACCAACCACTATAACCATGTGCTAATTATTCATTTTGTAATCACCTGCTTATTCTTTGTTTATGCTACTTATGTCATGCTTCAGAAAAAAAAAAAAATTAAAGTTGTAAGTAAAATTATTGGCCCTTTGTAAAATAACTCTTAACCTAAGTTTCCACCTCATAAATTTTCCTAACCTATCTTGTAAATATCCATAACTAAACAACTTGTTACTAGGAGTCCTTGTAAATAATTTTTTTTTTTTTTGATAAAATAAGATTCCTACAAATATTATAACCCTTTTTTCCATTGCTTGTAAATAATCCTCTCCCTTACTTCGTCTCCTAGTAAACTAATCAACAATTTAGAAAATATTCATGATCCTTCACTCGCCCTTATAACTTGCTTGAAACCTGATTGTCACCCTTATAATAATATTACTCCCACTTGATAACAAAATCTCTTTAAGGTTTTTGTAAACTAAAACCAAAAATATAAAATATAAAATATAAATTAAGTTTGAAAATTTATTACTAGCCTAAAGTTTTCCCATTGATTATTTGTAACGTATCATGTTGACACTTATAATCCTTAAATAAAATTTTTCTACTAGGTTTTGCAACTCATCACATTATTCCAAGCTTCTCTCCCTTAATATTTGTAATTTACTTGTAACCCCTTATCACCCTTGCAATAAAATCGATTTTTTCCATTAGGTTTTCTTACTAAGTGAGTGTTTCTTCATCTTTAAAAAAAAAGGGGGGGGGGGGAAGGGAAAAAAGAGCAAAAAAAAAAAGAAAAGGGCTTTTATCATTTTCTGAATTAAATAGTATCTATAATAAGATTCACCAACTTTGTAGGTATAATTTTTTTTTCATAAAGTATCTATAGCTTCTCTATAACACGAAGTGTCCTATAAAATACTACAAACTTATTGTTTAAAAAAAAAAACCAAAGACAAAAAAATTTAAAAAAAATGTATTCCCTTTATCCTTTCTTTGGGTTATAAATAATCATCACCCTTTAAGTCATTAGTAGTAGTTATTTCCTTAAAAACTAACATCTTTTGTTACCTTTAATCAGTAGTTGTTAGTTAGGAATTGAAAAAACAAAGAAAGAGGATAAATGAAAACCCAAAAAAAAAAAAAAAAAAAAGAACTTTGATTCTTCTTTAGGTTGTCAAAAAAAGTTGCACTTTGTAGATATTTTTGTGGTTTATCACCTTTCAGAAGGGCCAGATACTCACTCCTTTCGAATCAATTGTTCTTATCCTTGTAAGTAGGACTACTCCCCTTATAAATAATCACCATTTTTACTAACCTCAGGTCTTTATGAGTAAGTTCTAAAATAATGGTTCTCATTTCTCATTGGCTCTAGTTTTGAAAGGTTTTTTGTAAGAAAATATAAAAATAAAAATTTTCAAAGAAAAAGGAAAAAAAAAAAAAAGAGAGAGAGATGTTGCTAACAAGTAAGGGTTTCTAAGGGTTACTTTTAAACAAACCAACCCAACCCAAAGCCTATAATGATTTTCTCTAAGTCTGAAAATCTAATCAAATTGACAAAACCAAGAGATTATTGGATTTAGTGTTGGGGTAAAAAGGAAAGACTAAATAAAAAGTTTGAAAGGAATGGCCCTCAAGAATAATGGAGACAAACTCATTCTCAACTCACTAAGAGAACCAAAACCCAAATGTTAAACCCAGTCCTCTAAGGAAGCCTAATCCAATTATAATCCCTAACCAGTAAAAAAGCCCAAACATAATAGTCCCAAATATAAGACTTCCACCCACTCCAAGCCTTGATGAATGTAGAGCTTACTAACCTACTCTAACCTAAAAGGCCCGAATGGAACAAAGACCGTTTCAACCTACTCTAAACCCATTTTATCCACTTTATAAAGCCTAAAATGACCAAAAGCCAATCTCCACCATTACTTAAAGTGGTTACACATCCAAGAGCTAAAGAGAAGATAATTAATTGGGCATATTTTCAAAATATTCTTGGTCATTCACCATTGCAACATGAAGAGAATGGGCTAAACTAACCAAATTCAAAATAATGAGCCCTTAAAAGCATATTATGCCTGAATTATCGAATCTACCTATGGCAATTATGAGGCTGGTTAACAAATGCATCTCAATTGTGGGCATTTTAGTGTTAGGGAAAATGAGTAAACTAATATGACTTACATCATTGGACCATAGATGGGCAATTAAAGATAAATATGAAGACATTAGGCCAACAGGAGATGAGCCCTTAGTGAACCAATTTGACTAAATTGATTTAAGGCTAATCAAATTAAGTGAATTAAGTGCTAAGCCAATAGAACATCAAATTGAAGATCCAACAAGAAAAGGCATCCCACTAATTGAAAAGTTTAGAATCAAAAGAGGCAAATCGAATTCGAAACACTAACCCTAAAACATGCTTGAGAGTTAAGCGACGTTAATGTGAAGAATTGAAACTCATTCCTTAAAAAAGATCTATCTTAAACTTGATACACAAGACGAAATGACAATAGGCATTCTTTTCATTACTCCAAACATAAAATATCCCTTGTAAGCCCATTTGAGCATTTTAAGGAAATATCTCTCAAAATTAACCCTATCAAGAACTACCCTTTATTGGGGTAATTAGGAGGTTAAGGTCATTAATCAAGAGAAAAGGATAAATTAATTTATACTTGCCTTAGTTGCATCAATTCATGTGTAATCATTAACATCAATAATTCATTCCCTTTGAAATGAAGAAAGCCTTAAGTTAAGAAGTCATACATATTCTGAGCTATGAGTATCCAAGAAGAGAAAAGAAGTACCTCCATTCCATTAAAAGCTCACAAAAAGAAGTTGATAAGATGGAGGAAGAAATTGAGAGAAAAATGTCAATCAATGATTAAAAAAAAAAAGCCAAAGAGGATCTCAAGAAAAAGAAGAAAGAAGAAGGAAAAAAGAGAGAGAAAGAAAAAGGAGAAAAGAAAAGAGGAAAAAAGAAGAAAAAAGAGGAAAGATAAAAGGAAAAAAAAAAAAGAAGAAAGAAAAATAGGGCATCAATAATGCAATCCCCTATACAAAAGAAAGCAACAAAAAGGAAAGAAAGACAAACCTAAGAAGGAGCATCAGAAAGTGAAAGAATCTCAAGGAAACTTTTAAAGTCCAAAAGACATTCAAGCACAATCAAGAAAACAAAACTTATAGTTCAAAGCTCAAGAAATGTGTTCCTCCTGTAACATCACCCCTAAGAGGCTTTTTCGATTAAAGGGATTAGACTATCTCAGCCTAAAAATTACTCATGAAATTGAGGTAAGCCCCCTTTCATTTTTCCTAAAGTTCTTAACTTATAAACACGGGATGAAAGAAGACAAGTTTTTTTCAAAATTGGCCTATATGCATCATGTCCTTCTCATTACAAGCCAGTGATCGAAAGCCTAAATTACAATCCAAAAAAAAAAAAAAAAAAAAAACCTAGCTAATTAACCAAGGCATATCACTTATAAGATAGACCATAATTTTTGGAATTGGAAGTTGAGAGCAAAATTTGAACCAATAGAGTAAGGAAGCCCTCTTAAACTAAATAAATCAAGAAGTGGGATGCCTATTCTAAGGATGCTTTGAAGAATTGAAGAATCAAGCTGTTGGAAATCCAATAAAAGTGAGATAAAAAAGTTGCAACAAGCATTTTCTGAGTAAGCCCATCAAAAGGTTCAAAGTTACAAGAAGATCTTCTATGTATTCTAAGAGAACAGCCCAAGGGATTAGTCCAAACCAGTTATACAATCCTCAAGCCCCAAGACTTGAAAATTACTTACAAAGGGTGAATGATTAGAAAGCAATGGGGTAAGCACACTGTTTACCAGTAATTTTTGAAGCCCAATAAATCCTCTTACTTATTAGTAAATAAAAGAAAAATGCTTTATAATAAGGCTTCAACCTAGCATTTCACAAAAAAGAGTTTTCAAGAGAGGCCACAACCAAAAGAAAAATATAAGTTTTCAAAAAAAAAAAAAAAACAGGAAAAGAAAAGAAAAGATAGCCAAGCAATTTCACTTGAGGTCCAAGCCTCTAAGACTTTTCAAAGTCCAAGTTTACTCATCAACTTAGCATCTCCATGAAATTTGAGCCCACTTTAGTTTTCCAAACTAGTCAAGATCATCCTCTTAAAAAATTCAAGACTGGCAACTCAACTCAACCCTATCTACCTTTTGATAATTCAAGACCGCTGACTTAGTAAAGCGTTGTCCACCTTTTGAAAAATTACTAGAATGTTAGTTCAATAGAGCACTGTCTACCCTTTTAAAAGAAATCTTGGATGGCCTACTCATAGGATACTAACCATTTTAAAAGAAAACTCGAGCAGCCTATTCATTAGGACGATATCCTCTTCCAAATGGCCTACTCTTAGAGGGCTACCTTCCTTGGGTGGCTTACTTATTAGGGCACTGTCCCTTTTAAAAGAAATCTCGAAAGGCCTACTCAAAGGATGCTATCCCCTTTAAAAATTTCCAAATGGTCTGTTCTTAAAGCTTTATCTTCCTCAAGTAACCTATTAATTAAAGTGCCATTCCTTTCAAAGAAAAATCCTTGAGTGGCCTACTCTTAGGTATTGTAAACCCCTAAATCTTAGATTAGATTCAAGTGTACTAAACGACCATAAGAGTCTACAAGACTAGATAAGATGAAAACCCTAAGATAATAATCAAAGACTTAATCACGTATGAACATATTAAACCCTAAATACGTAAAAACACTAGAGATTGTACCTGAAAGTAATAAAAACTCTATAACCCTAACTTTAAGCTTAAATAATGTGCTTATTCATTAGAATCATACTAAAACCCTAATTGAATGTAAACACTTAACAATATGCTAAATCATATAAAGTCATCAGCAGATAATTAAAGATAACTTCCAATTATTCATAAATGTATACAATACTAAGTTACTTTAGTAGGAACTAAGATATTGCGTTATAGATCATGTTAGTCTCATAGGTATATAACTAAGTTAGTATTATATAGATTTAAATGTTTAGTTAATGTTTACATTACATATAAGCAATGTTAGTATTATAAATTGTGTTTTTCATGCTAATTACATTAAGTATAATACTAAATTTTATTTCGGGATAAAAATATCTATAAAAAGATTCTAGTAGCTATTTTTACTAATTATTTCATTTAACTCCATATCTCCTTTCATTTTCCTAAATTTTCTCCTAATTATCCTTAATTTTCTTATTATGTATATTAATTTCATACAAATTTAAGAGAGCTGACCAAGTCAACTTTAACTTCGTCAAATGTTGACTAAGTCAACAAATGTCACTTTCAACTAAAAAATTCTTCTCTTTTCATTTTTCACATGCAAATTTTCCCCCTTATCCTCTTCTTTGCCGCCACACTTAGAGAAGTCTAGACCCCTTGTTTTTCTTGTCTTTTAAACTTCAATTAAGACATAATAAGACCCCTTTTCCCCTCCCCACTTCAAAACCGTAACCCCCTTTTCATCTCTCCCTTTCCAACTTTCACTTCCACCTTTTATTTCCCTTTCATAACCAACCTAAAATCCTCACTTTAGAAATCATAAACCTCATCCATTTTGGAAAGCAAAAGAGGTACATGTAGCACATTCATCTTTGTATTGTATATAAAGTATGTTTATGATCTCTCTCTACATCTAATTTTTGAAGTGAGATAGTTAATAGTTATATGTATTATTTAGTTCTTCCAAAATTTCAATGTTATGTACTTGTACAAATACATATAGGAAATAAATATACATGTACATATATGGGTGTAGAAACACATGTACACATATGATATATATAAACTTATATGGACTAAATAGGTATATACTAGTAGAATACATAGTATAAGTATACATATACATAGGTAAGAATAGGAAAACTACTTGTACATAAGTATAGATAGCCATATACATTAATACCCTTTATGTACATAACCTAAAATAAGGAGTATACTAAGTATATACACATATAACTTACTAAATAAGCCCATAAGATGCAAAAATATGGATTACATGAAGATTTCTTAAGAGAGTATAGAAGGCATACGAAAATTCATATAAAATATGTATACCACCTTATGTATATATGGGTATATGTATAAGTATATATATAAGCATATAAGTATACATACAAGTATATTAGAAATATATGTATACACATAACATATGTATAGAGTACATAAGTACATAAGTATAAAGTATGTATATATGTAAGTGATGACATAAGCATTTAATATAACAAACTATAATATAATATAATGAAGTAATAATATATGTGTACATGGGTAGGCCAAAATCATCACAAACCCATAATGTACATATTAACTTGAATTAATCTTATTTAAGTACATATAATAGTAATAATAATGTAAAATCATTTAAGTCTAAGAATCTAATGGTTAATTAAATCATAACGTACTAAAATCATATATAAAACTGGACAATAAAAATATTCAAGCTTCAATAATTAAAAAATCAATAAATTTAATCCATATCATAAAATACAAGTCTTAATGTCCAAAATGAATATCACTATGTAAACGTACGTCCAAAAAAGATAAAAAACGACTATAAGTCTATAAATATTAGAAATAAAACGAAAAAGTTACATACGTTTAGTGATAAGGTTCAACCGAATGAAAACTAATAAAAACCTAAGTAGAAATGGGTGAACAAATACCTAGAATAACTAGTTCATTCAGTTACTTACTATCATTTTTACTTATAATGACTAAGCGATCCTTACGAGGGTTTGGATCTTCCGACGAATTATTACGATCAACATGAGAAACGTTAAGGCTAAGTGAGTACTCCCAATAACTCTATACTTTTTTTGTACTTGTAGTTAGTATACTTAAATTAAATGTTAATAACTTAATGCATGGGGGGTTCGAGATATGCATGTGCTTAATATTAATTGATTATTGTGAAAAACATTGTTAAATATGATAATTGAAGATTTGATTATATGATTGATTGTTACATGATTCGGATGGTTTGTCGATATTGATTGATCACCATATAATTTGACTTAATTATATTTGGTTTATCTTAAATTAAAAAAGGTCATACATCAACTACGCATTACATTTCTTATTACGACCATCACTTCACATGGAGGTAAAGAAAGGTCATGCGGGGGTTGTTTATATACATTAAATTAAAGTGTTTAGTACAATGTACTTATACAACATAACCTTATCCGAACCTACAGGCTTACTGGGTACTAGAGACGCCAATTGTATAGTTGAAGATCGAGTCTAGAGACCTCCGCTGTAAGGTGTGAGTATGGACTACGGGAGCTACCTCACCGCTAGACTTAGGATTTTGTGTACTACTAGATTTCTTAGAAATAGAAATGTATTTTGCGAAATATAAAATTCAAATTATGGTTAAAAAAAAACCCAGGTGCTAGAGTACAGTTGTGATTGGTGCTGATGTACCTCCAACCCTTACCTCAAAGGGCATTAAAATCTAATGTTATATGCAGCACTGGTCAACTACATATATTGTTTAGCATACTGCGTGTGCATGTATTCATATGATTGTAATAATTTATTTGATAACTTGCTTGCTAGTATTGTATGAGGGATAACTTACTAAGCTCTTATAACTTACTCCCCAATAGTTTTTCTTTTATAGGTTGATAGATAATTGGACATGGGTTAAGAGCCGAGCGATGAGAGCAAGTATTGAGATGTTTTAAAGGTTAGAATTAGAGAGAGATTGTTTAGTTCATATGAAATTTTAAATGTAAATACCACTTATGTATTTAAATTTTTTAACCTTATTAAGTTTGAATTTTAAGTCTATATTACTTGATCTTATAATTTAGTAGGGGATACTGATTTTCTGCAATTTTGAGGAACTATAGAATATTGGATATCCATAGTTATTTATATTTTACAATATGTTGATTAATTAACAAGTCAGAAACCCTAATTGTTGATAGGTATTTTTGGATAATTGTTATGTAGGCTTATATTACTTAATCCAATATCTAAGCCCAATTTAATGACTTGATCCAAGGACAATCCCCATAAACTTGCTGTAAATACTAGCAAAGGCCCTAGGTAAGGGGACTCACTTCCATTCTCTAAACACCATAACTATTTGATATCTCTCTCCACATAACGGGGAAACTAACTTAGGTATCAAAGTAGCCGTGCTGGAGTACCCTCCAGCGTTCCCCGTAGCAGTTTTCTCATTTTGTAGGTGTTTGTATACCGGAACAAAAATCACCGATCAACAATTGGCGCCGTCTGTAGGAAGGTGTAATTATTGCTATGATTCCTGTTGTTATTCGAAAAATCTCCCAACGGGATGTTCTTCTAAGGGATAAACTTATTCGCATTTGATATGTCATGGGATTTTAGCTCTTTTGGGTGAAATTTTCTAAACGTAACTTTTCTCTTTAGCATCGATTTTTATATTTTCCATATTCATATGTCAATTGATGTTTGAGGAGAATTGTTGGATTCTTTAAGCAGGCGGTTGTTGCATTTCCCAATATCTGCTTATGCCACAAAAGTTGAAAACTACCTCAGTTAACCGCCTTGCTACATTCATGTTTTGGAGGATGTATGAGTTTATATGTTTATAACCGCCATTTTCATGCAAGTGTACATGATCTATGAGTTTATGTGTTGATAACCACCACTTCCATGCAAATGTACACGTTTAAGTAACCGAAATCCGAACTCTTTGTGGATCATAACCGCCACCGCTTGGTGGTTAATTGAAAATTCATGTGTCGCTTGTGTTTGGTGATTGAGTTTCAGGTGAAGAAGTGTCCAAAGTCAAAATTCAAAAGCCCGAAGCTAAAATTCAAAAGGAGCTCGCAAGGCGACGCACTAAATGTGACGTCAATGTTTTTGGCTTAAGCACTTATGATATGGTCTCCAAGCGCTGGCAACAAGATCGCCCAAGTCGTACAAGGTTGCTACGCACCATGGCAGAGAAGTTTATAGCCAAGCTTTTCACTCGACTGATGGTCCATGTTCTAGCAGATGAACTCCATGTTGATCCACAATAGTAAGTGCCGAACTCCATTATTAAGGATAGCCACATTTGCTGATGCTGTGTTACTCTGATCGTCACTTCATTTACTGCAGTTGTTGAGCACTTTTGGCATATTTACGAGCAACTCTGCATCCTCCTTATGTCGAGCAGCCGAACTCCTTTAGTAGCTCTCTCTGTGTCCTGGGCGGCTCAACTTGCCAAACATGGCAACTCTATCCTTGCTTAGCTTCTCCGAGTAGTTGCGATGATACAGCAGCTACAAGCACCGAGCCATAAAAATTCTATCGACCTGCAAGTTGCTGAGAAGCCGACTACCGAATCCAATGGCCATGTAGCACAGACTACGTGGATCAACTTTGATGTATTTACGAGCCAAGTACTCTTTGCGAGTCAATCTGCTGTACAAGTCCAAGTTCAAGCCCTGTGTCGAATAGCTTAGAAGAGGCTCAATTCCAATTAAGATTCTTGAGCAAATGAAATCCAAATTCCTTCCCGACAAAAGCAGTAAGACAATGAATTCAACAAAAGTTATGCCGAGCAGCAGCTTCTTTTCCACCCCTGAGACCGAGATGTTCTTTGTCCTCATAGTTGGAGCGAGCATGAATCTAAGCTAATTGCTAAGTAGCTGCTCTGTACGTAAAGAATGATACTCAGAAGCCGTCCATCTAACGATCCCTTACAACAAAATCGAGCATGCCAATGGATTATGACCTATGCCAAAATAAAAGCTCCAAAGTTGTAGTCCATTAATATGCTGAACTGTCGACTACATACCATTTCTTTTTTAGTAGATGCAGTAGCCAAGCTACAAATCGTATTTAAAGAGAACAGCTATAACAGCTCATGAAATTGAATGGAGCTAAGTAGGAACAGTCATGAATATTAGTAGGCTGAATACACATGGCGGCCAGACAACGCAAGTTTCTATACTGTCGAATGACTGTATAGCTGAAATCCAAGCCTTTCACAAGCGTTGACACTGTAGCCTAGCCCTAATGCCGAGCAGTAATGAAATCTTGCTGAGTATCGAGTTTAGAAAACATACTATGCCAAGTATACTCTACTGAGGCCAAGTTCCGGATGTTTGAGTCCATGCTAAGCTCATTACAATAATGGCGGCTCAAACTCTGAGAGATTGAATACCGAACCAAAGTCATGTTCTAGAACAGTGAGTGCCGAAGTATAATAATCTCGGCAAAATGAAGGCCGAGCTTCCGATATGCCGAGAGACATTACGACAACGCTCGGAAAGTGCAGTCGAGTAACTGTCCTTCAAGGACGTCTCGTTTCGATCCATTTTATTACTCGAACAATCAGTGGACTGAATGAAGTCGGACCTTCGATGGCATGGACTGAAAATGATGAATCCCAATTTAGAGAAGTTCAAATTAGCCGAGCAATAGTTTCTCGCTTCGAGATAATCTAAACAAAGACGGAGCTGCTTTGTTATAGACGGAGCTGCTTTGTTGTAGACGAAGCTCTAAAATGATAATCGGAAGCGAGCTGCACACTTTGCTAAATAGACAAATTTCAGGTTCTAAGACGACTTGCCAAAAAGCCACGATGAGATGATAGAGCAACCGCCCCAAGCACTTTCCATCACAAGAGCCAAGCAATATTTTTTAACAGATGCAAGTACCAATTCATCTAGTGCTTCTCATACGCGACTCGGAAGTTCTAAAACTTTTCAAGAAGGATAAGAATTAGAAATTCCAGGTTTTTACCACATGTGCATGGCCGCAAGATGAATAGCCAACATATATCCTCCACTTGCCAAGCTTCAATTGCCGAGCTACTCCTGGTACGCATGGTGAGCTGCTCTTATGTTCCACGTTGATTTGCCGAGCAACTAAACACTAAACAGATGTATGGGGATTTCAAGCTTTATTTTCCTTAATAGTCCAAGTTTTAATCGGCAAAGAATGTTGCTAGTGACATCATCCTTCACCTGAGAGGATATCGAGAGGCGAAATCTATCCAAGTCAACTAGTCGCTGAGTAATTGTCCATCGCCTTACTGAGTAAACACTGTCGACTTATCGACTAGTTTCATGTGCCATGCCTGTCACATCCTAAAGCGGTAGAGTCGTAATAGCCCCACCGTATAAACCATCCTAAGATAGAAGTTGGCCTTACAACCGCTATCTTAGACCTAATTTACACAAGGCGTCCACGACTAACCCACTTTAAAGTAAACAGTTTGTAATTTAAATAAATCGTTTATCTAAAAAAGTGAGAAAATATATATATATGCTATAATTCAGCTATTGTAATTAAAATTTACAATATTTCTCTGAAATATATTTCCTAGTTATTATAGTATCCGGAAATGAAAAAAAAAATTCTAAAGTAAAAGCTTAAACCTTAAAAATATATGTTTATTCTTTACATGTTTTTCCTTACTCCCCAGGATCCAGCAATTGCTAGCTTCAGAGTAGTTGTTGTCGCTTCTTAGCCAGTACCTGCACGACGTCTATAGCGATGTGAGCAACTACAGCTCAGTAAGTTAGGATGAAGGACTTAAAACTATACCATACACATAACAAGGTTTTCAATCACTTATTAGGTGCAATGTATGTGCAAGCAAATGCCATCGCACGATGTTGTCCAGCCCATCGTGAGATTAGAGAAATTGTGCCCGCTCTAATCTGGGTTGAAGAGTTGCCGTTAATGCAATAGCTCACGACCAAACCCAGGCTTGTATAATGGAGACCTTGCTCCTCCCGCGACTACCTTCGAACCACTGTCTTCACCCTTGCCGCGACCTCCTCTCCTGTCACTTAATTCGACTAAGGATGAAGAAGGGACCATTTTGCAATCCTACGCTATCCCTTTCGAAGGGGTCAGTATTTGGCCGGAGAATCCTAAGTTCCCCTAACGGGTTGCCATGCATGTTCAATTATGATTACTGATCGTATATTTGATTAAGTCTAGTTTAGGATGATCAATCCTTTCATACAAATCATACAATACATGCTAGAGCAACAGACAGAATCATAGCATCACCCATAATCAAGCACATGCACACATTCAACTATCTAACAAACACAACCAAACATAATCTTAAGCCTCCAAAATACAGCATCGTATTAATCCCAACTTACCTCGACTCCTCGCTCACTAACTCGAGGTCCGATTTGCTCAGGCCATCACCGATCATCCCTATAACACAAACATGGTTTCAGCTTTTCATATAACTATTATAAGTTCGTTTTATCCTATAATGCTTATTGTTAGGTTTTGTTTAAGGTTTAATATGCCTAATTATTTAGGTATTAAGTCTTTTACAATTATTCTAGGTTTGGGGTTAGGTTCAGGTTCGGTTTTCGCATCGATTTCTAAATTAGGTTTTAGTTCGATTTATAAGTAATGTTTTAGATTCCAATCCTAGAAATCCGTTTCAACCCATAATATGAAATTAATCACATTACTTCCCGATCTCCTAAATATCATCATTACCCTTAGTTAGTATTTTATTTTACCTGGTACACTTAAATCCCTATTAGTGTACCGAATTCACTTATAATGTGAGAAATTTTTACATTTTTCATATAATTACATAAATTCAAGTTTCCTATCAGATTTATTATACATTTTTTATTATTATCAAAATATCAATTTTTATTATAATATTTTCTATTTATTATATTTCCCATAATTACCTATTATGTATTATTACTTTTTATGTGTACTTCTAATATTTCTATCACTCTAATTATCATTTCTAAATATCAATTAACATTTCAAAATGTCTAAATTTATCCTAAATCAGATTTTATTCCTAATTACCCTAATTTACAAAATTAACTTAGAATGTACTACTTTTCCATATTACTTATTTACTACATAATTAACCTAATAATTACATCTTACACTCTAATTGCTACAAGTATCATACTCCATCAGATTTCAACATCTTAAAACATCTACTTATTCACTAAGTCAGTCATTAATAATTTAATTACTTAATTAACTTTAAATTACCTATTTTATGCCTCATTTTAAGGCCTAAAAATTATCTAAAAATTTCAAAAATTAATTTTTGAAAACGGGCTTCATAGCACTGTTCTATATCATCTAAGTAATCTACAAAAAAATTTTGGGCTCGAAACTACACTCCTAAGGTCATTTATTTCTAAACTGAAACATACTCGGTTTTGCATGATTTCTTAAGGACCTCATATTTTCAGACGTGATTAAACTAAATCACTATTTTTCCCTAAATCTATATACAATAACACCTCAAAATAACAATTTTCATAATTTTCTAGGCAAAATAACTAATTTTACTAAATTATACAAAATCGGGACAATTGTGGGACTCACCCGGTTCGATGCTTTCTAGCCATCCAAGCTCGGTCCAAGCTTGTTGGCCGGCCTAGACGGTGGGTTTGGAGTGGGGTGCTGGTGGTGGCTCTGTCCCAGGTGGTGGTGAGAGGTAGGTTTGGTTCACTTACCCAATCTGCACAGTTTTCTTTTTTTTTTTCTGAATTTTCTCTCAAATTTTTGGGTCTCACAATTTTTCTCAGATTCCTCACTGCCCAAATGAGTTCTGAAAATTTTTTCCCTATTTATAGACCTTTTTTGTAATTATTATGCATTAATTTAACAAGACTTTACCCATTATCCTTGATTTTTGGCTTTTATGTTGTCTAATTTTTATTAGTTGATTTTTCTTTTACATATCCTGACATGCCACGACCTGATTTAGATCATCTTATCCTCTTCTGATTTTTTTTTCCATAATTAATTTATAATTTTCTTTAATTATTTACTTAGTTTTCGGCTAATTTAGGTAATTTCGCGTATTTTTATCTACACGTAAATACATGTGGGGTACATGTGAACATTCCTAATTATTATTTTAGTCATTCTAAAATTTTTAGTATACATATAATCTATCTCTAGTAATTTATTAGTTATTAGATTACATTATCCGCCTTTTCGATAATTAGCAATTATTATGCTTAAAATTTGAAAATTTTATAGTTTCCTATTTTACTACTTATTTTCTTAAATTCAAGTTTACAGGGTCATTTTTACTAATATTTCTCTCAATAATTTATAATTTGGGTTTGATCGGATCCTTTAACCGATCGCTCGAAACCTTGTATTCTAAATTCAATCCTACGGTCACTTGGTTTAGCTTTATGGCTTATAATGCCAACTTATGATATTCATCGCATGGTATGCTGAGCAACTTTGATATGAAGATGACAGGTCCAAACTCCAATATCACTCAGCAATCATCTTACACTTCAAAGAAATTAAGTTGAGCTATTTTCGATTCTCTCCAAGCTGTTGTACCTAAACAGCTAAACTAAAGTTGATGCCAACTTCCATTCCTAAACCAAACTCCTCAACGGATGGTAGAGTTGGCTGAACAGTTCCTACCATGCCATGTGAATACACCGGAATTGTTGTCGCTAACTGTCTATAAATTGATCTCTCTTATGCGGTTAGGAATAATTACCATACCCGAGCTACTTGGTTCAGTTTTAAGGCCGAGTTGTTCTAGGTAAAGACATTGAATGCAGAGCTTTACACCTAAACTACAAGGCTAAGAAACCATTTCCTTGAGTGTAAGATCCAAGATGTAAGTCTCTTTCGAATCAAACTATAGCCACAATGCTAACTTTCTCCATATGTTACACCAAATTATTAAATAGCCGAGCTACGTGCTTTGGTTTCCAACATCAAGTATTGACAAGCTAATATGAGGCAATGATGAAGCCTATTTAGTTCTAAATACCCACTTACGTGATGCCTCTCATTGATAAAAGATGAGTATAGTTCCATTATTATTGTTTATGATTCATTTATTATCTATTTTCCAAGGTCTATTTTTAACTCCTTTAGAGACGAATTCAAATAGTTAAATATGAATTAAGGGCCAAAGAAACCCTTCTATTTTAAGCCCATGAAAATGTAATGTGCTAACGGGATCCTCCTGAATAGCTCTAAACCCTACATATTACGAGTGACAAGCAAATCACAAAGCACTAATTCCCAGGTCCTATACTTTAATAGACCAAAGGCTAGTCAGCCTATTTTACAACTTAACACAGATCATGCTCAACTTAGACAACTTTCATTCTTTCCTCACCTCTCCAGGTACTTTCGCCACTTTAGGCGCTCCTAACCTCTTTAGGCATGCTTGCCTCTTTAGGTGCTTTTTGCCTCTTCAAGCACTCCTTGCCTCTCCAAGTATACTCGCCTCTTTAGGTGCTCTTTGCCTCTTCAGGTGCCCTAGCCTTTTCAAGCACATTAGCCTCTTTAGGCTTTCACCTCTTCAGGCATATTCTCCTCTTCAGGCACTCCTTACCTCTTCAGGCATATTCTCCTCTTTAGGCGCTCCAGCCTCTTCAGGTCTTTACCTTTCTAGGCATATCAATATTTATAATTAATCCAGTGTTTGCCTCTTATCCAGAAACTCCATAAAATCAACCTCCCTAAATACTCTCTTTTCTGACTTGATCACCAAAGAGAGTGAGAGGCAAATGTTGATAAGCATTTTTGGATAATTGTTATGTGAGCTTATATTACTTGATCCAAAATCTAAGCCCAGTCCAATGACTCGGTCCAAGGATAATCTCCATAGACTTACTATAAATACCAGCCAAGACCCCAAGTAAGGGGACTCGCTTCCATTCTCTAAACACCATAACTACTTGATATCTCTCTCTACATAACGGGAGAACTGACTTAAGCATCAGAGTGGCTACGCCAAAGCACCCTCTGGCACCTCCCGGCACCTCCCGTAGCTATTTTCTCATGTTGCCGGTGTTCGTATACTAAAAAAAGAATCACCTGTCAACACTAGTGATAAATTATTTAGAATCTTACAATCTCTTACTTGTAAGATGATTTTTGTATCATGAGTATACACATGATATGAAAATTGTAGGTAATCCTACTAAGCCCCTTATAGCATCCTGACAAATATTGCTCTTATCATAAGAATATTCATTTTTTAATAACTTGTTCATCAAAAGCGACATCAAAATTCCTCTAAATACCAAAGATGTAGGGTATTCACAAAAGGATGTAAATCCCATTAATCACATTCTTAAGCCTAGACCCATTAATCGATTGACACCTTCTTAAACCCAAATCCATCGGTTGGCTAGCATACTTAAGCCCAAACCTAACTGTTGGTTAGCACCCACAAGCCTAGACCCATCAGTTTGCTAGTACTATTTTAAACCCAGGCCAGTCAATTAGTTGGTACACTTAAGCCTAAACCCATCAATTAAATGACACCCTCTTAAACCCAGACCTGTTAGTTGGTTAGTACCCTCTTAAGCCCAAACCTGTTAGTAGGCTAGTACTCTCTTAAGCCTAGACTTGTTAGTAGGTTATCACTCTCTTAAAGTGTAGACCCATTAGAATCAAGCCCAATTACGTTAGTAACTAGTACACCTCAATAAGATCCCAATTACTTGAGGGAAAAAGTGGACAGGCTTTTTTGCTTTGTGGTAAAGCTTTCATAAACTTCACCATAAAGAGAGATAGCTATAAATACCTCATTTTTGCCTACCTTAAGCTCACCTTTATTTCAAAAGTCTAGTTTTAGGAAAAAGGCCAATTAATAAAAATATAAAAAAAAAGGAAAATGGAAAATAAAAGAAATTTGAAAAAAAATTGGAAAACATAAAAAAAAAAAAATTGAACATATTAAGAGAAAACCTAAGAAAAATTAAATAAGAAGAAAAACCAAAAATTAAAGAATCCAAAAAACCAAAAAAAATTAAAAAAAAAAATAGATAGAGAAAGTCAAGATAAAGGAAGTTAGGTTATCCTCTACCCTACTCTTGTTAAAATAGTGAGACGAGAAAGAAGCCCTTAAGGTTAGCCCCCATTCCATTTCTTTCCTTGCAATTGAAAATGTAAAGTTAAGAAGAGAAGACATTCATGCTCCTCAAACGAGAAGCACTTCACTCACCATCAAGCTCTTTCGCTCAAATTCATTACGAGTCTACAGTTCTATACTCATTTGATAGGAATCAGGCCTCTAGACCAATCACCCCCAGTTGAGCTAAAGGACTCTAAGGACTCACTCAGAGGATATTAACTCAATGCCATATCCAAGATAGAGATTCTTATACCAAATTGATTTCCTGCTAATTCAACTACCAGACCCTCATGTTTATCAAACCTACTCTTACCTAGCAACAATGTTTTATCCTAAAAGACAGCCCAAGACTAACCGAACTAAGCTCTCAAGCCAACCATAGACATCTAACCCCAATTTAAGCTGACTTCTCTACAAGACCGATTAGTCCCCGACCTAATCAAGATCAAGTCAGCTCCTAACTGCAAACACTTCTGTTTAGCCTACTTTGTATCATATTTCTCATGTCCAACCACTAAACGACATGTATCTTCTAATACAACAGTCTAAAATGATTCTTACTTTTTCGTACTTAATATTCTTTGTCTCTTTTACCCCCTTTTAGTATGTTTTATATAACTTAATTATAATAATACCCTTTTGTCTTTTCATAAATGTAAAGTAACCCTAGTGGATGGATATATAAACCCTTACTTACTTGTACGCAAACATTCATTCATTAATATCGGATTATTATTCAAGTTTCCTTTAAGCAACCTTAATGTTCTCATCATCCTTCAACTCTTATTTATTCCCTTCAGCAAAACGTAGTGGTAAGTGACTCTTCAGTTCGAACCGATGTATTATATCCAGTTAATTGTAGGCCAAGCAGGATTGAGTAGTATGTCATATCCATTCGATAGCTACCCAGACTTTGCCAGCTCTTCTTTTGTTCCTTTTTGTTCGCTTCATTGCGGTGCTTTTCTATGTGTCTAACCCTAGAGATACATCATCGCTGTAGATGTTTCACTCTGCTTCTCAACTAAAATTCATGAAAAGTGTTGCATGGTGGTCCATTTGATTTAGTTTGGGATGAAAATAATTTTTGAGATTCAAATTAGCTTTTGGAGTCAAAATAAGCATATGCAATTTGACCAAATTAAGAATTTCAAATAAAAAATGGGCATTTATTAAAAATTAATTTTTCTTATCAAAGTTCGATTAACTCATTTTGGAATATTTTAAAAGTACACATTTTTAAGAGACTATGCCCTTAAACTATACCTCAATCGGAGTTAAAATAAACATTTTATGGCCATATAAAATTTTTAATAAAAGTCGACCACAAGTAAAAATTAGGATCCTAATTTAGTTAAATTAGAAAATATTTTAAACATATGTTAATTCGACTCCACATCGCATTGAAGGAAGGAACATAATTTTGGAAGTTAAGGAATTAATCGAGTTTCATTTAGGATGTTAAAGTAATGAAAGAATCAAGTCAGCAAGGAAAAGGAAAAGAAAAATAAAAAGAGGGAAAAAGAAAAAGGAAAAAAATACAAAAAGAAAGTGACACATGTCATCACCACATGGTGACATAAGGCACCATTCTTTAACCGCTACGTAGTGCTAACTTGGTATCATGTAGCAGTTGACAAGGCACTATGTGGCGCCTACATGGTTTAACCTTTGACCCATCTTCCCCCTTTTTCTTCCTTGTTTGTTATCAACCAAAAGCTTTATAGATTAAAAATGGTAACTTTTGCCTATGTTGCATCTGCAATTTTCTACTAGATTTCAATAGATTTTTAGGCATCTAAAATCACAAAAAAATACATAAATGAAAGAGCATGAAATGTATTATTAAGTGTATCAAAAAAATTGAATTTTTATTGAAGAAAAGAACACCAACAAAAATAATAATAAATGGGTAAGTTATACATATACAATATTTACATCTGGTTTAAATTTGGTAAATTAAATCCTCTTAATGCAACTCCATTACAAAATAATCACATGGAAATGGTAACAAGGCATAAATGAATAATTCCACATCTTCATTTGCCAATAATTTGATTAAAAAAAAAAAAGTTCCAAAATAAGATCATAAAAAGGAAATAAATAAAACTTGAGATATCAATTAAAGAAGCAATACAGATTTGTTTTTTATCAAATAAAAAGGTTTCTTGAACCTCAATCCCAACTCCACACTATAAATAGGACCTTCTAACATTCATTCCAATACATACAAATAATTAACAAGCTCCTACATTCAAGAAATCATCACTTTTTCTCTCTAGAAGCTCTACCACACACACTACCCTCTCTCTCTTCAATTTCTCACTCTTAAGGGTAAATTGAAGCAAACAAAAATATGGAATGTTCTCCACTCGCCAATGATCAAAACCCATTAGCAATTTCATTTGATTATACTCCATGTGAATTTAATTTTATTTTGAATCGAGAATACCAAATTTTAGGGTTTGCTCATGAAATTCTTTGTTTTTAGGAATATTAGTGATCTTGCACTTAAGATTTCTAGAAATTGATTGAGGGTTTTTAAAGATCAATGCGTTGGGAGTCAGGCGCTGCTATCACCTCACCAAGAACCGATCTAAAAATGATTGAATCAACTACGAGTTTACTAGCGCACAAGATAAGTTCCTTTTTCCTTATTTGTTATTATTTAAATTGCTTGTTTGATGCAAATTTGGTCCATGATTCATGAAATAAATTGTTTGTCTCATTTGTATAATATACCATGTTGTAAAATTAATTTATTAAATTAGATGTAATTTATATAATCTACATTATAATATATAATATAGTAATATATTGTGAAATATGACATGCTTAGTTTTTTTTTTTTTTTTACTTTATAATATATTGTAAATTATACTTTATTATGTAGAATTTTAAAATGATGAAAATATGGGTAATTTGTAGAATTTAATTTCCTCTTCTTTAGCATCTCACTATGCATCAACCTCTTCACTCTCTTTCCATCTACTACTATTCTACCATCATCTGTCAACATTGTCCCACTTATTATTGTTTTCATCCACTTGAACTCTAGTTTAATCAAAGTAAAAACTCCTAATTTTAACCTTTAATTAGTCATATAGCAACATAGTACTAAAAGAGGACATAATTGGCACAATAATACAATTATGAGAGATAAGAAAGTCACTAGGACTTTATTGAATCATAATACAAATTTAATAAGCTTTGTTGACCTAGTTAAAACATAAAAGACTTAATTAATTAGTGTAATTAATTATATTTTTTGTCAAAAATATATCCCAATCATATTTCATCCAATTCAAGACTACATCAAAGCTTAGAAAATTATATTTTTTATAAGAAATTATTCACATTCATAGTTCATCTCATTCAAGACTACTCAAGAAGAATTTCCAGCATGGTTTACAAATTGATTTAAATACTCTAGTCCAGCAAAAAAGATTCTTCCAATCAAAATACATCAACGATTTCAATTATATTGTAAGAATGGTGATCAACTCAACTTCTTCAAATTTTTAAAATTTGTAGCAAGATTTAATTTAGGTTAGATAACAATGTGGACATATGCTATTAAAGAAGATGAATGCATGCTTAGTTTTTTTTTTTTTTTTACTTTATAATATATTGTAAATTATACTTTATTATGTAGAATTTTAAATATGATGAAAATATGGGTAATTTGTAGAATTTAATAATTGAATGGAAGTTGTACATGTACTATAAGATTTGTAAAATATATAATGTTAATGTGTTGTGTTGTG
The DNA here is from genome assembly GCA_024138015.1 of Lumnitzera littorea. Classification (NCBI taxonomy): domain Eukaryota; kingdom Viridiplantae; phylum Streptophyta; class Magnoliopsida; order Myrtales; family Combretaceae; genus Lumnitzera; species Lumnitzera littorea. The sequence continues at coordinate 40,018,245 of JAMXBB010000004.1, read as the reverse complement.
TTATAATGTGGTTTTATTTAATTGCTTAAGACTAACAATATAAGTTAATTGTATAATATGACATGATAATAAAACTAGAATATATGCTCATAATTTGTAATCTTGTAAAATCTAATAAAGTGATAATGTGATGATAGCTTGTAATGTACATAACATTGGTAATTGAATTAAAATAAAATATGTGAATGTATATACAATTTTATGATTTGTGCATTTGTACTTATTGATAAACTGTGCTTCTACATAAGTGATGGTTATTATTCAACATACTTGTAATATATTATAGTGCATTCATATTGTTTATTATTAAGGGAACGCTTTCAAAATTAAAAAGGGGTCTTTTCTTTATAGAAAATTTTCTCACACTTAGAAAAATGGTTTTCATAAATAAAAATCATAATTGGATTGTTTTTAAAATTAGGAATTCTTTGGATTTTTCAGAAGTTGGAGAAAAAATACTTCTTTTACAAATTAACTAACATGTAAGCATTTAAAGTGAAATATTTCAAAATAAAACTGATTAACCCGCTAAAGGTTTTTTCAAAGAACCCTTAGAAGTACGTAGGCTTGATCCTAACTAGCAAGTATATAAGCATTTTGGATGGCCCTAAAAAATGTAAAAAAAAAAAAAAAAAACCAATTTTCTTACGTAGAAAACCCCTTTTTATCTTGAAAAAGCTCTTGAAAAATCAAATACCCACTTCTTTAATTTATGGACTTCTTTTATGGTAACTGCAAAGATTTTAATAGGTTAGTCTCTAAATTCATGCTCTCTGGTTTCCTTTTCCTAATACCATTTTTTAGAAAATCTCGTAGACTAGTACTTGAAATTAAGGTCCATCTACTCGTAGGCTTTAATTTCACTCTTTTCTTAACTTAGTTAGGTGGTGACTTCATTTTCTTAAAACTATTTTTTTCAAATTCAAACTTTTTTCTAATCTAATCGAGAGACTTATATTAAAATGAGCTAGGTTGAGTATAAGTCCAATCAAGAAAAGGGGAAACTAAATTTTCAAGTCGATACCTATAAGGCTTAAATTTTGGCAAATTTTATAGTTGAGTTTGCTGGAACCAAAAGACCTATCGCAAATAATCTAGTGTCAACCTAAAAGTTGTACGATGATGGATTATCTACATCAGAAGGGTATAGGGTAAGATTGATCTTAAAGGGCCCAATGGGAGCTCGAATTTCTTATGCTTTGAAGTTCGAATTCCCAACCAGCAATAATGAAATAGAGTACGAGGCATTGTTAGCAAGAATGAAACTAGTAAAGGAGGTCCTAGCTAAGTGGTTAGATGTTTACTCTGACTCTTAATTAGTTATTAATCAAGTTAAAGGAGATAACTTGGCTAAGGATGAAAACATGATCAAATATTTACAGTTGATGAAGGAGATTAGATCAAATTTTGAGAACTAGGAATTGATGAAAATTCAAAGGATAGAAAATTTTGCAGTAGACAAGTTATCTAAGTTTCCCTACACAAATCTACTAGAAAATTCAAAGGATAGAATATTTTCATTGAATATTTGCTAGAAAAGAGCACGAAAAGACAACTAGCAGAATGTTTAGAGGTTTAGCAAAATGAGGTGGAAAGTTGTTGGATGGACCCCATTTTGGATAATTTAAAGGATGGTATTTTATTCAAGATAGTAAGGAGGCTCGTAAACTTATATATAAGGCTACCAATTTCTCAATAATCAATAAGAAGCTATACTAAAGAAGGATAAGTATGCCCTATTTGAGATATTTGCCACCATTGGAAGCAAAGTAGGTCCTTTTTTACTTGCACTCTAAGGTGTGTAGCAATCACATAAGAGCTGTAACTTTGTATGTGAGAGCTCTATGTTTAGGTACTAGTAGCCTATAATGAAGAAATACTCACTTCGCTTAGTTTAGACTTATGATCGCTGCCAAAGAAATGCTCCAATAAAAAGGGCCTTAAGCTCGTATTTGATCCTACTCACCAATTCTTGGCCTTTCGCCCCAATGGGGGTTGGAAATATCAATCCATTCCTAAAGACAACCAAGCAAAGATAGTATATAACTATTACAGTAAATTACTTTAAGAAATGGGTTGAAGTTAAGGCAGTGACAAGCATAGGGCGAAGTATTGAGGCTTTCATGGTTAGCAACATCTTAACCAGGTTTAAGATATCTTATGCCATTATTACAAATAATGGGCGGTAAGTTGATAATGACAAGTTTTGTAAGTTTTGTAAAGCTTAGTAAATTAGATTACGCTATACATCTGTCACATACCCTCAAAGTAATGGTCAAGCTGAGGCTGTAAATAAAGTTATTCTCCAAATTTTAAAAAAGTGGGTAAACTGAGCTGGCAGTAAGTGGGAAAATGAACTACCTAATTCTTTGTAGGGATACAAGACTATGCAAAAGACTTTAACAGGTTACACTCCATACCAGTTGGCCTTTGGGTCATAAGCTATGTTACCAATCAAGCTTCAAGTAGAAAGTGCAGGAGTTCAAGCTTACACCCCTGAATACAATGACATAAGCCTATGAGCTAATTTGGATACTATCCACAAAATGCGAGTGTTGGCCAAAGCTCATCTTACTATGTAGCAAGAACATGCAACTCAATGCTATGACAAGCATGTTACGTATAAGCACTTTTAACCTAGTGATCTAATCTATAGGAAGCTGGAGGCATCGGGAGCAAGAAAATGTTAAGGGAAGTTAACTCTTGCTTAAGAAGACCTGTCAGTATAAAGGAAGTGATAAGGAATGGACATGCCTATAGGTTGGAAAGGCTCAATGGACAACCTATTCCCTAGGCATGGAATGTTGACAACTTCAGACCATATTTCAAATGACTAGCCTATGAATGAAGATATGTTTGTTTGTTTGTCTTATTATTAGTGTTGATTGTTTGATTGTCGTTACATTTGTAAGTGGACTTATCCATAGACTCGTTTGATTAATCATCTTTCTTATTAACGTATTGTGTATGGTTGGAAATAGCAAACCAACCTTGTTTCCTATGTTTCATATAATGAAGTATTAAATTAGTTGATGTTATTTAACTTTATATTATGCATTATTTTAAAATAGCGTTTTTTGCAAAAGCATGAAGGTAATCATAAGTGATGAATACAATCTTTACCCAACCTTTCTGGTAAGGGAGAACTCAAAAGGTCTCTAACCCCTACCAAAAGGGTGATGAACAAATCATAAAGCGCTAAATCCCTAAGTCTTATGCTTAACAGACGATGAGAAAAGGATATCCATGAATCTCCAAGTCCAAAATAATTTGGACGATGAGATGCAAAAGCCTTAAGCTCTTTTAAGGGTAATAAACATAATAGCTATAAATCCTCACAATGGATGACGAGATATCTATAAACCCCTAGGTCATCAATTGATGATGGGTATAATACTCTAAGTCTATTAAATAGATGACAAGTCACCTAAAAGCCTTAAAATATGGGCATAATGTTCTAAGGCTTAAATAGACAAGCATATTACTATCAACTTAAGCACTCTAAACTAATTGCATGGGTACTAAATTCTTGGATGCTCCTAAGCTACCATGGTATAAGTATGATGCTCCAAGTCCTATAATAAACAAGGACAACAAGCTGAATAAAAGCCCAAACCATTTGATAGTAAATTAAAAGGGCTCATGAATATCATAAAACAAATGCACTATGGAGATCAACGAATGTACCCATAAACATCAAACAAAATAGGTACAACCTAAAGTTCAAATTAAAAAGGTAAGAATATATAAGTCCTTCAAAGGCCTTAGCTAAAGTCTGGAAAATTATCATTTTACTTAATAAAGGTTGACATTCCGACCTTAGAATAACTAAAAAGCAAAAAAAAAACCAGTAGACAAAAGGGTGCTTCACTTTTATGAAACTTGATCGGCAATAGTAATCTGGTTATTAAGGACTTAGTTAAAGTTAAGCTGGGGATTGAAAGAAGGATTTAGAGAGAAGGCTTTAAAGATCTCAAGAGCATCAAATGCTTCTTAAGTGTCGGTAGGGTCGGTTATGGGTATATCAATACCTTCATTTAGCTTGTCCTCCACCTTGGCTCCATCAACATTGACTTCACCAGTAGGAGTAATAGGAGCTTTTTCTTCAGTACCTCATCTAGCAAAGTCTAAACAACTAAAGTCATAATCATGATAATAGATAAGAACTTCATCTTAAGCTAAGTTCACCTCGTTGAGCATCTTCTGCAACATCAAGTTTTTATACTCTTATCTTTCTTGAATGTCCTGATAGGCCTTATCATAAGTATTTTGATAATTTAAACCTTACTCCCTTTCTAGATCAACCACTTTAATTTTTAGCTCTTCATATGAGCTCTCCAGATGGGCGACTTCCCTACTATGTTTGCTCTTGTGGGTTTCTACCTCACCTTATACCTCTCGCAAGTTGGACAGCAACTAAGAGCTCTTCTTTTGTCCTTCAACCGAAGCAACCTCTTTTTCTTCCTTAGACTTAGCTTCCTTTTCCTCTTTGTCCTTCCAACTTTTTACTTCATCTTCTAATTTAGCCTTCTCTAAACCCCATTCATCTTAAAGCTTTTTTTGTTCGGTTTCAATATAGGAAACATGGTTTTTGGCATCTTTAGCGATCCTAAAAAAAAAAAAGGAGCTAAATCCCTTAGGTGAAATGAACAAAAGGAAAATAAGAAGATATAAGGGTGAGAGGCTTGCAGCCTTCTTCTCTTCATCCAGAGCTTCAATTATCATCATCGAGCATTGGGACCTCTAAAAAAATAAAAGTCAGATGATAATATGCAAATCTTACATACAAAGGAAAGAAAAAGCCTTACTATAGCGACCCTAAGGAGGGCCTAGTAGTATTGCCTAGAATTTCCATACCACATGTGCACCCATGATAAGAAAATTACCTTGTAAGTCAGAGATTACAAGACTCTACATAGTTAATCGTTAGGGTCTTTAATTTTAGTTCATTAACCCAATGTATAATATAAATAACTATGGATATCCATTATTCCATAGTTCCTCAAAACTGCAGAGAATCGGTATCCCCTACCAAAATAGTGAAATAAGATACACAATTCTAAAAAAAAAAAAATTAAACTTACTAAGGATACTAAACTTAATTGATATATTAGTTGTTTTCTCGAAGCATTCCAAATTAACTACACCAACTTTTCATCATATTGATTCAATGGTAACATTCTACACTCGATTCCTATCCCTATCCCAACTACCGATCAACCTGTAAGGAAAAGAACTATTAGGGTGTAAGCTTACGCTTAGTGAGATAAATACCCTCATCAATACCACATAGAAAAATTTATTAGATGCACAATCATATGAATGCATGAATAATCAGTATGTCAAACAACGCATGTAGTGGCCTAAGAACTGCATACAACTCAGAATTATACATGTAGTCGGAGTTTGGAGATAATTAACCCACCCAAACCAAAATCTGGGTTCTAGAACTTGGGTTTTAATTCATTTGCACTATTGTGCTTAAGTCAAAACAAAACTATGTATATATATACATATATATACTTTCATTATCGAATAATAAATCGTATTTTCAAAATCCCAAGTCTAGCGATGTAGTGGCCTCCGCAACCCACAAATACATGCCTTAAGCAGAAGCTACAAGACACAGCTCCTCGCCGATGGTTGGCATCTCCTAACACCTAGTAAGCCCATTAACTTAGGATAGAGACTCAATAAAAATGATGACATAGCTAGTACCTAATCTTACAAGAGGCTCATCCTCCTATGAGTTCCTTCCCATCTTTTGCTTGAAGCGGCAGTTAATGTTATCCAAATGCAATTATGGGGAATGCATGATCCATTTAATTTCTTAATCATATAGGTGATTAACCCGATTTTTAAGCTGATCAAACAATTTCATTCCATACAATCGCACGTATAAATTATCACAAACAATTCCCATTATTATATAATTAACAAGCCATAGCATTCATTCACAAATTCATACACATGCATTTCCCATATTCCACAAGCATTCAAATTTATATATATAAGTTTATGTGCATTTATTCTACAAATAAAATCAAGTAAAGAGTCATCAGTCAAAGCAGTTTGGGGTTAGGTCGTCTTCAAAAGCCAGGTCCCCTAGACATCACAAATACGATACTATAAGGATTTGAAATAAAACTTAAAAAACTAAGCTAAAACCCTTTAAGCTATACTTTTGACTTGGTTTCATAATTTTTCCCAGTTTTATTTAAAAGTTCAATCGAGTATAACTTTCTCATTTTAAATCCGATTTTTATGATCTTATAGTCAATCTTCATCGTTTTCGAGTGTACTTTAATGTGGTGAGGTTATATTTTTGTGATGAGGCACACAAAACTACCCATAAGTCAGAATAGTAGTGATCCTCATGATTTAGAGTGCTTTTGGGCTTTGTTTGGTTAATGAGCTTTTTGGTAACTCGGGAAATTCTTTGGGCTTAGGCTTAGGACTTTATTCTAAACTTAAAATACTCCTTAAGGTCAAATTTCCAACTTTGGTTTACACTCTTGGTGCTAACAACAACTCCTTAGGCTTTTATGTGGGCTTAAATTATCAAATAGGCTTATTTTTTGTTCAAACTAAAGTTAGTGACTTTGTTGGGCTTATGGAGTCTTAGGTGAACTTCTTGTAGGCTTCAAAACAACCTTTCTTAATATTTTAAAGTACTGGTTAGAATTTTAATGAAAGCCTAACTTAGAGTTCTAGGCTCGTTTTAAGAGTTTTAGGCTCGGTTTTGAGTTTTAGGCTTTATATACTTGCTATACTTGCTTTGGTTGATCTTTTCACTTGATTTTATCATATTTTTAAGTGGCTTTTACTTATGTTCTAGATCTGGTCATGATGAATCCAAGGGGTTCTCACTTGGTTTTTCAACTTGTTTCATCATTTCCTTGAATTTAAGGGTTAGATCATGAACTTAGGTTACTTCTATTCAAATCTTAACTTAAATTCTCTTCTATAGGATGATTACTTAGCTCATACTTTACTGACAATAGTAGATCTCATACTTATCACAACTTCCATATCATAGTTCGTATCTTACAAGGTTGGTTTCTTCATAAAAGCTTCATGTAATGGATTTTCCTTTACCTATGGCTAGGTTTAAGCATCTTTAACTTAATAAAAATGGAAATAATATTTAAATGACTCACATATACTCCATGTCCAGCATGATGTCTCCTCATTCATGTACACATTTTATGATTTTCTTAACTTAAAATCTTTCGTTCTAAGTGTTAAACATATATCTTTACATAATACCAACTTAGCATGCTCATATTTCAACTTTCATGTAAAAGGGTTCACAAACTTACTTCTTAAGGTGGTCTAGCTATTTTATCATCTTATGATCATGCTAATATCTTCATGAAAACATGGTCTCCTAACACGTAATACTAAACCACTAACACAAAGGAACAACTTACTCGTCCTCAAAGCAAAAACAAGGCGGTGGTACAACTAAGTATCCTCTTAGCTCATTGTCTTCCTTCCTCTTCTTGTAAGTTATTTTGATAGCTAGGGTCTTAATCTTTGAAGTGGGTTTTTGGAGATATTATAAAGTTCCTAAAAGTGGTTTTTGAAATTGACAAAGGAGGCAACAAAATCAAGCTTTTGTGCCGTGAGTTATGAAGCAAAAAAGGGTGGCGGTAATGTAGGGTGTTATGGGGTTAGGTTTCTTATTTTGATTTGTGTTTAAAGTGAGAGAAAAGGAAGTGAAAACGAGAGTGAAAGAGGGAGAGAGTAGCTAATTTTTTAATGGGAGGAGAAGTGTGTGCAAAAAGCTTTAATTAATTGTCTTTTAGTATGCATAAATGCCAACTTTTTGACAAGACTAGATGATGTAAGCATTAAGGGGTGAATAGTAGATGTGTAAGACAATTAAGTGATTGAAAGTTGATAAGACATGGCCTCCCTTAAGCTCTCTTCCCAACCAGCCATAGGGTGTCCTCTATAGGCATTGAGTTGTCTTGTTAGTTAATTAAAAATTAAACACATAAAATAATGTGATAACTTATCCATATGTAGTATAAGTAAAGGAGTGATAAGGAAAATATCTTATCACTAGTTTTTTATAAGTTATCAATTGATAAATGATTCCAACTTTCAATTGATAAGATTTGGGAAGTACGTTTAATTAAATCACAAGTCCGCTAAAAAGTAGGTTTTACAATTTATCCATATGTAACATGGCTTATAAGTAAAAATAAAGAAATTGTCTTATATGAAATTCTTTTAGGGCTTGATTCTCAAATTAATTTGTACGTTGTGATTTGCTTTTTAAGAAATTTTAGAATTTTCTAGAGTTGAATAAAATTTATTCAAATTATATTTTTAATTATTTATTTAAGGTCGTAAGTCCTTAATCATCCTAGGTTTTAGGGTTCGAGTAAGTTTATGTATGTTTTAGGGTTTTTCACCAACTCGGGAGTAATTGACTTACACTTAGGAGCTTGAGGTTCAATAGGCTTAATTATTTAGGATCATCACTTTATTATGCAACATATATATATATATGTATGTATCATACGATAGATTAAGAAAAGAGAAGGAAATTACTTAATAATATATTTATATATATATATATATATATATATATTGTAGGGCTACTTATGTAGACAAGTGAAATAATTTTTGTAAATTTATTAATTTATTTCTTTAACTAACTTAGTTTTGTTGTTCATTATTACTTGAAATAATCCTTGATTTATTCGTTATCAGTTTTATATAATTTCACAAAATTATTGATAATTTTATTGATTTATAGCTCTTCAAGTGTTAAGATAACATTATAAACTTGTAAAAATTTTTATGATTTGATATTTACGGTTTTTATTAAGTTTAAGTTTACATTTTTAAAAGTACGCGTAAGTAGGGATTAGGGTTTTCTTGCAAGATTAAGGTTTCCAAATCATATAATAGGGCCTTTCAAGTTTGTTTTGAGTTCCAAGTTTAAAATTTTAATCGGTTTTCATTTTATGTAGTCTTATCGATTTAGGGAAATATCTACGATACTTGATTCTAACACCATGTTTAGAAGGTTAAATTTACAGAGTCTATACTTACATCATAGATTTTCAAAGTAGCAATTTAGAACAGGCTATCAAAGCTTGAATTTTGATAGAACTTGACAATGTTTACCAAAGTCTAGACATCCTTTAGAAGACAAATAAATCTTATCAACTCTAAAGCAACTTAACCATTTCTAAGAGCATGGTCAGTTGTACTGACATTCTAATAGGGAAAGAACTGCAAGATTCCTTTATTTTCTATCCTGAAGGGCTTCAAAGGTCCTAGTAAAGTGATAGGGACCTCTTTACCCTTCTTTGGATCCTTAGAATTGCCATCTACCTTATTATCCTTAGGAGGCTTTCCTTTAGTTGGGTCCCTTTTCAATAAGGGACAATCATGAGTATTAGGTTGTTTCCTCGACTCAATAGCCTTAGCGACCTTCCTTTTGGCAATTGTTTTTATTGGCTAGGCTCCTTATACAGCCTTAGAGGTAGTGGGCTTTATGGGTGGCTTTGTAGATGGCTTTACAGGAGCTTGCTTCTCTAGAGCTTTCTTAACTTCACCCTTTTTCTTAAGAGTTGCCATCTTTCTACTGAGCAAACAGAACCTTGGAATCATAGTCTTTGAGTAGCATATATGAAAAGAAATGCTTAGGGATTTGGTCAGGAAGATACTAAAATACAAATAGAAAATCTTACAAATGCCGTATCAAGCATGGGTAAGGAAGACCACTAAATTCCTATAGTAGACACAAAGGTCCCTCTTCTTACAAGCCCACTCAGCACAACACGACCACGAATGGCTTATACCTTGCTCGAGATTAGTACCTTCATCAGAGCCTTCAATGTCTCTACCTTAAGTGGCACTAGTACCTTTAGCCACTCTAGCCTTGTCTTTATGGAAGATTAGAGCACCATAAAAATATTTGGAAATTATGGCATCTACATTCCAAAGGAACCAATTATGGTTATAAGCTTCCATAATTGTATCATAAGCCTTCTTGTCATTAGGAACCAACCACTTGATGTTAGATTGCTTAATCAGTTGGGTCCAAATTGTAGGAAAGTCCAAGTTGGTTTCCAACATAACTACTATCCATTTCTTCATCTAGTCATGAATAGAAGATTCTAACCCTATTAGGAATTTTCGACCAGGTCTATCACATACATAAAATAAGCCATCACTCTTCTTTAATGTGAAAAGGTAGCAAGATGAGGTCATAGTGGCCCTAACTTCTAAGTCTTTGCAAATACACTCAAAAGCCACTAACAATCTATATGAATTCGAGGTTAACATTGATGGGAAAATCCAATGATAGGTAAAGTAAGATTTCTGAAAAAGAGAAAAGGGAAACCTCAAACTGACCTTAAAGTATTTCTCGAAAAGAGCAAATTCCTAGTCTCCGTGTATAGTAATACACTCGTGCAGTTGAGGCCTTTCTACCTTCCAATCTCGGGGGACAAAATGAAAGTTAAGCCTCAAGGCATTAAACTCATGTTTAGTCATGGTGCTAACAACTTCGTTTAGGCTCATGCTATATTTAATACCTAAATCCAGTGGAATCTCCTATGAGTTACCCTCATTATCCAGTAGATATTCGTCGAAGAGGAGTTTTCTAATCTTCTATGACCTAAGGACATAAATTCTTACTAAATCTATTAAGCTAGATAAGTCTTAAGGGTAATCATCATCATTGAAGCTTGCTCTACTAATGGGATCCTCATGAGGAAGAGAATCGCCTACTCGGTGCACAATGGCTTGGCTCTACTACTGAGTGCATGTTGAGCCCTTGAATTCCATGGTTGACATATTTACCTTAGTGATATAGTCAAAAAGAAAAATGAGTGATTGAAGAATGCATAGTTATAGAATAAGCAAAGAGAAAGTAGGGAAGCAAAATGATATAAAGCAATAAGAGGATAGGAAATGAAAAATGAAAAGGAAAAAAGAGTGCAGAATCAAAAGAATAAAAATGATTGAAGAGTTGCAATTTTGGAGATCCATGTGGACTACAGTTAACAATTGCTGTAAACCGTTCAATTATGCATACCTATTGTGGTTCTGATAACCCATGTTGAACTATTTGAATAAGGTACGCATTGGTTTTGACATGACTACACATATCTTGATAGTAAGACATGAAACATCACTTAAACAAACATGAGGCTTCAACAACAAGCTAGACAAAGAGGTAAGACGGTATCCATGGAATATACTATAACTTTAAAATTGAAGTTGGAACAACGAAGCTTGGATTTAAGAGTTGATGCATATTCTAAAATAGCTTTTACAGTAAAATGAAAAGTCGAGCTCAAGGACCTAGTTGGAAAATACTATTAGTCCCCTTAATGCGCCCATCAAGTGGAGTTAGGAGGCAAATATTAATAACGATTCTTCCTAAACGCCTATACCAACCTAAACTAAGGGGCATCCAATCTATTTGCTTGCTCCTAGTTCCCTTTATACCGTATTTTTTAGCTCCTTTAGGTAGCCTTACAAGAACTAACTAGATCAAGAAAGCTAGCAAGCTAAATATATTTAAGCAACATAGAAATACCCGACTAGAGTAAGTCAGATTAGCCTCAATTAACTCAACCACACTGCCTGCAGCATGATAAGACTCGGTCAATCCCAAGGAATTTAAATTTAAACATAGGGCGTAGACAATTAAGATTCTTATAGAAATAACTACCTAACAATCGCCATTACTCAAGCTACGTCCCTCAATATCGGGGAGTAATCCTAAATTCAAACCCGATATACTTCTACATTTTGGAGGTAATGGCTATCGGACAAGCAAGGATTGGTAACTATAAATAGAGCTTGGAGGACTTCAGTAAGCTTCTTCTAGATGCTTTACGCTACCTAATTATTTTCCCTTCTTCTCATTTAAACCTTAACTAACTTAGGCATTGGAGTAGCAATGCCAAAGTCACCTCGACACCCCTCGTAGCCTAAATCTTCTTTTCTTTTATAGAGGAATTCTTTGTTAACTATCTAAGTATTCCACAACACCAACTTTTACCATTAATAGTATGCTAAGTTAAGCAAGTGTGATTTCTAGTTATATAAGAGATTTCTTTCCTCAAACAGATTGTATATGGAGAAGGAATTTCTATAGATCCTACAAAAGGTTAAAGCCTTAATTGAATGGAAGTAGTCGATTACTATTTTGGAAGTATGAAATTTTTAAGAATGGCACAAAATTGTAGGCAATTTATAAGGGATTTCTCTAAAATTGAGAGACCCTTGACTCAGTTGACTCAAAAGGACGTTAAGTTCGAATAGAGTGATGCATGTGAGAAGATTTTTCAACAATTAAAGAAATGATAGGTTACAATACCGGTACTTACACTGTCAGATCTAAAAGAACCATATAGTGTGCATAGTTATGCTTCTTGCAATGGATTAGGTTATGTGATAACGCAAGATGGGAAAGCCAATGCTTAAACATCACGATAGTTAAGGCTACATAAGAAAAATTATCCACCTCACGATCTTGAACTAGTGCACATGGTTTTCGTACTGCAAATTTGGAAATATTATTTGTATAGGCAACAATGTGAGATATATATAGATCATAAGAATTTAAAATATTTCTTTACTCATAAATACAATAGAGGAGATGGTTAGAGTTGGTCAAGGATTATGATTTGAACATTAATTATCCTCTCGAGAAAGCCAATTTTGTGGCGAATGCATTACTTGTAAGAATTATGAGTAAGTTGCATCACTTTAAACCACACAACATGAGTTAATACAGGAATTGGAGAAAATGGGATAGGAATTTATTAGTATGCATCCAATAGTCAATCAATGAATTTAGTAGTACAACCTACATTATTGGAAAGAATTAAGTAATAGCAAGATGAAGGATAAGAGCTTAAAGGAAATAAAAGGAAACTTAACACATGAGGATCCTTCTGATTTCAAAGTAGATAGAAGTGGTATTTTAAGGTTAAGGGAAGAAATTGTGTACCCCAAAATCCTGAATTGAGAAGAGAAATACACCATAGGTTACACATTATACCTAGGAGCAAACAAGATGTATCATGACCTAAGATCTACGTTTTAGCAAAGTAGCATGATGAGGGATTTTGTTCAATACTTAATAGAATGCACTATGTGTCAGTAGATTAAGGCAAAGCATCAATGGCCAAGTGAACAATTACAGCCTCTAAAGATACCAAAATTGAAATTAGATCACATTACAATAGACTTGTAGTGTCGCTTCCAAGAACCAAAATGAGGTACAATTCAATTTAGGTGATTGTGGATAAGTTAACCAAGTGTACACATTTCTTACCCTACCAAACAACAAATATAATGGAGAAGATGCTCGGATTATATATTTAGAGATTGTAAGGTTAGACGAAGTACCTAAGAGTATAGTCTCTGATTGAAATAGTTGATTTGTATCCAAGTTTGAGAGAACATACATAAAACATTGGGCATTAAATTACAGTTTAGCATAGCTTACCATCTTCAGTTGAGTGGTCAATGAGAAGGGACTATACAAAATTTGGAAGATATGTTGAGAACCTGTGTATTGGAATTCGGTGGTGATTAGGATGAGTATTTACTATTGTTGGAGTTTACCTATAATAATAGTTACCAATTGACTATTCAAATGCCACCTTATGAAGCCTTATATAGAAGAAAATGCAAATCATCATTATATTGGGATAGTAAGGAATATGCAATGCACTGACCTAATATGATTAATTAAATGAATGAGAAAGTAAAGATTATATAGCATGAAATAAAGGAAGCTCAGGACTGTTATAAGAGTTGGGTAAATTCAAAAAGAAAGCCAATAGAATTTGGAATATGAGATCATGTTTATGTTAAGATAAATCCACTCAAGGGACTTAGATGGTTTGGTTTGAAAGAAAAATTAAGCCCTCAATACATTGGTCCATTTGAAGTATTGGAAAAAGTGGACAAAGTTTCCTACATGATTGCCTTACCCTCAAGTTTATCAAGTTATGATGATGTGTTCCATGTTTCAATGTTAAGAAAGTTCATTAAGAATCTAAATGCGGTAACAAGGATAAAGCCAATAGAGCTACGAAAGGATTTCAAGTTTAAGGAGCAACCCATAAAAATACTTAATGATCAAGTTCAAAAGTTGAAAAATCAAGATGCGGAATATGCAAAGATATAGTAGGGAAAAGGACTAGAAGTAAAAGCAACTTAAGAGCCTAAAGCTATGATGGTAGAAAGATATCAACAACTCTTTTAGCTAATAAGTTAGTGATATGTTAGATAAAGTAAAATTAGAAATTTATGAGTTGATAACACTAGTAAATTTATAAAAGTTAATATACAGAAGTTTTGAGGACAAAACTTTTCTTAAGGGGGTAGAATTGTAAGCCTTGCAATTGAATGATTCAGAATTAGTAAGTAAAATGGAGGCGACGGTTAAAGTTGTCTGATTGAATTTGAATTTTATGTCAAGACTAAAAAAGTTAATAAAAGCGGCCCCTTAAGCTTGGATATAGGAAAATAAAATGTTAAAATAATAATATAGTTAAATTATTGTTTATAAATATATTATTCGTTATGATAATTAACAATTTTTTAAAGATATATATATGTATTATATGGATACTAAAAATTACAAAATGACATGAAATAATCTTTAAGAGTATGTATTTATATTAAATGGACTATACATGTATATATATATATACCTTCAATTACTTAAAAATCCTAATTATATACTAAATAAATAAAGAAAAATAGCAAAAAATTAAGGAAAAATTATGCAATAGCTAAGAAACTTCTATAGGGTTATGATAAGTCAGCAATTAGATTAGGTGCATATAAGGAAGCTTTAGGAGACATGCATTAAACATATTAAAGCCAAAATAGGATACATGTTGCTTTGGAAATTCCTCAACCGACCTAGCCATTCTTATATAAGCAAAACTCCCCTACAAAAATTCATTTTGGTCAAATGTAAGTGTAACAAAATTGGAGTGAGCTCTGGAAAAGCTTAGGATAGTAATTTAGGACAATTAACAAAGATTCATGTAAACTTAGCGTATTTAGAGCTCGTAAGGTCGCTTGATTACTAGAAGAAAACCACCAACATAAGTGATAGAAGACCCCATACCTAACTTAGCCGATATATGTCATCCAATTTGATTCGATTTTCAATTAAATATTAAAAATAAAAAATATATTTAAAATTTTTTGAAAAAGATGTTTTCCTAAGTATTTTTGTATGTAAATTCTAAGAAGAATGTTATTTCATTAAAATTATATGTCTAAATATATTACCTTTAAGAAATTACTCAAATTGAGCAATTCTTAAAGCTATTTTTAGAAACCCTAATGATGTTGTCTCTACTCTAAAATTTTTCTAGAATTGTTTAAAATATATGTAGAATTGCTATAAAGAGATTTTCATGAAAACTATTTCTAAATTTTTGTTAATTTTTAGGCTTATAAATCCTATTAAATTGGTTTTTCAAAACAAGCTTAAATTGAATTTTTATAAGGATCTTGTTTAAAATATGGTTTTAGTTTATGTTAGGTTGTAATCTAATGTTAAATGATGATATTAGATTGATGGGGCGTGATGAATCGCAAGTGTATGAGAGTTTTGTGGTGAAAATTATAAATATGCAATTTTGGTATTTACTTTAATAATATGATGAATGAAGTTTACTCAAATATGGAGTGAACTGAGGTTGTATATCATGTTTAGTTACTGATATGTAATTGTAATTGAGGAGAAGTTATAGAAATTTCATTAAAATGTGGAATATATGTGGAATCATAAGATAAATTAGAAGCTTTTAGGCAAATACTATAAATAGACATTTATTCAAAGGTTGAATCAAAGGATCTAGGTTAGGCTTAAAGAATAAGAGAATCTTTTAAAACCTCTAACGTGAAATGGATTCAGCGGATCTTTTAAAGCATGAATTAGAGGTTAGCTCAGGGAAGAATTAATGTCAAATAACTCCAAAACCTTAATGCTTAGATGTAATGACTCTCCAAACTTAATTTAATGAACTAATAACTAGAATAATGATACATTGCAACTTATATAGATACAAAAAATGTTATTTATAATAAAAGGGATTTGTAGTAAAGGGTCACATCACAATCACACCTAGTTGAGCAATAAGGAATGCGAGTAAATTTGGGATCAATGCGTAACCGCATTTTGAAGTAATGTTTTAAAGTACTTAGAGGCTTGAATTTATGCTTGGTTGTGCTTGTAAGTCAATTGACTGTATACATACTTGTGTACCTTTTAACTTTGACTAAATTCCCATGTGATTTGTTGACTTATATGAATTGATTGGTCACCCTAAATTGAAGATAAGTTATAATGGACTTAAGACTTAACCAAACATGCATTGCGATCCGCTAGGGGGCAATTTG
This sequence comes from Lumnitzera littorea, assembly GCA_024138015.1. Classification (NCBI taxonomy): domain Eukaryota; kingdom Viridiplantae; phylum Streptophyta; class Magnoliopsida; order Myrtales; family Combretaceae; genus Lumnitzera; species Lumnitzera littorea. The sequence goes on along the minus strand of JAMXBB010000004.1, from coordinate 40,001,823 downwards.
GATTTTTCGTCTAAATAACGACCTCTTCGAAAGGGATAGTTGAATGGTCCCTTCTTCATTCTCAGTTGAATTAAGTGATAAAAGAGGAGATGATGACAACATTGGAGGCATTGGTTCAAAGGTAGTCACAAGAGAAGGAATATCTCTATTGCACCAGCTAAGGTTTGGTTTTAAGCTACTATATTCACACTAGAACTCCTCAAACCTAGATCAAAACAGGTGTAATTTCTCTAATTTTACGATGGATCAAGAAACCCTATTTATGCTTGTTGTATATACTTTTGTCCCCATCCTCACTTACTAACCAGTCAATTATTCACATCCCTATAGATCCTTTTGCAAGTACAGATTAGATGCTGCATTACACCTATCCAAAAGTTAATAATTAAGGAAATGGGGAGTGAGAAAAGGAATTGAAGATCAAATGGACTTATAAAGCTTTTAGAGTTCTTCCTTTCATTTCTTTAAGGTCAAATGTATAAATATATGAATGGAATCTCTTGGGAAATTAGCTCAGCTACCCTAGGCAACTCAACTAGTTGTGATTACTGGTTTTGCAAATATATTTATATATCCTAACTAAACTACAATGTTATGCAAGTTAAACTCTATTAGGTGAGCTTTATAGTTATAAGTTTTAAAGACTTTTGCAAGTGAAATATTTAATTATGTGTTGAGCTATTTATTTTAAAGCAGGTTAGTCATAGTCATCTTGTGTAAACTAAGTCTACGATAGTAGCTATAGGATTAGCTTTTATCTTAAGATGGTTTATACAGCAAGATTGTTATGACTTTACCACTTCGAAGCATGACAAATATTGCTAAATAGATTATAGAAGTACATAAGGCGATGAAGCATAAGCTTGAATCTTCTAACCAAAAATACAAGGCAGCTATTGATAAGCATAAAAGAGTTAAGATGTTTAATGTGGGAGATCAAGTTATGGCATATCTTTAGAAAGAGAAGCTTTGATAGGTACTTATAATAAGTTGTAGCAAAACAAGTATGGTCCTTATAGAGTACTTCAAAAGATCAATGATAAAATTACAATGCGCTTGTCATTAATCATCCTAAAAGTATGAACATTTCTAGGACTTTTATTATTTCAAATTTGTCTTGGTATCATGATTCTTCAGAACCTCCTTATCAAACTCAAGGTTGAGTTTTGCCTAAGTAAAGGAGACTAATGTGGATGAAATAGGATTACAAGTCATAGACTAGATCATCAAAAGAGGAGAAAGAAGTCTAGAAATAAGCCTAAGAATGTTTAGAAATATAGTAGCTTAGAAGCCAAAGATATTAGAAGTTGAGATGCTTAATGCTGATTTTTCTCAATTTATATCAATCAACTTTAGGAAGCTATAACTTTTCTCATATTGAGATTTACAAAGCCCATAATATGTTAATAAAGATCAATTTAAGTCTATTTTAGCATAGAAGAAATGGCTTTGCCATTTGGGCTATTATAAAAGCCAAATTTCTAGAGAAGGTAACCTTGCTAATTTGAGGAAGTCTATCTTGTTTTATTTCATTTCTTGATTTTATGGAGTTTTCTTACCTTATTAATTCTAGGGTTATAGAATTTTAAATACCCTATAATCAATCGTATTTTGAATCTTTTTGCAATAATATAAGTTTATTATCCTATATTGTAAGTTTATCACAATATACCTTGCATCAAATGTAACCCTGTTTTTCACATTTGTAGTAGTGATGCACTTAATTCTTTTTCCATTCCTACTTTTAAGGTGTTCACAGTCTTTTCCTTTTTCAACTTTTTATTGAACTTCATAAGTTTCTTAAATTTTCTTGCTAAAATGGCCAACTCCTCATCAAAGTCACTATCATCATACTTGAGCTTGGAGTTTAGGCCTTAAGAGTAAGTCTTCTTGGTATCCTCTTCCTCCTTCTTAGTATCCAGCAGGTCACGTCTTACTCATTTTTAAAAGGTCATGAGCTTCTTCGATGGCTGTTCTCTTTACCTTTTAATATTTTAACACAGATCTAATAATTTTATAATTAATTTCAATATTAGTAAAGGTCTTGCCAAGTACCATGAAAGAATTAATAATATCAATAAATCTATTATATATCTCTATCATCTCATTCGGTAGCATTTTAAAGCTCTCTAATACAAGTTATCTATATGGACTTTCAAGTGTATAAGTTCTATCAAAATCACTTTCATTTAAAACACGTTGTAACATATTGATGACAATTTCATTCAAATCTAAAGCTTCTTACTCATCTTTAAATAGATCCTTTTCCTCTTTACTTTCTTCTACTTTAATGTTTCCTTCTTCAATTACTTTCCATAATTTTCTAGTACGAGCTTTAACAAAAACTCTCATTCTGCGCTTTTAATACGGATCAAGAAGGGGTCTATTAATAGCCTAACCTTTCAAAATACTGGTCTATTAGTAGCTTTGATATCTCTAAGATGTGATTAAGCACACAAATTAGAGACTAATTCTTATACTAACTAAAATACTATAATAGAAACCTATGACGTAGGGGGAAGGGTATTGGGTTTAAATGTAAATTTTCACAAATTATGAAATTTTAACAAAAATTAGCAAATGAAAAATAAATAAATGAAAATATATAATAAGTAAAGTGCTCTAAAGTAAAGAGAAAAAGGTTTAGAAAATCAAGCTTAGATTTAACATTAAGTTTGGACAAGCCTATAATCTTCATAATTACTTAATGCCTTCAATTGAGAACTTCAACCATTTTTATTATCACTTTAGCAAAGGATTTATAGCTAATTATGCGAAGTTTACAACACAATCATAGGTATAATGCTCTCTTAAATGAATTGCAAATACAGGCTCTATTACACTATACTGAGCTTTCACTCGATATTTTTGTGAATTAATGAATACAAGATATGGGTAGTAATGATACTGTAACAAAGTTGTTTAAATGCAAATTAAAACTCTTAGGATTGCCTCTGCTCTTAATCATAATCAAAGATGTTTTCTTGTCTCTGGTTTCTTTTTCAAACAAATCCATGAACCCAATGGATTGAACTCATCTATAGCTAAATGGTTAAAGCGGGCAAATTAGTAGGTTCAACTTCTTTAAGATGCACTTTTTATTTGAAAACATTGGCTATTGCGTAAAAGATTATCTATCAAAACCTACAAAATTTATATAGTAACAGCTATACTTTTATAGAAGGTTAGGACCATTTTTAAATGCTCTGGATTCTTTTGCATCCCTTAAAACATTTTCATGTTCTATTTGATGAAAGATCGAAACTCTTTTTCCATTCTCTAGCCTCTTTCATGAGCTCTAAAGCCCTCGTTACTTTTAATGTGGAATGGTACAGACTCTTTGTTTAGATGCTTTGGATCATTTTAATGCCTTTCAACACTTTAGGGAAAATACAAAAGGTTTAAACTACAAGAATTAAATTAATCTTTTTAATGAATCCAAAGTGTTCCAAACTTGATTCCTTAATCAAATTTAGTTCTTTTAAAAAGTAAAAAAGGACTTGATTTAGAACCACATAAACCACTTAATTTAACTTTAGCTATCAATTACACTTTTTGAGATAATTTTTAACAGGTAAAAAAAATATTTTTCAACTATAAATTGTTTTTTAAAAATTGTTCGTTTAAGCTCTTAATACTTTGCTAAAATTTTACTTGATAGGGTGATTATAATTTATTATACTGCTTCTAGTTGTAATATTACAATTATTTGTACAAATCTAGTGATGTGTTTATATTGTTGACAATAGTAGAGTCTACTTGATTTGTATGAAATGTTGTAACTTATAATTGTAGTGAAGTGTTGTAAATGTTTGATCAACCCTCAAACAAAGTTGAATCTAACTTGGTCTTAATAAATTGGACATACACTGCATTTCCCTCATTTTGCACCTTCATGCTCACCAAATACTAACCACTAAGGAACAAATGTAGGGACAAGCTCAGGCAAGGGTGGAAGGAGGTGCAATGCCCTGAAAATTGTTTCTCATAGAGCATATTAGATAGGAAAAATGAAATGTAAAAGTACAGGCCCTATTATAAGAGCCGATAGCCATGTACTACATGTAAATAATTTAGCAGCCTATAGCCCTCCATTGAGCCCACGTTGCATTAAATATGATCCATTAATGGACTAAAATGAATTCATGTTTCTTTTTAAGTTTAATTTTTACTAGTTGTGTTGCTAGTTTTGAACCATATACTATTTCTTTCTCAAAGTCCATGAGTCTTGGGTTGCATTAAAGATGGTCCATTAATTGAGTAAAATTAATTTATGTTTCTTTTAAAATCATATCTATTCACTGTGTTGTAGGTTATGATTTTTTTTTAAGTTTATTCATATATATTTATGAAAATAGCTTATCCAATGCTACCAAGAATTTCTCAACTATGTAAGGATCAAATTGTTTCTTCATGTATTATCATGTCTCAAAAATTGATATCGATTATTGAACTTGATTCATTTTAGTCAGAACTTTTATATTCACAAATGAAATCTCAACATTCAAGTTGTTATATTCATGCCATAATTAGGTTTTCTTTTCTTTTTTTTTTTTGTCCCTCCAAATTTATGATGCTCATTAATTTCTCTCTTTTTATCCATCTTATAATATATTACTTTAACAACATATAAGGAAATGACTACAAATTCCATTATAGATGAATTTTATGACGAGAAAGAATAAGTTAGACTTTGATTTTTTTTTTTTTTGGCAATTTTATCCTCAAGGTTATACATTTTCCTTTATATAATAATTAGTTATAAAACACACCCACAATACATGTGTAAAAAAAGTAAATAAATAAAAGTTATTTATGTAGAAATATACATTTGTTACGTAACTTATGAAAATGGAGAAATAAATAAAACATTACAACGATGATTTGCACAAAATTGAAAAATGTGAAATGAATAAGTTGTTTAAGATATATTAGTACTTTATTTTTTGCAAATACTGTCACGAAAACATTTTTACTATGAAGATACGAATTATGTAGTAAATAAAGAATAAAATATATTGAAAATATCAAAGACACTAGATAATGAATTCTTTCTTTCTTTTTTTTTCATTCTTTTCAGTTAAATAGTAGAATTTAAATTCACAAATGACTATTACCCAGATATATTTCAAACTTTGAGATGGATGAAAAAAAGTAGATAGAAAAACAAAAGGCAGTGTTAATCTCTCACAAGTAATCAAGAAAAGAGTTAGGGGGATGTGAATCAATTACTTAACAAAATATAAAAACTTCTTCAAAATAAAAAACCTTTTTGATTACTTATATAATGGCTTAAAGTTTAGCAAGAAATTCATAAACAGTGAATTATAGACAAATAAATATATAAAAGAGAAAAGGTTCAAGAAGATTAGACAAAGAATTTATAGAGTTCCTCCTTATGAGTCAGTCCTATCTTTCAACTCCATTTGTTGGGGATTTGGTCATTTTACTATTTTTAATAATCAAAAGAAGAGTATAAGTAGAGTCTCCTCAGCTACAGTCAACATAGCTCTATTCTCTTAGCTTGTCTCTAGCCTCAATAAAACCATTGTAGTCTACTCTCTCTTAAGTACAATACATGATTCGAATAAGACTAGGTAGGAAAATAATTATAACTTCCTAAAGTATTTAGTACAAAGACTTGTAAACAATTGAAGAAATAAAATTTGCTCAAGAATGATATATTTCAAATGCACTTTGCAATGAGTATTAGAGAGTTGTTTGATTCTCTTCATGACTTTTTGTCTTTTCAAATTTTTAAGAATAAAGGTTAGTAAATCTCACAAACGTTTCATGAGTTTTATTTTCTTTGGTTAAGCTTTGTATAGTTTACACATTGATTAATCCTTATCTCATTGTAGACTTAAAATATTAAGTTTCTATTACTGAAATATCTCCACAAAATCTAGAGAATTCAAAATATTCAAATACAGATAACTTTCTCAAAATCTCCATAGCTTTAATTCTCTTAACAAATTGGCTTCCATGATATTCTCACAACTAGAATTTGAAATATTTGAAACTTGTGATCCTTATTTTTAGCTCCATGTGTTAACCAACTTAACAATGATATTAAGTCTAATGAAACTTATAGGAAAATACTCCTTAAGTAATGGAACATGTCATGGCCCAAATACACTTGACTAATCAAGCTGGACCTTGACCTAAAAAACAACCAATGTTAGATAAAAGTAAGTTCTTCCAGGTTGCTTCTAAGTCTACTTTTAAGTATTATAAACTCTTTTGAATAGTTTCTATGTTTTTCATGATTACTTCTAAATGTGCTTTTAACTCTTCAAAATTCTTCTGACCAGCTTCTATACTTATTGAAATTGCTTCTAAAGTTGCTTCTAAGTCTATTCAATCTCTCTTTTCTTCAGACTTTAGAAATACCCAATACAGCTTCTAAGTATACTTCTAAATTATTGTCTATCAAGAAACTACTACCTCATCCTTTAAGGGTTAGAAGCCACTAACTATGCTTCCAAGTTCCAACTTCTTAGTCTATAAGCATTATTCACAAGTCATGATATCTGAGTACTTACTTCTATCTTTACTTCTAAGCTCTATTATTATTTTCAACACTTAAAATAATTATTAGTGAATCTTTAGTGTTTATTATCATCAAAACATACCATTAAGGGATCCAACATTCTCTCCCTTTTTTTATGATAACAAAACATAATGAAAAATGTTTAGATCAATAAAATATAGTTAATATGAACATATTATATTAACTTAGGTGTTCAATCCAAAAATGATGTGTCTTAGGGGTCAAGTACACGGAGAAACACCACAACGAAGTGAAACAAAAGGAATAAAAGAAGATCTAGCAAAGTTTAGGCAGCTATCGAATGAATATAATACACCACTCAATCTTACTCGGCCTACAATTTGCCAAATATAACATACCGGTTCAAACTAAAAGACCACTTACCACTACTCTTTACTAAAGAGAATAGATAAGAGTTGAAGGACAATGAGAACACTAAAGTTGCTCAAAGGAAACTTGAATAATAATTTGATATTGATGAATGAATGTCTACATACAAGTATGTGGGGGTTTATATACCCATCCACTAGGGTTACTTTACATGTTTGAAAAGACAAAAGGATATTCTTACAATTAGGTTACATAAAACATACTAAAAGGGGTGAAAGAGTCAAAGAATATTTAATACGGAAAAGTAAGAATCATTTTGGAATACTGTGTCAGAAGATGCGTGTCGTTTAGTGGTTAGACATTAGAAATATAATACAAAGTAGGCGAAACAAAAGTGTTTGCAATCAAGGGCTGACCTAATCTGGATCAGGTCGAGGACCAATTAGTCTTATAGAGAAGACGACTTAAATTGGGGTCCAATGTTTGTAGTTGACTTGGGAGCTTAGCTCAACTAGTCTTAAGATGTCTTTTGGGATAAAACATCACTACTGAGCAGTAGCAAGTCTGATGCACATGAGGGTCCAATAGTCAAATCAGCAAGAAATCAGTTTGGGATAAGAATCTCCATCTTAGATATGGCCTTAAGTTATTATCCTCCAAGTATGCCCTTGAAGTCCTCTAGTTCACCTGGAAGTGATCGGTCCAGGGGCTTGATTCCTATCATCTGCCTAGGGGTCGGAGAGATTTGCCTTCAAATTTAGAGTAGTCTCTACTCCTTCTTCGAGGATGCTCACAGGGCTTTCTTCTACTAGTTGGTGAGGGATCAGATTAGACACATTAAAAGTGAAGGAAATACCATAGTCATTAGGTAACTCAATCTAGTAGGCATTGTGATTGACTTTCTTGAGAATCTTGAATGGACAATCAACTTAAGGAGATAGTTTGCTCTATCTTAAGTGTGGGTATCATTTTCGGCTAATGTAAATCTATACTAAGTCCCCTGGTTGGAAGGTAACGATTCAACAGCCTCAGCTACCAATCTCACTTTGTTTCTAATTGAACTTAGCGATCTTCCTAGTTATAGACTGGTGTAGCACTTGCAATTCTTAAGCTCAATTAACTTTAGATTGACTCTCTTCAACAACTGTAGGGGTACCAATCATATACAGGGGAATAATAGGATTAAGGCCTTAAACAACCTCAAATGGGGCCTTCCCATTAGTGCTATGGACAATTCGATTGTATGCAAATTCCATAACTAATAGACACAAATCCCAGTCCCTCAAGTTCTTTCCTACAACAGCTCTAAATAAGTTACCTAACATCTTGTTCACCACTTCAATCTAGCCATCAGTCTAAAGGTGGCTAGTGGAGCTAAATATAAGTTTAGTTCTAAGTCTTCTCTAAAAAGTCTTCCAAAAATAGCTTAAAAATTTTGTATCCCAATCTAAAACAATAGTTTTCAACACTCCATGTAGTCGAACAACTTCCTAAAAAAATAGATTAGCAATGTATAAAGCATCATTAATTTGGTAGCACGGGATGAAGTATGCCATTTTGCTAAAACGGTCTACTAAAACAAATATAGAATCTTTTCCTCTAGATATCCAAGGCAACCCTAGGACAATGTCCGTGCTGAGGTTAGCTTAAGGTAAGGTTGGCATCGGCAAAGGCATGTATTTTCTATGAGGCTCCCTCTTCCCTTTATCTCGCTTGTACACTTCACAATTACCAACTACCTTATAGACATCCTGAGCCAAATAAGGCTAGTAAAAGTGCTCCTTCAACAAATTAGCTATTTTGGTCTCTCTAAAATGATTAGGTAACCTACCACTATGAGCTTTCCTGACTAATAGCTCACGTGTGGAACAGTTTGGTATATACGGCCTTCCATCCTTGAACAAATAGCTTTCTTTAAGATAATATCCCTTAACAGTAATTCCATCCCTACACTGCTCTATTATAGGGCAGAAATGAGGATTATGAGCATACTGCTTATTAATGAGTGAGAATCCCAATATTTTGTCTACAAACTAGTCAGCAAGGTTTGCTATCGCGACAAGGTGTCGACGACCACATTTGCACTTCCTTTCTTGTACCAGATTACATATGAAAATCCTTCCATAAATTCTAACCACTTAGCTTCTCTCTTCAAGAGTTTGTTTTAACTCCCAAGTTACTTCAATGATTCATGGTCGATGTAGATAACAAACTATCGTGGCAACAGATAGTGTTACCAAACAATAAAGGCTTGGTAAAGAGAGTATAACTCTTTCTTGTACATAGAATAGCTCAGGGTAAGGCCACTAAGCTTCTCGCTGTGGTAAGCAACGGGTCGAAGCTCCTACATTAGGATAGTGCCAATTCTAATTCCCAATGCATTACATTCTAACTCAAAGGACTTGTCAAAATCTGGTAGTAATAGGATAGGCGCTGAGGTGAGCTTCCCCTTAATTTCTCGAAAGCTCTACTGAGCTCAGTCTTTCCATCAAGATCCTTTACTCTTCTTTGTTAGCTCGGTCAAGCGAGCGGCTATTGTACTGAAGTCCTTAATAACTCGCTTATAAAAGGAAGCTAGGCCATGAAAACTTTGAACTTCAGTGACATTCTTCAGCATTAGCCATTCCAATACGACTTAGATCTTCTCTTCATTTGCTTAAATTCCTTCCCCTGACACTATAAACCTTAAGAAGATCACCTCACTCTAGCAAAATGTACACTTCTTTGCATTCCCATATAACTTCTCAATTCGCAAAATATCAAATACTTACCGGACATGTTAAATATGGTTGTTCAGGTCAACATTATATACTAATACGTCATCAAAGTACACAACTATACATCTTCCAACTGGAGAGTGCATCACATGGTTCATCAACCTCATGAATGTACTTAGCGCATTAGTAAGTCCAAACGGTATAACCAACAATTCATAAAGGCCATGACTAGTCTTGAAGGAAATTTTCTGCTCATCACCCAACCTTATACAAATTTAGTGATAACCACTTCGCAGATTAATCTTCGAGAACATTTTGGCACCATGAAGCTTATCCAGGATGTCATTAAGCCTTGGTATCAAATATCTATACTTGACAATAATCTGGTTGATTACTTGACTATCAATGCACATACACCATGAACCATCATTCTCCAGGACTAGCAAAGCTGGTACTATGCAAAGGCTCATGCTCTTCCTTACATACCCTCGCTCTATGAGTTCATCTACCTGTCTTTTCAACTCAGCCACTTACTCAAGGTCTATTTTGTATGCAAATCGATTTAAAAGGGCAGCACCTAACTGTAGATCAATTCAATGTTATATGCCTCGGACTAGGGGCAGTCCTTTTGGCAACTCTTTGGGAAACTAATTGGAGAACTTATTTAGTAGACTTTAGATCTCATCAGGAACATCCTCCAAATCTCTCATCTCCAACATTCTTCTAACTAATAAGAATATAGGCTCGTCGACCTTCTTAGTAGATCGGAGCTTTCTTCAACTCATCACTAAGGCTTTCTTCTTACTAACTTAGGTAAGTTAACTATGGGTCTCATTCACTTAAGATGGGGTCATGGGCTACAACACGATCTTCTTTCCATCCTTAACAAAGGTATATGTATTTTTATACCCATCGTGAGTAACACGTTGGTCGGACAACTAAAGTCATCCAAGCAGTAGATGTGAAGCTCCCATAGAGATGACATCACATACTACTTTGTCCCTATATATACTCCCAACACTAAACGGTACAATTACTAGCTTAGTCACATGCAAAGAACCCTTGTCATGAAGCTAATGCAGCTTGTAAGGTAAGGGATGTTTTAAGGTCAACAAACCTAACCTCTGTACAAAAGACTGTGCCACTATGTTAGTATAACTTCCTCCATTGATAATGATTCTTCATAATTGTCCTTTGATGGTACACTTGGTATAGAATAAATTTCCTCTTTGGTCTTCCTCGAAGTTGAGTAGAGAACTCAGTACTCGTCTTAAGACTAAGGTCATCACTTTTCCCTTATTGGCACAAATACAAGTCTCCTCTTCCTCTTCGACTTCGACTTCGACTTTTCCAACATCCTTTTCCTCCTTAGGTTCGCTCTCATCGGTACTATCCACTACATCTCCTCGGAGCACTGACATGTCGATTTGGATACTTAATAGCCATGTATTTGAAGCCTAAGCATTTAAAGCACTTCACCGTGCTGGTCTTCCATTCGGAGGTCTATCCTTTCTCATATGTTCTTAACGGCTTGACTAGCTTACTCAATCCTACTAGCTTGCTCAACTATCGTCAGGTCGGTCATTCCTTTCTTCGTCTTGGTATGGCCTCCTTAGCTCGGCTTGAACAGGTCAGTGCGATATAAGGACCTGGGAGACTATTGTCCCAAGTTGGCTTGGAGCTATTCTCTTCTGCTTTTTAACCCTTTGTGCTATCTTAATTGCCTCTTCCAAGGTATAAAATCTTTGTACTTCCACGATGTTGCCAATCTCATACTTGATCCTAGAAATTAACCTCGATACTGTACGAGCCTTTGATTCTTCCACATCGGTTTGAATCATAAGCATCTGGAACTCTCTTACATGATCATTAACAGATCAATAGGTCTCGAACACAAATTTACCCCTTAACAATCTTTTCATCTCCTCTCAGGTACTCATACCTTACCTTCCATCCCTTGCTCTAACTATGTTCAAATTTTTCCACCACATTATAGCATAACCAATAAACTCCAGTACAGTAAGTCGAACTTTAACAGTACCTGTATGCCCATAATAGTCAAACACCTTCTCAACCTTTTTTTCCTACTCCAAGTATTCATCTGCATCTCCATTTCTACTAAAGGGTAGGATTTGAACCCACATTTTCTAGCCCTCAAGGAGCTCAACATCCTCATCCCTGTACTTGGTAATAGTTAGCTTCTTCTTCTTCTTCCCCAAACTTGTCAATATCTAACTCCTCATCATCTTCCTCCAACTCCTCATCATCTTCCTCAATCTCTTCCAACTCTAGTCTTCATCTAGTAGCTTAGTCTGCTACTCCTTTAGCTCGCAATGGTCAAACTGGGCGATTGGTTCAATTACCTTAGCCATAGTGTCTCTCAAGGGCATTTTCTCGTAGGTTACGGTACTGTACACCTTGGGGTTGTTGTCTATTTACTTACATCACTATGACTAGACTCTCAACAAGGTTTGTGAGTCTATCAAGTTTGTCATCAATCGACCCTAGGGTATTACTACCATTATGACCACGACTATGTTGAGCACCGTTACTTTGGTCACTAATAACACCCTAAATACTCGAATCTAACATGGTACAATACTTCTCAAACATATTAAAACTTACTACAACTTTAATACCTAAGAATCACTTGAATAGAGTAGAAATAAACTTGCTCTATTTTATGTAATGAAAAATAGAGTAAGAACATAATAATAATAAAATCACACTTACTAACATACAAACACATTGCACCAGCTACGGAAGGAATACACTAGCCACTAATAGTAAAGTAAATCAAAACTTCACTGTAACTTCACACATTCCTTTTTAGAACCATGCTCTGATACCATCGAAGCTGATGCATCTCCGAAGTCGGACACATGGAGAAGTACCACAATAAAGTGAACCAAAAGGAACAAAAGAAGAGCTAGCAAAGTCTAGGCAACTATTGAACGGATATGAGCCACCATTCAATCTTGCTCGACCTACAATTTGCCAAATATGACATACCGGTCCAAACTAAAAGGTCACTCACCATTACTCCTTGTTAAGGGAAAATAGATAAAAGTTGAAGGATAATGAGAACACTAAGTTTGATCGAAGGAAACTTTAATAATAATTTGATATTGATGAATGAATGTTTGCATATAAGTAAATAGGGGTTTATATACCCATCCACTAGGGTTACTTTACATGTATGAAAAGATAAAAGGTATTCTTATAAATAAGTTACATAAAACATACTAAAAGGAGTAAAAGAGACAAAGAATAATCAGTACGAAAAAGTAAGAATCATTTTAGAATGCTGTCGTAGAAGATAGGTGTCATTTAGTGGTTGGACATTAGAAATATGATACAAAGTAAGCAAAACAGAAGTGTTTACAATCAGGGGCTGACCTAATTTGGATGAAGTTAGGGACCAATCAGTCCTACAGAGAAGTTAACTTGAATTGGGGTCAAATTTCTATGGTTGGCTTGGGAGCTTGGCTTGGCTAGTCCTAAGCTACCTTTTGGGATAAAACATCGAGCAAGTTTGATATGCATGGGGACTATTAGTTAGATCGGTAGGAAATCAATTTAGGATAAAAATCTTCGTCTCAGATTTGGCCTTGAGTTAATATCCTCCGAGTGAGTCCTTAGATTCCTCTAGCTCGGCTACAAGTGATTAGTCCAGGGGCCTAATTCCTATCGTCTACCATAATGGTAAGAAGGAGCTCATAGATAAGTTCGCTTCACTCAATATATTTATATCCTTATGTGCGGACATATAGATGGATCCTTTCCGTAATAATTCTTATATGGGTGTAACGAGTGCCACACGGTGTAAAACATCTATAAAATCATTAGAGAAATCCTAAACGAGTATGAATTTGTTACGAAAATTTTCTCTATTGGTTTTGACAATACAAGTGCCAATATAGCTTTAATATTTGATCTGCGAAATTACTATCAAGCTATGTTGGGGGGAGGTTTTCCATATATGTTATGCATGTCATATTCTTAACTTGTGTGTCAAGGATAACATTACAGCTTTACAGGACAATATAGCTCCAATTAAGAATGTAGTTAAGATAATAACAAAGAGGTTGTCCTTCTACAAAAAGTAGAGGAACTTTTGTATGGAGCATTGGAAGAAGCCCTGAAAATTTAAAATGGATGAACAATACCGTTGGAACTCAATGTATGAGTTATTGCATAGTACCATTCTTGATAAAGAACTACTATGTGACTTTGTAATGTATAACATGCGTGAGATTAACATCCTCCCTAGCAATTGGGATATATGTATTCAGTTACTGAAAGTTTTAAAAGTTTTTTATAATGTTACTAAGACTTTCTCGCAGGTTTATAAGCCCAATGTATACTTGTTCATTATGTTGGCCATCAGTATACTTGGCATGCTACTTTAGGCCTATGAGAACCCAAACTTACATACATGCATTTACGATATGGCATTAAAGTTGTTATCTTATTATAAAGACATTTCTCGTATTTATCTTGTAACAACTATTTTAGAGCCTCATTATAAAACGAAAGTAGTACTAATGTATTTGAAAACTTATTATAATTACATTGAAGATCTAATGGATCCCTAAGATATACACAACTTAGAAGCATAACAGGAAGTGTCATCAATGACAGCCAACTTAGAAGAGATGCTCAACTACTACCAAATTCAATATGATCACCAATCATCAGTCTCTCATTTGCCACCCACTAAGGAATGGCATTACTCATTTTTGGTTGAGCAGTTGCTGGTGCAAAAATTGAAGAGGTAACGGTCAAGTGGTCCATTATCTAAGCTACAACATTACACAAATACGAATTTTGAATTCTTCAAGAATATCTCCATCAAAGACTTTGACATCTTGGAGTAATGGCAAAGGCACACAAGAGACTACCTACCCTTATCTTACATCGCCTATGAAGTACTCGCTGCTCCAGCTTCAACAATAGCTGTTGAGCAAGTGTTGAGTATAACAGGCCTCATCCTTGACAATTGGCGAGCCTCCCTATCTATTGTCAAGTTGAAGCAAGTGCTTGTACAAAAGAGTAGTACAAGGCGACCTACAGACAGTAAGAACCATACCAAACATCAAGCAAAGAGGACAATTACTGCAACGATTATAATAGATTTGATAAAAGTCCAAGCTCAACCATAGGTTCAACTCCCAATCATGAATAGCCACCGCAAGGAGACACATAGTAAATTTTCTTTTTATCCCTTCAGAAAAAGTTTTATCACGTAAAAAATAATCCTTTTTCGCAATTACTCTTAAAAAACTAATTGACATAGTTTTCCCAAAAATAGTGATCTAGCCTTAGGATTTTCTAAATTGTTAAATTGTGACTGAGTCAAATTATTCTTCTTTGGAAAAATTAAATTGGCTATTAATGTACACTTTGATTCTTTTCGCCAAACTTAAAATTTACCAACAAACTAAAGGTTTTCTAAATATCCAAATTGAACCACAGTGGTTTGATTTCGACTAGTAGATACGTAGGCACCTTTGAGGCGACCGTAAAATAAATTAAAAAAACTTACTCCCCTCCCTCCAACCTCGAAATTCTCCAATACTAACTTTCATATTAATAGTTTCAACCAATAAGGACCACTAAAAGTAGATGGTATTTTATTTCATATTTTTACTCAACCACCTTACTCCAATCAATCAGATAATTTTTTATAATGTACCAGAACAATTTGCAGCTTAGAGTGGTGTCATGTTTTGTTTATCTATTGTAGTCCAATTGATCAAATATATATTACGTGTTATGTTATGCAAATGTATACCTTAGTTATACAATAATTTTCGAAGTAAAATCCAAATGTAAGAGAGGACCAACAATTATTTAAAAGAACCCCCATTCTAAAAATTAATAAGACTTTATAAATTATTAATTTTGTAGGTTTAAAGGAGATCTAAGGAAAAAAAAAAATAAGACAATTGGTTCAAGGGCTAGCAAACCAGCCCAAAACCATGACCATACAAGCTAGTCATGATTCAGCCAAAACTAACTTGTAAACCAATGATTCCAAGCCAGTTTAGCCTGGAGAACGAGTCTAAGTTAATTGACATGTCACTTGACCAACATACTAAGTCATTGGTTGAGCTTAAGTCTCAAGTACATACTATGCTTGCAGCTTCAAGTGCTATCCATCCTCCTTTTAAAAGTACTCAAACACCTACAATAAAAGAGTTACCTACTAAAGTTATTCTATCCCCTACAACATATCAGGTACAACACAAAGCTATTGAATGGATTTTCCAATGTTTGGTGGTGAAGAGTTGTGAACATAGATATATAAGGCCAAGCATTATTTTGAAATTCATGAAACAGTTGATAATCACAAGGTCCATCTAGCTGTGATGCATTTTGAATGTAAAGTGTTAGAGTGGTACCAAAAAATTCTAGAAAAACAAAATAATAGCCACTCCACTTGTTTGGGAAAAACTAAAAGAGGCATTGATTAAGAGATTTAGCACCAATTTTTTTTTATGACCTAGTATTAGACATAAAAAAGTTGCACCAAACTAGAACCTTATAAGAGTATATTG
Source organism: Lumnitzera littorea (assembly GCA_024138015.1). Taxonomy (NCBI): domain Eukaryota; kingdom Viridiplantae; phylum Streptophyta; class Magnoliopsida; order Myrtales; family Combretaceae; genus Lumnitzera; species Lumnitzera littorea. Next base: position 39,985,660 of record JAMXBB010000004.1, on the reverse strand, counting down.
ATGAATTTAAGCATTTAAACACCTTAGTTCATGTACTAGAAGACCACCACGTTAGCTTGTTCCTAGCTAGACTTAACCCTGAGTTAAAATATCCCACCCAAATGTTCAAACCTCAAACACTTTGTAACCCTTGCGAATTTATCTATTTAAGTGTAAAATTAGATTCTAGTATTATAGATAACTTTTCTAAGTCAATGGAATTGATAAATTTAAAAATGATTAAAATTTTAAACTTAAATATAATATGAATAAGAAAAACCCTAAAAAACTTGATCAAAACTTTAATCACGTACAAAAAAAAAAAAAAAAACCCTAAACCTTATATATACGTAAATACAAAAATTGAACTCAAACTTGACAAAAACTTTAAAACCATAAACTCAGATTTATAAAATGTGTAAATGTACCCTAAAAGTATTAAAAACCTAATAAAATATAATTATCAACTAATACACGTAATCGCATGAAATCGTTACCGAACAAGTTAAGATAATTCCTAAATATTATAAACGTAATATATAATAATTTAATTAACAAAATTTATACAAATTATGAATATTATTTCATAATTATTATTAAGTCTATAATTTTACATTTAAAAAATTTAACCTCATGATTTTTAACTTTTATTTTTACCTTTTCCCTTTTTCTTTCCTTGCTTTTTCCTTTTCTTTACATTTTCTTTCTCCTAGAAAAAGTGGCAACCCATGTGCCTAATTACATAGTTAGGAAGTAGATAAGATAAGATCAAATCAACTCCCTTATCTTTATCTTTCCTTGTCTTTTGTTTCTTTTACTTTTGTCTTTCTTTATTTTTTCTTTCTTTCTTTCTTTTCTCATTATGCCAGCTAGATTTCCCATTTGTACTTAGTAATTTTTTCTTTTTTCTACCAGGAAACCAAAAGTTCAACCAAAACCGTAAACCCCTCCTTCATTTCCTACTTGTTTTTTTTTTTTTCCTTTTATTTATTTCCTTTCCTTCAATTTTACAAAGTGGAGTAAGAAAAAGAAGAATCCTTGATTTACTATTTCAAGACATCACAAAGGGTGATTATTTAGTATGTGTATTGTATTTAGTATTTCTCGTAACCCATATAATATGTATTTATTTTATTGTATATTTTGTAGTATTTTGTATTTAGGGAATATGAAAAATAGTTGATTTTGTAATTTCTGTTCTTTGTATTAAAGTATGTGTATATTTAATTAAAGTTATATATATCGTTCATTTTATTTTCTTATATATGTGTCTATATATGTGCCTATGTATATATATGTATTTATATAATTATTTACATGTATATAATAAGATCAAAAAATATATAAATATATGTATATATATATGTGCATATAGTAAGTATTTATTTTCATTTCTTTCTATATATATACATATGTATATGTATTCAACTATATGTATAAGTATAGTGTATAATTATATATATAATACATGTACATACGTATAGTATATAGTATATATAGGTTTATATTATAAATTTACATATATATTTATGTATAAATAAGATAAGTAAACATAAGTATACAAGTGTACGTATAAGTATAAAAGTATGTATACTAATAGTATAGCATAAGAACATGTATATGCCTAAATAGTTATGCACAATATACTAAAATACTAATTTATTAACTAAAATAATATATATATATATATATATAAATATATATATTCATGCCATGGGTATTAGAAAGGAACTAGGTTAAATTATAAAATTTAATAAAATATAACAATAGATATATATATATATAAATATTAAGTAAAGTTATAAAATAGGAAAAATTAGAAAATTTGAAAAATCTATGGAAGTGATACGTAGAACATTCCTGAAATACTATGTCAACACTTAATTTTTTTTAATTAAATTCGAAATTAATAATAATAATAATCAAATAATTAATTAATTAGAAAATTATTAAAACAACAAAAGTGAATTAAATAAGTATTTGACCTAAAAATAGTAAAATAAGTAAAGTGTTATAAAATAGACTTAAAAATAAGAAAATTATAAAAATCTGAAATTTAGATATTTATTAAATTATAAATATATAAAGAAAAGCTTAAAGTAATAATTTATAATAATTTAAGTCAAAATAATAAAATTCCTAATATTTTTAGACCATAATGAAAAATGCGGGTTATAACGTCCAAAATGAACCTTACTACAAAAAAGTACGTTCAAAAATGATAAAAATCGACTATAAGTTCATAAAAATTGAAATTAAAATGAAAAAATTATACATAATTAACGAAAAAGCTCAAACTTGGGACTTCATTTGAATCAATAGCTAACTTAGGTAGTTATTACTAAGCAAGTATATAGACTAGTTATTTCACTTAAATACTCATTATCTTTTGATAATCCCTAAATGTTAAGTGATCTTGATATGGATACCGACTTACTAAGTAAACCGTTATGATTGCTAATAGACCTTATAACCGAGTGAGTACTCCTGATAACTCTATACTTCTTTTGTACTTTAATCAGTGTTCCTAAAGTAAATATTAATAACTTAATGCACAATGGTTCAGGTTATGCATATACTTAAATATTGATTGTGTGTTGTGTAAAATGTTGTGAAATATAATAACTGAATAACTAACTGTTTGATTTATTATTACATAATTGAATGGTTTGTTGATATTAGTTGATCGCCTCATAAATTGACTTAATCATATTCGACTTAACTAAAATTAAATGGATCATACATAAGCATATGTATTGTATATAATGTTCTGGTCGTCACCTCACGCAATTGGTAATGAAAAGCCTTATAAGGATGAATTCTCACATGATTTGATTAGTACAGTACAGGAGCATTGATATAATAAGACCCTTCCCTTAGCTCAAGAGTTTATTTAATACTAGAGATGCTAACCATAAGTGGTTGGGAGTTAAGTCTAAAGACTACCGCTGTAGGGTACGAGCATAAATTGTAGGGGTCACCTCACCACTAGACCTAGGAATTTGTGTAACACTAGATTTTCAAAAATAGAAACTTGTTTTGTGAAATATAGAATTTCTATATATATATATATATATATATATATATGTATGGTTAAAAACTTAGGTGCTAAAACTAGAGGTGTACAAACAAGCCTGTTCATGCATTCATACATTGTTAATTAAATGTTTGATAACTTGATTACCGATATAGTATGAAAGATATCTCACTAAGCTCTTATAGCTTACTCTCCAATAATTTTCTTTTGTAGGTTGCTAGAAAATCGAGTGGAGGTTAAGAGCTGAGTGATGAGTACCAGCGATGAGATGCACAAAAGTTAGAATTTGAAGATAAACTGCATAGTTAGTTTGAATTATTACATGTAAATATTAATATTATATTTAGATTTTATAACTTTTATAAGTTTAAATTTTAGAACTTCGCTGCATAATCTTATCATTTAGTAGAGCATACCAATTCTCTAAGGTTTTGAAGAACTGTAGAATATTGGTTATCCATAGTTATTTATATTTTATAGTAGATTCATTATATTAAAATTGAAAACTTTAGTATTTAATCATTTAGAGTCTTGCGATTTCTGACTTGGAAAGCGATTTTCATATCATGAGTGCACATGTGATATGAAAATTTTAAATAATCCTACTAAGCCCTCCTTAGGGTCACGACACACTTACCCAAGCATATACACTTATCAAGTTACAAGAAGCCAACCTAGTTGCCTTAAGTAATATTTCAATTTAAAACCCACCAAAAGTTCCACCAATATTAGTCACTGCCCGACTACTTACCCATATACTAACCCTAAACCAACTACCTAGCATGCAACTATTAGTAGCACCCAACCTCACAAGCTACTACCCTTCAAACCTATATAATCACCTTCCTTAGCCAAGGTATACAAATGCCTTACACTAAAAGAAATGGCAGAAAAGAGGAAGAAGAAATAGTGTTTCTAGTGTAATGAACCTTTTGGTCTAAGACATTGGTGTAAGCCAAAGAGGTTGAACTTGTTATTGGTGGAAGATGAAGGAAGTGAAGGTAGAGAGTTTGATGAAGAAGGAGTAGAACAAGCGTTAGAAAGGTAACTATCACAACTTACACTGTATTCCATGCATGGCAATGTTATTTCAACTTAATACTATATGTGGTTCTTTAGGTACCACAAAAGGAAAAGATTAAACATTTTAGTAGACACGGGTAGCTCACTAAATTTCATAGATATTCATGTTGCTAAGGGCTTATGATATCTAATCACTTAAGTTAAGCTACTAGAAGTCAAATTGGCTGATGGGTTAGTCATGTTCACATAAGGCTTCATCGCACAATTTCCTTGGAGTACATAAGGGTAAGGAATTAGTAGCTAAAGTTACTTATTGCCTCTCATTTGGTATGACGTTATATTAGGTATTCCATGGCTACTAGAATTAAGGGGTGTGAATTGGAATTTCCAATAAACGTGTATGACATTTGAGTAGAAAGGTTGTACTTGTGAGCTTGGTGGTGAAACTAAGATTATGCACAGTTTTGATAGAGAACAATTATCTAAGATAGTGGATACAAAAACTATGGTAGATTTATAGTATTGGATGGTAGAGGTTCAACTCAAGGGGGATAAGATGATTAAGGAGGATGTATTACACCTACAACTCCTAGACTTGCTAGAGGAGTACTATGACTTTTTTGAAGAGCCTAATGTGTTACCACCAACATGTTCCCATGACTATAGAATTCACCTGATTGAAGGGTCTAAGGTAGTTAACATGAAGCTATATAGGCATTCCTCAATTGAAAAGAGTGTGTTGGAAGAAATGGCAAAAGAAATGCTTAGGCAAGGAATTATAAGACCAAGTCATAACCTATACTCCTCATCCGTAGTACTTGTTAAAAAGAATGACAAAACTTGGCACATATGTGTGGATTATTGAGAATTGAACAAGCAAACCATTAAGATAATTATCCCATTCCTTTAGTTGAGTATTTGTTTGATGAACTACATGGGTAAGTTATTTTAGCAAGTTAGACCTAAGGCCTGGGTATTACTAAATAAGGATGCACTCAGTTGATGTTTATAAAACCACTTTCAAAACACATGATGGGCACTACAAGTTTCTTGTCATGCCCTTTAGGTTTACTAACGCCCCCCATCTACATTCCAAGGATTAATGAATGAGTTGTTTAAGCCTTATTTGAGAAAATTTGTCCTCTTCTTCTTTGATGATATATTAGTGTATAGTAACAATATGGAGAAGCAAAAGGCACAATTGTGGATGGTTTTCCAAATTTTGAGAAGGGAGCAGCTATATTTGGAGAAGAAAAAGTGTACGTTTAGGGCAAGACAGATAGAGTATCCTGGTCACATTATTACCTATAATGGAGAAACAACTGACCCAAGTAAAATTCAGGCCATTTTAGCCTAGCCAACTCCATACAAAATCAAACAATTGCATGGGTTCTTAAGGCTTGTAAGGTATTACCAAAGGTTCATATGCAATTTTGGAGTTTTAGCCAAAACATTGATAAATCTATTAAGGAAGGATCAGTTTATATAAGACGAATCAGCAACAAGGGCTTTTGATCAACTTAAGCAAGCTTTAACTCATTCTTTGTTCTTACAAATGCCGGATTGCACCAAGCCTTTTGTTATTGAAACGAACGCAAGTAGGGATGGTATTGGTGTGATTTTGATGCAAGATCAGCATCTTATTGCTTATCTTAGCAAGACTCTATCAAATAAGCAAAAGGGAATATCCATATATGAAAAGGAAATGCTTACTTTAGTGCATGCGGTTAAGAAATGGCATCGTTACCTAGTTAATAAACATTTGATCATGAAAACCAATCACCAAAGTTTGAAATATCTATTGGAGTAAAGGAGGTTGACTCCATGCCAACAGAAATGATTGACTAAAATTATGAGGCTTAACTATGAAATACACTATAAGCAAGGTGAAGACAATATAGTGGCTGATGCTTTGTCTAAAGCAACTTACACAACTTTAAACACTATGGTGGTGTCAAAGCTATGCATCTTAATCTTTTCGAGCAAATTAAGGGTAGTTAGGATGATAGTAGCTTCTATAATGAGGTAATCCACAAATTACAAACAGGGGAGGATAAAGGACATGATTCACTTGAACTATATATATAAAAATAAATTGCGAATACTCCTGCAAGTATACTGTATCAAAATCAAGAAATATAGAAAAAGTAAAGTGGTTAATCTCTCGAGGACTAAGAAATTACTAATCCTATGCTAATTCTTATCAATATTAAGACAATCAAAATTAAATTAATTAATCTAATAATTACTCTAAAACTATTGAAAAGAAAATAACTATGAAAAATCTAAAATTAAGTAATCAATTGAAAATTGTGAGAAAATAGAATCCACCTTAGCTTACACAAATCAACTTGTTATCATATTATATAGATTAATAACTATTTGGTCATTCAAGTAAAATTATTATACCTTAAAACTTAAAGATTTAAACTCCTAATTAATTAGTCAACTTCCGTATCTTCCAATTAACAGTGAACTTTAAATTATAATCATATATCTCTTGATATTATGATTATCTAATGTCCTAAATCAATTATCCCTAATGTCTTAGTGAATAATTAATCGCCAAACATTGCATTAATCTCTAGATAATTTCTAATTAATTCAATTAACTCTACTTCCACATTGATTAATCAAATCAACTGAGAATTTCTAACAAACCCTAATCAACTCCCGTATCATTAGTATTTCTAACAATTATAATCAATTAAACAATTATAATCGAAATCATAGAAATTGCAATCATGAATCATCCATATATCTCTTAATCCTATAACATAAATACAATCATAATCTTAACTATCTAGGGTTTCATCAATTGCCATAAATAAATTTAATTAGCCATAGATTTGAAAACAAAAACACAAATATTAATTGAAATTGCAAGGAAATTCATACTTGAAAGCATAAGTAATACACAAAATTGCATAAAAATAATTGAAATAGATATCACCAATTCTATATTAGAAATAAACAATCTTTAATTGCAACTTCAATCTTGGTCCCCACAGCAAAAGCAAAATCCTCTTAATGATCAAAGCGCCTCTCTCGAGGAATTATTCAAAAACTATCTAAAACTATTCTACGACTTTCAACGTCTAAGAAAAAAGTGTCTAAAAATTTCTCAAACGATAAAACATAATCTATTTATATGAAAAATTAGAGTTGGCTCGCATGAAGTTTCTTTTTTCATAAAAGCTGGTGGTATAAGTGTAAGGCCGGCTTTTAGGCCAGCACCGTAGTCATCCAGGCTAGCAGCATAGCCAACAAAGGCTGCTAGTGCAAGTTGTAAGTTGTAAGCTAGCTGATAAGCTGATTGCCTTTAATTCCAATTTGCATGTATTGATCTAAACTTCGTTTATTTGCTTAAAATTCCTCCAAATCGTCCATAATTCCACTCTTGAATCCTCTAATTCCTGAAATGTACAAATGAAAATAATTAAGTACTAATTCTCAATGATTTCTATAAAATCTATAATAATTTTATATTAATTTGCACTTTAAAACATGAAAAATATGTCTTTATCAGGACATTACATACTGGATAAGGGAATCCTACAAAAGAAAGGGTGCATTATTGTCGGCCCAAATGATGAACTTAAAAGACAATTGTTATAGCTTTATCACAATAGTGTCTTAAGCAGCCATTTAAGTGCTTACGCTACTTATAAGAGGATCGGTGCAATATTTTATTAGCCAGGTTTAGAACGTAGTGTACAATAATATGCAGGGGAATGCTTAGTATGTCAATGACAAAAATAAAAAAATGTTGTCTTTCTTGGTCTCTTACAACACTTACCCATTTCGAAAGGGCTATGGACTAATATCTCAATGGATTTCATTAAGGGATTACCCAAATCACAAAGTAAGGAAGTTATACTAGTGGTGGTTGATCAATTGAGCAAATGCGGTTATTTCCTGAGTTTAAGGCACCTATATCAGTAGCCTAAGTAGGTCAACTTTTCTTAGATAGTATCTATAAGTCACACAGTTGCCCAATAGCATTATAAGTGATGAAGACCTTATTTTTATTAGTAAATTTTGCCATGAAATTTTCAAATTGCAGGGAGTGGAGCTGTGACTTTCTAATGCCTACCGCCCTCAAGTAGACGATCAGTTTAAGATGGTAAATAAGTGCTTGGAGACCTATTTGAGATGTTTCTCATGTGACAACCCTAAGAGATGGCATACCCTACTTCCACTAGTAGAATGGTGGTACAATACCACTTGTCATATAAGTACTTAGACTACTCCCTTTGAAGCACTATATAGCTACCCTCTACCACTTCATTTACCTTATATCTCTAGAGATTGTCAGAATGACTTAATTAATCCCATGCTACTCGAAAGGGAAGAGACTCTATGACAGCTGAAGAGGATGACTCAACTAGCTAACTAGTGAAAGATTAACAAATAGTTTGTAATAAGCGATCTTGTTTGGGTAAAGCTACAGTCTTGTAAGCAACACAGACTGAAACAACACCATAACCATGAGCTATCACCAAAGTACTATGGTCCTTACCTTGTTATAGACAAGATTGGCTTCACCACTTACAAACTTGATCTACCTACTAAATTTGGCATTCACCTAACATTTCACATCTCGCTACTCAAGAGGTATACTAGATCTTCTTCAGCACTTACTTTAGCTCTATCCACAGCCTTCTTTACTTCTTACCTTGAGCCTAAAGCTATTTTAGACCGTAAGATGGTCAAAAAAGGGTTTGTTGTGAATACTACAATATTGATCTAATAAGGGTCATAATCCCAAGGATATGACATGGGAATTTTATTTTGATTTAGTGGCTCAGTTTCCCACCCTTAAGGATAAGGGTTTTGCAGGGAGGGGATGATGTTATGAGTTAAGGTTGCATGTATTAAAAGTAATGTCATTTAGGTATAGATTGAGCTAGTGATGTTTTATCAATTACATAATAGACCTTAGTCATATTGAATAAATGATAGCTTAGACCATTAAGCCCAAGGCCCATTACCAATAGGCCTTAGTCTTATTTGTATGCACTTAGTAACAACATAGATAGATAATGCTAGAAGCTTCTATTACATGTGATGTGTGTAATGTGGCTAAGTTTGTTAATAGAATATTCTCTTGTTACAAATATTGTTATAGCATGGATTACCCCATATATACCATTGTAAAGGACCCATATGAATATGATATATAGAAATACAATCATTTCCTTCATTTAGAGTTGCATTTGACTCTATTGAGCTCCGTATTCAAAGTTGTGCTATTGTTCCTTTGAATACTCTAATTTACACAGCAAAGTCTGCAGTAGTTTTCTTCTTCCTCATCCCATTGAGCTTTGTATTTAGAGTTTTCTTCAAATACTCTAATTCACAAACCAATTATGCACTCTCGAACTTGAAGACTTGCTCATATGGTTCGTCAAGCTATTCGAAAAGAGTTGAACTCAAAAAAGCAATGCATTCCCCAATCCAACCTGTCAAGTTACTTTGCCTTCTATATCATTCATGAAGTTGCCTAGGTGACCAACCTGTGTGTCGAACCGACCCTTCCATAACACGTATGTTTAAGGCTAAGCATCGAATCAATATACTATCGACTTGATACATGCTAAGGTCGAGTTGACACCTATCCGAAGCCAACCACTCGAGGCCAACCCAACAATGAGCCACCTTTTGAACCAACCCTTTCCCAGCACCAAACATCCGAGTTGTCGAGCTGTTGAACTATCGACCTTAACCTGATCTGTTTAGAACCTATTATGCTTGGCCATTAATGTCATTAGGACCATAGAATGGACAGCTGACACACGCCCTAATTTTCCTGACATTCATACTATCCTCTTCTGCCATAGAATATTCTTCATGCTCATTTACAACATTACCCTTGTAAATTATTCATTTTCCTTTACTAGCAGGAATCCTTTTTGTAATTTACATTAACTTAGAACTTAACCTAATTGGGTCCTATAAATATTTGTGTATTATAATAGCTACAACAGTAATAGAATCAACACTTAGACATTTTTTTTCTTGCATGAGCTAAGTGTATCTTACTTACTCTCAACTACACTTATCTAGCTCATTGAGTATGGACTAGTGGTGAGTAACATCCAACTACACTTATGCGTAATATCAAGTGTAACCACAACTCATGTGAGGTGTTAATGCATCATATCCACTATTAGTGCATGAGCACCCTACTCAACCTTCAACTATCATTTATCCTTGAAATCATCTTAAGGTTCAAACCCATCCACTTAGTTCGTGCAATACCAAACGTTGTATGTTCATCCATATTAGACCATATCAACATTCCTCTTTATTTTGGAAAACATGTTTGATAAACTACCTTACCAAGTCAACAAGTTGCTTATTGAGCATGGCATTTATCAATTATGCTTGTTCACCAGTCAGTGAGGTGAAACATCCTTTCTTTGGTAATATGCAACTTATCACCACTTTGTGTAGCATTTGGATCAACAACTCAAAATGCATTATTGATGAGTTCCAAATTGGTTATATTTTAATTAGTGATTTTTCATGATTTTCCCTTGATATTTGAGTTTATTTTTAGATAATGATATCTAATTGAGTAAAATTTTGTTTTTTGGGTTTTTAAATGATCTACATAAGAAAACGAGAAAATAGAAACAAATTTCACTCAAATCAGAACTAAAATGAGCAAGTTATAAATGCTTGAAAATTAACACAACCGAATGACATGATTGTATCATTTCTAGGCAAAATTGAAGCTGATTTTCAACTGCTACAAGTTAGGACATGATCATATCCTTGATCATGTAGTTTCCAGTTTTCAAAAAAAAGAAAAGAAAAGAAAGGGAGAAACAATGTATAACACAATTAAGCACACAATCAAAAAACACATTTGTATCCCAAGTTACGTCTTTTCCATTCAACTTAATTTTTTTTATCTCTTCATATATAAAGCCTTATTAGGGTTTATTGAATAAAGGAATATATTACACATGAATTTTGAAGAGTTTTTTCAAGCTAAAAACACTCACAAAAGCAAAGTGCAAAGAAGACTTCAAGATTCAATTTTTCTTTAGATTTCATAATTTTCTTCTCTTTATTTTAGATCCTTATTTTGCTATATATAGTGAATAGATCTTTAATATGTAGGTCTTATAAAACCTAGATCTATTCATATGATATTATTATTATTTGATTTATTTAATTCTTTAGTCTTTTCTTAGTTCAACTATGTTTGCTTCATAATTTAAGTTATTATTTCTACGAATAGTAATCTAGAGTTTAATATCTTGTAAGAGAATCGAGAGATTTCTTATAAGATTAAATCTAAGCATAGTTGATGGGGATTATTATAAAATTAGAAATAATTTGTAAGATTCTTCTGAAATTTTAAATTAAAGTGTAGAGAATTTATTATTTAATAATGCAATCTTAGATCATACTATTGAGAAAAGATTCTAATAGGTGATTTTAGGGTTATGGTTAATTGGCTTGAGCAAGTAATTAACTTTAATAAAAAATTCTCTTGTTAAAAAAAATTAAAGAATAAATTAAATTATTTTTAGGAAATCACATATTAGATCTACAAGAAGCACGATATAAGTACAACATTGAATCTTGGATTAATTTTCAATTGAATTGTTTTCTTTCTAATTCTTAAATTGCATATTAGTTAATATTTAAATTAGTTTTAGTAGTAATTTAGATTTACTTCTTTAAGTTTCTTAAAATTTAATTTACTGGTTAGATAATAAAAGCCTAGTGAATATTAGTAGTTAGAGTCATTGAGGGATCGATACTTGGAATTCATCCACTATTATAATTTGATAGGATACACTTGCCTAACACATCAATTATCCATAGATTTTTTAGGTAGGAACAAGAATATCATGATTGAGCCTTAAATAAATTTCTTTCTTGTTAATCATATGATCCCTTTTCCACAAACACTAACGCAAAGCACTCAATTATATCCTCCTTAGTAAATAATATATCCTATCTACAAACAACAGTCCTTAGCACATTCTTATTTCAATTATCCAAGTTCCTATAGAAATTAGCCATTACTTCTCCATATACTTCATCATTGATAGAATGCAAACTTTTAGTACCCAGTACTTCTAAGTATTCATCATAAAAAAAAAAAAAACCATTCTTATCGAAGAATTTGAAATCTATATAGAAACTAGTACATTACTTATCATCTTTTAGCAATTTCCACATTTTAGGATTACCTTTCATGTGCCTTTCTTCTTTTTTTGCACCTTTTTTGTTTATTCCTTTACTTTCACTTTCCTCTCCTTCTTACCCTTCTTATCAGCCTATTCTTTCATCTTTTCCTTTCCTTTGCCTTTGTCAACATTTTTAGTAGTACTCATAGTTACTCTAGGTTGGGTATTCTACTTAGAACTTCAAAATTAAATTTAACTCCACTTCTTCTGATTTCTTTCTAGGAAAAAGGGGTTTAAGGAGAATTTTATCAAAGGAACCTTCTAAGTTTAGATTACATGCTTCTATGACAGCAGACACAAGAGTAGGAGTTTGATTGAATGGAGAATGTCCAAAGGGATCTAAGGGTGAGTTGAGTTGATCATCATGAGAGGGCTCTTGTTGAACTTCTGTAAGATTAGGCTTAAGTTGAACATGAATTGATTAAGATTCAGGTTGAGGTTTGGGTATATTCCCTATGGGTGCTTCAGAATCAATTTCTATTGGAAGATATGAGTTGGAAGGAATTTCATATTTCTTAGCTCTCTATGATCTCCTAAGATGCTCCTTCATGTCAAGGGAATGTGAGACAGGTAAAAGTTTAAGTTAAAAAGAGAGAGACTAAGTGATAGGGATGAATAGAAGGAACAAAAGTGGGGGTTAGAAGGTGTAAATAAGGAAACATGTTAGAGATCTTATTAGTGAAAAAATGACATATAGATCCTCTTAAAACTATTTTAGATAAATATGAAAAACTATCACTAAGACGTGTAACAAAAATAGGGGATAAAGTAAAACAAATATTTTGACAATTAATTCAAATATGTATAAGTAAAAAAAAAAAAATGCTTAACGTATCATATATTATAAATATAAATCTAGGATACACTTTATACATGATATTGCAAAATAATTTATGCAATTAGTATTTCAAGTGAAAGAATTACACAAACTCATCTTATTTCGATTAAATTCAAACCTGTTTTTGTCTTAAAGATATCTATAAGCTATAAATTTATAGCCACAAACTTAACACTTATATCATCATTAGTCACATCATCATTAATAAAATGATGTCTAATTTGAATATATTTAGACCTTGAATGGTAAATCGAATTTTTGGTTAGATTAATGGCACCAATATAATCACATTTAATAGGTATATTTTTAAATAATAGATCATAATCCATCAATTATTGCTTAATTTAAAGAATTTGTACACAACAATTTTCAATAAAAACACATTAAGCTTCAGCTATTAAAAAAGCAATTGAATTTTGTTTTTTAGATAACCATAAAATTAGTTTGTTTCTAAGAAATTGACAAGTATCAAAAATACTTTTTCTATCTACTTTGTATTATGCATAATCAGTATCTGAATATTTTAACAAACCAAAATTTGGATTCTTAAAATACTATATGCCTAACTTGGCAGTTCAGATCCGGCCAAGCCTCGCCTGAATCTACCTGGACATAAAGTTTGCCTCATTCCTTATGGACCATGTTTTTCAAGTACACTTAGCGATAAATATTCCATTTGATCGTGGATTTAACCAAATTCTGAATCTTTACATATTCTTATTGCAATATGAATGTATAGCTTAGATTTGGATATCCAAGTATTGGTGCTTGACAACATTTTTATTGATTCATTTATTTTATTATAATGTTAAACGTACACTGATATACCGTATTTTGGAATATCTATTGCTAGATATTTCGGTAACCTTCTTTTCTGAACAATCTCTTATTTAACTTTTTTTTTTCACGTTTTCCTTATTTAAATACGTATGTATTATATTATAACTCGATTTTAGGATGTCTAACTTCTTGGATTATCTCCTTTTGCAAGTGATGGAATATATATAATATATAATAATCTATTGGATTATACATACACAATAGCATAAAAGATTTTAACTTTTACGAGAGGACTTCCGTGGGACCAGGAAACAACACATGTTGTTGCTTATTATACATATTTATGTTTTTTGTGTTCCACAATTCGTAAAAACTATTGAATTTTTCAATTTAGTATTTAAGTTTACAAAAACCATGGAAGAGGTATTTTGATTTAGGGAAAATGGGTTCGATTCAATAATTTATTTAATGAATTTTTTCCTTAAAAATTTTTTTGATCGGTTCGTCAGACGTGATGTCTGAAAAATCTGCCCTAAAGTTAACAGCAGTATTGCCATTTGAAATTGACACACGGGTTTAAAAATTTCGGATTGTTAAACAAGAAACCTACTGGCCAGGAGGGCACGCCAACCCGAACCCGCTGATCCCTCGCAAGCGCCAGCCTCAGGACTCGGGTCACAGACCCATGACTGATGAGCGACGAAATCAGAAACACGGGCTTTTCTGTAATTGCACAAGCGCGGAGGAGTCCAAGTCCAACATCAGCTTAAACCCTTTCGCAGCAGGAAAGCAACGCTACCAAGAGAACCCCTAAAACCCTCCCCATTTCATTTCATATCCCTCCGCCACTGAGTCTCCACTCTCTCTTCCCTTTAGATCAAAAATGGCTTCTTCTATTATTCTACGGAACCCTAGCTCCAGACGCTTTCTTCCTTCTTCCTCCCAAATCTACTACAACTCTTGCTGTCGCGAAAGTGTCTCTTCCATCGCCGAACCTCTCTCCGGAAATGACCACACTTTTGGCCTTTCCATTCCTTGGTGGAGATCCATGGCTACTTTCACCCGAACGTGAGTTTTTGGAACCCTAACTTCCGGTTTCTTCCAACGTGACTTTGTACTGCTTCTTCCTTTGCTTACATCACTTGAATGTAAATTTACTTAATGGTTGATGACTGATCATTGTGTAAGAATTCATGGAATGTTGGTAGATGGTTGAGAATGAAGGGAGTTGGATTTGTAGTTTTATTAGCTGATTCGCCTTTTCCTTGATTTGTTCGTAAAACTAGAGATATCCTATTTTACTTAATGATTATGAGTAGGAGGTGGTGTTGTCGTATATCAGCAGCCAATTGTAATGGTTAATTTGCGCTTGCGTAAGTCACCAAAAACTAAAGCTGGATATCAATTTAAAGAGATGAATACCCACCGAGAGCGGAAAGTTCATGCCTTTGAGTAAGTTGCTAATTTTGCATTGTTTATTTAGTCAGGTTTTTTGAGATACCACTTTGTGGTGGGCGTTAGTGAGGGTGATTTCTTTGAACTACATACCTCAGTGATATCAAACTTTGGTGATATCTAGTGTTGCAGCAACTTCAATATGTTATGAAGGGAGTCGATTTTATGTGATAAGGGTTTAGATATTTTAGATTTTCAGTCTACTAGCGGTGGTTATGTTTAATTTTTCTTAGAATGAATGCGCTTTGCCTAGAAAAGATGGAAAAAAGCAATAAAACTATCTACCCCTTTTTTACTTCCCATTTGTAGGACAAATTTGTAAAAACTAGTATTGATCCTTGTTGTTGTTGGTCTAATGTCTTTTCCTTTCTCCAGAAAGCCTCATGTGAATGTGGGTACCATTGGACACGTCGATCATGGAAAAACAACATTGACCGCAGCAATTACAAAGGTAAGATAGTCCTTGGATGCAATTACTGTCATCTTTGGTCATTTCCTTTTCCTTCTGAACGACTTTCCTCCTATAGATTTTGGAATACCAAAATACTGAAGAACATTGCAGTCTGCACCATATATAATATGAACTTGTCAAGAGTGGCTTATTTCCCTATTGTATACATAACCAGGTTTTAGCAGAAGAAGGAAAAGCGAAGGCTATTGCCTTTGATGAAATTGACAAGGCTCCTGAGGAGAAAAAGAGAGGAATTACAATTGCTACAGTAGGATATTGACTATTCTTAGATTTCATTTCCGGTGATACTTTGTCATTGTTTTTCTAATTCTTTGTTTTCATCTGTGTACCATGTATATGTTGTTGACTGGTCACTTAAACTTTTGGTTGACTTGACAATTATTCTCTTGCAGGCACATGTAGAGTATGAAACTGCTAAACGTCACTATGCACATGTAGATTGTCCAGGACATGCAGATTATGTCAAAGTAAGTTGGATGCCATGCCAAGCCTTTCTTAACTTTTTTCATGGTGCTTTAGGCTGCCATACACAAGCTGGAATACATAATTTCCTTATAACTAAGTGAATAATGTTTTCTAGGAGACAATATTACTGCTTATTACAGAATTCTGGCTTCTTCTTTCTTCTTCCTCTTCTTCATTTTTGAGCTTTTCACTCGTGATTTTGACTTAACTCACAGAACATGATTACTGGAGCTGCACAAATGGATGGTGGTATTCTGGTTGTTTCTGCTCCTGATGGTCCCATGCCACAGACTAAGGAACACATTTTGTTAGCACGCCAGGTTAGTATCTTTTGTTGAGTATTAGGAAGCTTTCATTGGAGGATCAGTTCTTTATATATAAAGATCTTCTAATGCATTGGATAGGTTGGTGTTCCATCCCTTGTGTGTTTCTTGAATAAAGTTGATGCTGTGGATGATCCAGAATTGCTAGAGCTGGTAGAGATGGAACTTCGTGGTAATTATATTTCCTTAATAATTTCTGTTAGATCTCTCTATCTTTAATTTATAAGCTAAGTAGTTGACACAAGCCATATTAACAGAGCTTCTTAGCTTCTACAAGTTCCCTGGAGATGAAATTCCCATTATTCGTGGTTCTGCATTGTCTGCATTACAAGGAACAAATGAAGAAATTGGCAGAAAGGCTATTTTGAAATTGATGGATGCTGTTGATGAGTACATACCTGATCCTGTTCGACAGCTTGACAAACCCTTCCTGATGCCAATTGAAGATGTTTTTTCAATTCAGGTGATACACTGTTCTGCTTGGTCATTAGCTCCCATCATTTTTTAGGATCTTTTGGTATGGAAACATAATACCTTTGTGCTACTTCTCATGTATTCGATAGAAAAAGTGAAGCAGTTCTTTGTTTTGCTTTCTTTTGATTTGTAAGTTTGAGCAGGTGAGCTGGTTACTTTTTATCCTTTTGGGCTAAGATGGTTATTGTTGAAGCTTGTTTACATTTGTCAGTAACATCAGGCATCCATTAATTAGTTCAGGCATGATGCAAAAGCTTTTTATTCTTTTCCCTATTTTGGTTCACTGATCTCATTTTGAGGCTATACTCTCTTTTGAGATTTTGTTTCTCTACCAAATTGATATAAACTAGAAGAAAACCCTCACAATGCAGTGGTTATTATTATTTTTCTTATTGAACAATCAAAGCCATATGTATTGTATATATGAAATTATGTATCTATAATATATAATTTAATAATTTACCCAAAATACATAATATAATATAATTGTCAACTAAATATATTTATAAATATATATATGCACTACTAATAAGCAAGAGAGATGATTTGCCTCTCTTTTGTAACTATATTTTATTTGATGAAAAGAAAAAAAAAAATCTGAATTTACCCCCAAAAAAAAAAGTAAAAGAAATGATCCTGAATTTATGGTATCTGATGTATATGTTCATATATGATTTAATTTAGCAAATGTGGAAAAAAAAAAATGGAAAAAAAAAGAATCACATCAAGTGTCACATTTGAACCCAAAGAACAAGTTGTAGATACAATCTTGTAATGGACATGACACAGCATTACTTATTAGCAAATCAATTTTATGTGACAATAAAATAGTACTTCAACAATTTCATTTTTTTTTTTTTGCATGAATTTAAGTTTGACATGAAATACAATTCAGAGCCAATTCAATAATCTTTCTCTCTTCTTTCTTCTTTCCTCCCTTTCTTCTCTATGCTCATACATTCTAGTGTGATGTGTCATAAATTAGCACCATGTAAAACCTTATTTTAATATAGTCATAGATTTACTAAAATTTAGTTTGGCTACATCCTTCAATGTTAATCAAGCTTTGAACTTCTTTTTTTTAGGGACGTGGAACTGTTGCAACTGGTCGTGTTGAACAGGGAACAATTAAAGTTGGTGAAGAAGTTGAGATATTGGGGTTGATGCAGGTGATTGTTGAGAAAAGTTCTTTTGAAAATGAATTATGAATGCACATGCTTGTGTTTTCTTTGGAAAAATGAGTGGAGTGTACTTCCCCTTGCCTGTTGTTTGGAATGCTCTGTGGAAATACCAGACCATCAGATTTCTCTTCTTGCATTACAATTTTATTATTGACATATATGGTTAATAAATTTCTTATAGTATTATTAGTTTACAATTCGTGAATTGTTAGCAGTGTATTATTACTGATATTCAGTTATTACACAATAAGATTATGTGATTATCATTGTCTTTCAACTGTTAAGGATTTCTATTGATATCCTAGGTTTTTGTACAGTTATTTAATTCAAAATCCAAGGCATCAAGATATCTACATTTTTTTTTTGGATAAATAGATATCTACATATTTTGACTTTGAAGCTATTATTATTGTTTTTCTCTTTTGCTATTTCTCAGATAACTGAATTCGATAATGGAATACAAATACAGCAAGCATCCTTGTCTTAACCAAACCTAGAGACTGATAATCCTTTTCCTTGACCACTTAATACATTTCTCCCACCATGATTTTACTGTACCAAATATGATGTGAGACTATTTGCCACCAATGTGATAAGTTTTCACATCTAAATGTGCATCTGTTTTTCTCTAACATAGATGAAGTTTACTTGGTCTGATTTCGAACTTTTCTTCATAGGGTGCTCCTCTGAAAACTACTGTGACTGGTGTTGAGATGTTCAAGAAGATCTTGGACCAGGGGCAAGTAAGTAGTTGGCTTAAATGTTCATGATGAGCTTATATTGCACTATGGTTTTAAGGTGCTGATGGATATTTGTCAATCAAATTATAGGCAGGAGACAATGTTGGGCTTCTCCTTCGTGGTCTAAAGCGTGATGATATCCAACGAGGGCAGGTATGGAGGACAGATGCAGCCAAAATCACTGTACCCACGTTGTTAATAGTAGTGGATTAACCTTTCTATTTTTGCAAAATGAGCAGTAAAAATATTTTATTTGGTTGTTCGTATTTGTTGGCATTGTATTGGCTTCTTTGCAGCTTTGAAGTTTTACCAACACCCCAACACCCTCCTGTCCAACCTACCTTTGATATTCTTTTTTCTCCGTGCATGTTGTTTCTTATATCAATATGATACATGTACACAGGAAACTTGCACTTTTCTTGCCATGCGTGTGTCAGAAAAGGTGTCATTGAGAACCATGCCTGAAGTTTAACACTGATGTTAATTTGACATTTGAAATCAATCTAGAAACAGTTTATCAGAATGAATGCAACTGTTGCTCTTAAAGTCAGTAGACCATATCCATTTAGTTTGATTATTGTTCAGAGTACATCGACTTACTTCCCATTTCTTAGGTTATTGCCAAGCCTGGTACAGTTAAAACTTACAAGAGATTTGAAGCCGAAATTTATGTCCTTACCAAAGATGAAGGTGGACGTCACACTGCCTTCTTCTCCAATTACAGACCTCAATTTTATATGAGAACAGCAGATATCACTGGAAAAGTTGAGTTGCCTGAAAGTGTAAAGATGGTTATGCCTGGGGATAATGTAACTGCAGTTTTCGAGCTCATATCTCCTGTTCCACTTGAAGCAGGTTTGTAATGCAATATCTGCCCATATGACCCCTTATTTTTCTGTATATTGCACTAGATTGAAGAGTTTGATTTTACTCTGCTTGTGTTGGAGAAAATTGATACTCCTTAATCGATAATTTTACTATCTCTAACAGGACAAAGATTTGCCTTGCGGGAGGGTGGTAGAACAGTCGGTGCTGGTGTAGTTTCAAAGGTGATAAGCTGAGCAGGAGCCTCCATTTTTTAAAGGTTTTTTTCTACTTGTTTCAATCAGCGGGAAAAACGGTAATGGCTGCATGAGTTCTTCTCGAATATATACCACATGTCAATGCTTCCATGGCAAAAGGTTGCATCTGCTTCAGATGATCGTTCGAGGCATCTCCAAAAGGGTTTCTAACGATATATTCAAGTGATTCTGTAGGAATTTCATGGATTGAAAAATTAGTTGAAACATGATTTTCTTCACCTAAAATAATTCTTGTTGCAGCTTACTAAAATATCTTCTGAAAATTGCCTTTGTTCAAACTACCCATGCACGGCTCGGTGTCTTTCTTCTACCAATAACTGAACCCGCCAAGTTACTTCATACACTAATTGTTTTTTAAGGTTGAGTTATATTTAGCATATTGAATCCCAGTTGGTTATTTACCAGCATGAAGAATTATTTTATTGGGAGCTGAATGTTAGCTATTTGTCTTTGATCCACTTTTGGTAATTGGTTATTGATCAATAATGGAAATGGTTTGCAATATAAAATTTATTTAGTTTCTTTTATTTTTTCCATCACTTTTGAAATTTGGCTATATCATGAAACTTATTTTTTTGTCTTAACTAGTTTGATCTGTCATCATTACCGGTAAAACTATTATGAAGTTAATTTGTTTGGAGTTAAATGTTAATATGAATTTGTGATGATTTGATTCTTAAATTCGTTGTGTGAATTTGCTGAGCACTTTGCTATATCGCAACTTCTGTATGAAGTACACAATAAAGGTAATGGAACTTAAGAAGGCCAATGAAAGAAAATGTTTGATATAAGGTTCTTGAAACTCTTATCCGTCCAGGTAGATTTGGGGCTAAGGTCAAACCTGGCCCGGACCCGGCTATCATGGGCTTACGGGCTGGTGAACTGTGATCGGCTCAACCAAGGCATAAGCCTATCGATTCAATAGCTTACGACTTGTCCTTTTGTTTTTTTTTTGTTTTTTTTTTTTTTTTAATTTTTCTCTCTCGAGTAGTTTCATTTTTCTCTCTCTTTATAACAATTCTATATATTACTATGTGTGAATTTAAAATTTAAAAGAAACTTAAATTTAGATATAAATATTTGTATAATATTTCTATCATGTAATGGTATTGTATCATACAATGAAAAATTATATTGTATAAAAGATGTAATTAGGATGTGCTCATTATATTTTAACAATTTCAAAATTAAAATTTTTAGGTTGTGTTAAGTTAATAGTTGTCTATGTATCTAGTATATAGAATTAGATCATTGTAATTTTAGAATAATTTTAAATTTTTTCTTAAAAATCTGTAGTATGTTGTTCAGTTTTTATCATTTTAGGTGATTAGCTATTTCAATTTTTTTAAAAAAGTCTTACAATACAAATTAATATTTATTCAAGAACTTTCAATTTTCAAAATAGTAACAATATCACTAATTCTTAGATTAAAAAAAAAAAGCCGATTAGGGGTTTTGTCTTTTTCGGAATAAAATTTATTTAGTATAAATGTCGAATACGTAAAATAGAAATGAGAAAAATTACAAGTGTTAGTTGATAGAAAATTTTTTGAAAAATTTCACTTTTTTTTCCCCATTAGCTTAGCTTAGGTCGAACTAAAGATTTGAACTGTCAGTTTACTTCTTGGGTTGTTGACCTATTGATTTAGGCACATCATCTCCTTTGACTACGTGAACTCGTTAAGACCAATGAGTCTAATCATGAATTAGATCTAGCTAAACCAAGTTCGGTTCGATTCATAGGTTAAACTTGATCCTTTCTTAGGTTTATGTTTAGGTGCATGATGTTGATTGTTTGATGCAGATATAATGATAAGAACAAGTATTACACTTTACAAAACGAGCTACTAAGATGATCGGTAAACAAAGTAACATAATACAAAATTAACATGTGTAGAGATATGCCTTCGAGTGAGAAAATCAATAGCATCGATCCTTTTAAGATTATAGAGAGCAAAAAATTGTTATATTAGTTATTGAGTTAAGTCCATTATTTACTTGGGCTGGACTTCTTGAGTTAGGTGACAAGGCCTAAGAAGTTTAGTCTATATTGGGATGATTCAGAAAGATTTAGCTTGATGAGCTTAGAATATGGATCGTTAAACTGGTTCGTTTGCTTCCAATCTTTCTTAGGTAAGCTCATGCACTTATAAGGAAGGCTGCTGGTCTTGGGCTCATTAGTTAGCTCGTTTTAGATAACTATAAATTGAGCAGACTCCATCTTATCCATTAATCACTAAAATAATCTAACGGATGCCATCTTGCTCAAGAGCCAATAAAAATCCAATACTTTCTCCTCATTTAAAACTCTTAAAGAGATGAGAGAAATAATGTTTCATTGTAAAAACTTTGCTCTTTAAGATCAAATAGCATTCAAGCAAAGAGTTGATCTCACTTGCTCAAGCTATAAGGTGAATGCTTAAAGTCTCATAAGATTGCTTTGTTTTTACTTATGTATTTAAGAAACTAAGATTGCACATTTCTCCTCCCTATCTTATTCTCACCTAATTATCCTTTTAGGTTACAGTTTTGCTTCACTTCTTTGAAGTCACGTATAGCACGTTACTCATCTAGCATGCACGTGACTACTCTAATTAGATCCCTACTTCTACATTTTTTGTGACTTCATTAGGAAAGAGTGATTATAGAGACATAATGCCTTCCAAGAAGAGAACAATCGGTACGTTTGATACCACGTCTCAAGAGCTTAATACTAATGTTTTATCGAGTAGAATCCACTTCCATCACCTAAGAATATTAGTTAGGATCATTCAGCGCTTAAGGCTCCTCTAAATCCCATATAAATGATGCAAACAATATAGGAAGCCATCAAGACTTTAAATCAGTTCATAGTTATATTCCAACCCATCTTTACTGGGATGGCTGCTACCACTGTTGCGCAATAAGGTATGGCTTTGCTAAATCCTATGATTGCTGCATAGCTAAGCATTACTATCTCAGCTCAACCAATTAATCCTCCAGCCAGGATCTCCATCGAGGAGGAGGTGATGAGACCTTCCTGCCAAAACCTGTATGACAACCAACTCCTGTACTAAAGAATGTAAGAGTCCATTTAGGCAGCTCTTCATCTTTATGGGTGCATGCTTCTTCATCCAATCCTACTATTCCAATTTTAAGAGAATCTACTTTTCATCCTAATCTTGCCCCTGCTTCGCCATCGGTGTCTACAACTTTTGTTCCAAAGACTTCCTTTATAACAAAGGAAGACTTAGACGTTTATATGAAAGAAATACAAGTTAAGTTATCTATAAGAGTATCGGAGTTGAAACTCCCATATCACCGACGTGTCATAGCAAAGCCATATCCTAAGGACTATGTAAGTCCTAAATTCATGCTATTCAATGGACAAAAAAAAAAAAAAAAAGTGTGAAGGAGCATCTCTTGAAGTTTATTGAAACCTAAGAGCCTTATACGCTTGATGATGACCTAAAGCTTAGAAAGTTCTCTAAATCATTGATAGAGAAAGCATATACTTGGTATATCAACCTCCCCTCAAGATCGATTGATTCATGAAGAACTATATGTAAGGTCTTTCTAGAGAAATTCTTCTCCACTTAAGAAAGAGTCACAATTATAGATATGAGAAGAACGCGACAAAACTCGAAGGAAGATTTGATAAATTACATAAAGTATACCCTGGACATCCAAGATGTGTGTGACGAAAAGGAATCGGTGAAGATTTGCATTCAAAGGATATTCACTGAGTATGCCATCCACCTAGAAAACCTTAATTTATGTTCTTTCTCCACACTCATCAAGATTACGAGAAGAACTAACAATTCTGTTGCACAACAATGGATAAAAGGTGGGAGATTCGGGAAACGAGCAACATCCATTAGCTTAACTCAAGAAGAAAGTCTTAGAGACAATAAGAAGCCAAGGAATGATAATTCACAAGGCTATACACCAGCTATATCATTCCCATGCTCAATGGGTAAGGTATATGTTGTATTTAATCGATGGTTATGGGATGGGAACATAAAGCTCTCAAGGGTGGAGCATTTGCCAACTGCAAACGAGAAGAATGACCCTAAGTTCTGTAGATATCACAGGATTGTGGGTCATCTAACTAAAGAGTGCTGGATATTAAAGAAGATATTTAATGATAAGGTCCGTAATGAGGAACTTGTCATAGAGAATAATGACATATGCAATAATTTGCTTTCAGCACACAACACCTAACATGGCGCGATGAATGCTGTTAATCATGATTCGAGACAAGAGGAAGGAGATGTGCCACCGATTGAGGTACATGAAGAGAATAAAGCAGTAATAGAAACCAACTAAGGCACTTACCTATTAGTAGCTGCCGCCTTGATGAAGACCTCTAACTTCTAGAGGTTCTTTGATTTATTGGGATTCAATGAAGACACATGACTTGTAGTAGCAACAACACTTACCTAGATTTCTTAGAGATAATAAGGGGGTTGTGGTACAACATAGCCAGTATGAAGATTAGCCAATGTACATGAGAATGCGATACTTTTTATTGATGTAGACATGTGTACGAAGAATCCTAATCATAACCATCCTCTTTATGTGGAAAGTATGCTTAACGGGCATCCCATTAAGAGGGCATTCATAGACAATGGCTCTTCCATAAACATTATGCCAATGTCTACATTTAACGCCTCTAGGATAGACAACCGATGCCTGGTGAAGCAATCTATTGCAGTAAATAGCTTTATCGAAACAACTACAAACACAATAAGGTGTGTTAACGTGGACTTTAAAGTTAGACCTGTACAAGGATTTACGTGGTTCTACATGATCAATATGTGATCGACACACTCGTATCTTACCACTTTCTAGTTGGGAGGAAGTGGCTATACAATCACAACCTTTTACCGTCAACATGGCATCAGTGCATTAAGGGCTATTAGAAGGGTAAAGATGTCTTCATTCTGGCTACGAAAAACCTGTTTAAATATAACGAGTCTTATCTAGCCAACGCAAGGTTCTTTGATGAGTATACTATAGATGGAGAGACTACCATTGCCAAACCCTTTAGTACACCATTGCCCACATAGGAGGAGTCTCAGGATAAACAAAAGAAGAAGAGGAATTGTGGGGCTTCCGTAGGAGTAAGAAGAAGCAAAGAAAAGATGAAGCCATAAAAAGTTTTGTTAGGGAAGATAGACAAAAGGTGTATTGCTTATGATGGTCTTCGAGATCCTAGGAGGCTTTTATATCTTCCTTAGATTCATACTAGTGCAAGAAACCCAGCGCATCCCTCCTTAAATTCAAGACTAAATGAAGCCCCAAGCCAAAGAGATTGAGGAGTTAGACCTCATAGGATTAGGAGAGTCTCCACAACTTATTTTCATTAGCAAGAATTTGTTGCAGCAAATTAAGGTCCACTTAATAGAGTTATTGAAGGAATATAAGGATGCATTTGCTTGGACATATGATAAAATGCTAGGATTGGACCCCAGTCTAGTGGTGCATAGATTAAACATCGTGCCTAGGGTTAAGCCAATAAAGCAGGGACAACGAATCTTTCATCCTAAAGTTCAAGTACAAATAAAAGAAGAGATCAAAAAGTTACTTCGAGTTGGCTTCATTAAGCTAATTGAACACCTTACCTAACTAGCTAATGTCGTGCTAGTTAAAAAGAAAAATGGACAAATGTACGTTTATGTAGACTTCCGTGATCTTAACAAGGCTTACTCAAAGGATGATTTTCTACTACCAAATATTGACACATTAATGGATGCCACAACTGGACATAAATTATTCTCATCCATAGATGGCTTTAGTGGCTATAACCAAATAAAGATGGCTTCTAAAGATACTGAATGCACAACTTTCTGAACACTAGTGGGAAACTTCCACTATACAATCATGCTATTTGGACTTAAGAATGCAGGAGCTACCTACCAGAAGGTAATGACTATAATATTTCATGACATGATGTATGACTTTATGGAAAACTATTTTGATAACATAATTGTGAAGTCAAGATAAGCGCTTGATCATTTGACTCATCTATGGAGGGTCTTTGAACGATATTGTTTATATACATTGCATACAAATCCCTTAAAGTGTGTTTTCAAGGTAGCTTCTAGTAAATTCCTTGGATTCGTTGTTCATAGAAAAGGAATTGATGTAGATCTAGCAAAGGTGTAGGCTATACATTCCATGCCCTCACCCACTAGTCTAAGGGAATTAAAGACCTTCATGAGGAAAGTCTCCTAGATTAGGCGATTCATCCCTACACTAGTAGAAATTTCTCACCCATTAAAACAGCTCATGAAAAAGGGAACCACATTTGAATGAGGATAACCTCATGAAGAAGCCATACAAAAGATCAAGGAGATACTCACTTCGTTAGCAACGATGATAATGCAAGTTAAAGGATTGCCAATGATTCTTTATTTGATAGCTACTGATAAGTCTATCGGGGCTTTGCTAGCTCAAGAATTAGATGGTGGTGAATGACCAATCTACTACTTGAGCAAGTCACTCTAAGGAAGCGAGGTGAAATACTCAGCTTGTGAAAAGCAATGCCACATGCTGGTATTTGCCATACAAAAGTTACACCACTATTTTCTAGCTTATAAGATTAATCTTGTCACTCATCTAGATCCATTAAAAGGCTTGTTGTCACGATCAGCTCTTCCAAGAAGGACTACAAAATTGTTACTCCTCTTATTAGAATTTGACATTATGGTCGTGCCACCTAAGTCTATTAAGTCTTAGGCTTTAGCAAACCTTTTAGCACAGTTTCCTGTGACATAAGGAGCTCTTATCATAGATACAATCCCTGCAAAGTTTTATGAAGACTCTATGAGTGTATAACTAAATGGAGAGTGGCAAGTGTAATTTGATGGCTCCTTTAGTAGCATTGGACAAGGAGCTAGGGTGATCTTAATATCTCCAAAAGACTAAGAGATACTTTTAGCTTTTAAGCTAGACTTCTCATATAGTAATAATGAGGCTGAGTATGAAGCTTTCTTGCTTAGTCTTCTTTCTTCTCAAAATGTTGAAGCACTTAACTTGTGCATTAACGGTGACTCAAACCTAATCATCAAGTAAGCAAATGGTGAATTTTCTCTCAAAGAACCAGCATTAGTGCATTATAGGGCTGCAGTGCAGTCCTTAGTGAGCAAGTTCAAATCGGTGAGGTACGAGCATGCCAAGCGATCTACCAACCGCTATGTAGATGCCCTAGCAATAATAGCATCCAAAGTCCCCATTCAAACTGCATAGAATAATTTGAATGTCTAAGTTATTAAAAAATCTATCCTATACATGACTCTACAATTAGTGGACGAGGATGAAGAAGCACAAAGCGATTGGCACAGTCCCATCGAGGTACAATTAGTGCATCTAAATGTAGCTTCTGTGATAACTTTGAAAAACTTCACTTATATTAATGACGTCTTATATTTTAAGGGACTAGAAGGTGTCTTGTCTAGATGCATTTGTTCAAAGCATGCTCATTTGAAGTTAAATAAATACCACAAGATCTAGTGTGGAGAAGAGGGGTTACCCTTGTATCACCGCATTCAGCACATAAGATATTACTGGCCAATAATGTCTAAAGATGCTTCCCAACTACAAATGAGTTGCCCAAAGTATGCTGAACTCCCCGACTAAGGAGAATGCAACTTTGTAGTAAGTGCACGCGATTGAAGACGTCCTTACATTGATTACCTGAAAAATAAAGTTTTGCCTATAAACAACATAGATTCCCAATTAGTGAAGTATAAAGCAAGAAAGTATCTTATACATGAGGGCGAATTGTATAGGGTATCATTTATGGGAAAGCCTCTCTGATGTATAGCACTTCTTAAAACATAAATTATATTGTCTGAAGTGCACTCCGAAGGTGGTGGAGAACATTAAGGGGAAAGGAAGTTGTACCACTACTTGCTTCATATGGGATACTATTGAGCCACCATAAAAAATGATGCATTCAATTTTGCCAAGAAGTGTGTCGTATGCCAACAACATGGTGATTCAATCCATGCTCCCACGATAACATTACATAACTTGACTAATCCATGGTCATTTTATACTTGGGCATTTGACTTAATTGGCCCAATAAACCACCATTCAAAGGATGCATATGGATCTTTGTTGGGACTAAATGTTTTAACAAGGGGGTTGAGGCGATCTTCCTCAAGAATACAACAGAACCTACCGTAGCAAATTTCATGAAGGAATATATTATTTGCCGTTTTGGGATCCTAAAGTGTGTCCTTTTAGATAATGGCACCCCTTTCATCAACTCACATATATGACAACTATTAGCTTCTTATAGTATTAATCATGTGAAATCCATACCATATTATCTGAAGGGAAATGGCCAAGCAAAGGCAACAAACAAGACTCTCTTAAAGGTGCTCAATTAAATGGTTCATGAAAATCATAAAGAGTGGAATGACAAACTACCATTGGCACTATGGGCTTACAGAACTTCCAAACGAGGTCCTACTTAGGCGATACCTTTCTCTTTGGTATATGGGTCTAAGGCAATAATGCCTATTGAAATCTTGGTTCCTTCTGCACACTTAGCTCTCAACGCTGAATTAGAACTGAACAACTTACGTATTATGGATCTTGAAGCCTTAGAAAAAAGGCGAGACAATGCTAAGCACAACCTTGCTGATTACCAAAGACAACTTAGTGTTGCTTATGATCGCTTGGTTAAGAAAAGATCTCTTTAGCAAGGCGATGTTGTACTTCGTGCGGTAGAGCATGTGCGGCGAGGTATTCCAACGCCAAAGTTTACACCAAAGTGGGAAGGCTCTTTTATAATTCATGAGGTCCATGGCAATGGCTATTGCAAGCTCCTTAATCCGAAAACCGATACAATAACCCTTCCCGTTAACTTTCAATACGTTAAAAAGTTTCATTTGTAGATCCAACAATGTATTTGCAATTCACATGAATGAAGCATTCGACTTCCATTACTCTATTTCTTCTGTTCTTTTACTTTCTTTTGCCTTGTTGTTGCTGCAAAGTTAGAGATTTATCTCTTTAGTGCACAGTTTTAATTATATATTCTACTCTTGTCTCCTTATTGCTGCAAAGTTAGAGATTTATCTCTTTAGTGCACAGTTTTAATTATATATTCTACTCTTGTCTCCTTATTGCTGCAAAGTTAAAGATATGTCTCTTTAGCACATAAGGCTAATACATAAATAAGTAAAGAAAAAGTGATTGGGAAATACCCTCTTGATCACTGATAATACGATTGGCACATATTACTATCGTTGCTTAAGTGCGATCGACTATTTTATCTTATGTATTGTTGCTAGTAAGTAAGAGCCTCCTTCCAATGCGCAACACTATCCTCTAGGCTTCACAAGCCATAGGGAACAAATCCTACTATCATGGAATTCCTTTTACAATGTTACTACTAAGTGAGGCACTACCTCTTAAAGCACACAATGATATCCCCCCCGGTTTCACTGGTATAGGTCACCTCTAAGCTAAAAAGCCCTGTTATTTGATACAATTAAGCAATTGAAATAAATAAAGAATAGAAAGATAGGAGGAAAGCAATCAAATTTCATTTAATCAATAAGTTCTATTTAAAAGTGTTGAAAATAACTCGAATATTGAAAAAAAAGGGGGAAGAATGAATGTCAGCAAAACAAATGAATATAACCAAACTCCCCTAAAGGTGGCAATCTAAACCTATTGTGGACTCAAGGTCCGTATCACCTAATAAATCTTTTACTTCATGATCTATCTCCTCAATAGCATCTTGCAAGGCTTGAATCCTTGCCACTAGCTTACCTTAGCTTCTCATAATGACACGATAACTTAGTAATCTCTTAGCTTTGGAAGCAATGGGCTCTAAGCTACCAACCTTTAATTTTAAAAGATGAGCCCCTTCAACACAGCTAATTAATTGTTGTAGCTTATCATCTGATAAAGACCTTTAAGACTTCTTAAGTAGTGATGCAACTTCTCTTAATATTTTCACCATAGTACTGGCCAACTTAGTCCCTAACATAGGAGACTTGCTCCAAAAATCTTGGTCCATAGCATAAAGTCTCTCCAATGATTCCAATAGATGAGAAGGAATGTCAAATCCATGAAAGGATATTATCTCCCCTGAGATGACTTCTGGAGTTGCTACCATGTCTCTACGAGACAAGTTAGCAACTGGGGGTAGAGAGACATTAATAGATGTTGCATATACTTCACCTCCATGAGTCCTTGAGCATAGCAACGCATCTACATAAGTATCACCATCACCTGCTTCATTGATTGACAAATCATGCGCTTTGAGGGAATCATTCAACTTTTTAGTTCCATTATCATCATCAGCATCCCTATATTGGACTGGAGATTCACCATAATCTACCAAGTCCTCATCATCATTATCTAAAGTTACTACAGGTGTAGCAGGATCATCCGGACGAACCCTAAAGCTCAAGTTAGTGACATTATCCTTCTCGCCAAATGCAACGGGAAAGCCCATCTCAACCTACAAGAATAAAGAAATAAAATAAATAAATAAATAAATATATATATATATATATACATATAAAATAGCATGATGCATTTAATAAAGTTACCTCTTGAATAAATGCTTACTTAGTTCATCTCAAATCCACTAGCAAAGGCGAGGGGTGGTTGTTCTTAGACTTTAAAGAAAGGTTCACCCCTATTGTCCTACTAAGACATTCTCATTATTCGGTAATAGCCCCTCATGCATCTCCATTACCTTGAGACTTGGGCCTTGGGAGTTTAAAAAAGAATTCATAACGATATACAGTAAGTACATGAAGTGTATCACCTACTGATGTAAAGGCATAAAACCAGAACGCATCTAAGTAATTTGTCCAATGTGTCAACTATCCAGGGGAAGTAACCTTAGAGTGACTAGTAGAAGGAAAGAATAATTTTTGCTTTCCAAGGTGAATCTTCTTAAAGTCATTTGGACATAGTGAGTGGTAACAGGATTCAAAACTCTCAGTTGCGGTAATTAGGCGAGGTACTCTTTGATCAAAACTAAGTTAACACGCAACTCGATGAGGGAGAATATACCATGAGCTCTAAAGAGCAACGGGCTGAGTCTTTATTGTCAAGAAAGTGAAGGTAAGCTAAGCTCCCTTAAATACACTATAAGAGGAACCTGACTTGAGAATCGATGATTTTTTCTCGACTTTCCATCAAGTTAACCTCACTATCTGAGCTAAGAGGATAAAGTCTATTACTGTCTTCATATTCTGCAATTTGCTCAACATAAGGGTAGAATGTAAATTCACCCTCAATGTCAATGAGCTGTAAAAGTGACTAAACAATCGATCCCTCAATCCAGGCTCACACCCTAGGAAGAGTAATGCTGGGTTAGTCTTGTATAGTAGGAGGAGAAAAATATCTTCGAAATTGCTCACAAAAGAAAAAAAAAAGTTAAAGAAACACCACGTCTATATGTGAAATGATCACATGTCAACCTTTCAAACGTATGGAAGCAGGGTGATACAAGTCTAAGCGTCGGTAAAGTGAACCCAAGTAAAAGGGGCTTAGAGTGAATCGCTCACCCTAGGCAATGTATATGACCAAGAGGAAGAGTCGTAGACTAACACCTTCCTCAAGTCCTTCAGGGAATACAAATAAGGAAAGCCAGAACACAATGAAAGCAAAAAGTTCATACCTATAAAGACAAGATAGAGAACATATGAGATGAAGAGACGATTACAACACTTGAATTAAAAATAAATAAATAAATAAAAGAAGAGAGAAAGAGCATATGAAGGTACTGGCTCTTTCTCGTAACCTAAGCCTAAAACCTAAGGCCTGTCCTTCCTTCGTTCCTACGAGCCAAGAAGCAAAACATAGCTTCTTCTTCTTAGTGTAGGCAGCTTATAAAGCACCCATTAAAGCTATTTGAAAGCTATGCTCTTTATGAGAAGTTGTCATGGCAACGAAGTTAGCTTGTCCAAAGCTGTGAAGATTCAATAGTACAGCTACATCTTCTAATGTTAGAGTTATCTCCCCCCATGAAGTAATAAATGTATGGGTTTGAACACTCTAATGCGAGATGATTGCCCGCCATACTTCTATTCCACTCATTTGTGAGAACCACAACCGAGTAGAAGTGGCAATAGTATGAAGGACTTTAGCTTTCTTCAGTAAAGTCATGTTTTGGCTTCCCTACAATATATGCTACCCAATGATCCCATGTAGAAGGTGGCTCCTTCAGGAATAGGAATTGGATATTAGAGAGAGATAGTTCCCTTATCTCATTTCTAAAGTACAACACTAAATCTCCCCTGATGGTGTCTATAGAATCAACACGAGGCTCACGCTCAATAAACTGGAGACCACCATTAATGCGAGGTGTTACATAGGCTCCTTAGTGCTTCGCTTTGTCCCAGAACGTGTCTTCAAATATAGTCTTGTCTAACCACTTATCCTGAGGATATAAGATGGTTGGTAGACATTTATCTTAATGCACTAGTAAGTATTTCATCTTCGATGTTTCTATGCTTTTACTTAGATTGGTCTTCATCTCTTTTCCTACGAGAACAAAAAATTAATATATTCTCTAAGTCAAGAAATCAATACTCAACAAGTTGTTTCGACGATGAAGGAAGGCTCATTATTTAGCCTCATTGGAGCCATTTTATCCATCTATAGTAATCATGGGCAAGTAATATATATATATATTTCTTAGATGAACCATTGAAAGAAAGATGATGAGTTGGAAAGTAAAGTTAAAAGTTTCAAGGTCTACATTACCATAAGTGATGTTATATGTTGTTTTGAAATCGATAGTGTTAGAGATGAAGTTGTTTTCTCTAAATGGGTAAAGATTCTATGTTTAAATCTTTAAATAATAATATTGATGGTAAGTGTCTTATAAGAGAAGTGTATGAGGATCTATTTCTTGTGTATGTAAGACTCTACATACCATAGTTTATAAGCATCTAGCACCCAAAACTAGAACCAATGCTAGTCTAACGACAAATGATGTGAGAATCGTTCCGGCTTTAACGAAGGGATATAAGTTTGATATGGCTAGACACATACTATAGCACATAGTCAAGAAATCTAAGAATAAAAAAATGTGTGTTTAGGAGTGTAATGATGAGGTTGCTGGAATGTACGTAACATAGATATGCTGTAGAAGAATACACGAAAGTTGATAATATCTTCAAAGATGGTTAGATATTATAAAGATTTATCTTAGAATTATGCAGATGAAAGAGTTGTCTTTTTGACTAAGAATAGACTAACCAAATGCTGAATTTGTATTCTATTATGGTTCTTTTCTATAAGAGATTTATCTTCTTGAATAGAGTCTTGACATCTTGCAAAAGAAAATCATTGTTTCAAAAAAAGAAAAAAAAAAAAAACAAGAAGAGGAAGAAAAATTAAAGAAAACCTACTGCTATTTGGTGAGGCTACCGCTCGTTGACAAAGCCAAGGTCCTCTATCCATCAAAGCCAAAACAAGCCAAATAAAAAAAAAAGGTTAATAATAAAGATAAATAAGGTGAAGAAGAAGGAAAAGTGCAAAAGATTCATTCTGGGTGAACCTAATGTGAAGTAGTGAAGTTCTTAAATCAACCACTTCTCAATAAGCTATCAGTGAACGAAGACACGGATGGATATTGAAGAAGCATAAGTAAATTGGTTGTTTTTTTTTATTTTTTAGCTCTATCACCATATAACTACAACAAAATAAGGAGCGATCAATATAAAGAATCAAGAAAAAAAATTAAAGAGAAGAATAATGAAAAGAAAGATGAGGAAAAGATTTACTAACTAGGACTCCCTATGCTTGTGAGCATAAAGAAAAAAAAAATTCAAACATTTGGGCATATAAATAGCTGGTGCGAAAGATTCTACGGATAGAGATCAAAAGTTTGAAGAAAGTTATGATAAGATTTTATGGGATTCAAATGATATGTGTTGTAAGAAGACTACAAGATACGCTATACCTAA
This sequence comes from Lumnitzera littorea, assembly GCA_024138015.1. NCBI lineage: Eukaryota > Viridiplantae > Streptophyta > Magnoliopsida > Myrtales > Combretaceae > Lumnitzera > Lumnitzera littorea. The sequence continues at coordinate 39,951,655 of JAMXBB010000004.1, read as the reverse complement.
AAGACATGGGACAAGATTGGAAATTAATCTTCCAAGAGATTTCCAAAAGATTTAATATGGAATTTTTTTTTTTTTTTGTCGCAGATTCATTCTCGTTTAGGTGAATTGCAATAATGTGTCTTGAGACAAGACTCTTGTGAGACAAGTGAAAAAAAAAAAAAAAAGAACCGTATCGTATCGTAGGGGCATTACCCTCGCACCCCCATACTATCTCTACATAACGTAACATAACTTTGGCAATCTTTGCAAGGGGGTAGATGCTGTCATTTCGTTTCACAACGCTTTGAAGCTCTGCTTTACTTCACAATAGCATTGCCCCATTTACTGGTATGAATGACACACACACACACATACACACACACACACACACACATATATATATATATGTGCATATAACATAGCCGGATGAGATGTTTTGAAAAGTTTTGAATTCTTATGAATGCTCCAATAGGTTTTTTTTTTGCCAATTATTGTAAAATGAGGAAGAAATATTGAGAAGAGCCACTACACACACATCATTCGATGAATCAATGTTACGAGAGTAATAAGTCAATAGTGCGATACAAAAGCATATCCAAATATGTGTTTAATGGTAGCAAAAAAAAAGAATATTAGCATATCATACTCAGCTCGCCAATTATGCAAAAGAAGCATCAATTTCGTAGATATTGGAAGTAATCAAGTAAGTAAAGTTAACATTCAGTGTATTTACATAATAGTTGAATAAACAACTTTTAGAAATACCTAAAACCCCTTTAAATATGTTCAAGGGACTTTTGGTCAGGGGGCAAAATGTAAAGAACTGAAAATTATTATATTAGTTATTAGGATAAGCCAATTATTTACTTAGGCTCAACTCCTTGAGCCAAGTGATAAGGTCTAAAGAGTTCAATCCATATTGAGATGATTTAGAGAGATTTGGTTTAGTGAGTTTGGAATAAGGATCGTTAGATCGGTTCGTTTACCTCTAACTTTTCTCAAGTAAGCTCATACACTTATAAGGAAGGCTGCTGGCCTTGGGCCCATTGGCTAGCTCATTCTAGATAACTATGAATTCAGTAGGCTCTATCTTATCCGTTGATCACTAAAATGATCTAACGGATGCTATCTTGCCCATGAGTCTATAAATATCCAACACTTTCTCCTCATTTAGAACTCTTAGAGAGATGAGAGAAACGTTGTTCCACTATAAAAACACTGCTTTCTAAGATCAAATAGTGTTCAGGTAAAGAATTGATCTCATTCGCTTAAGCTACAGAGTAAATGCTCGAGGTCCTCTAAGGCTACCTTATCTATCACTTGTACATTTGATATACTAAAATTACTTGTTCTTCCTCCCTACCTTATTCTCATCTAATCATCTTTTTAGGTGATAGTCTCACTTCACTTCTTTGAAACCTCGTGTAACACGTTACTCATGCAGCACGCACGTACGTAACCATTCTAATCGGACCCCTACTTCTACAAAGATGTAATACCGTGCTATCAATAAGTCATATCCGAGCACTTGTACTTGCTCTAAAATCTCTAGTCATAATATGTATCAATTCCTTTGTCCTTTTTAAATTCATTTAAAAGAATCACTAACTTAGCTAAAATCCTTAAGTGCTATTTTAGTGTTTGAGCGACCCTAGACTCTTTACACTTTATTGCTAAAGAGCTTATCAAAGGTGTTTAAGATTTTTTTTAAATTTATGTGGGTGCCACCTATTTTACAAAAAATGTGTCTAGTAATGCAAACAACAACTTTTCTTATTATTAATATTTTTTTTTTTCCAACCAACACATTACAATTTAGGAAACTAGTTTTTATGTTATTAGTTAACAATGATCTTGGTGTTAAACAACAACTTTACGTTACTTTTCTTGACAAATTATCAAAAATAAAAAAGAAAAAAAAATGGAGAAGAGCCTGGATCTTGAACTCTTGTTTATTGTTAAGGCCCTTCCTATAGAGGTCTTTAGCCTCGGTCCTTGTTTTTAGTACTAGGACACCGCAATAAAAATGTTCTTAGGGAGTATTGCATTTATCTACTTTATTCCAAACGTACCTTAGTAGTATCTTATATAGTATCCGATTAGAATTTGTTCTTTCATTGTTTTAAGTATGATGGATTTACACGAACGTTGGTTAATTTAAAAAAAAAATGGAAAAACCTAAAAACTAAAATGCCAAATGCTTTAGTGATATGATTTTTACATTAGCATCGTTTTGCGGTTCGGAGATGGCCGCATTGTACTCTTAACGCTAATAGCTTGATATTCCATCTAAAAGACAATAGCATCTTGTGGATATGTTATTCGGCGTTCCACTTTTTAGTTCGTTGGGGCCAATTGAAATGGTCCGTTCATTTGTGGTTTAAAATCAGGATCCGCTGGGGGATTCAACGTATAAAATAAATGGTGGTAACTGAATTTATAATATTAGTTGGTGAAACTCATTTATGTCCGTTCAATATGATTTCATTTACCTATTCATTTGGGAAGATCTTCTGTATATGTAGGGGACTTCCCCTCAATACATCATCAGGAGAGAGCAGCTTTCTCTACTCCCTTCTCTAAAATTTTGAGTGCCTACCCTCTAAAATTTTCTTAGCTACCAACGTTGGTTAGAATGCGCCTAAGAATCATATGAGAGTGGTCCTACGAATTTCCATGACTTGGGCCATCAGGGCAAAGCTTACAAAGTGAAAGTGAGAATATTGTCAAGTGTGGAGAATGATGTCCAAAGTTGTTTGAGAAGACACCAACCATGAGAAGCACTTCAATACCATGCATAGGGCTTATTTGCTTATGACACTTGGTTATCATATTATTGTCATATGATACTGATTTGCTTAAACTATATATATATATCGTGAATACTCTAGCAAATAGAATAAGTCGGAATCAAGTAATACATAACAAGTAAGGTTGTCAATTCTTCAAAGACTAAGAAATTATTAATCCTATATTAGTTCTTATCAATATTCAGGTAATCAAAAATAAATTAACTAATATAATAATTATTCTAAAATTATCGAAAAGAAAATAACTATAAAATATCTAAAACTAAGCAATCAACTAAGAATTGTAAGAAAACAGAATCCATCCTAGTTATGCAAATTAAATTGTTATCATGTTATATAGATTAATAACTATACGACCATTCAAGTGAAATTATTGTTCCTTAAAACTCAAGGACTTAACCCCTAATTAATTGGTCAACTTTCATATCTCCAATTAATAGTGGACTCTAAATTATAATCATATATCTCCTAATGTTATGATTGTCTAATATCGTAAATCAATTATCCCTATTATCTTAGTGAATAATTAATCGCAAAATATCGCATTAATCATTAGATAATTTTTAATTAATCAAATTAACACTACTTTCACATTAATCAATCAAATTAATCAAGAATTTCTAACAAACCCTATACTAACTCTCATATCAATAGTGTTTCTAACAATTATAATTAATTAGAGAACTATAATCGAAATCATAAAAATTGTAATTATGAATCATCCATATATCTATTAACCCTATAATAAGAATACAATTCTCATCTCAGTTATCTAGGGTTTTGTTAATTCCCTCAAATAAACTTAGCTAGCCATGAAAATTAAAACAAAAGTATAGATAATAATTGAAATTACAAAGAAGTTCATAATTAAAAGTAGGAATGAATTACAGAATTGCGTAAACATAAATAAAATAGAGATGACCAATTTTGTAATTAGAAAGGGTAAACTTCAATTGCACTCCAAAGTTGATCTCTACAGCAAAAGCGAAGCCTTCTTGACGATCTAAGAAATTCTAAAGAAGAATTCTTCAAAAACTATCTACTAATTGTTCTACGACTCTTTAACTCTAAAGAAGAAGAAAAGTTCTTCTAAATTCTGAAATACATGACTATTTATAGAGAAAACTAAGGTTGGTTTTTGGATGGCATTCTCTTCATGAAGGCTGACCATCAAGGCCAGCAATATAGGTTCCAAGGCTAGTGGCATACACATCCAAGGCTACTGGTGTTCAGTCTAAGCTGACCCAAGGCCAGTTGCCTTTAATTCCAATGTGACGTGGCTCGATTCGGGCTTCGTTCATTTACATAAAACTCCTTTAAATCGATCGTATTTCCACTCTAAACTAAATCCTCCAATACCTAAAATGTCCATGAAATCATTAAGAATTGGTACTTAAGTATTTTAAATCGTTAATAATTCTATCTAATTTGCACATTAAAACATAAATAAAATATGTCTTTATCAATTCCCCCACACTTAAAGTTTTGCTTGTTCTTAAATAAAATAAACAAAACTAAAGAAATCTATCATTGAAAATATAAATTTCTCAATTGCAAATCCAAAACATCTTATATTTAACACTTTCAGACTCGCAATTTATAATATCTACTTGTCAAACTAAATCGAAATATGTGATCAACGTACTATAATTGAAATTAATCAACTACTCTAGAGAAAACAAATTTTAATCCAAGTATTTAGCCTAAGATTTTTATTTCAAAAGTAGATACTCAGTCTTAAAAGGAAAAATACTCATTTAAACTTCACAGCTATTAACAAGCGTATTATCCCTCTAATTATCCCAATAAACAAGTTAACAAAGTAGTAAAAGCATACGGTGTCTACTTTATCCCTAGGTTTTCTTTCTTTTTATTACAAGCCCTAATTCATTTCTTGAATTGCATTCAAAATTTCCATTTTTCATTCCCATTTTTTTTCCTTCTCCTTTTTTTTTTTATTTCTTCTAGTTCAAATACTGAACTTTGCCTTTCCACCCTTCTCATTATAGTGAGTGCATTGAGTCAGTATATCTTGGGCTCATCACCCAAGTGATCAGGTTTTAAAAGGACCCCTACAGACTCTTCCTTACTCTAACATTTAAGTTAGGATACTCTTTAGCTCAATTAATTGAGTTATTGGAGTAAAGTCTCTGATTTCATAACTTTTTCAACGCTTACTAAAATTTTTCAGATTTCTTTTATAAGAATCACTAAGTCTAAAGCTTCACTTATCTCTTTCACTAAGTGTTAAAATACTGTTAAAATAACTAAAAAGAACATATACTAACTAACCTTACATACAAGTGAACCTATTTACTTTTCATATAAGAACTCGACCGACTCTTAAACTTCAAATTCTAAGGCTAAAAACTAGGTAAATTAAGTTCCTAAAGATTTGACTAATTAATTTAACTAAGTACAAAAATCACAACAATAGTAAGTAGAGCATCTTAGTGAGTCAATTATTCAAGCTAATCATAATCAAGTGCTATCAACAATTTTTCTTTGTATCGAGTCAAGTCAAGTTGTGTCGGATAATTTAATATTAAATCAGATGACGGTATATAATCAATTTAATAAATCATTAAGTTATTGGGGAATTGGGCTTTATTAAAATAATTTTGTTCCAGTTCGGTATAAAATAAATTTTTTATCTAAATTATATTGGGCTGGATTAAATTAATTTATTAAAGGGACTTTTGGACTAAACCAAATTGGATTGGATCAGGCCTTAAAAATAGAAAGCCTAAATTAAGTAGGGTTTATAGAAAACTAAGTCAAATCTTTAAAAAATCTAAAATGTATCTTCCGCATCTAAAGTTCGTTACCGTATCTAGGATTTGTTGAGATACAAAAGATTCAATAAGCGAGTTTATAAATTGAAAATTATTGAAGAAGTTTAGGACGTTTTTTATTTTCCTACAATTAATTCTATAACTTCCCTGACGACTCTAATCCAATTCCTTCACAATTCCAAATACACTTCACAATCGCAAAACCTACTGTCCAATCCGAATTGCAAAGCCCCCAAACATCATATCCTAATCCACAAATTCCACAAATTCCAAATTTCTGAATTGCCAACACCTGACACTTCACGTCTAAAATCCAATTGCAAAGCCAACAAATATCCGAAGTCTTGAAATCTAAAATCACTTTCGAAGCTTGATGTCAAATTTCTGGAGCCAATTCAAAATCAATTTCATAGCCGCATCTCCTTAACATCCTTACTGAAGCCCTAGCTACGTCCTACACACAATCCTCACAATCACAATAAAGCAGCCACACACACATTGACGAACACGAGCAGAACATCGACTCGATCACGTGCGATTCAGCTTGTAGGTAAATTTTTATTTTTTGTTAGTTATTTTTTTTATTATTAATCTATTTTGTTTTAAGTGTAGGTTTATTATTATTTTCTTATTACATGTTTGTTTTTTTAGATAATCTTAACTTTTAATAAAATTTAGGTAATTTACATTTTAGTAAAATCATGTTTTTTTTTTAAATAAACGTATCTTGTGGTTGAAATTTCAAAAAAAATAAAAAGTATCGAGATAGGTATCTTGCGGTTGAGATTTTAAATAGATACATATCTTACGGTTGAGATTTTAAAAAGATATATATTGAGATACGTATCTAGTGGTTACGATTTGTAAAAGATACATATTGAATGATTATAATTTAAAAAATGTACATATCGAGATACGTATTTAGATTGTAATTAAAATTTAGAAAAGATTTTTTTTTTTACATGTAATGGTTTTAAAAATAAAAAAATTTTAACTGGGTTTTTAAAAAGATTTAGTTAGTTAGGGGTTTTTTTTTTAATTCATGAAAATTAGATTTCTTAGATTTAAAAAATAATAATAAATTGATAAATAAACATAAACTTGTCTCAGTTTTCAAAATAAAAATAACTCACCTACTAAATATTTTATAAAAAGAGAATTACAGCTAGTTTGATTCTAACTAATAAGTACGTAGGCACTTCGAGACAACCGTATAAAGAAAAAAAGGAACATTTTCCTCTTTTCTTAAAAAATTCGTAATAAAAAATAATAAAAAAATCACTTTAGTTATTTCTTGTATATTTAGGTATTTATATTAGTATTTTTTTTAAATTATAAAAATAAAAACCCATCAATTTTTATTTAGTTTTTAGATGGTGATTTAGTATTAATAGGTTGGCCCTTGAACCTGGTTTTTTTTGTTTAGTTTTTTAAACATCAAATTTTTTAGAATATTTGCAGATTAGTGGTCAAATTCGAGTTTTTCCACCCAAAAACCCTAATTTCATTTTTTATTAGTTGAACTAGTCGGCAACTCCAATGTTTTTTTTATTTTTTGAGAAAAGTATTTTCTTAGTTTAATATCGAGTAATTTATATTAAATAGGTTGGGCTTAATATAAGTTAAATTAAGGAAACTAAAATAGGGCTCGATAAGTGGAAAAAGTTTTTGCTTGAAGAATAACACAACCTATATATGATAAAATTGGAGATGAAAACTTTGTTTGGATCTTATAACACTTCATCTAAATAAAGTCCTAAGTAGTGGTGGCAACATATAAGCATTTTTACTGCATTCGAATATCTTGTTAGACTTAATTTGTATGAACTCTCGTCGAGACAATTTTCTCTCTTGAGTCTTAGCTTCCTATAAATCTTGCTTTGGCTTCATCTAATGAAGCTTTGAAGCCATCATCTTGTAGACTTTCTCTAGATTAAGTTCTTTAGAGGCGGTCTTCTCTAGATTAGCCACTTCATTTAAATCTTGTCTCCAATGCAAATTGGACTTATCAAACTTTTAATGTTTTCTTCTATAGAGGGCTAAATCTAAATCTAGGTTTCAAGCCCAATAATCGAAATGGATTTGACTCTTTAAGCTAAAGTAATAAAGCTAAAGAGTCAAGGCCATATATTTTTGGAATGAGCAAGGGAGATTTAACATAGTGAATGTGGAGTAGGGCCCATTGGATCAGTCCACCTAATCCAACCTTGCTTGTTTTGGCTCATACTAAAAAATTACAAAGCCCTTTATTTAGGCCTAAACCTTTGAAAAAAGCCCACTTGATATCCATTTATAAAAGGCTTTAATCTTAACCATTGATTAATATCATGATCCAACAGATTAAATCAACCTACCATTTCCTATAAATACACCTTTCACTTCCTCATTTGGATAAGAGACAAATTTCAACTAATGACATTACTCTGCTGGAATCTTGTCTCAAAGATTAAACACTTAAACATCCCAAGAACACTATTACGTTCTTCATCCATCATGGAGTTTAATGCCATTGTGCTCCTCTACCTGTCACCTATCATGTGAGAGCCTATCAAGACTGCCTACTCCTCCCTCCTATCCTACTTCACTTAATCATCCCATACATGCAAGTCAAGTCATTTCCCTTATCATGTGTAGCACGATCTAACATGCACCATGCACATGACCCTTATAATTTGAACCCACACATTTTTCTTGGTGACTCTACTAGGGAGGGAAAGATTTGACATTCACGTCATGGTACCTTTATAAAGAAAACCAGTTAATCCTACAAATAGCAATGATCAAGAGCAAGATGGTGCTATTGTTACCAACAATCAAAATCCACCTCTAATAAGAGGTACGAATCAAGGAGATGGTTCTCAAGAAGTAGTTCCCAACAATGTACAACTAGCACGAAAGTTGCGACAAACTAATCAAAATCTAAATGAGCTTTAAGCTATGGTTGCCTAATATGTACCTGTTTTGGGTGCTTTCGCTACTGTACAATAAGGGACAACTGCTACAGGTTCCTCCAATGTGATGTAATAATATGTTACACAAGCTTGTTAGCGACTTAATCCTTCGATTACTAGCGAGTAAGATGTTCCCAGAGCAAAGGAACAACCTCCTACAGTAGAACCTAGACCTACACAACATACCCGCCTAAACTAATAAATTAGGGAATCTAGATGGGAGGTTCATTGTCTTCACATATTGCTCCACGTATTACAATTGTTGAGTCTGTGCACCCTACCCCTATGAATTCATCTCTATCAAATTATATTCCTATGAATTTCACCAATCTTGCTCTTGTGATGCCAGTAAGGACAAAAACATCTACTCAAAGGGCTTATTGTGACTAAAGAGGATTTAGATGTGTAAATGAGAGACATACAGGAAAAATCCACATCAAGTATCTTAGAATTGAAGCTCCCATACCATTCATGCATCGCTATTAGGCTATATCTAAAGTATTATGTGGGTTTGAAGTTCATGTTATTTAATAGGAAGAAGGGGAGTGCTAAAGAACACTTGTTGAAATTTATTGAGACTTTAGAAGTCTATGGCTTAGATAATGATCTGAAGTTGAAGGAATTCTCAAAATCCTTTACGGAAAAAGCCTATACTTGGTATGTCAATCTCCTTCCGAGATTAGTTAACTCATGCAGTGGAATGTATAGGATGTTTCTGGAAAAATTCTTCTTTATTGAGGAAAGAGTGACTCTCACTAACATAAGACGAATTTGTCAGAAGTCCAAAGAAGATCTCGTAGATTATATTGAGCGATTCGGAGAACTCTTTGGATATACAAGACATTTGTGATGAGAGAGAACTAGTTAAGATTTGTATTCAAGGAATATTCCTTGAATATGTAGTCTATCTTGAGAACCTATCATTAGCTTCTTTTGTGGCATTAGTTGAGAATGCGTGAAAAATCAACAATTCGGTGACTTGGTAGAGGAATGAAGTTGGAAGGTTCAATAAATGTACTTCATCAATGAATGCTGCTTAGGGCGAATCATAAAAAGAAACGAAGAAACCCAGAAATGATAAGTCCTATGACTCTAGGCCTAAACTGATGTATCCTTGCCCAATGGCTAAGGTACATCAAATGTTAGATTAGTGGCTGCATGATGGAAATCTTAAGCTCCTAAAGGTTGAACGGCTCCCTACAAATGAAGAGAAGAGCGATCTTAAGTACAATAGATTTCACTAAAGTATTGATCATTGAACTAAAGATTGTTTTACTATAAAGAGGATATTCAACAAACAGGTTGCAAGTGGAGAGTTAATTATAGACAACAACAATGTTAGGAATAATCCACTTCCAACTCATAACGACTAGAGAGGTACTGTCAATGCCATTAGCCATTACCCTTCCATGGTTGAAGTGGTCAACATGCGACCCTTTAGGAGTAAGGGAAAGTCAATGGAAACTCATGGCGATGAGTATTCACCTCTTATCATAGCATTATTAAAGACTACAAACTTTAGAAACTTTTTTGACTTGTTGGGAGGTGTTCTTAATAGCTATCCAGTTAAGAGAACGTTCATTGACAATGGTTCCTCCTTGAATATAATGCTGATGAATACTTTTAAAGCTATAGGGATTGATGCCTAGTGCCTGATTAGATAACCCACATCGATAAATGGATTTAGTCATGCTCCTACAAACTCTATTGGGTATGTTAATGTTGATCTTAAAGTTGGGCCTATCCATAGCACCACCACTTCTCATGTGATCAATGTACTTGTGCAATATCACTTGCTTATGGGTAGAAAGTGGTTACACGATCACAATTTAGTTTTTTCGATGTTACATCAATGTAGCAATGGGCACTGGAATGGGAAATATGTGTTTATCCCAGCTACAAAGAGTCCTTTTGAACAACATTAGTAATGTAATATTGAGTTTGAATTCTTTGATGAGTTTGCTAAGGATAGGGAAACAGCCATAGCTAAACCATCTAGTGTTCCCTTGCCCACATGGAAGGAAGCTCAGGAGGACCAACAAAAGAAGAGAAGGATGAATGGATGTCGTGGGGGAAGGAAGAAAAATAAGCAATCTACTAAAATTGAAAGCTTTATCAGGGAGGATGGAAGGTGTGTATACCGCTTATGACGGTTAGAGGAGTTTGAGGAGGTATGCTTCTTCTCTTTAAATCCCACTCTAGTATAAGACATCTAGCTTACCCTACAACAATTACAAGATCAAATGAAGCCTTAGATCGAGAAGATAGAAGAATTGGACTTGGTGCAATAAGGAGAATCGCGATAAACAATCTTCATAAGCAAGAGCCTTTCACAAGAAATAAGAGTTGATATCATTGACCTACTGAAGGAGTATAGGCATATGTTTATATAGACTTACAAAGAAATGCTTAGACTAGATCTCAGCCTTATAGTGCATAGACTGAATATCGCTCTGAGGGCTATACTTATAAAGCAAGGACAAAGAGTTTTTTGTCCTAAGATTAAAGTATAAATCAAGTAGGAGGTAGAGAAATTGTTACGAGCTAGCTTCATAAGGCCAATCTAACATCTTACCTGGCTCACTAATATTGTTCTTGTAAGAAAGAAGAATAGATAAATAAGAGTATGTATGGATTTCCAAGATCTAAATAAGGCTTCTCCTAAGGATGATTTTCCTTTACCAAATGTTGATAGATGCAATCGCAGGTCATAAGCTATTTTCATTTACGGATGGTTTCAGTAGGTATAATCAAATCAAGATAGCAATAGGAGATGCTGAGTGTACAGCTTTTCGAACACCAATTAGGAACTTCTATTACACTGTCATGCCATTCAGACTTATGTAGGCGCTACATATCAAAGGGCAATGACCACTTTATTTTATGACATAATGCATGATTTTATGGAGGATTACGTTGATGACTTAGTCATCAAGTCTAGAAGGGCACTTGATCACCTAGTTCATTTGCAAAAGGTCTTTGAATGATGCCAGCCGTATAAGTTTTGCATGAAGCCTCTTAAGTGTGTCTTCGATGTGTCTTCAAGGAAATTTCTTAGCTTTGTTGTCTATTTAAAGGGAATTGATGTTGACCCTGCAAAAGTGCAAGCTATAAGATCAATGCCATCTCCTACCACCTTGAAGGAATTAAAAACCTTTATGGGAAAGATCTCGTACATCAGAAGGTTTATACTTGCACTTGTAAAAATTTCATATCCATTGCATCAACTTTTGAAAAAAACAATCTCGTTTGAATGGGATCGAATCTATGAAGAGGTGATTCAGAATATTAAGACAATCCTAATTTCCCCATAGACTATGACTATGCCTATCAAAGAAAAGCCTTTGGTCTTATATCTTACTTATACCGATAGATCTGTTAGAGCTTTACTCGTGCAAGAAATAGATGGTCAAGAGCGACTTGTATACTATTTAAGCCGAACCCTTCAAGGGATCAAGGTTAATTACCTGGCTTATGAGAAGCATTGTGTCACACTGGTATTTGCCATGTAGAAACTACAAGTCTACTTTCTTGTACATAAGATCCATCAAGCAACTCGTTCGGATCCAATCAAGTATTTATTGTCTCAACCAGCTTAGTCAAGACAAGTAGCAAAATGGTTGCTTCTCCTTGGAAAGTTTGATATTCTAGTACAATCCGCTAAGGCTGTTAAGTTACAAGCTTTAGCTAATCTCTTAGCACATTTCCTAAACGCATAAGAGGGATCAAGTACAGATACTATACCGGTTAAGTTCCATGAGAATTCTTTGATGGTCAAAACACAAGGAGAATGGATATTGAAATTTGATGGCTCAGCAAGAAATCAAGGTTGGGGAACAGGAATTGTATCGATGTCACTTGAGGGCCATGAGGTACCACTAGCATTTAAATTTGATTTTTGATGTACTAATAACGAAGTTGAATACGAACCATTGTTACTTGGTTTATTATCAACTTAAGAAGTTGGGGCACACAATTTATGTATTCGAGGCGACTCAAACTTGATCATTAATGAAGCTACAAGTGAATTTGGACTATAGGAACCTACGCTACCGCCTTATAGGGTTGTAATGCATGCCTTCATTAGAAAGTTCAACTTTGTATGATATAAGTACACAATACAATCTACAAATCAATATGTTGATGCATTAGCCACCTTGGCATCTAAGATTCTAGTTCAAGATATAAGTGATGGTATAAATGTTCTAGTGGTTAAGAAATATATTCCATGTATAGCATTAAATTTCCTTGAAGAAGATGAAGAGGCACAGAATGATAGGTGCATATTACTAATGGAATAGTTAATGCATCTTAGTGCAGCTTCTGTTTCAACCTTGAAGAACTTTATCAAAACTAAGGGGATGTTGTATTATAAGGGTCTAAAAGGTATATTGTCCTGCTACATTAGATCTAAAGTAACTAGCCTTAAATTAGATAAATATCACTAGATTTGGTGTGGAGAGGAGGGGTTACCGCTATACTATTGTATTCAACGTACAGGTTATTATTAGCCCTCAATGGTAAAGGATGCACTCCAAGTTCAAATACATTGTCCTAAATGTTCTAAGGTACTCAATCAAGGTGAATGTAATTTCATAGCTAGTACGGGACTAAAGGCATCCATACATTGATTACTTAGAAAATAATGTGCTACCTAAAAATAGTATGGATAACAAACTTGTAAAGCGTAAGGTTAGGAAATATCTCATACATGAGGGTGAACATTACAAGGTATCATTCATGGGGAAACCCTTAAAATACATTGCCCCTCCTAAAACAGAAACAATTTTGGCTGAAGTACACACTAAAGAATGTGGAGAACATTAGGGATGAAGAAAGTTGTATTATTATTTACTTGATAGGGGGTACTATTAGCCTACAATGGAGGTAGACAGTTTCAATTTCACTAAGAAGTGTGTCATTTGCCAACAATAAGGTGATGCCATCTATGTCCTCACAGTTACACTTTACAATGTTACAACTCCTTAGCCTTTCCATACATAGGCATTTGATGTCATTGGACTTATACATCCTCCATGAAAGGAATATATTTAGATGTTAGTTGAGACAGGGTGCTTTACAAAATGGGTAGAGGTAGTTCCTTTGAAGAAGGCGACAGGACTGGTTATTACAAACTTTATAAAGGAGAATATTTTATGTAGATTCAAGATCTCGAAGCACATTTTTTTTTTACAATGGTACTCCTTTCATTAATTCTCATGTTTGTCAATTACTAACTTCTTATGGTATTAGTCATGTCAAATCCATGCCCTACTATCCAAAAGGGAACAAGCAAACCGAGGCTATGAACAAAAGCTTATTAAAAGTTCTTAGTCGTATGGTACATGATAATCATAAGGAATAGCACGATAAGCTACCATTGGCGCTTTGGGCTTATAGGACATCAAAACAAAGGCCAATGTAAGTGACTCCCTTTTCATTAGAATACGGAGCTAAGGCAATAGTTCCAATAAAGGTTTTGATCACATCTACTAGATTGGCCATAAATGGTAAGCTTGAACCTAATATATTATGAATGATAGATTTAGAAGTATTAGACAAAAGACATGACATTACTAAGTGTAGCCTTGTTAACTATCAATATAAACTTGGAGTGGCTTACGACCACTTAGTAAGAAAGAGATCATTTCAATAGGGTGATTTAGTACTTCGTACAACCAAACATGTGAGCCAAGGTATTTTAGCATTGAAATTTACACTTAAGTAGGAAGGGCCTTTCATTGTTGAGGAAGTACATGAAAGTGGGTACTGCAAGCTTCAAAATCCCAATATCGATGCCATTACAGCGCTTATAAATTTCCAATACATTAAGAAGTTTTATGTATAAAAAGTATGATATATCACAATTCAAATGAAATATGCAGCTCTAGTCATATGAGCTTGCCTTCAGTCAATTGTCTTTCTATTCAATATTTATCTAGAATAAGCACTGCATCATTACTACTTAGTAAGAGCTTTAATTCTTAAGTGCACGATAGCCTCAAGTTCATGTCATGCTAACCAATAAGAGTGTTGTCTCCTAGGCACATGACATAATACCTTTTATACATAACTCAATTTCACTATCTTATTCTCTACATAGAGTTATATCAATAGGGTTAAGAAGTGGGTAATACCCCTTAACCTATTGAATGTTGCTCTTATCAATGATAGATTGCAAATTACAATTAAATGTTGCTTGCAAATGAAATCTGCAACATTCTATTCTCTATTCTTTTAAATGAATCCAATTTAAAGTTATTATGGCATACATCATGATTATGCTGTTAAATATAATGTGCACTATAACCATTATGCTATCATTAATGCTTATAAATGAACTAAGTCAGTACAATGATTCATTCAACAACATAAAAAGCCTGAGAAAGTCCAAGTAACAAAGGAGAAGTGTTCTTCCATTCAATTTCTATAAGTAGGTACAAAAGTTGACGACATAAATGAAAAGGCTCAAAGAAATGATCACTGACGATGAAGGACTGACCTAATGGAAGTTTTGTGATCTATATTTCCAATATGCTTTTGCATTTCTAGATTAACCTCTTTAAGTTCTACCTCAAGTCAATCGTATCGCTCCATAGTATCTTACGATTCTAGCATCTTTTAGGCTTCAAAGGAAATCACCTCCATATTTGTTAATTTGAAGTTCAAGCCATGCGCTCCAATAACACTGCTCATGAATAGCTATAAGTCATGGAAAGGTATTGATTTCTAAGGTTTGTCCAAAAGTGAAGCAACTTTCCTAAGAAAGGTCATTATGGTATTTGTCACTTCAATATCGAGAAAAATTGATCCAACCCAAAAATCGCCCTCCATAGCCCGTGAGCCCTCCAGCGACTATAAAAGATCTGATGGAACTATGAATCCATGAAATGAAGAATATGCCCCGAAGGACTAAGGTACCTCTACTACCCTTGTATTGGGTATATATCCCTCAATTCGCTTTGGTATCTCAACGGCTAAAGTAGGGTTAGTATTGTCATAAGCCACTAGCGAAGGAATCTGACTGTAGATTGGAGTAATATCATCAACTATAATGGTACCTGAGGAAATACCATCCACTGTACTATTCGTATGGCTATCAAATAGTCCTGCTGCCCTTAGAACCTCAGCATACTCCTGAATGTTAACTTCCTTTAAGTGTACAGTCTCATGGTCATCTCGTTCAACAATGTTACTAAGCTCTTTTAAAGCTTGAGCCTGGTTTTCATCTGGTTGTAGCGGTAGATCTACTTCAGTGTCATTTTGTTCTTGGTGTTCTTCTTAATCATCAACACTATTTGATGGACTACCTCCATTGCCATCGTCATCTGTATCTTTAGAGGATTCATTAGTGTTTGTGGACTCACCATCACTTTCACCATCATCTTTAATCTCAAGAGGATGATCATTTGCTTGAGGCGCTTTCCCAAGTCCACGTTGGATAAGGAAAGGAGAAAGAACATAAGGGAGCTTCTTAGATGTTTTGTCATTCTTTAGAGTAGATGTAACATTTTTGTTATCCCCATCTTGTAAAGAAACATAGAAAAGTGATGAGTAAACAAGTCATGAGGCACAAAAATATAAATATCAGGAGTAAGATATTAACAAAATACCTCACAAATGCATGAACGCTTGATTTGTCTAACAATAAGTAACTTGTGAGTGGAATGAGCTTTCTTGTTTTTATTGTTTGCACTGGAAGGTGACTTCTTCTTTTCATTAGGAGCTCAAAATAAGAATTCATCCTTATAAATAGTCCTTATAGGAAGCTCCCTCTCGACTGGTGTAGTCACATATTTTTTAAAGTCTTCCAAGCAACCTATCCAATATGTAAGCTAACCAATGGAAACAATCCTACAGCGACTGATAGATGGGAAAAACAACTGTCTCACTCCCAAATGGATATTTCTAAAATCATTTAGGCTCAATGATCTATAGTACTCATCAAAATCATCATCAACTGATATTTTTGAACGGACGCCTTAGTTGAAACCAAACTGTTAAGCAACTCGATACGATGCATATAACATCACTCTATACTCAAGATAATGACTGGAGGAGTCACCCTGGTCATGTAAAGAGGGGAGACCTTCAGGCGAGCATCAAAGGATAAAACCAACTTCAACAACATCAAGTCTTTCTCTCACACCAAGTAAATTCATGATATCTTTCAATCCTTTTGGATAAAAGTGTAGGAACCACAAGTACCTAGGTATCTTGTTGGCGTATAGGCAAAAAGTAACTTTTTTGTAGTTGTCCAAAACATCTAATAAGGTACCTAGAGGTTGCCTATTAACCTATGCCCAAGCTGTAGCTCATTACATTTAGGCTCATCAAGATTGAAGCCATAATATCCTTTATACCTCTCACAAAAGAAGATATGTAAGAATACCACGTCTATATGGGATGCAATGGCATACCGACCCATCGATTGAATAGAGGCCTTGTGATAGAGATCAAGACGCCTGTATAATGATCCTAAGTAGAATAGCCCTAGGGAAAAATGTTCTCCACATGCTATGTGGATCACCAAGTGAAATAAACATGGGCTCACGCTATCCTCCAGGCCGCCGAGAAACACATATAAAGATAACCAACAAGCAAGAAAAGTTTCCAATTCATACCTGTAAGAAGAGACTATTCATGAGATAACTTAACTATATTATCAAAATGGAATGACAAAAGTAAAAGTGCTGGTACTCACTCGTATTCTTCATTCCCTTTAAAGAAATGTCTTACCCAAGTGCTGAATGTAGCTTTCCTATAAGTATCTATGGCCTTCTTTCTTTTAGCCTTTGAAGTCGAGATTAAGTCCCGGTCTTCTTCTAAAATATTAGATGTGGTAATATCGATCATCTCGAAATCATGAAGATATAGGAGTGCACTGACATCGTCAAGAGTAAGTGTGATCTCACCCTAAGCAATCACAAATGTGTATGTCTGGGTGCTCTAATGGCACATTATTGCCCTCTATACCTCTATGTCATTAGACTAAGGAAAGTTGAAGCGAGAGGAAATGTACACTGGAAAATATACATTTACTTTCTCTAAAGTATCAACATAGGTTAAGTTGCTCAAAATATGATTTACCCAATTAGCTCAGCTAGCTATGGGTATCTAAGGGAAGCGAAACAAGTTTTTAGATAATGCGATTTCTTTTCTTTCATTTCTAAATTGGAGCACTAAATCTCCTTTAAAATTTTTTCCTCTCATGCACATGAGGTTCTCGTCTTATAAAGTGCAGAACACCTTGGGCAACCGATTGCTTATATAAGTCTTATCTTCTTACATCTTCCTAAAAAGGAATCCTGTTTTATCGTTTCATCAAGCCACTTGTCTTATAATAAGGGCATAGTTGGAATGTGACTATCTTGAATGGTTAATACTTGTTTGGCCTTACTTTTCTTAGGTATCTTCTTCTTGGACTCCTTACCCATCTTTAAATATCACTTGCGAAATTGAATGACGAAGATCAGCTAGTCATTTGATGAAAAGAAAGAAATTTAGCATTATGGAAAATACTATGTGTTAGGTGAGGCAAAAGAGAAATATGCATAGGACTAGCTTCAATACAAAAGTCACAAGAAGGAAATAAATATAAAATCGCATAATAAACAGTTGTAAGCATGAAGAAGTAATGCTTACTAAGTTTAAGGTCATATACACGTGAAGCACATGGCATCGCGTTAGGGTAATAATAGACTATACCAAACTTAGATGAATATTTGCAATTATACATCGAAGTCTATGTTAACTAGTTACTACATATACATGAGAAGCGAAGAGAAGTGGCATTTTATTGGTCTATATGGATTTGAGAAGTAGACATGGAGGCTAGTTTGAATGCAAAAAAATAATGTGTGAAGGAAATGCAATTAAAGAGAAATTGCAAATCGAGTGCATTCGTAATAATACTATTATAAAGTTAGTGTAAGGTGTTAGAGGCCAATTAATGAAGCTTGTATCTAGACTAGCAGTTCAAGATTTAGCCTTAATAAGCTTAAGTTTATCACATGGCCTTTCTGGATACAAACCCTAATTCAGTTTTGATGGGCGAGAGACTTTAGTTCTACAATATGAGCTGGGAAACTTTGTTGGTCTCACCATCCTATCTAACGTCAGGTTCAACATGGTTAGCTCAAATTCCTCCCTCTCTCCCTCTTCTCAATTGCTCTACCCTACCTTCACATAAACATAGGATATGCTTTCTACCTACCCCCCTCCCCCCTTTCAACTTCGATTGATCCACCCTTTGTTTCACTCTCCCTCTTTGTGTGCTCTGCCAACTTCACCTCTCTCCTTCATCTCTCTCTCCCTCTTAACCTCGACACATCGGCCCCTCCCTCTCTCCCTACTCTCTATAAAGATAAGGTTTTGGAGACAATTCTCAAACATATGCCCAATACTAAACAACACAATGCAACACAAAACACTATCCTTCTCTTTCCCTTCGTGCTCTCTCTATGCCTTACTCTCTTACTCACTATCCTACTCATTTGAACTTGGTTGCCTCAACCTAGTTACTCAAAATGTGTGAAATCCTTCACATCCAAGATAGCAACTAAACTAGATCCAAATTTTAGGAAGTCATCTGCGCCAAGCACAGTATCAACCCCACCAATTGTTATCAAGGCAATGACAATCTCCAACTCAAGCACATGAATGCTTACTATGACAAAGTAAGTTGTAGTAAGTTCATTCTACGCGCAGTGCTCCTAGATCTTGAGCTAAATACCATGGACAGTATTAGATTTGGCCCCTATGATCTAATCTTTAGGCCAAACAATTTCATATTTGGTCAGTCCAATGTTGGGGATAATTGAGCCCAAAGGATCATATTATGACTTTGGTTGATCGATTCATGAAGGAAGGAGTTGAGGATTTATGGAATGAGGATGATGTTTCATTAAGGCCACCTAAGTCGATTGTATAGAGTGTTTCATAGTCGAACTGCAAGGTAAAGTCGGTTAAAACTCCTACTAAATCGAGAAAAATTGGTGTCTGATGCAAGTAGTTTGAATATTAGTGGTGTTAATAATAAAAAAAAAAAGTGAATTTGAAGGGTTTCTTAAATTAGCAAATTAATTAAAATCTGGTTACTCAATTTTTTTTTTATGTATATGGAAGGTTGGAGGTTCTTTGAGTAGCCATGGTTTTTTTTTTTTTTCATTTGTTAAATATTTGTTGTGATTTGCCGATTTGGGATTTCTGGACACCCCATTAAGAGAAGGGCGTTGGGCTTGGGTTTATATTCAAATCTAGCCTAAGTTGACTTCAATTGCACATATAAATAAGGTATAAGCCAACGGCCTAACGGATAAGAACTTAGATTTGGTGTTGAGTTTAACTTAAGGTCTTAGGTTTAAACCTCACCAAAGGCATAAAGAATGCCTTTTTTTTTTTTCGCAACACACACAATGCACTACCGTGTGTCAAGAAATCACTAGGCCATGTGTCTGGTTATGACACGTGACACTTCGTGATTGGGCCATGAGAACACATATTTCCTTCTCCTTCTCCTCTTTTCTTTTCTTTCCCTCCCTTTCTCACACAAGAATAGCAGCCCCTTGTCAATGTTGCATATACAATGACCGTCCATTGTTTACACACACACAGAACCACTCACACATTGTTGTATAGTGCATCGACACAATAATAGCCAACATCAATCTTCTCTCTCTCGAACTGCCACAACACCACTCTCATCCACTCACAACAACTAAGAGACTACACTTACAAACCATGCACTACTGCATAATCCCCCCCACCCCCCTCGTGGCCTTCACCCTCGAACAACTAAAACACCTATTCATGAAAAGCAAACCCTCTTCCTCATTCAGTATAACCCCATGACCCTCTATAGCACGTCACAACACACTCCATAGCCCAACATCCAACGACCCCCTCTTGATCATCAACCCCATACTTGACCCAAATCCGTAACTAAACCCAATCTTCACTTAAGAACAACCTCCACCACCCCCCCTACCCCCCTCGACCAAACTTCACTGCATCGACTCCATCCTCAAACCTAATTTTCCGATTGAACCCAAACATCACAGCCCACCAATGACCTTCTCTCTCCATCGTCACGTGATCAACTCCTTCTCCCTGTACACATGATACAATTATCTAAGCTCCCTCTTTCACTGGCCAAACCACTCATCATCACAATCCCCATCTTCCTTCTCCACTACTCCCTACACCATCTAAACACCAAGCACCATTGCCCCAAACACGAACAATACATAGCAGTAGATATACATACCCCATGAATGACACAACAACACTCTCAACAGTAGCAACCACCGTAACCCTAAGCACCATTGGACATCCAAACTCCATAGCCACCATGGCCCTAGCTCAAAACACGATACCTATGTCCCGATCGAAATCGACACCATAACCGAGTTTGTGGTGTCTCAAAAACCTACACCTAACAACCTTCTCACTCCAACAAACCCTTAGCTGTAATCCTAAAGAGTCACCACCGACTATTATCAACCAAAAACCCAAAACCACTACGATATCGCATGATGCCTTTCCTATACCTACTAAACCTAATCGAATATACATGAAAACCCTTCTTCCCTTAAAAAATCCAACCTAAGATCACCTCCAAGGAGCCTTCGCAACCATCTATCCTTCTCTTCATCGTAACCTAAATCCGACCTACCGGAGCTCCAACCTAACCCCCTCTAAGATCAATTCTAAACCCGTGCCCTAACTGATTGACCTGCAAAGCTTGTTTAAGTTCGGCCTTTTCCTTTCTTTTCGTTTGTTGCGTTTGTTTTTTTAAATTTTATTGTTGTAATTTATTTATCATTATTGTGTAATGGAACTAAAAAACCTAAAAAAAAAAAAGAAAAAAGAAAGGAGAGAAAAAGCTTGGATTTCTTTTATTTATTTTTATGTTTTAGTCAAAATAGTAATAAATAATAAAGTAGAAAATAAAAAAATAGTATAAATAAAATATATGAATAAATAACAAGGTTATTTTATCACTTAGAAAAAATATGTTTTCTGAATAAATGAAAATGAATGGACCCTTTCAAAATTAAAAATTTTTTTAGAAGTTTCCAAAAATAAACCTTACTTTTGGATCTTTTTTACTTTCCTCAATAAAACCTAAACCCACTTAAAATGTAAACTCTGCTTTTCTTTTAAGTTTAAAATCAACTCACCTACCTAAAGTTTTCACCAAATGAACTACGGAAATCTTATTTCAGATAGCGGATACGTAGGTACTCGTCGTTGTTGGTGAATTTTGGGAGTCGAAAATATCCTGTAAAGATAAGAAAAACACTTAGCATCGAGGCCAATCTAGTGCTGCCATTTCGATGCATAAGTCAGTAAGTAAGAATGAGAAGGGTAGAATAAAGAAGTTAAGAGTTATCAAATGTCTCTTACAGAGTTTCATTCCTGTATTTATAGGAGATTGTCATGTTTGAAGGAGCAATTATAGGAATAATTGTTGAGACATGTGAAAGCTTATTGATCAGACAACTTCCTTAAAATGTAGGGAGAGTAGGTAATTATGTAATATAACCATGCTTGTGATAACTGTTTACACCATGAACTTGAATTCAAATCAGCAACGGATCCGTATCACTCGACATAGTGCTAAGAATGTAGATCACTTGGCAATATGCCAAGAATATAGATTACACAACTTGTCAATAACTGAATGAATGAGCGAGACGGGTGAACAAAAACTGACTATCAACATTTGCCCCCTAACTCCCATGTACAGGAATTCGACAAAGGGAGTAATATATAATACTCTAGAGGTTGAGTGGGGTGTAGTTATTTAGATGCCGAGCGAGATGGTCATTAAGACGGTTCGTATGCTAATTGAGAAGTTGCAACTTTCAAATTCCTATCTATTTAAGAGACCAAAAAGTATGCGATATGACACTTATCGCTTTGATCATCATTACATCGCAAACCTAATAACTATTAGGGGGTTGTCAACCGTCTGATTTCTGTCTCAAAACATGTGTCAACAATCTACGCCACTATCAGCGCATCATTACCATAAGAACAAATTTGCAGTTATAAGGATAAGTCGTCCATATTTAGAGGACATTTCAAAACCAAAATTAATTTCTGCTCAAAATCACAAACAAATTTTCTTGCTTTCTCATCTTCACTCTTAAGCTCTTCAGCTTCTTTGATACCAATCTTCATAAGCATTCAGGTATGGTTCACAACATCGTCCGCTAGCTTGTTCTCTCCAATTCCGAAGCAACAAAAACTAAGGCCACCCCCCCCCCCCCCCCAGCCCGCGCCCTACCTTAAATAAGGAGAGAGGTGATGTGCTCTTCTAATAGTTTGACTGACAGTATTGAGGAAAGGTAGGATCAACTCACTCGGATAAATGCCCTTACTGTGGATAATTATCCTGAGGACGAAGAAGGGAAATTCTCTATGAGATATTTGTATAATAACATAGCCTACTATCGCAATTCTCTAGATGGGGCTGCCAGTTCTACCGACAAAGTTCTTTTCATAAAACACAACTAGTACTGGCAAGATCTTCCTAGAATAACCAGTACTGGTAAGATCTTCCTGGAATGTAGAATCTGAGGAGGCCGAGAGAAGAGGAGAGAGTATGTTTCCCAAGGGAGCGCGAATTCCATATATACTTGAAATATTTAGATTTTAGGTTGTACTTCCCTTTCTCGACTTTTGTGAAGGGCTTCTTCAACTACTTTAGGGTCGCACCAAGCATGTTCTTACCCAACACATAGTAGCTTTTGGTGGTTTTTGAGATAGTTTGCAAAAAAGTTGAAGTCAGGGCTATATCTTAACTATTTTGGTTTTTCTTCATGATTAGGAGGAAACTTAATGGGTTGTACTTTACCACTACAAAGTACAGCGGAAGTTCACAGATTAGTTAGAGTCTAAGATCTACCAGTGGCATGATAAATTCGTATCAATAGTATCTAATGAAGAGCTAGACTTCTAGACTTAATGGACTGAGCCAATCCATACTAAAGATATAGTCCTAACATCAAATGATACAGGAGCAGCAAAGAAAATTTAAGAAAGGAAGAAGAACAAAATGTTTTTCTAGTACACCGAGAGAATTATACAGCATTATCAAAGTAGAGATCTAATCTTTTTAGAGAAAGAAGGTACACTAATGAGTTACCATCGTGTTGAGTATAGCCACAAGAGGAAAGCCATTCTTGCAACTTGGGGGGAAAATTATCACCTTTGAGCATTACTCGGTAGGGAGAATGTAAGTTTATTCTTTTCTCGTGTTAATATTAACATGTTTGCTAATATTGCAAATATGGGTGCTGGAGAGGTAAATCCTGCCAAGCTATTGGCCTAAGTAAAGGCCAAAAAATCAAAGGCAAATAAGAGGGCAACCATAGTAGCACCTACCACTTGGCCTACTGTCATGAAGAAGACGGCAAAAGAAAACACATCCAAGTAGGCAGCAGTACAGAAGAAGACTTCATAGCCATCTGATAGGCAGAAGGAGGGCAAGAAAACAGTGCCGACTAAGGTCCTCCATTTTATAAAGCCTCTGGTCGAAAATATTCAACCTTCTGTTGAGCCAAGAAAGGTAGGTCAAGAGAGCCAACCTCATAGGGAGGTCGAGGATGCTACCACTGTCAAGGGGTCATCGTTGGTGCTAGAGGCAGTGCTTAATGCTGATAAGAGACTGGGAAAGGAACTCGTTAGCCAACCCCCTGCTAAAAGGTCTAAGGGTTTGGACAAGGGGACAAAGGAGGCCATACCCTCCAAAGCTCTCGACATCACCAGTGTCGAATTTGTCCTTAATAAGGAAGTTAGTGAGTACTTCGTCCTATATTGGAGCTAAAATGTTTTGGATACCGACTCGGCCTTGGGCGACAGGATAAAATCTTTGGCCTTAATGAAAGGAATTATTCTTCGAAAGGGCAGGGATATTGCCAAGAAAGACGTCAATAGGTTCGACGGTTGTAATAAGGCCCATATTGTGGCTAAGTTATCTGACATGAGTATTGGTTTGCATCTTTATCTATTGAATTTACTTAGTTACTGATATATGGTTTCCTTTTCAAAAGTGTAGCCACATTTTGATGACTTTAGATGAGGCTGATAGGGAGACTAAAAAGGTAAGATCCATAGTAGTCTTCATGTATATTGTTGAGTCATTTTAGGTACTCATCATATTAAATGAAATTGTCGCAGAAAATTAAGGATGCATATAATGCATCTAAAGCCAAACTGCTGTTGCCGAGAACGGGAGGATAAGGGCCAAGATAGAGGCAAGAAAGCTCTAAGAAGTTAGCACATACCCTTGCTAGTGATGAAGTCTCAAGCTTGAAGGCTAAAATAAAAGAGCAGTACAAAGAGTTTGAAGGCCTAAAAGAGGAGCTACAGAAGAAGAAAGAAGAGTGCTGGGGGCTAGGCTGAACATTTTGCATGATGAGCAATGAGGAAGACAAGCTCAAAATACAAATTAAGGAGTTTGAGACCAACAACTCAAACTTACAGAGCCGTGTTGCTGAATTGGATGAGACTCTGAGAAGAGGACCATCAGTTGAAGAGGCCTTCAATATAGTTACTCCTAGTCGGCATTACAGAAGAAGTTGTTGGAGGGGGTCTAAGCGGCAAGAGAGGAGATCCTAAAGGTTCACCCTGATTACGATCTCTCCTGCCTCAACTTTAACAACGTCAATGATAAAGTCAGCAGTGCTGATGAAGAGGATGACGATGAGGCAGGTGCTGAGAGCATTGAAGGTAATGACAAAGCTCATGCGAAGGATCTAAGAGAAGATGAAGAGCGTCTATCAAAAGAAATCTCTTATGTACATAAAGAGAAATCTACTGACTCGGAGACCCTAAGTTCCGAGAAAGAAACTTGCTCAAAGAAAGCCCCAACCTCCGATTAAAAAATTATTGCTGCTGTATCCAAGAGTAAGCCATAGCATTTTTTTTTTTTTTTTGTACTCTTTATACCTTATGTCCTCTTATGTAATTGCTTAAAGGAAATATTTTTCATATAATAGACTATACATTTGTAACTACTTTGATTGAATCAAATATATTTCATATGACTATTTTCAGTACATTTTATTTCACATACCGTGAGTTCCCCATGTTCTATTTCACACGTTTTTATTCATCAACATGTTTCCTTTCATATGCTAAGTATTTTTCAACATGTTTTATTTCACATACCTAACTAACTCTTGGCATGCTTTATTTCTCATGCACAATTGATTCTCGGCATGTTTTATTTCACACGCCTAATTATTTCTCGGCATCTTTTATTTCACACGCCCAATTATTTCTTAGCATCTTTTATTTCATACACCCAATTAATTCTTGGCATGTTTATTTCACACACCCAATTCATTTGTCTTTAGATATTGTTTGTGAGTCGTTTAAGGCATGGACTAGCCATATTACTTGGCTGTAAGATTAATTTATGCAATTCGTTAACCGCAATAAGCTAGGACTTAGGTCAATTCATTTTTTATGTAGCCTAGAACTCATCAAATCGGCAATCATAAAAAAGAATAAGAAGCATAATGAGATTTCAAACATAATTCTCATAAAAAAGTACTATATTCTTACAAGCATGTAGGCTGTTGCCTTACAAATAAGTGGAGATGAACATCATCCGAACAATCAATTGAAATATAATTTCAAATTCTTGGTGTTCCATGTTCGGGAGATGATAGATCCATCTAACCTTTCTAGTCAGTAGGCCCCTTTGCCAACGACTTCCTGAATCCTGTTAAGATCCTCCCAATTCTGTCGAGCTTCCCTTGACTCATTCGCACACCAATTGCTTCCACCTTCCGGCAAACTAGATCTTTAGGTTGAAAAACCTTATGCTTCACTTTATGATTGTAATACCTTACCACTTTATGCTAATATGCCGCGACCCTAGCTCTTGCAATATCTCGAATTTCATCAATGGCGTCCAAATTTGTTGTTAATCTAACTTGATTAATCATAACATCGAAATTCTACGTCCGCAAATTTGGCAAATCTAACTTAATTGGCAACATGGCTTCAATGCTATATGCTAACCTAAAGGGCATCTCCTTGCAGTTCTATGGGTGGTTCGATACCCCCATAAAACATTTGGTAGTTTATCGACCCATTTCCCTTTGACTTGATCTACTTTTCATCTTAGGCCATGTAAAATGATCTTATTTATGGCTTTAATTTGTCCATTCGTCTAAGGGTATGCTACAAACGTGTAGTTGAGGCAGATGCCGTACTTCTTACAAAATACTCGAAACTTATTGTTGTCAAACTGCGGGCTGTTATCGATGATTATCATGTAAGGAACTCCAAATCTTGATATGATGAAACTGAAAATGAACGCTTCTACTTTCTATTCGGTGATCTTCGCTACTACCTCGGCTTCTGCCCATTTCGTAAAGTAATCCACAACAACAATAACGAATTGTCGCTGGGCGATAGACTTCGGAAAAGGGTCTAAGAATATCTAGCCCCTACTAGGCGAAGGGTCAAGGGCTGGTTAGGCTACATAACTAAGTTACAAGTGCATGACTCAGCAATTCGTGTTTCTAGCACTGGGGACAGTACCAGACAACTTCCTTTGGATCTTCTCCCATGGTCGGCCAGTAATAGCCAAGTCACAATGCTTAAACATATAATGTCTGCGCTTTTACATGGTTACTACATTTACCTGCATGCAACTCAGATAACACCCTTTGGGAATCTCTCAAAGGAAGGCATCAAAGATAAAGTTGTAATATGCCACGTTTGTATAGTTGATCATCAATTAGAATTCTTTCTTATCTAGAGTTTCTTTTGTATATTTTAGGGATGATCCAATCTGCACTAAGGATGATTAGATTTGCAGCCTGGTAAGCCAATCTTCGTACTTCTTTCTTGTCATATGGAACAACACTGTCTCTTAAATAATCCACTAGGGGATCTATCTAAGATTCTTCTCTTGGGCAAGGAGCCAACTCACAGCTCTATGAAAGAGTGCATAAACTTTTCTATGGAAGAAATTCAACAAAAAGTTTGTCACCCAATTTAGGGAATGCCATAATGCCTAATTTTGACAACTTGTCGACAGCAATATTCTTGCTTCTTAGAATTTTGTGGAAGGTGAAAGATTGTAATTCTTCTATGAGCGTTCGTACCACCAATAGTTACTTGTTCATCTCCTCTTCCCTTGACGCATAACTTCTCATGATTTGATTCACCACCAATTGCGACAATCAAAGGTTCATACTTTGCTTCATTGTTGTTGGTTAGGAATCTAAATTTTAAAGCATAATGAACTTTAATGCTTAACTCCATCGATCACGGCATTGAGGGCTACACTCATATCCAATTTTGGGATTTGAACCATCTCGGCCATAAACCTAGCCAAGTAGTCTTTGATTGACTCATCTGATTTTTGTTTATTTGTGTTAAGGATTGAGGAATCCTTAACAGAAAGTTTGCTTGCAAGAAAGTGTTGAAAAAGCACTTCTGCTAATTCATCGAAACAAGAAATGGTATTGGGTTTCAAGTGTTTGAACCATGTACTGGCTGCATTCCTCAGGATTGAGGGAAAAGCTTGGCAGGCCACTACATCACTCAAACCATGCAATTTGGCCAATGTATGATAATACCCCAGGTGATCTTCGAGGTCTTTTGTTCCACCATAAGTTTCAAACTGTAGCAACTTGATGTGCCGAGGTATCACTTCCTTTAAAGTCGCTGGAACAAAGGGACTCTTCTTGATTTGGAATTGCTTGCTTGATGCAACAGGGGTACTAACATGTGAAGGGCCCGTATGGTGCACTTACTGCGATTGCTTGCCTTTGTCATTCTTTTTGAAAGCAGGAGTCGAAGGTCCCGTCGCAACCTTAGCTTACTTTTTCTACAACTCAAGTGAATAAATTAAATCATCATTATTATTAGCATTGTAATTGCCATGCTCATTGTTCTGATTTGGATGAATACTATTATGAAGAAGGACTTATTCATGCTTTTTGTTTAACTTTGAGTTTTCCTTAGCCTAATCGAGGCATAATTGCCCGAGTCTAACCAATCATTACTCATCAATATGCCAACTCCCCCCTTTATGGTATTAGGAGGAAGTGATAGCACTTGTACTCTTGGTCATTCCAGTTTTAGCCATGTGGGTATGTTTAGGAAAACAAACTACACCAAATGTTGTTGGTGAACTTTGGGGGTTGAAAATATCCTGCAATGATAAGAAAAATACTTAGTACCATGGCTAGTCCGATGCAACCACTCCAATGCCTAAGTCAGTAAGTAGGAATGAGAAGGGTAGAGTAAAGAAGTTAAGAGTTATCATATATCTCTTACAAAGTTTTATTCTCGTATTTATAGGAGATTATCATGTCTGAAGGAGCAGTTATAGGAATAACTGGTGAGACGTATAGAAGCTTGTTGATCAAACGCCTTCGTTAAAATGTAGAGAAAGTAAGTAATTATGTAATATAACTGTGCTTGTGATAATTATTCATGCCATGAACTTGAATTCAAATCAACAACAGATCCGTGTCACTTAGTGTAGTGCCGAGAATGTAGATCACTTAGCGATATGTCAAGAATATAGATTACACGGCCTGTTGGCAACCGAATGGACAAGTGAGATGGGTGAACAAAAACTGACTATCAACACTTGTAGCAATTACTAGGCAACTTAAAATATGGAAAGTTTTCTTTTTTTCCATATTTGTAAATAATAATTCAATGATCCTTTTTTAGATGTTATCTACATATGATTAGATGAAGGGTGATTTTGAAAAGCGAAATTAAAATCGAAAAGTTAAAAGTGGTAACCATTTAGGGTTTAATAGGATAGCCTATGGCTCTAAATCTCTAGTTTTAAAACCATTTTCAAAATTGGTTTTATCAAAAGATCAGTAGCTAAGTTATAATCATTCCACCCAATTGGTTATAACTTAAACTCTTTTTCCTGACTCCGGTTGAGTAGAAACCCTAAACAATTTTTAAAAGAAAAACCAGTTTCCTTTAACCTTTAGTCAAGAACTAATATTAAATGGGTTAAGGTTTAATATTGGTTAAGTTAAGGAAAATTTTAAAAACTAGGAGAAAAAATCGGGCTTGATAGGGTTTTATTGGAAATGTTGAGAAAGAAAAGGGAAAGTGATCCAAAGGATAAGGAAATAAGATGCAGAGTTTATGAACATTGAGCATGTGTAGTCCACCATTTAAAGCACAAAGTAATTAGCTCAGATGTCTAACATAGAAGAATTTACAAAATGCCAACAATTCTTACTTGCTTTCGCTGGTCAAATCAACTGTGGATTATGATTTAGGGAATATTCTAGTCCTTATCACATAAAGAACCTGAAAATTCTTTGCAATTCATTTAGATTTTATGATGTGTATATGGGGTTATACACACGGAGAGGTACCACGACAAACAAGAAAAAGAAAATAAATTGGGGGTTTTAGCAAATCCGTAAGTTATCTAGCTGGATATGATGCATGAACAAGATCCTACATGTCCTAAGACTCGTTGGATGTGATGCACCGATCTGAAGGACAAGGTTGCTTGCCACAATCCTTCCTAAAGGGCTTGATAAGAGCAATTAAAGGAGAGTTTTCCAAGAGAAAAAGTCTCAAGGGCTTTTCATTAAATGTCAAAGTATAATTAAAACCTTATACATGTGTTTTATTTATACATAGTGACAAACTAGTAAATAAAAGGACTAAAAGAATGCCCTAATGGCATTCCTATAAATACAAAATAAACATGAGGGTAATTTAGGAAAAATATAATAAAAAGGAAGTTTAAATAACATAAGCAAAAATAAATGATCAAATAATATGTTCGGATGAGTAGTGGACGAGCTAGACTTCAATATTTGGTTGGGTCGATAACTTGAATCCTATCATTTTATCTATAGTTCCTACCTATAGTTTTAGAGCATATAGAGAGTAATTGAAAGAATATAAGGAAGGGAAGGAATTGGAGAATTTATAAAACTCTATAAGTGGCAAAGTGTTGAGAGTTACCTGTTGATGAAGAATATAAGATTTAAGCAGAAGTTCAAGAAACTTGTATAGAAATGCAATGTAATATTTATAGTCCAAAGTACACAATGCGCATACAAGTAGAGTCGCAAACACATAAGTATCAATACAACTGCAACAAAATTTTTATATGTTTGATTATCGATACATAGGTTTGAAAGAAACAAATCAAAGCATAGTTAAAAGGCAGATTTTACACATATAGACATAATTATGAAGTAAACAGATTGAATGCTGCAACTATAATTATAATGGGGCTTCAAGTGTTCACCTGAAGGAAACATGACAAGGTTGCTTTAGTAGAAGCTATCCTGACTAAGGAAGTCCTTAGCAAAGATCATCAAGACTAGATCTTCATTAAGGAAGCTTAGAATTTTTATGTAGAGAAAGTTGAAACCAATAAAGGGTTTGATGGTGGCATGATTATGGGATAATCAAACTAATCTATGGTTACCATGATAAGTTAAGAAAACTAGGTTGTGATAAATCTTTGGATGTAAATGGTGATAATATTTGTTCTACTGTTGCTTCAATCACCAATGTAAATAGTAAGGCCTTTATTTATCCAAATTCATATGGTTCTCCTCTCATTGACATTGTAAATCTGGGGAATAACATTAGTGAGAGCCAGTCTGATGCTACAACTTCAGTTTTAGATTTAAGAGATAATATTATAGGTGAGGCTTAAGTTTGACGATTCAATTATTATTCCAAAATCAAATGGTTCTCTACTTAATGGAAATGCAACTAATGAGAACACTACAATTAGTAAGGTTGAAGTTAATAGTTCAATAGTTGATTCAAGTTCAAAATGGTTCTTAGCTTAGCCACACATCTAATGAGCAAGACATTTTAATTAGGGAGATTGAGTTCACTTCAACTATTGCCTCAAATGTAGATACTTCTTAACTTGATGACAAAGTAAATCAAGAAAGCACTACACCAATCAGAGTCAACCCTCATCTATCCTTGCAAAATCTTATATCATTTTAAATACCAAGAGCTTTATAGAGGGAAAGTCAGAAATTAAGACTTTAGCTTTCACTGCTTCAAGATGATGATAAAAATGGAAATCAAAACAAGAAGGGAATATATATAAAACTTAAAAATAATAAGAAAGGAACACATAAAGTAAGAGTAACAGACTAAGACCTTGCCTTTTATTAGAAGAGTGATGCAAGTGAGTTTCAATGCTACCTCCAAATGTTCAGCAATGCCTCCCTCTATCGACTTATGTTATTACTGCCACTCAACTGTCTATGATGGACTGTGAATGTTGCCATACTATCTTCTAAAAAGAATGAAAAATATGATTTCATGTATAAGCACAGAAGAATATATATATATATATAGATGTAGCAATAGACTTGGAAAAGACACAACAACAACTAAGAGTTGGGTTTTAACATGTCGAGCTTATTTTAATTCAACACACATTATCAACAAATCAAGGAAATATATATATATATATATATATCAAAAAAAGAAGCAAAGTATAGCTACTAACTTAAGACAATAATGAAGGCTAATTCAATAATGAGCAAACTCTTTATCTTCTCTTCAATAACTATCATTGATGGATTTGATGGTCAAAACTCTACTTTATTCTCTAAAACATTAGTCTTCAAGCTTCAAGCCTTACTCTCTAGTCTTATGGTTTCTAGTCTTTCATTAGATAACTCCAATAGCAGCAAGTTTCCATGATCGATATGTGCTTCAATAGCTTTGCTCTTCAACTTTGCATCGAACTTCGTTGTTAACTTTGAACTTTAGGAGTTGATAAGTTGTGAAAGTATGTATGAAGAAGCAAGCAATCAGGAAATGAAATTAGAGAAGTATGAGAAGTGTATGAGCTGGAGTAAATATGAAGCAAATGTAAGTAAAATAAAAAAGGAAAGTGTATAAAAGAAAAATTTGTGAAAGAGAGCTGAGAATGAAGATGTGAGGTTGTTAAAAAAAAAAAAAGAGGAAAAAAATATGATGAAAAATCTAGAAGAGAAGGAGGATATATCGAAGCTGTATTGTACATACAACGAATGAATGAAGTCAGAGTGTGTGTGGGATGAAGACGAATTGAAATTAGAAAAAAAAAAAAACAAAAGAACAATATGCTTTAATAAGAAAGATAACTAAAGGTGTAAGGGGAATGGATTCAAGGAGGAATGGATAGAAAATGAAGTGAAGATAGAAGAATGGAGATTCAAGTATGGATGAAAATTGAGAATAACAGGCTAGAAAAGAAAAGAAATGAAGAAGGATAAGTGCATGGAATACATAGAAAATGGCCACTAACTACTGCAATTGCAATTTTAATGAAGGAAGATTGAATTGTGTATGCTAATTCTAGAGGTTGAAGTCAGCATGATGTACACTAATTAAATTGTGACACCTGTCCTTTTATATAACAGAAAATATTTTTTAGTATATTGAAGTATTTACCAAATTTTGACACCTCACTAGAGCATGTGATAGTGTAATAAACAAATTAGAAAAGATATGCTGCACAAGATTTACATTAGATGCATAAAATAATTTATGAAATTAGTTGAAAGCAGTGTTTATGTTAAAAAAGAATCGGCTTTCAATTTACAAAGGGATATACGATAACTAAATTTGATATTATGTCAAAGGAGCTATACTAATGTGGATTCTATTAATAAATGCACAACTTCAAGAGGTTGTTGTAATTTAAGGACAATTAATATTGATGTAAGCCTTTTGCATTAGAGTGGATGTTGGATGTTAACCTACGATTTTAGCATAGAGATTTGAGGAAAATTACTCCAGCTTAAAGTCATCGATGGGGAGGCAACCAATTAGTCAGTAAATATTTAAAAGGAAAAAAAAAAGAAGAAGAGGTAGAACAGATGAAAGAGATATAAATGGAGAATGATTCCATCGTGCCAATTCCTAAGAGTCAAAATGTGACTAGCTTTAAAAAAAGAATCATTAGTGTATATTCATGTTTAAGGGGGCACAAAATTCCATTCCACACATATGTTCAAGGTTATGCGATCAATATTAAGTATTGAAAGGTGAACTTGGATTGAGGAAATGTAGTCAGCACAAGTCAAGGCTAGTGCACAACCAATGTTATTTCAAGGATTGGTAAAGGAGTTATAACAGACAATTTAATTTCAACAATTCGAGTATCGAACAAAGTAGGTCATACTTCAGTAATGTTGTACATACTATTTGACCACGCTAAAGCAAGGTGTTCAAATTACATATTAAGACCATGGTCCAACAATTATAGCAATAATGATAACTACATATTAAAGGCCTTCGAGTTTTGAAGATAATTGGCGCCATGAGTATTTAGTGCAAGTAACTAGCTCTTGTATTTTGTACCATCAAAGAAAAACAATATGATGCAACAATTAATTTCTTCAGTATAGAATATTTCAACACAACTTACAAAGAGGAAAGATTCACAAGGTGAATAGGAGATATAATCTGATCAAGGATAAGTTAAATAACTCATGAAGATCAAATCGAAGAGATGAATTAGCTTAGAAATAGAAAACCCAAAGAAGATTTGTTTCAGTATTGCTGTGGGGGGTGGCAATATACAACTCAATCTAGTCAAGGCATGACACACAAATAAAAGGTACTATAAATTTGGGCACTAAGTCAATTAGCGGCGACATAACTATTAAATAGCACATACGTACTAGAGTCAATTGAAAGGCTCATTCAATGTCCAAACCGCTTTAACCTCATTCGAAGGACTTTGGTCAGGGGGTAAAATGTAGAAGGCTAAATATGAATATGGGCCTTAAACCCAATAATCGAAATGGATTTGACTCTTTAGGCTAAGGTGACAAGGCTTAGAGAGTCAAGGCCATATATTTTTTAGATGATTGAGGGAAATCTGGCATGGTAGGCTTAAAGTAGGGCCTGTTGGATCAGTTTGTCTGATCTAACCTTTCTTGGTTTAGCTCACACTAAAAAATAATAAAGCCCTTTATTTGGGCCTAAATATGAAAAAAGCCTACTTGATTTTCATTTATAAAGGCTTCAATTCTAACTATTGATCAACATCGTAATCTAATGGATCAAATCAACCTACCATTTCCTATAAATATCCCCTTCACTTCCTCATTTGGATAAGAGACAAATTCCAACTAACATTGTTACTCTACTAGAATCTTCTTTCAAAGATTAAACACTCGAACATCTCAAGAATACTATCCCATTCTTCATCCATCATGGAGTTTGATGCCATCGTACTCCTTCACCTATCACCTAATGTATTAGAGCCTATCGAGACTGCTTACTCCTCTTCTCTATCCTACTTCACTTGATCATCCCATATGTGCAATTCAAGTTATTTCCTTTATCATGTGTACCATGATCTAACACGCAACATGTACGTGACCCTTACAATTTGAACCTACACATCTTAAAATTCATGCACTTGGGTTGTTTGTGCATGTATTCTTTGAATCAATTAAATTCTTGTCAAAATCAAACAGATGCACATCTAAGTGTAACATAAAGGAAGGTAAAAGTGTTGCAAATTTTCACAATTGTCATTACTTAGCACCCTCAAAAAGAGAAATACAAAAATCACACGTTTATAACTGAATCATAGTTGAGTCTTATGATTTGGCATAATGTGTATCAATTTTCCTTTTAAGCTCTTAAGAATGGTGGGTAAGTACCCTCAACCATGAGTACTACCCCCATGGGTGTGTCATAGCTCACTACTCATTATGTGGTGGCCTAACCATGCTTATGATGGGAATTTATTATTTTCCTTCTTAATATTTTTTTATTATTTATTAATATTTTATTATTATTTAATCCAATATATTTAATAATATTGTTTTATTAAATTATTAGTTGTGTGCCTATCAAAAGTTGACATGTACGAAGAGTTGATGGATTTCTTAATAAAATGAATAACAGGACTTAAACAAACAAGTTTTTAAATGTTGAGAATTTTAATGGAAAAGAAAAAAAATTAAGGACTCAAATAAATAGGTAGATAAATATTTCATGAATTATGGGCTCTTTCTTTAAAATAATTTTCAATGAAAATTTGCTGTATTTCCATTCACTAAATCATAACTAAATAGATAATATAACTATTCAGTAAATGAATTATGCCTTATATGTTGACTTCACAAGCACTTATTTCATTGAAATCAATTAAATCCCATGCAATCAATTCTATTAGTTCCTACTTTCTAGCTATCAAGATAGAGGAAGTAAGGTTTACCGTTATTCCATTTCCTTCCCTACGGTTGGAAATGTAAGGTCAGTTGTTGACTTCATAAGCACTTAGTCGATATGTTAAGAATTATTGTATATACGCTCTAATTTCTCAAAAAAACATGCCTTTAGATTCTAATTTGATTATTTTGGTTTTAGCTTTATGTACTTTTCACTATTTTTAGTAAATTGCATAGACACCCCTCAAAACTATGAAAATTGTACACATTTCCAATTTTTTCAAATGTCAACATTTACACACTTGAAAATGATAACACGACAACTAATTATATTTAAATAATTAACTAGTGTTAGAAAAGTACCAAATGAAACAACAATTAGAAAAGGAAAGTTAGAGGAAATTAAAAAAAATGAAAAAGAGACTACTAATGCAATTTCAAGTGGATTTGTCCATTATGTTAGCCAAATCATTACTTCTATTTCCAATTTTATAGCTCTCTACATAATAAATTCCATTACTCTCTCAATGTTCTCTTTCGTCACTCAATTTTCACTTCTCAAATCCTCGATCTCAAACACATTTCTTAATCTCTAATTTATTTCATGACTTTCGCAAAATCAAATTTACCTTGTCAAGCTCTAATCATTTTATCCTATTAATCAACTCATTTATTTTGTTCTCACACTCAGGTTTTAGTTTTTTCTTTCCTTATGGTCGACTCTATTATTTATCTCATCAACCATAATTAAACCAAAAAAGAAAATTAAAAAAAAAATTCAATATGTAGTGGGTCAAGATTCAAAACCTACGTATCAAATAATGAATCAATAACAAAAGTTTAGAACTTTACAGAAATTAATAGGTGATGGATTATATGTACTGAAGATTATAATAAAGAAAACTAGAAAACAAATTTTTATAGTTTTTTTTCTTTTTTATATTTCTAAGAATGTGAATTTTGGTCATTTGGCTACGCTTGGGCCTTAGATTGGCTAGAGAATGGCTATGCAAAATTCTACCTATAGTTGTCCTTTTTCTTTAATTTTTTATTTACTTTTACTCCTTCTACTTTTCATTATTTTATTATATTTTAAATTGAAAATACATATTAATTAAAATATATATAATTAATTGCCATGTCAGTGCGAATTTATATAATTTCTAACATTATCAAGGGGTTTTGTATAACTTACCCTTTATTTCAATTTCTTAAGGTTTGATCTAAATGCTTAATTTGCATCTTACCCCAACTATTAAGTTGAACTTTAATAAATGAAAGAATTATAATAGTTTTAATTGACACTAATAAATCATTTACTTTTAATGCGTATGTTACGGACCTCCCAAAATGAGCCATTCCTAAGAAGTTCCTAAAGCCCAAGACTAAAGCCCAAGCCCACTAAAAGGTTCCAAAAGATGAAAAGTTCTAAAAGGTGGGGTAAGTGAATGTAATAGTTAGGAGTCAATTGTAACCATTAGATCGAACCAATCTTAACCATTAATTTGTAAAGACTTTCTGTACATATAGGAGTGTTCCCCTCAGATGTAAAACACTAGTCATTTGAGTGAATACAATATGCTTTTAGAGTTTCTCTTTCTACTTTCTCTCTCTAAACATTGTGAGTGTATTATAGGTTGACTTAGCCTTCCTTATCGTGGTTAGGAATGCTAAGTGCTGCACAGGATCGAGTGACAGAATCCGTTCGTGACAAGTGGTATCAAAGCCTCAAAAAGGGACTACTTATAAAGAAAATGTCATCTGGAGGAGACAATAACACTTCAATAGTCGATGAGTTGGCTGACCATGATAATCACTATGTTACCAGGCAAAGGGCTAAGTCTTGGGACTTGCTGAACTCCCTCCTTAATAGGATGGATAGGGCAAAGTTGAGCATTGTTAAGGCCAAGGAACAATTTAATGAGTCTTAAGGCAATCTTGAGGAGATGGAAGAAGAACTCCGAGGCAAATTGCAAGGAACACTGAATCAGGCAGTAAAGGAGTTAAGGTAGCATGGAAACATTATTGAAGAGAAGGGTAAAGCTCTCCAAGCCCGAGTCACAGCTTTAGAAATTAAGGAAGAGACTTATGAAGCTAAGAATGATGTAGTAGTAGTGGCCATGCGCCAGGACATTGAAGATCTTAAGACTCAATTAACGGCTTATCAAATTGCTGTTGCAAATGGAGTAACCATCTAGATAGGCCATAAGATTGATGTTCCTAAGCTAGAACATTTCAATGGAATGCGGTCCGCTTGAGAAGTAGACAACTTCTTATGGGGAGTGGAGCAATGCTTTAATGCTATAGGAATCTCAGATGATGCTGGAAAGGTACATACTACTGCTATGTATTTGAAAGACTCTACTATGGTATGGTGGTGCAGGGGGGTAGTTGATATCAACACATGAGATAACTTTATACAAGAGTTGAAGGGTCAACTCTCCCCTCAAATGCTGCTAAGGAAGCAAAGGTGAAATTGCGCCACCTAACCTATAAGAGTGACATAAAGCAATATGTAAAGGAATTCTCATAATTGATGTTAGAGATCCGAGACCTCAACTAAGAAGATGCTTTGGTAATGTTTGTGGATGGCTTAAAGCCCTAGGACAAATTAGAACTAGAGCGAAGGGGAATGAAAGATATCTCCAGAGCTATAGTATTTATTGAAGGCCTACTAGAATTTTGAAAGATAGATCCTAAGACCCCAGGGTAAAGATGGAAAGGGGGAGCTGAGAGGGAGAAGAGTGGGAGCTCTTCCAAGAGGAAAACCAAGGTAGAAGGAAAAGATAATGACCGGGGTATAACTCGTGAAGGGAGAGATGGGGAGCGATGGAAATCTCGTGAATTGAAATGTTATTTCTACAATGGTCCCCATTATGCCAGTAAGTATCCGAAAAAAGAGAGATTGGCAGCGCTAGTAACAGGTGAGAGTTTAGATGAAGGGGATGAGGCTCAGTTGGGGTCAATTCGACTACTTAGTGCCATGAAGTCTCAAGTCAATGAAAGAAGAAAAGGATTGATGTATACTAAAGTATCGGTAGCAGATAAGAAATTTAATGCCCTCATAGACACAAGAGCATCCCATCTTTTCATTTTTGATATGGAAACAAAGAAGTTGGGGCTAAAAGTGGAAGAGACCAAAACATGGCTCAAAACAATTAACTCAAAAGAAGTTCCCACTATTGGAGTAGCTAGAGGGATAGAGCTCCATATTGGGGATTGGTAGGGAAAGGAGACAGCTGAAGTAATACTGATGGATGATTTTGAGTTTGTGATTGAGATGAATTTCCTAGATCACATTGATGCACTTATTGTACCGTAGGCTAACTACATTTGTGTACTTGATCACAACTCACAATGTATAATCCCCGTCATAAGAAAGGTAGGCTAAGCCACCAAATTCCTATCGGCTATGCAATTGGAAAAGGGACTCAAGAAGAATAAAGTCACTTACTTAGCAACCTTAAAAGTTAAGGAAGAGACTATTGGTCAGGAAAGCATTCCGCCTCAAGTAGGGGAGATATTGGAAGAATTTAGGGATATAATGCCATCAATGTTACCCAAGAAGTTACTGCCAAGAAGAGAGGTGGACCATATGATAAAATTAGAACCTAAAGCCAAGCCGCTCGCCGTCGTCCTGTATAGAATGTCACCTCTAGAATTAGACGAGTTAAGGTGACAACTGAAGGAATTACTAGAAGCAGGTTTCATTAGGCCTTCAAAGGCACCTTTTGGAGCTCCTGTACTCTTTTAAAAGAAACAAGATCGATCACTCCAAATGTGTATTGATTATCGATCCCTAAACAAAGTTACTATAAAAAATAAGTATCCCATTCCACTAGTATCGAATCTATTCGACAGGTTAAGGGAAATTAGATACTTCTCTAAATTGGATTTATGGTCGGGATATCACCAAGTAAGGATTGCAAAAGGAGACGAACCCAAGACCACTTGTGTTATAAGTTATGGTGCTTTTGAATTCCTAGTAATGCCATTCGGCCTTACCAATGCCTTGACTACTTTTTGTACACTTATGAATCGAGTTTTGGCCCCCTTTCTTGATCAATTTGTAGTAGTATACTTCGATGACATTATGATTTATAGTAAGATGTTGGAGGAACACATAGAGCACCTTCGCTCGGTATTCTTAGCCTTGAAAAGGAATGATTTATATGTAAAATTAGAGAAATGTGCTTTTGCGCAAGAAGAGGTGACATTCTTCGGGAACGTAGTGAGGGGAGGAAAGATTAGAATGGACGAAGGAAAGGTACAGGCCATCTGGGATTGGAAGGAGCCAAATAAGCCTACTAAGTTGAGATCCTTCCT
This sequence comes from Lumnitzera littorea, assembly GCA_024138015.1. NCBI lineage: Eukaryota > Viridiplantae > Streptophyta > Magnoliopsida > Myrtales > Combretaceae > Lumnitzera > Lumnitzera littorea. Next base: position 39,911,594 of record JAMXBB010000004.1, on the reverse strand, counting down.
CAGCTTAGTGAATTACTACAAAAGATTCATTAAGGGCTATTCGAGGATAGCGAGCTCATTGATAGACTTACTCAAAAAGAATAGCCCTTGGGTTTGGAGTACAAATAGATGACAGGAACTCAAGACCTTGAAGATGGCAATCACTAAGGAGCTAGTCCTTCTCCTTCCTAACTTTAGTGAACCCTTTGAGGTATGTACAGATGCTAGTGATTTTGCTATTGGAGGGGTTTTGATGCAAAAAGGACACCCTGTAGTGTTTGAAAGCCGAAAGCTGAATGACACAGAGAGGCGATATCCTATGCATGAAAAAGAGATGATGGCGATAGTGCACTGTCTTCGGGTATGGAGGCACTACTCGTTAGGGAAGAAGTTTGTGGTCAAAACTGACAATATGGCCACTAGCTATTTTCAAACTCATAAGAAGCTCTCTCTTAAGCAAGCCCGATGGTAGGTTTTCTTGGCGGAATTTGATACGAGGCAAGTGCACCTATCAATTTTAATATAGCGGATGTGAGTCCAAGTCGATCCCTCAAAGATTTTGAGTACTAATATTAACCTTAGCTTTATTATCTAACTGGAAAATTGTGTCGAGTTGAATGAATTAAAAATACTGAAATTAACCATCTAAACTAATTATGAGACTTGATTAAGTAAATTAGAAAGCAATGAACTACGAACGACTTCAAGAAATTAATAACGTATTTAAGAATTATTTCCCCCAGTGTTTAACATGTAACCTTTTTAAAATATATTCAATTTAGTTTCTATAATTCTTGACCGAAGGGATTCACAATTAAAGCTAATATCTTTCTCAAGCATATTAACCCTAATCCTAAATTATTTACCGGAATCTCTTCACTTAGTAATATAACTTAGAATTGCATTAATGTATAATGAATTCCTACACAAACAATCAACTTTCCGGAAGTAACATATATCTTATCTCTAAGTATACATGTAATTCTCTCCAATTATGCTAAGATCTAATTACACATGCAATTTCTCAATCAACATGCATAATATCATAAATTGACACTCTAAAATTATCAATCCACAACTAAACAACATAATTGAATCAAGAAAAGATAGAAACTTTATTGAAATTATGATTCAATCTAAGGGTTACATGAAACCCTAGGTTCCATAATCCTAAATACTTGAATTCTAAGCTATCATAATGAATCTAAAAACAAGTTCCATCAAAAACATGGAAAACCCCTTTAATTTAATGAACAATCTCTCTAATCTTGAAATCGATGTTGTTCTCGCTTCTTTCTTGATATTCTCCTCAAGTCTCCTCTCGTCTCTTGTGTCTCTCCGTTTCTGTAATGTCTCTCTCCTTTTGAAACCCTAAGATATCCTTTTATATATGTATTACAAGGATTCTGTTTTCGTCACCAGACATGGCCTGGGACATGGCCGTGTCCCCAGGTCGTGTAACTTTCTGCACTAAGGCAAAATTTTCTGCATAACTTCTTCGTTTGAACTCGAAATTGAGTGAAACTTGATTTCTTTTCTTCGTTTTCGATGCTAGAACGCATTCAAACCTTGAAATCAACATTTTGCTCAATTAAGTATCAATTTATTTAAAGAAAACCAAAAAATGTAAAGGAAATACTATAAAATCACCATATGAAATATGTTTAAAATCAGAGTTATCAAATTTCCCCACACTTGAGCATTTGCTTGTCCTCGAGCAAATAAATCAAAACAAAACTTTCGGAACAAGAAACACTAATCAAAATTTATCACTATTTTAGGAAACCGGTAAACGAATACACTTGACCCAAAGAAAGATAAGAAAATCATTCTCAACTAACTTGCAATAATGAAGTCAACCAATTTCATCTGACCATATTCGAATGCTCCAACAATACTTAATACTAGAATTCACTAGTTAATTTATGAAAATCAAAGTTTACCTGAACCATTTAACCAAGGATTCTTAAACTAAAAATTAGATTTAACATCTCGCCAACCGAGAAAGAGTCATAAAAATTTTGTCCATTTGACTAAAATGTATACAATTCTCTTTTCCATCTCACTAAGCACCATAATCCAAAACAAACACATTTTACATCCACTCATCCTCTGATCATCCCCCTAGTTCATGCTTTTGTTGAGAGGTCTTTTGAATTTACTTTATTTAATGCACAATCGTGTTGGTAGAGGGAAAGAATCTCGCTCTTCTGACGGATCAAGACCGATCCATACCAACTTATTTCTTATATTGATAGTGGGAAAGAACCTTACTTTTCTGACAGACCAAGGCCGATCCATATCAATTTTTTCATTAGAATTGGTATTGGGACTCAATCTCGCTCTTCTGACAGACCAACACGAATCCTTACCAATTTTTTTATTCATACACTTATTATTACTTTTGACCTCCAATCATTATAATTTTTCAGAGGTTTCTCAAAAGAAGAATTTCATTTGTTTGTTTGCTAAAAATTATAGGGCTCTTAAAAATTTCTAAGAGAAAGGTATACATAAAAGTAAATTTAAAAATAACCATAACTAACTCTTAACTAGTGATGTTGCTCCAATCTCAAGTCTTAAAATCCTAAGCTAAATAATTCGTAACTTTGCCTTCCAAAAATTTGACTAATCAATTCTAGTAAAGTATAATAAGATCAATAATGATCAACATGACATAATTGATTTGGCCTAATACCAGTTAATCACTTATTGCTAGTTAACTTAAAAATTAATTGGGTCAAATATGAATAATTGGTCTCCTAAACAGTAACAAATTCATATATATCCCTTCCCCACACTTAATTATGTACATTGTCCCCAATGTACCACTAAAAATCATAGCAGCAAGAAATAAAACAAGAAAAAACATCATAGGGAAAAAGGAAATATAAGTATTGAAAAAGAAACTAATACTTCCCTGCCAGTCGAAAAGAAGTGCAAGATGAAGAAGCATCATCATTATATATGTCGGAGTTCACAAGCCTTGATCAACAAAAGATGACACAAAAAATTTGAAACTAAGAAGAGGGATCAGAATCCGTCTCTTCATCCTCCTCATCAGATGGTGCCTCAGCCATCGTAGCATCATCATCGTCATCACCCTCCTCATCATCCTCATCATCCTCATCACTCTCTCCAGCCTCCTCGTCTTCACCACCCTCATCAGCCTCTTCCTCACTACTCTCATCATCCTCTTCCTCCTCCTGACTCTCCTCTTCATTGGTAGCCGACTCTTTCATTTTATGAAATTCTTCCATTTTGTCCTGTCGGATATGAAGTTTATCCACGCTCTCTCTTATATAACGAACCTCAGACAGCAACAAATCAAATTTATCTTCAAAGCTGGCTGAAGACGTTTGGCCCCGAGATGTGCTGCTGCGAGAGCGTCGACCTTGACGTCTTGATGGTAGGAGGTTCATGAGGCGGAAGGAATTTAGGCGCATAGGAGTGACTTGGCTAATGAAAGTAAGTGAAGGCCAAGCAACAACCTTGGTCCTTATAGCCTACACCAGTAAGGTAATGTAAGGGCTACAACAAATATGCCCTTTCTTCCGAGTAGTGGTGGCTTGGTAGCTGAAGAGTTCGGCAATTTCGATGGCTAGATTGATGGGGTGTTTATGGATGACACTATAAAGATAGAGGCAATCCTTGTTAGACACCACCCCAGTGCTAAGGCCTCTACCAGTCAATGTATGGGAGAAGAGCCAGTGAAGAACCCGATATTCAGGCCGGACTAATTGAAAGGCCTTACTCCTGGCTGGATCATAGGCATCGCCAACTGTGATCTCATTCCAAAATGATCCTGCCGTGACACCACGAGGAAAACGACACGAGAGACTTTAGAATTCTTCCATCCGTGTATATCTCTCTGCATATAAACCAAGATATCTGCCCAGTTGAGCGATGGACATGTGGAATGGATGGCCACTTAAGATGAAGTGTAATTTGCGTTTTGGGCCCATGCTAGTAGCACTATCTTTATCCAGCTTATAAGTGCACAAAAATTCCAAGGTCATCTCTTTATAAATTAGAGCCTCAAAGGATAACAAACGCTCCCAAACGGTACCATCCAAGAGCTCCTTCATTTCGGTGGTAAGCTCTAGTTGAGCGAGAACATCCCAATCCAACCGAAGGGTCTCACTAAAGGGCTTAGACTGAAGCAATTGATAGCGTTGTACTTGGTAGTCCTCCTTAAATTAGAGCATTGGGTGCTCCGTAAGGGGAAGAGTAGCCAGTGGTTCAACAATTGTGCCGGATTGTGACGAAGAGGATGCCACAAATTTGGATTTCCAGCGAACGGAAAGCTTAGATCGATTAGCCATTTGAATACCTGAAAAGAGTCAACACTCCAAATCAAATACGGACATTCATATCGCACATAGTTGAAGAAAGCAGAAAACAAGAAGAACAATGGAGAAGAATGTGAAAGGAATGCTCATTGGGGCATTTCAACAAACATATGGAGTGCAGCTAGAAAACGAGGTGGTGGAAAAGAAATGAGTGGCAAACACTTCTAACGAATTCCACTACACAATAATTAACGAGGAAAAACAGGCGTCTATATATATAAGAGACGCGAAATGACCCAGAATTATTATCTCCCATTGCTAACCCGAACTAGCATGAATGAAGAATGACGAGCAAATTAACCAATAACATTTGGAATTGACAGAGCATAATGAAAGCTACTAGATGAAGCAGCATTATAACATATGAGATCACGAAACTCAAAGCAATGATGCATGGCATTGATGAATAATCAAAAGAAATCAGCAGGCCAAATAGAAAAAAATAATATGCATAAAAGAAAGAAAGCACATAACCCAATTACTGAAGCATAAAGAAAAGAAAGGAAAATTAAGGAGGAAAAACTTACTTGGATCAAAATGCGGAATGCAAGAATTGTAGAGAGAAGAGGGAGAATGAGAGAGAATATAAGAGAGATATGTTTGATTGTGAGTGTGTGAGAGGGTGTGTTTAATTTAAATTAACCGATCGTATGCAAAATCGTGTTATTTTGGGTCGACACGGGCTAGGACACGACCGTGTCCCACGCCCGTGTAACAATCTGTTCCATCGTGTCTAACCTAGACGCACACAGGCTGGGACACGACCGTGTCCCCTGCCCGTGTGACTTTTGCTTCCCGTATATGAAAATTGGACGGACACGGGCTAGGACACGACCGTGTCCCAAGCCCGTGTAACAATTTATTCGCCAGTGAGAATTCTGGGCGCACACGGGCTAGGACACGACCATGTCCCTTACCCGTGTAACTTTCTATGGGTGGGTAGTTTTTGAAGGTCTGGATGGACACAGGCTGGGACACGACCGTATCCTTCGCTCGTGTTAAATTTTTTTTTTTTTTTTGAATCAAATTTAAAGATAAAGGAAACTTAGAAATAATAAAACTCAAGAGAAAAGGTAAAAATAAAGCTAAAAGAGGAAAGAATTATGACGAAAAATTGAAAGAAAATATACGAAGCAAAGCAAAGTTAGATAAAACGGAAAGTAAAATGAAGAAAACTTAAAGAACTAAAGCATAAGCAAAGTTAGACATGGGTTGCCTCCCAAGAAGCGCTTTAGTTAACGTTGATAGCTCGACGGAATACTTCTTCTCATGATTCTTCATCCAGGTGGAGATAGGACTCCTCCTGTATCTTGCTTTTGAACCCTCCATACAAGTGTAAATTTGCCCTTAGGCCATCGACCTTGCCAATTCCATTTCATTGGTGCATAACTTCCATAGTTTCTCTCCTTATCATGCCACTAATCAAATTCATGTAGCCTAAACTTTTTCATCTTTTCCGCTTTTACCTTAGATGCGGTTGTCATTGGAAGTTTTGAACTTTTTACTACAAAGGCATGTTCCAAATGATTTCTTAATAGTTTTGGTTCCAAAGATGGTGGCTTCTCTTTGAAAGATTTTAACCTAAGATCCTTTGACTTATGGAGTTGATTAACTCCCTTCTTGTCCACAATAGATTCATGAACTTTTGTTTAAGTTACCATTTCTACACAATTGGGGTTAGTCACCAAATTTTCATCTCCCTTTTGCAAGCAATAGCTCAAGGAATCCTTGGCAAGCGTTTCCTGCACACATGTGGATATAACGACATTAGTGGCATTAACATTGTGACATATATCCTCTAGGTCGAGAAATTTGTTCGTTGCCTCTGAAGTTTTAAAAACTATTTCATCATCCCCGACCCGTAATATCAACTTATGCTCACTAACATCAAAAACAGCCCTAGCAGTGGCTAGGAAGGGTCGACCTAAAATGATTGGCACCTCAATATCTTCATCTATATCGAGTATAACAAAATCCACGGGAAAGATGAATTTGTCTACTTGTACTAAAACATCCTCTATGATGCCTCTAGGATATGTGATAAACCTATCAGCTAATTGAAGACTCATGCGCGTTGGTTTAGGTTCTCCTAACCCTAGCTTTTTGAACAATTTATACGGCATCAAATTTATACTAGCTCCTAAGTCTGCTAAAGCATTATCTACTAACAAATTGCCAAGCATACAAGGAATAGTGAAACTCTCTGGATCGTTTAATTTTTGTGGCAGCTTTTTCTGGAGAAGTGCCGAGCATTCCTCGTTCAATGTGACAGTTGTAAGCTCCTCCAACTTCCTCTTATTCAATAGAAGATCCTTTAAAAATTTCGCATACTTTGTCATCTGCAAGATGACATTAACAAGAGGTAAGTTAATATGTAATTGTTTGAAAATATCAAGAAATTTACCAAATTCCTTATTCTGATCAGTGTAACTTTGCTTAAGGAGCTACAGGTAAGGGATGGGAGGCTTGTACTCCTCCACTTTCGGTGGTTCCGTACTTTCTTTTGATTTTAATGGCTTTGCATCTTCCTTGCGGTTGACTTCCACTTTTTTCTCAGTTGCTTCCCCACCATCCTTCTTCTCCACTTGTAACTTTCTACCACTTCTCAAGATCACAGCATTAACATGTTCCCTAGGATTGGGTTCTGTATTTCCCGGTAACGTTCCCTGCGGTCTTTCAGAGATTAGCTTCGCAAGTTGACCAATTTGGTTCTCAAGGTTGCGATTTAAAGCCTCTTGATTCCTTAGCGAGGATTCAATGTTGGATAAGCGAGCCTCATTGCCTTGAATGTATTTTGTAAGAAGTTCTTCTACACTGGACTTCTTTTCTTGAGGGAGAGGAGGTGGAAATGGTCTCTGAAACCCAGGTGGGCCAAAGTTGGTCTTCTGCTGGCCTTGGTTTTGGTTTCCCCATGAAAAATTGGGGTGATTCCTCCATCTTGGATTATAAGTGTTGCTGTAGGGGTTATTTTGTTGCTTAGGTGGATTTCCTAGATAATCCACCTGTTCCAGTTGTTCTTGTGCTCCATACCCCTGCACACCAAAATCACTTACATCCGATTGCACTTGTTGAGGGCTAATTGAGAGTGCATCAATCTTTTTACTTAATAAGTTCACCTTGGCTGCCAGAGCAGTGGTCAAGTGCACATCATAAATTCCTATAGCCTTTTGCTTGGCTCTAGTGCTTTCCTACTGATAGTTGTTCATCACTATTCCTTCAATCAGGTTTTGGGCTTGCTCAAGTGTCTTTGTGTTCAAAGTACCTCCTGCGGATGCATCAATCATTTGTCTAGTAGATAAATTGAGAGCATTGTAGAAGGTCTGAATCTACATCCATAATGGGAGGCCATGATGTGGGCACCTCCTGAGCAAGTCCTTAAACCGCTCCCAAGTGTCATAAAGCGTCTCCGCTTCCTTGAGCAAAACACGAAATATCATTCCGAAGTTTAGTGGTCTTTGCTGGTGGGAAATACTTCTGCAAAAATTTCTCTACAAATTCATTCCAAGTTGTAATTGAATTTCTTGGTAGGGAATTCAACCACTGTTTTGCTCTTCCCCTCAAGGAGAAAGGAAATAGTCGCAGTCGAATGGCATCATCCGTGGCTCCATTGATTTTAAACGTATCACAAATCTCTAGAAAACTAGAGATATGGGCATTAGGATCTTCATCTTAGAGACCGTCAAACTAAACATATTGTTGCACCATTTGTATGATGTTAGGTGCAATTTGGAAGTTCTTAGCCACGACGGTTGGCCTTGCAATACTGGAGTCAGCTCCAATAAGTGTAGGCCTTGAATAATCGGACATGGTCCGATTTGCTTCATTCCCGTTGTTAGCCATGTGTGGTGGATCTTCCTGCTCGATGAATTGAGAGTTGGCATCTTTACCTTCTTCTTTGATCTCAACGATTGATTCGTCGTCTATGGTTGCCACAACTTGTCTAGGTCGCGATCTCAAATTTTGAAGGGCAGTTCTCTCAATTTCAAGATCAAGTTCTACCAAATCTTCCGAGTTGCTTTAGGTCATGCACTACAAGGGCAATAAATATAAAATAAATTGTAGCTCTAGGTAATAAAAATAAACAATGAAAACAAAAGAAAATAAAGAAAAAAAAATAGTTAAAGTAATAAAGCAACTAACGTTCTTAATATCAAAAATCCCCGGCAACGGCGCCAAAAACTTGATACGAGGCAAGTGCACCTATCAATTTTAATATAGCGGATGTGAGTCCGAGTCGATCCCTCAAAGATTTTGAGTACTAATATTAACCTTAGCTTTATTATCTAACCGGAAAATTGTGTCGAGTTGAATGAATTAAAAATACTGAAATTAACCATCTAAACTAATTATGAGACTTGATTAAATAAATTAGAAAGCAATAAACTACGAACGACTTCAAGAAATTAATAACGTATTTAGGAATTATTTCCCCTAGTGTTTAACATGTAACCTTTTTAAAATATATTCAATTTAGTTTCTATAATTTTTGACCGGAGGGATTCACAATTAAAGCTAATATCTTTCTCAAGCATATTAACCCTAATCCTAAATTATTTACCGGAATCTCTTCACTTAGTAATATAACTTAGAATTGCATTAATGTATAATGAATTCCCACACAAACAATCAACTTTCCGGAAGAAACATGTATCTTATCTCTAAGTATACATGTAATTCTCTCCAATTATGCTAAGATCTAATTACACATGCAATTTCTCAATCAACATGCATAATATCATAAATTGACACTCTAAAATTATCAATCCACAACTAAACAACATAATTGAATCAAGAAAAGATGGAAACTTTATTGAAATTATGATTCAATCCAAGGGTTACATGAAACCCTAGGTTCCATAATCTTAAATACTTAAATTCTAAGCTATCATAATGAATCTAAAAACGAGTTCCATAAAAAACATGAAATAAAACATGGAAAACCCTTTTAATTTGATAAACAATCTCTCTAATCTTGAAATCGATGTTGTTCTCGCTTCTTTCTTGATATTCTCCTCAAGTCTCCTCTCGTCTCTTGTGTCTCTCCGTTTTTGTAATGTCTCTCTCCTTTTGAAACCCTAAGATATCCTTTTATATATGTATTAAAAGGATTCTGTTTTCGTCACCAGACATGGCCTGGGACATGGCCATGTCCCCAAGTCGTTTAACTTTCTGCACTAAGGCAAAATTTTCTACACAACTTCAAAACTTCATAACTTCTTCGTTTGAACTCGGAATTGAGTGAAACTTGATTCCTTTTCTTCGTTTTCAATCCTAGAACGCGTTCAAACCTTGAAATCAACATTTTACTCAATTAAGTATCAATTTCTTTAAAGAAAACAAAAAAATGTAAGGGAAATACTATAAAATCACCATATGAAATATGTTTATAATCAGAGTTATTAGAATTCTATTTCAACCTTGAGCATTGTCGGGTAAGACTAATGTTGTAGCAGATGCTTTGAGCCGAAGGGTTGAGTTAGCAACCATCAGTAAACTTAAAAGCAACTTCGTTGATAGAATTCGAGAGGGGATGGCGAGTGATAAGTAGGCTAAAGCTCTGTTGATCCAATGTTAACGAGATTTTGGTAAGAGAATGGACTAATATACACAAAGGGACATCGAATTTATGTGCCCTACTCCTTTAACCTAAGAAGGAAGATACTTAGAGAGTGTCAAGATTCTAAAAGGGTAGGTCATCTAGGAATGCACTGTACCTAAGCCTTAGTGGAGGAGAAGTATTTTTGGCTACACATAAGGGAAGATGTTGAGAGCTATGTTCGGACTTGTATCATGTGCCAACAAGACAAAAGTTGAACATAAGGCAACTCCGGGGCTACTAGAGTCTCTTCTCAAAAGGGTGTGGTACAATTATGGTTGTGGTAGATAAGTTCTCAAAATATGCAACTTTTGTTCCAACAACAAAGGAGTGCCTGGCAGATGAGGTTACCCGATTGTTCCTGAGACATGTAGTAAAGTATTGAAGCTTGCCAAGAAACATTGTGAGTGATCGAGATGGGCGATTCATGGGGAAATTTTGGATTGAATTGTTCAAACTTCTAAGATCCGAGTTGAAATTTTCAACAAGTTTGCATCCCTAGACAAATGGCCAAACGGAGTGGGTGAATGCTCTAGTGGAATTATACTTAAGGCATTTTGTAGGAGCTAAACAACGTGATTAGATGAAGTTGTTAGATGTGGTACAATTCTCATTCAACCTATAGAAGAATGAGTCAATCAGATAAAGTTCTTTCGAGATCATCCTAGAGAGGCAACCCTTAACTCCTAATACAGTAACAATGGGATATATAGGGTCCAGCCCTCACGCATATAAATTTGCAAGGGAATGGTAAGAAAATCATGACTTAGCTTGGACATACTTAGACCTAGCTATCATAAGAATGAAGAAGATTGCAAATAAGAAGCGTAGGTTGATGGAATATCAAGTAGGCGACCAAGTGCTTGTTGAGTTACATTTGATACAATGTACTGGTCAATTGCATAAAGGTTTGATGAGGCATTTGATACAATGTACGAGGGGTCAACTGCATAAAGGTTTGATGAGGCGCTACGAGGGCCCATTCCCAGTTGTGAAATGAGTGGGGTGAGTGTCTTACAAATTAGAACTTCCATCCAAATTGAAATTCCACTCGGTTTTCCATGTAAGCATGCTAAAACCATTCCATAAGGAGAAGGAAGACCCCATAAGAGCTATATCATAAATGGCCCTAATAGGAGTACAGGATTCATTTGACAAAGAAGTTGAAGAGATCATAGCTGATAGACATGTGAAGAGATATGGACAAACTCCTAGACATGAGTATATGGTTATGTGGAAGGGAAGACCAGAGAGTGAGGCCAGTTGGGAACCAGTCGAAGCACTATGGCAATTTAAAGACAAGATTCAAAGTTCTATGATGAAGGAGTGATGAGGGCATCACTGGATTAAGCGAGGGAAAATGTTACGAACCTCCCAAAATGAGCCATTCTTAGGAGGTTCCTAAAGCCCAATACTAAAGCCCAAGCCTACTAAAAGCTTCCAAAAGATGAAAAGTTCCAGAAGGTTCAAGAGAAGTCCAGAATCTTATATAATAATAGGTGGGGTAAGTGAATGTAGTAGTTAGGAGTCAATTGTAACTGTTAAATCGAATTAATCATAACCATTAATTTGTAAAGGCTTTCTATATATATAGGGGTGTTCCCCTTAGATGTAAGACACCAATCATTTGAGTGAATACAATATACCTTCAGAGTTTCTCTCTTTACTTTCTCTCTCTAAACATTGTGAGTGTGCTATAGGCTGACTTAGCCTTCCTTAGTATGGTTAGGAACGCTAAGTGCCACACCGAATCGAGTGACAGAATCTACCCGTGACACATGCTCACACATATTTGTATTCTTGTATACTATGATTGCAAGGCTTAAGGGAAATACATACTGCAAACTAGTATGTTTAACTACTCTTAATGATTTTTACTAAGGAAAAGACAATAAAAAGACTATAATCAAATAAAAAGACTATAAATAGCCATTCAAATGTAAAAAAGATTGTTAGGGTATTATACACGACCATATTATAATTATGAGTGAGAGTTAAACAATACTGTTACACTTGATATATAAGAATAGACCCGAAATAAAATCATGATTTAGGGTTTATTCAATTTTTTTATGTTTGGAAGTGCTTTTATAAAATAGAATTATGATTTATTAGGATTGGTGAATCCACTTTAAGTGGGAATTCGATTCTATCTTTAAGCAAGTAAAATTCAATCCTATGCCATCCTCATTAATTAAAAATCTTATTATAATACATAGTTTTAGAAATTCTTTCCTTATATAATTTTACAATCATAATGTCTTTTCCTTATTAGATCTCTTGAAATTACCATTTAAAATTTAATTTAATTTAATTATTAATCTTTTCTTCTATTTTGCTATGGTACATTAATTTAACAATTAGTAGATTATATTCATGATTATCTCAAGAATTTATTTTAACATTCCATGTATATTTACCTTACTTTTACCTATATAGTCCATAACAAGCATAAAAAACATTCACAGACTACAAACACCATTCCAAGATTTTTGAATTTTCCCTTTAGGCTCAGTCTTTATGTGGAAACTCTTTGTAATGAATAAAATTTCAAGTTCACAATCAAGAGAAATGTTGGAGGATATATCCATTTGACATTGAAGATGATGCAGTCAATGTACATTAAGGGTTTATTACAAATACTTTATCATATTGATGACCTAGAGTCTCTTAATTTTGTTATTATAGAATCAAATACTTTGTAATATGACCATTTTTTTTATATACTTTCGTAGGATTGACATGTATATTGAAGCAAAATAGTTACTCTTTTTTATTTTCCTACACCTTAATGCTGTTGATGTAATGTTTTGTTTTAATATCAATAATGTTTTGTAAATTTTATTTTAAGCTAAGTTCATCATGTTTATTAATTAATTTTATCCATTAAAGTCAATTATGTTTACTATCCACTTTTAAGGAAGTTTACATAACATAGTGATAAAATATTCTTTTTCTTATTATATTTACTATCTATAAAAAGCCAATTATTCGCCAATATGGTATTGAAACAAGTATTTTATATACTTAGTTATTATACAACAAAGTGGTAAAATATGTTGCTTCTTATTGATAGTTGTAAGTTATTGGCATTTTAAGTGCAATATGCGTTTAATGAAATTCATTTTCTTTAAAGTAACTATCTTTTTCTTTTTAAGATTATTGTATTATTTAATACATATTTAATTTTAGAAACGAAATATAAGTCCTAACTAATTGATTTTTTTTTTAAAACCACATATGCTTGAAACTAATTGTTTGTTATGAGCATGCCTTTCATAATTTTCAATGTGTAAATTAAGATCTTTGAATTATTTTCTACATAAATGATTGATTACATAATAAAGATATTGTTGTTCCTTTTTCAATGATTTCTTTTTTTTTTTTGTACTTTTCTTTATATTTTTGGTATAATACCCTGTTTAAGGGTTCAATATATCTATTGACCTTAAAAAAATTACATAATTACAAATTATATACAAAATTATCAAAATACCATTGTTATGTTGTATTTTAAAGATGAAATATTACTGTTTGTACCTATATTATATTTTCAAGATGCGACATTTCTATTTGTGTGCCGTCACTATGTACAAATACATATGTCGCACCTTGAAGATTGGACATAAGTAAAAATAGTAATGTTGCATTTTTAAGATATAATATAGCAATTATATTTTGATAATTTTTTATATAATTTATAATTATGTAATATTTATTAACTTCAACGGTAAATATGCCAATTTCTTCCCTGTTTGTTGTAATTTGATACAAAATTAGGGCAATTGTATTCACATGATGGAAGGCGATATATGGCTTTCATTTTTTATATATGGTAAGTAATAAAGAAATTATTCTTCTTATCGCAATAGAATAGAAATTTACAAAAAAACAAAAAACAAAACAAAACCTAGTATTTTATGCCCATTTTCATGTAAATAGCCATTAACCACTTTCTAAAAGAATTATATAACTTTTTCTTTTTCCTAATTCAATAAAGGTATTAATAAAAAAAGAGTAGGACAAGTAATATATATATATATATATATGAATAGTATGATTTATTTTTTCCTTTTCAGTTAACTACGTTATAATTTGGTGATGGAGGAATCGAACTTAGTCCATTCTAATTAGATGGAAGACCAATGTTGATGTTGCTAGGCTAAAATGATCTTAGCACGTAACAAAAGCGCTTTGCACGAAACCTAATCGGTATATTGGGAGATTGATGTAGATTTGAATGCATAAGGTAGTTGTATGCTAAAAAGTTTTACTTTATGTAAACGATATATCAGAACGTATTATATATTTTAAGTTTTCAAACATTATAAATAAGCTAAAAGCAAATAAATATATTTGAGTATTCTATAATTTATATGCATAACCATACAATTGCTAATGTAATATTAAAACATGGTAAAATGCATTTAAATTTATTATAATGAAAAAAATATAAATGAATACAACATTTTCTATTCAAATGAATTTGGTTTATTAAAAAATTATCACCAAATTACTAATCTCAAAGCATAATAATTATATGATTATTATATGTTACCTATAAGCTATATTATACATGTACCTTAGAATATTTATTCACCAATATATTTACACATTTAAAAATTAGTATTAACACATAACAACAACTAAACCTTATGATATATTTTTTTATATAATTATTGAACTTTCTTTAAGAGACATGCCATTTAATAGAATTTGTGGAACTTTGAGAATGCTTACAACCTTTATGTAATTTAATTGCAAAATAGCATAATTATGTATATGCATGATATTCTACTTTTATATTTTGAAATATGATACCTCTTTCTAAATGACAAATTATTTCAGAGAAATCCATCTAAGTTATTATAATATATAATTTTGAAAATTTTTGTCATATGTAACACTTCATTAGTAATACCTTTTTGTATTACTATTTAACTACATAAAATTTTTAATTTTTATCATTGAGACCTTTCAATTAATAGCATTTTTTGTCATTCTTCTTTCCAACTATGTATCTAAAAGGTATATCTTTTGAGTGAAGATAGGAAAGATTTTTAACTTTTATATACTTAATATCAAATGATATTATCGTAAGAAATTTTTAAAGAGTTGCAACTCTTTAAATAGATATAGCTTTTTATTTATAGATGTCGAAATATTATAAATGGTCAAACGAAACAATTACTTACATTATCAATATGTTACTTGTGATAATCTTTTATGTGAATTTGCTATTTTATTTATATGTATATATTTTAAATTAAAATCCATAGATGGTGTAGGGCTTTATTTCATATAATTTCAGATGTTCTTCTCTTTTATACAACCACTAACTATCACTAATGATTTCTTATTTCAAGTTCATTTACTCTTTATATTTAATGTGATCCTAATTTTGAAGTTCTTTTGGGTATTTTATCTACTAAGAAAAGTGTTATTGAGGATAACGCAAAATGCTAAATATTTAAATATTTTGATTTAGATAGTGCCAAAATACTTTTATTAATAGTCAAGTTATATTAATAAGTGTTAATGTAGCCAAACTATATCGATACAAATTAACATAGTAATAATTACAATCAATCTATATCAGTACATATTAATATAGATACATTATCTTAATACATACATACATATATATATATGTATATATATATATATGCTAGGTTAATAAACATTCAAGAAACGACTAAGGTCTAACCAATACATCCCATACTACTACTTATATCCGCAGTAGAAGAACTAGCACAAAAGTCTTTCAAAATAAAACAAGCAATAAACAAAGGGCAAAACATATCAAAAGCCAAGTCTTCAAATGCATGGATGGCTCTCTTTCCTAGGACATCTACGGCTTCACTCCCTTCATGGTGCACTCTTCTCAAAATAACATCATTAAAGAAGCATAAGCTAATCCTACATGCAGATAAGGCTAGATGACAAATATTTAGGTTCAGGTCTATTTTCCCAATCCAATCTATCACCTACTATGCATTGGACTCAAAAATCACTTTACTTAAGCCAAGGCGTTTGGCAATGTTAATTCCTTCTGAAGTGGCTTAGAGCTCTACTTCTAGGAGGGATACATTCTAGAGACATTTTGATGCACCTACAATCACATATTCCTCATGGTCTTTGCAAATAACTCCAATTCCCGCTTCAACTCCATTACTGCTAACTACCCCATCACAATTGACTTTGAACCATCCAGTTATAGGTTTCTCCTATCAAGTAATAAATTTTTTATGATCAACTAGATGCCTTTTAGTATGTAGTGAAGCCTACCATTCATTGACTTCCATTTGGATGCAATTGGATTCTTTTGGTTGTTCTTATGGCCATAAAATCTTCCTATTTCTTTCTTTCCAAATTATTCTCAAACCAAACAAAACCGTAAACTGGCTTAAGGCTATAGGGGAGTACCAGTTCTTCCTTTTACATGTAGTGTTTGTGCAGATCCACTCTTGAAACTCATAAAAGTTCTCTTTAGAATTTGGCACCCTGACATTGAGACTCAACTAGAAGTCCTTTACCCACTTGCAATTGAGAAAAAGGTGTTCTACAGATTCATCTTCTTCATTACAAAGGGGGCATTCTATAAGAACATTAATTCTACACTTTCTTAGATTATCCTTTGTTAGAAGTCCGTTATGTAGTATTTTCCACACTAATATTTGTACTTTGGGAATGGTTGGTGCTAACCAAATCTACTCCTAACCTGAAGATATTTATCCTTGCATCTCCCTAGAACTCATTAGTTTATATGTAGAATTTGCTGAGATCTCTCCATCAATTGTGTCAGGCTACAAGAAAAGATCTTCTAACCCTTCTTCATCCAGTAAAACAACCCGGCTAAGCATCCTTCTGATGTGATCATCAATCGAGTATCCAATGATATCTTCCTTCTAGCAATCTATTCCATCCCAAGCTTGGTTAACTCTAATTCTTTCATCATACCAATTTTAAGGGTCCATACAGCTATTTTTTCATACAACTAAGTTCTATCCAGTTATCTAACTAGAAGGAGGTTGTTCTACCATTTCTTAGTTAGAATTTTGCATTGTCATCAATCCAAACTGCTGCTTTTACAAGTTCCTTTCCAATGCTCGACTGTTTCTTCACCATTGGGCGTTTCTTGGTTAGATTATATCTTTGTTTAAATAAGGTTGCCTAGAAGACCTTTGAACACGCTTACCAAACAGCTTTTACCAAGTTGGCCTTATTACTCCTTTTTACATCTAGGGCTCTTAAGCCTCCCCCATCCTTATCTAGCTTAACCTTATCCCAAGCAACCCAATGCAACTTCCTAGCATCATCCGTTGATCCCCATAAAAAATTTTGGTGCAATTGCTCCTGTTTTTTTACAATACCTTGTAGCAAAGGGATCACTTGGACATAGTAGTTGGTGATGCTTTCTAAGATTGAAGAAAGAAGTATCTTTCTTACAGACACATTAGGAAGCTTTGATGTTTAGGCAGTAAGCTTCGCTTTTGTCTTTTCTAACAAGAATGAGAAATCTCCAGCCTTTAAAGATCCCCCTCTTTTAACTAAAATGCCAAGATATTTGCCCATATCTACATTGACCCGAATGTTGAATAGCTTGCAAACCTCTTCCTTTGTCAATGTCGGAGTGTTTCTCAAAAAAATACAGTAAGATTTAGAGAATTTTACTTTCTATCCAAATACCGCACGAAAGCACTCAATCATATTAAGCATGACTCTTGCATTGTCCTTCGTAGCTTGCCCCATAAGAAGCAAGTCATTAGCAAATAACAAGTGGGAGTTAACATCCATGCCTCTAAACTTAATTAAAATCCATTTTACTTCAGATACCATAAGATGCATCATTTAATTATGAGCTTCCATGACCATGATAAAGAGGTAAGGTGATAAGGGGTCCCTTTGTCTTAGGCCCCTACTAGCCAAAAACTCTACCATCATTGATCCATTTAGCATCAATCTATACATAGTAGATGTGAGATAGGAGCTAATAAGAATCATCTAAGAATCAAGAAAATTCAAACTTCTTAACATATTCCATACGAAATCCCATTCAACTCTATCATACGCCTTCTCTAAGTCTAATTTTATAACCATCCAACACTTCTTATTCTTCTTCTTATCTAAGAGATTCATGACTTGTTGAAAGACGAAGAGGTTATCCATCGCCTTTTGACTTAAAATCAAGCTCGACTACTTTAGAACTTATTAAACCATGAAGGAGAGGGTGCATACAATTCATTAACAGCTTGCAAATGATTTTATAAACTATAGTACAGAGACTGATGGGCTAGAAGTCTTTAACTTTATTCTCCCCTAAAATCTTTGGAATAAGGATAACGAGAGTTCTATTAAGCTCGGGAGGAATAGAACCTGTTTGGAGGATAGCATGAACATCTTAGCAAATGGTTCTACTAGCAATGCACCAACAGTTATTGAAAAATTCCACTTAGTAACTGTCTATTCCCAAAGCCTTATTGTTACCTATACTCTACGTGGGCATTTTTAATATTAGTATCAGTCTATGATCTTTTTAGATCCATTCGTTCATACTTTAAGAGGGATCTTTTGGCACCATTCTATATCAGACCATTCAAAGGCATAAAGAGTCTATTCGTTGTGAATAGTTTAGAGAAAAAATCCATGAATAATTGTTATATCCCTTCCAAGTAAATCACCCAATTATCCACATTGTCGTATAACCCCATCATCTTGCTCTTCTTGCCATCATACTAGCACGAAAAAACCAAATATTGCACTTCCCATCAACTAGCTACCACACTCTAGCTTTAGCAACCTATAATTTTTCTTCGTATTTAAGAATCTAAGACAGCCCTTGTTGCAGCATGGTTTTCCTATCAAAAAGAACCTAAGAAGGACATGAGTGAAGTTTTTGTATGTTTTCCTTCATCCATTTCTCAACTTCCTTTCTCCTTATCGGTATAATCCCAAAGAAGTCCTTATTCCATTTTCTTAAAGCAATAGTTAAGCGTCTAACATCTTTAAGGTACTTAAAGTTTAGCCATCTTCACAGATCAACTAAGAAGTCCTTGAAAGATGGGTGCTCCAACCACATGGGCTAAAATCTAAAGGGCCTAAGATCTCTCGGCTTGACTCCCATACTTAGGATAGTATTCAAAAGTAAGGGCTGATGATCCAAGTGAGTGGAGGAGATGTGGAAGATCTTAGTCTTTAGAAATAAACTTCTCCGTTGACAATTAGCCCAAACCCTACCCAACCAAGAATGTACTAAGTCTACCAGGTGTTTTGATTTGTTAAACCATGTAAATTTTGGGCTAACAAAATCGAGATCCACCATACTGTAGTCATTCATACATTATTGGTATAAATATAGTTGATGATAATTAAAACCCATACAACCCCACTTTTCATTACTAACACCTACTTCATTAAAGTTACCAATCATTATCTAAGGTCCCGAGATAATATTCGACCAACTACATAACTCATTCCATAGTAGTTGTCTATCTTCAAACCTAAGACTAGCACAAATAGCTAACAAAAACCAAGGAAAGGAAAAATCATGTACCTGTAGTTTGAGGAGCACCTACTAACGTGATATGCTTCGTTTGTACACATTAATGTCATTGGTGATCCAAAGCACAAGGATCCCTCCACTCAATCCCTCCACCTTAAAGCAAGAAAGGTTGTTGAAATTAAGGAAAAGGCAAAGCAATTCAGCAGTAGCCATGGTTAACTTTGACTTAATGATGACAACCATTTTTTATTCATATTACGTCACTAGATCTTTTATTGGGCTTCATCTCCCTTTAAAGTTTGCTCCATGAGCATTCCATGCAAGTAATTTGAGAGGTCTCAGCACCAAAGATGAAGATAAAGTATCATCAAGTTCCGGGTTCATCATGGAAATAACGATGTGATAGAAAGTGTTGTGGGTGAAGTCCAGACACTTTCATTCAACACTCAACCTCCATAGGAGTAACTGGAACATTGTCTAAAATAACATGAGTTACATCTCCCAAGACGCTAGGAGGCCTGGTTGCTATTGATCCTTTGCTAGATTTAGCATGAATGGCACTTTCTGGATATCTAGGGGGAAAGATGAGTCTTGTCATAACCCTTTCTACCGTTACTTTGCATGTCTACTCCATCGTATTGAGGATCCATTCCCCCATCAGATCTATCGAGCCTGGTTTTTCACCCTCCCATTTCTTTTTATAAAATTAGGACTTCTTTAAACTAATCAATACTAAACCTTACCCGTTTAATGCTGATCTTCGACTAGGATTTAAAGAAAACCATTTTTTTTTCAACTTAAAAAGATTTTGAGTCACCACCTGACCGAAGTCAGCAAAAAGGGTTAAGTTATAACCAATTGGGTGGATTGGTTATAACTTAGCTACTTGTCTATTGATTAAAAAACCTATTTATAAATACAACTTTTTGAAAACCAGATATCTAGATCCGAGAGCTAATTTATTAAACCCTAAATGGATACTACTTTTTAACTTTCCGAATTTAACTTTACTTTTCGAATATACCCTTTTTAATTTCTAAAAAACAACTAATTATGATACACGTGACTAAATTAATTAATTTACAAAAATATCTAAAAATGAAAAAAATAAAACTTTTCATATTTTAAGTCGCCCTGTACTTACGTATAGGTACCTATGTATCCGCTATTCGGGATCAGACTTCCATAGTTTGTTTAGCAAAAACATAGCAGGTTGACTAATTTTAACTTTGGAAAAATTGTCAAGTTTACATGATTTACTCGTGTTGTTTTCATTTGAAAAAATGTCCTAAGGGTCCTAAATTGATTTATTTTTGGAAAATCTAAAGTGCCATAATTTGAAAAGGATCCATTTTATTTTTATTTGAAAAATATGTTTTTCTAAGTGATAAAACGTTTTTCTTTATTATTTTTATTTATCATTTATTCCTCTAATTTTTATTTTTTTCTATTTTCATTATTATTTTTTTATTTTTGGTTAAAATGTGAAAATAAATAAATAAAACTAAACTAAATATCACTTCTCGCTTTTTTTTCTTCTTTTTTCTTTCTTGTCTTTCCTTTTTCTTTTTTTTTTTCTTTTTCCCCCTTTTTTTAGATATAATAAATTACAAGTACATAAAAACAATAAACAAATAAATAAAATAAAATAAAAAAAGAAAAAACAAAATAAAAACATAATAAACAACCAGACCAAAATGTGGAAAGGAAATGTGCGGGTCAGTCAGGTTAGGAGGGGGTCAAATCTAGAGCGCAAGTTAGATGCGGGTTGCACAAACAGTTGGAGAGGTGCTTCGGAGGGCATTTCAGTAGCCCAATCGACCGAGAAAGGCTACTTTCATGGCTAATCTATTGGAGATCATGGGATTGCTTCAACACCATGGCCAATGGAGTTAGTCTAGTCTAGGCGGTGGTTAAAACAGCAGCTACAGCGGTGTCAAGTGTTGTTCATGCATGGGTGATCTAACGTGTATTTGGGTCATACGGCTATGGGAGTGGCGTACATAGTTTAGTCGTATGTGTGTAGGCGGTGGTGTGATTGTGTAAAAGGAGAGAGGAAAAGAAGGTTATGTGAGGTGGTAGCCAAGAGAGAGAGTGGGCTGTAGTAGCTATGTATTATTTGGTTAGAGAGACAATGGGCTAGGTACGAGAGAGTGATTGAGGTTAGTGTATATGTGTGGGTTCGACTGTATGTTCAAAAAAGCGAAGGCCGAGAGAGATCCGACTTAGATGGCGATGGTAGCGAGTCAGTTTGGATAAAGGATAGTGGGTTGTAAGTTAGTTTGGTGTGGGCTGTGATGCGTGGTGGGGTGGCTATGTCGAAAGTAAGGGTCGAGAGTTACGTTAGTCGTAATTCAACAATGCTGCTGTTATTGGCCAAGAGTGGAGGTTAGAGAAAGAGGGAGAGATTGTAGAGAAAGAGAGAAGAATCTAGTGGAGAGAGGGAGATAGCTAAGAAAGAGAGTGTGTGGTAAGAGAAAGAAGAGTCTAGTGGAGAGAGGGAGATAGCTGAGAGAAAGAGTATAGGTCGGACGGTGGTAGGTCCACGTGTATGATTGTATGCTCTTTTTTTCTGAAAATGCCCCTATTGTTTCAAATGTTCCCCCCACGACCCCCCCGCATACTGTACGTGTCCTCCTTTTGAAAGTCCCCCCTTTTTCTTTTAAAATGAATTACCCCCATTCGTATCTGTATGATTTGATAAAAAAGGAAAAGAATAAGAAAGAATGAGGAAAGGGGAGGAAAAAATGGGGGGAAGGAAAATTTATTGTCATGGCCAATCATGAAGCGTTACGTGTCGCAATTAAACACGTGGCCTAATGACAGCTTGACATGTGGCAACGTAATGAGTTAAAAAAGAAAAGGACAAAAAGGCATTTCTCTATGCCTTTAGTAAGTTTTGAACCCTTGATCTCCAATTAATCTCAATTGCAATGTCCATGTGTTTTACTGTTAGGTTATTGGCCTATACTTTGTTCATATGTACAATTGGATTCGGTCAGCCTGGGTTAAATTTAAATCTAAGCCTAAGTTCAATGGCCCAACTTCTAAACCTAAATTAAAATTAAAAATCTATTTTAACAAAATGTTATTTTCTAAAATCTTTTATTTTAGTTTTCAATTTTTTGTAACTTTTCAAAATTTTTATGTAGTTTTCCAAAATTTTCCATTTTTTGTATTTTTTCTAAATTTCTTATTTTTTTGTGCTTTTTCCTATTTTCCTACTTTTTGTATTTTTCTGGAATTCCTATTTTTTCTAAATTTCTTCATTTTTTTGTGGTTTTCATTAATTTTCTATTTTTTGAACTTTTTTTTTTCTAATTTAAGACCCTATAACTTAATCTAAAAATAAAAAGGGAGGCAAAAATTAAGTGTTTACAGCTGCCTTTCTTTGTGGTAAAATTTGAGCAAAACTTTGCCACAAAGATAAAACAAACACTATTTTTGCCCCAAGAATGGATTTGATCCTAAGAAGCACTACAGCTAGCTAGCTATCATAAGTCTAATCCATTGGGGATTTGGAGAAGAGATGGGTGGCGCTTAAAGAGTTGATTGAAAGACTGAAAGAAGAATTGAAGTCTAGTCGTGCTCTTATGAACTGACGAAGTGAAGTGAAACGGGCAAAGTGCTCCCTATGCTAGCTAAGGCTTTAAGAAGAATGAGAAAACTTGGTTGTACCCTAATGAGCTGACTAGCCAAAGTGAGCAAAGAGCTCTGTGAGCTAGCTAAGACCTAAACTAGATGAGATGGGTAAGTACTCCTAAGGCTGGCTAAAACCCTAAACTAATAGAGGAAACTTGGTTGTGCCTTAATGAGTTGACTAACCAAGGCAAGCAAAGCACTCCAAGAGCTAGCTAAGACCCTAAATTAATAAAGGAAACTTGGTCGTACCCTAATGAGCTAACTAACTAAGGCGGGCAAAGCGCTCTTAAAGCTAGCTAAGACCCTAAATTGAAACCTAGTAGTGCTCTACTGTGCTAACTAGGTGAGTGCGTCTCTTGGGGACTAGCAACCCTAAAATTAGATTGATTTGAAACTTGATAGTACTTCTTTAAGCTAATTATCCTAGGTGAAAACGTCTCTTAGGGACTAGCAACCTTAAAATTTGATTAATCTGAAACCTGGTTGTGCCTCACCAGGCTCACTAACCTAGGCGAGAGCATCTCTTAGGGACTAGCAGCCCTAAAATTTGATAGATTTGAAACCTGGTAGTACTCCTTTGAGTTGACTATCCTAAGCAGGACCATCTCTCAAGGACTAGCAATCCTAAAATTTGATCGATTTGAAAGACCTGGTTGTGCCTCACTAAGCTCATTAACCTAAGCAGGAGTATCTCTCAAGGACTAGCAACCTTAAAATTTGATCAATCTGAAACCTAGTAGTGCTCCTTTGAGCTGACTATCTTAGGCAGGAGCATCTCTCGAGGACTAGCAACCCTAAAATTTGATCAATCTGAAACCTAGTCATGCTCCTTTAAGCTGACTATCCTAAGCGGAAGCGTCTCTCAAGAACTAGCAACCCTAAAATTTAATCGATCTGGAACCCAACAGTACTCCTTTGAGTTGACTATCTTAGGCAAAAGCATCTCTCGAAGACTAGCAACCCTAAAATTTGATCGATCTGAAAGACCTGGTTGTGCTTCACTAGGCTTACTAACCTAGGCAGGATGGGCGAAGCGCCCCTAAGGTTAGCTAAGACCTTTAATTGAAAACAAATGAAGAAAAGTGCCCCTTGGGCTTACTAAGAGACAACTAATGTGGAGACGTGCCCCGTGGGCTCGCTTAAGTAGATTTGATGAGAGAAGCGCCCTATGGGCTCGCTAAGAGATAGTTAAAAGAAAGTGCCTAATGGACTCGCTAAGAAGATAAGATGAAGAGAAGTGCCCGACGGGCTTACTTAGAGACAGTTGATGAGGAGAAGTGCCTTACGGGCTCGCTACAAAATTGGTGAAAGAGAAGCGCCCCATGGGTTCGCTTGAGAGAACCTGGTGAAAGAAAGAACCTTATGGTTTCGTTAAAGGAATAGAAGTGCCCCAACAGGCTCATTAAGAGAATTTGATGAAGAGAAATGCCCTATAGGCTCGTTAGGAGAAAAGTGAAAGAGAAGCGCCCTGTGGGCTCGTTTTGAGAATTAGTGAAAGAAAGCACCCAACGGGCTTATTTTGACAATTAGTGAAAGAAAGCGCCCAACGGGCTCGCTAAAGATCCTATATGGAGTTGATGACAGAGGGGTTGAAAGATGGCTAACAGCTTAGAAAGATAAGACGATGCCCTAAAGGCTAACGAGATCCTTAAAATGAAAGACAAGATAACGCCCTAAAGGCTGGCTGAATCCCTAAGAAGAAATAAAGAGGAGTTAGTACTTTAGGAGCTTGTTAATACCTTAGAAAGACGGGACAGTACCCTAAAGGCTTACTGGAACCCTGAAAAGAATAAGAGAGGTTAGCACTCTAAAAGCTGACTTGAACCCTAAGAGAAGGATGGGATAATGCCTTAAAGGCTGGCTGGAACCCTGAAAAGAATAAGAGAGAGATCAGCGCTCTAAAGGCTAGTTAAAGCCTTAAAATGGAACAAAAAAGGGGATAGCGTTCTAAGAGCCGACTTAAACCCTAAGAGAAAGACGGGATAGCGTCCTAAAGGCTGGCTGGAACCCTGAAAAGAATAAAAGAGGGACCAGTACTCTAAGAGCTAGCTTGAACCTTAAGAGAAAGATGGGACAATGCCCTAAAGGCTAGCTAGAACCTTGAAAAGAATAAAAGAGGAATCAACGCTCTAAGAGCTAGCTTGAACCCTAAGAGAAAGACGGGACAGCGCCTTAAAGGCTGGCTAGAACCTTGAAAAGAATAAAAGAGGAATCAATGCTCTAAGAGCTAGCTTGAACCCTAAGAGAAAGACGGGACAACACCCTAAAGGCTGGCTGGAACCTTGAAAAGAATAAAAGAGGGATCAACGCTCTAAGAGCTAGCTTGAACCCTAAGAGAAAGACGGGACAGCACCCTAACGGCTAGTTAGAACCCTAAAGGAAGAAGAAGGGTCAGCGTTCTGAGAGTTAGCTAACACCCTAGAAAGACAGGATAGTGCCCTAAAAGTGAGCTGGAACCTTAAAAAGAAAAAAAAAAAAAAGGAGAGGTTGGCACTCTAAGAGCTAACTAACCCTAAGAGGAAAATGATCAAGGATTGAAGAACTAAAGTAAGGTAAGCAACCAGTTTTAAAAGACTCTTTGGCTTAGAAAAGTATTTACAAAGAGATTGTTGAAAAACTATTTATAAACAAGGAAAAGAGTAGGGATAAGCCCCTTGATTTGAAAAAAGAGTTTGAAGGATGTTAAAAACCACAATTGGGGAAGAATGACTTAAACTAAAAAAATGACAACCTTAAAAAGGAAACGAATGACATGGATTAAAAACTTGGCTATTCGAGCCGACATGGAATTAGACAAAAGATTTTGTGATAAGACTTCACTTTCTCTCTCTCTCTTTTTTCCTTTATTTTATTTTATTTTTTAAAGTTTTGCCAACAAGTATAAATTCTTATTAAGGAACAATCTTATAACCACCCCTATCCTTGGTAATCATATAGAATTTCTTAATGCCCCTAACCCTAGGGCTTCTCTTAGGGCTTTTATGATCTCAAGGCATTCCTTCCTTAAGGAGAGGGTAACTCATGATTAGTTTAGTCAAAGAGGTGTTCCTTACTAGCTTTCAATCTAGATCCCGCTCTCAACTTTAATTCCAAAAATTATAGTCCATTTTGTAAGTGATACTCTTTAACCAATCCGTTAGGTCTTTTTCGGTTTACCCTTATGAATTTAGGCTTTTAGTCCAAGGGTTTCAAAAAAAAGATTAATGAAAAGGCTTATTTTGACAAAAACGCTTTTATTAATCATAGATGTACAAATCAAGAACCTTGGGGGAAAATTAAAAGTATGTTTATCCCAATTTCAAAAACAATTTTTATTAAAGATAAATTATCTTTCAAGATCTGAAGAGCTTTTACATGTATAAGGGTGATATTGTGGGTGGGGAGGCCTTATGTGATTCAGTATAGGTAAAAGAGGCTTCAAAGTGTCAGTGTAGATATGGAAATTTGGGTTTCTGAGCTTAAGAGTGTGATTTAAGGCCTTGTGTTTTTTTAGGCTATTTGGGCATCGACTCTTGGCCCTTTAATTTGGTTTGGTTGCCCAATTGGGATGTGAAACATTTCTTGGGGCTTTTTATCCTACACTTTTGGGCCTAATTCTTTGGCCTCTTTTCTTCTCTTTTTTTTTTTTTTTTTCTTTTTTAATTGCTTCACCCCACTATCTCTTACTATTCTCTCTTCTCCTTTAGGCCTAAGAGTGATTGTTTCCATTGCTGAGTTTTTTTTTTTTTTAAATGATTCAAGGCCCTAATTCTATGGATTTCAAGTATATAGGCTTGAGATGGTTAGAAAAGGAAATTGGCTCTTCTTCATTTCAAAGAAAAATAATTTATCAGAAATAAAAGTTGTCCTTAAATTAGTGTTACTTAAATAAGCATAAACCAATTTTACCCTTATCTTCTAATCAATGACCCTAACCTCTGAATTGCCCCATTGTGGGGTGGTTCTTGACAGGGTTTTGAATTTGAAAATTCTCCAAAATAGGTCCAACGAGGTGAACAACAGATGATTATGTTTAGGATTTAGAAATGAATGCCTAACTTCACTTCAATCTACGTATCAAATTCAAAGTAAACCTCCTTTAAGGAATGAGTTCAAAGTATCTTCACCATTATATCGCTTAACTTTCAAAGTGTTTTAGGTTGGTATATAGGATATAGCTTATCTCTTCTCATCTTAAACTTTTCAAAAAGTGAGTTACCAGTTTCTTAAGGAAGAGTTTGTTTTTTTATTTGCCTAGGATCAAGTTTTGCCCCCCAGTTGCTCGAATCATGCCCTAGTATTTGACTTTGTGTTTTGGTTCGATTCATGATTGAGCTTGGCTTTCTAAACAGATAAGGGGTTTTGCCTTAGTTACTTTTAGGGGTTAAGGATTGTGTTCAAGTCAGCTGCCTTGATAGGCTGTGATTCATGTTTGGATTGGTTGGCTGGCCTAATGGCTTATGTTTGGGTGAGCCGGTGTTTAGGTTGAATGCTTAGCCAAGTAGCCTATATTTGGGTAGGTTACTTGAATGGGCCCAAGGTTGGTGTTGGCTAAGTAACTTGTGTTTGGATTAAATAGTGGCAAAGGGCTGGGTCTGGTGTAGGTTGAAAGCTAAATGTTTGGGTTGGTTACTTAAGTGGGCCAAAAGGCTTGTGTTTGTTCAATGGGCTAAGGGGCTCATATTTGGGGTTAAATGGGCCAAGGGACTCGTATTTGGCTTGAATAGGCTAAAGGGCTCATGTTTGGCTTGAAGAGGCTAAGGTGCTCATATTTGGCTTCCTTAACAAGTCGAGGGACCTCGTATGGTTTGAAAACCAAGTATTTAAGTAGGTTACTTGAGTGGGCCAAAGGCCTAAGCTTATGTTGGCTCCTTAGGCCCATAAGGATTTATAACCGTTGGCAACTTTTCTTTTTTTAAAAAAAAAAAGAGAGAGAAAGGTAAATTTTTATTTTCAAAAAAAAAATTTACAAATAAGGATGGTGATTTTTGGGTTTCTATTTACAAGTGTATGGATTTTATTTACATTTCCCTAAATGAGATTGAAAAGTAGTTAGATAACTATTTATTAAAAGACTATTTACAAAGACTGGAAAAGAAATAAAGAACAATGAACCAAAGAGAACTTTATTATTTTTGAAAAAGGAAGATTAGAATACAAAAAAACAAAGGTAGAGATCCTAAACTTTATTCAGGAATTTTATTCTAGGTTCTTTAAACCTAAATTGGAAAGACCCTACATTAAGTCCCGTATACAGGTCTTAAGGTCCTCTATCATCTCGTAAGTACCCCCAATGACTTCTGCCAAAAGGGACCTTAAGGCCTAGTTGTGAGCTTCAGAACACTCGAGCTTTTCTTTCAGATAGGTGATTTCATCTCTCAACACTTGCTCGTAGAACCTAGAGGCACCCATTGGCCTATTACTCGGCTGATCATTCGCTTGGTTATCTATTATCCTAAGTCTACACATTTTATGGATAAGGATCGATCATCAAAGAAAAACAAAAACGTGGAAATATGCAAATGCTAGGGTCATTTGGGTTAATATACTACTCCTTAAGTTGCAACCCTATTGTAAATTTCAAAACTTGTTTGCAAAAACTCTTAAACGATCAATAGGATTACAATCTTAAGTTTGGAGATAGGTACATGCAATTAGGGTAGGTTCTAAAAGGTCCTTAAACTCTGTTACCGCACTTGTTTTTAGAAAACACTTTCATTAGTCACATGAGCTTAAGTGGGATGGCCTAATCGGCCCTGAACGGTTGTTGCCCCACTATACTCGGAACTTACACGATGGCTCCCCTCCTAAGGTCCTAAGACAGCCTAGGTCTGACCGTATCTACCATGCATCTTTGATGAAACAAATGAACCTCCATGCCTCGGTGTATGCTATTTACAAAATAAATATGCTAATTAAAACAAATATATACACGAAGCCAACAACAAATAAACAAATCAATATATAAAGAAATAAATAAATAAACAAATAACTAAACAATATGGGTAACTTGAAAAGCAATTTTAATTTCGAAATGTTTTTAAGTGGTTAGCCATCTTGATGTTCTTAGTGGAGTCGCCAAGTTGTCGAGTCTGGTTTTTCACCCTCCCGTTTCTTTTTATAAAATTAGGTCTTCTTTAAACCGATTAGTACTAAACCCTACTTGTTTAATACTAATCCTCAACTAGGGTTTAAAGAAAACCATTTTTTTTTTTCAACTTGAAAATATTTGGAGTTGCCACCTAATTGGAGTTGGGAAAAAGGATTAAGTTATAACCAATTGAGTAGATTGGTTATAACTTAGCTACTGGTATATCAATTAAAAAACCTATTTATAAATATGGCTTTTTGAAAACTAAATATCTAGATCCATGGGCTAATTTATTAAACCTTAAACGGATACCACTTTTTAACTTTCCGAATTTAACTTCGCTTTTTGAATATACCCTTTTTAATTTCTAAAAAATAGCTAATTATAATACACGTGATTAAATCGATTAATTTACATAAATATCTACAAATGGAAAAAATAAAACTTTTCATATTTTCAATCGCCTTGTACTTACTACGGGTGCCTACGTACCTGCTATTTTGGATCAGACTTTCGTAGTTCGTTTACCAAAAACATAGCAGGTTGACTAATTTTAATTTTGAAAAAATTGCCGAGTTTACATGTTTTACCTGTTCTAAGTTCATTTGAAAAATTTTCCTAAGAGTCCTTTTGAAAAATTTTCCTAAGAGTCCTAAATTGATTTATTTTTGGAAAATCTAAAGTGCCATAATTTAAAAAGGATCCATTTTATTTTTATTTGAAAAATATGTTTTTCTAAGTGGTAAAATGTTTTTCGTTATTATTTTTATTTATCATTTATTCCTCTAATTTTTATTTTTTCCATTATTATTATTATTTTTTTTATTTTTGGTTAAAATGTGAAAATAAATAAATAAAACTAAACTAAATATTACTTCCCACTTTTTTCTTTCTTGTCTTTCCTTTTTCCTTTTTTTTTCATTTTCTTTTCTCTTTTTCCCTTTTTTTAGATATAATAAATTACAAGTACATAAAAACAATAAACAAATAAATAAAAGAAAAAAAGAAAAAAAAAATAAAAACATAATAAACAACTGGACCATAATGTGAAAAGGGGATGTGCGGGTCTATCAAGTTAGGAGCGGGTTGGATTTGGAGCACGGGTTAAATGCGGGTCTGAATCAGATCGGATCTAGAGCGTAAGTCGGATACGGGTTGCGCAACCAGTTGGAGAGGTGCTTCGAAGGGCATTTCAGTAGCCCAATCAACTAGGAAAGGCCGCTTTCATGGCTAATCTATTAAAGATAGTGGGTTTAGTTCAACGCCACCGCCAATGGAGTTGGTTTAGGCGGTGGTTAAAGCGGCGGCCACAGCAGTATCGAGTGTTATTTGTGTATGGGTAATCCGACGTGTGTTTAGGTCATACGGCTGTGGGAGTGGCGTACGTGGTTCAGGCGTGTGTGTGTGGGAGGTGGTTTGATTATGTAGAAGGAGAAAGGAAAAGAGGGTTTTATGAGGTGGTGGCCAAGAGAGAGAGTGGGCTGTAGTGGCTGTATATTGTTCGGTTAGAGAGAGAGTAGGCTGGGTGCGAGAGAGAGACTGAGGTCAGTGTGTATGTAGGTTCGGCGGTGTATTCGAAAAGGCGAAGGCCGAGAGAGATTCGACTTAGATGGCGACGGTAGCAAGTCGTCTGGATGGAAGACGGTAGGTTGCGGGTTAGTTTGGTGTAGGCTGCAACGTGTGGTGGGGTAGTTATGTCGAAAGTAAGGGTTGAGAGTTGCGTTGGTTGTAATTCAATGGCACTGCTATTGTCGACTAAGAGTGGGGGTTAGAGAGAGAGGGAGAGACGATCGAGAAGAGAGAAACTGTAGAGAGAGAGAGGAGTCTGGTGGAGAGAGGGAGATAACCGAGAAAGAGAGTATGGTGAGAAAGGGAAGAGTCTGGTGGAGAGACGGAGATAGCTAAGAGAGAGAGTATGGGTCAGATGGTGGTGGGTCTTCGTATGTGATTATGTGCTCTTTTTTTTTTTTCAAATCCCCCTACTATTTCGAATGTGCCCCTTCCCCCCCTTACACTATACGTGTCCTCCTTTTCAAAGTCCCCCCTTTTTCTTTTAAAATGAATTACCCCCATTCGTGTCTGTATGATTTGATAAAAAAGGAAAAAAATAAGAAAGAATAAGGAAAGGGGAGGAAAAAATGGGGGGAAGGAAAATTTGTTGTCATGGCTAATCATTAAGCCTCACATGCCATAATTAAATACGTGACCTAATGACAGCCTAACATGTGGCAACGCAATGAGTTAAAAAAGAAAAGGATAAAAAGGCATTTCTTTTTGCCTTTAATGAGTTTTGAACCCCTGATCTCCAATTAATCCTAATTGCAATATCCATGTATTTTATCATTAGGTCATTGGCCTGTGTCTTGTTTATATATGCAATTAAATTGTATACATAGACTCAGTCAGTCTGGGCTAGATTTAAATCTAAGCCCAGGTTTAACGGCCTAACTTCTAAACTTAAATTAAAATTAAAAATCTACTCTAACAAAATGTTATTTTCTAAAATATTTTTTTTTTCAATTTTTTGTGACTTTTCAAGATTTTTATGTATTTTTCCAAAATTTTCCTTTTTTTGTATTTTTTCTAAATTTCTTATTTTTTGTATTTTTCTAGAATTCCTATTTTTTTCAAAATTTCTTCATTTTTTGTGGTTTTCATTAATTTTTTATTTTTATGAACTTTTTTTTCTAATTTAAGACCCTATAACTTAATATGAAAATAAAAAGGAGGGGCAAAAATTAAGTATCCACAAGATCTACTCGGATTAAAGACATCTTCACTGATAGAGTGCCCTCCAAGGTTATAATTATCATCGTTCTACCCTAGTGATAGTGTTGTACTTGCTGTGAGAGAGGTCGAAATATGATCTCCAAAACTCTTGTCTTCTTCAATTCGGCTTCTGTCGTCATTATGGACCATATTTCAACTACCACTCGCCCTAAAAACAAATCTATTTGGATTTCCCATATCCTTAAGTCTGAGCGTACTTCTAGCTTGTAAGAGTTGCTATTTAGCACTTAAAGGTAGATGTCGACCTCTAACATTGGTGCCATTCTACTGAGCAGTTCGCTTTACTACTAATAGGCTTTTATTTCGTAAGTTTGGGGCGAAAGATTGTAAGTTATTTTCCTTATTTGAGGGGTCAAATCCTTTTGGTAAGAATGTTGTTGGGGTTTTTATTCCCCATGTGATTAGCACCAATTGATAATTTGGAAAGGCATGCCTTTTCTACGGTAAAGTTATTACTCTTATCGTTTATAATTCTCTACTTTAACTCTTTTCGAGTTTCACGACTCAAGGTGTCTTTCCCCTTACCACTCTTGTTCCCTTTCATGGCATCAGATTAGATTTCTTTTTACTTTTTTTTTGGAACCGCGTTTATTCACTACATTAATCCATTCTCCATAAAGTGGGGGGTTACCTTCTACTATTTCCTTTCCAAGACTTCTATTATCACCAACTGTATTCCTGTTGTTATCATTGACATCTATCTCTTCACTCTGATTGTTCACCTCCTTCAAA
This sequence comes from Lumnitzera littorea, assembly GCA_024138015.1. Classification (NCBI taxonomy): domain Eukaryota; kingdom Viridiplantae; phylum Streptophyta; class Magnoliopsida; order Myrtales; family Combretaceae; genus Lumnitzera; species Lumnitzera littorea. The sequence goes on along the minus strand of JAMXBB010000004.1, from coordinate 39,878,931 downwards.
TCTACCGGTTGCTTCAAGTTTTCAACCAAGCCTATTTCTTTATCCTTTCCTAGGCATAAAAAATGATTATGATCTATTCTCCTACATATCTCATGAAGATTCGAGAGGCCTTCATACTAGATTCTCTATGGCCTTTTATTTATAAAGATTGTATGCTTCAAAGGAGCATGCATGTTTACTTGAACACAAATTATCGCATATCTTCCTCTTTCTATCCCAACTGTATATTAGTCAAAACGCGAGACAAGACCTATTTTTTCTCCGATTCTACGGATCTCCAAAGGAGAGAGAAATTCTACTGGTAATCCAAAGATACGAATCCATATTGCCACTACCGAGAATCTTGTTGTATCTAAATGGAAGTTAGGTTCCCATTTTTTCAGCACAAAATAATGTCCATTGATAAACCAAGGACCATTTTGAACCACCCATTAGAAATCTGCTACACCATCAAGAGAAATCAAGTAAAACCCTGAACCAACGTAAATTAGTTTGTAGGTATTTAAACCCTACCACATCTTATTCAACCTATCCCATAAAATCTTATATCTAGGGTTCAGTCCCATAACTTTTGTTATCAAAGCGTGTTGCCGAGGGGCATAGGGTACGTTTTTTTCCGAATTCGAGAAATTGACATAACAGTGTCCTGAATCTACTTTCTCATTTATCTCATCCTCCTTTTCTCTAGATATTAGATCTTCTTCCACTGGTACCATCTCATATTCCAAAGATCTACTATTCAAACACATCTTTCCATTCGCTCCCAGAATGTTTTTCAAAATAATGTCTCTGAAGGAAAGTCTCATAGATTTTCCCTCCCCTTAAGACCATAATTCATTAACCATTACCGTATCTTGGTTGTCATTAGTGACTGCAAGTCGCTTTTTACTTTGATAAAGAAGATCTCCCTCATCCTCTTTTAAAGGGATTCTTCTGCTAAGCTTAACATAGGGGGAAGCCAACAAATTACCGTAGACCATTATCTTAATATAATTGATACATATTAATATAGTCAAACTATATGATACATATTGTTATGATGTGTATGAATATAGTAATGTTGATGGCAAAACTATATTAGTACAGTTTAAGCTATATCAATGTATATCTATATTATTAAAAGAAATGAGAAGAATTTGGTGTCTTTAGTGTAAATCATATCTTTCAATAATGAATTTACAACATTACTCTTTGTGCTCTCATTAAATAACTTATCAAATAATTCTTATAACTTCTTTTCTTTATATGGGAAATAATTGACATAAGGGTTCTATGGTTAAATACTATTAGGATCTTTTTTAGGAAACTCAAAATAAAACCACTTCTTTTTTTTTTTGGTAATACAACATCACATCATTATAAACTTTCAAAAATCCACCAACAACACCACATATAAATATTACTTGACTACTAAGGGAATATTTATGTCACGCTCACAACAACCATCCACTTACGAGTTTAAAGATTGACAAGGACTAGTAGCATAGTTTGCCAAAAACATAGGGATAGATTCAACAAAAGAAAACATAGAAGACATTTGTAGACCATGCTTGGCTAAGAAGTTGACCGCATAATTTGGTTCATGGTCTACCCTATAAAACAAAACATCATTAAAGCAGTTAATAAGTGCTTACATGCTTGTAAGACTGGATGGCAAAGATTAATATCCATTGTAAGGTTCCCAATCCATTCAATTGCTTGTTAGGAATCACTTTCACAAACTATCCTGTAACAGCCTTGTTTATATGCAAGTTGTAGACCTTCTTTATTTGCTAATAGCTCAACCTCTAATGGTGATAGACATTTTTCTTGTTAATGTTGCCTACGGAGGACTTCTCCTTCATGATCTTAACAAATTACTCCAATGCAAGCCAAACTCCCATCCTCTAATATAGCACCATCACAATTTAGCTTAACCCATTCTTGAGTTGATCTATGCCTTTTTTGGTTTAAAATATTATTTCTCTAGTATTGTCTTTCCTTTCTTTAAATTGTTTACCATTCCTTTGCTTTAGTTCTAATTTTTTCAATGCAACTTCCTTCAAGTTTCAGGCATAAAGATTCTTTGGATTCTTTCGCACCAAATGTACTTAAGAGAGAGCATAATTTTTACCTACAATGGTATGGTTGCATTGATATGGCACATTCTTTTTTATTTGCTGTTTGATCGGATCTATCTTCTAAGCTCATTAAAATTAAAGTCATCATTCTTAAATTGGACTCCCAAATCTCTCTACATCTGTAGGCTCCACTTGCAACTCAAAAACATATGCTAGACTATTTCTTCCTCATCATTACATAGCAAACATTTGTTGCCAAAATTGAACCCTCTCTTTTGTAGGTTATCCTTAGTAGCGAGTCTGTTATGAAAAATTCGCCAAACTAACATTTGTATACTTAAGTTGGCATTAAGCTTCCAAATCTAATCCTACTTCTCTCCATCCCATTGGACCCCTTCTTTTGCTACAATTACTTTATATGCAGATTTTAGTGTTAATTCTCCATCTACTTTAAATGGCCAGCATCTAATATCTTCATCCTATCCCTCTAAGTCAAGAGTTAGGTTTCCCAATTTTCCTTTAATGTCATCATTAAGGGCATAGCCAATTAAATCCTCCTTCCAACCACTTTTGTTATCCCAAACTTGATGGATAAATAAATCCTCATCATATTTATTTAGTAGCACATACAATCAGTTACTAATTCATCCATTTTCTAACTAGTCATCCATTTAGAATTTAGTAGTCTTCCCACTTCTTAATCGGACTTTTAACCTTCCATCTAGCCATTCCATAGCTTTATATAATTCTTCAAAGGATTGAGAGCCATTCTTTTTCCTAAGCTAGCCACGGTTGATCCTATACTTCTGAGAGATTAAAGATGTCCAACGGAGTTTCTTTCTTTTTAATTGCTATGAAAGTTTGGCAAAATTTTCTTGATTTCCTCTTTTAATATCCATCATTCCTAGGCTACCAAGATCCTTTAGTTCCTTTAGTTTCTCCCAACCAATCTAGTGCATTTTCTTTACCTTGTAAGAGGAGCCCTAAATAAAATACCTATGAATTTTCTCAATCTTCTATGGAAGAGAGGATGAGAAAGGTATTACCTGAGATTAATAGTTAAATATATTCTCCAAGGCAAAGGTTGCTAATAGTTTTCTTCTAACCACGCTCAATAACTTTGCCTTCAAATCAGTTAATTTTCTCCTCTTTTTTCCAAAATAAATTTCAATTCCTCATTATTTATCTTTCTTTCGACTTCACTCATATACCTAAATATTTTCCAATATCCATGGTCAGCTTAATGTTGAAAATACTGGAAATGTTAGTCTTTAGTATAGCATTAGTATTTCTTGAGAACACTAAGCTTGATTTACCAGAATTGATTTGTTACCTTAACATTGTATAGAAATTGCTTATAATCTCTATCATGATCTAAGCATTGTCTTCTGTAGCTTCTCCCATGAAAAGGAGATCATTTGTAAAAAATAAGTGACATATCTCCAAATCTGTACCCTTCATACAAAGAGGTTTCCACTTCTTATCGGCCACTTCCTTGTGGATCATTCTACTTAAAAGCTTCATAGCTATGATAAATAGATAAAGTGATATGGGATCTCCCTAACGAACTACCCTATTAGCTAGAAATGGATCGAGCATTCCTCCATTGAATACTATTTGATAGTTCACTATAGATAGGCAAAAACCAATGAGCTTTACCCATGAGGAGGGGAAATTTAAAGATAGAAGACATTGGTGAATAAAGTCCCATTCCATCCAATCATAAGCTTTTTTTAGAATAAGCTTCACCATCATCCAACTTTTCTCCCCTTTCTTTTTATCCAGGGAGTGCAAGATTTCTTGAAAAACTATTATGTTGTCTTTAGTAATGTTGCCTTGTATGAAACTTGACTGTACTAGATTAATGAGGTCATTGAGCAGAGGCTAACATCTATTCACTAAACATTTACTCACTACTTTGTACAATGTTGTACAAAGGCTAATCAGTCGAAAGTCCTTCACTTTGCTTGTACCTATGACCTTTAGAATAAGAATAATTAAAGTTTGTTTAAGCTTAGTAGGTATTTCTCCTGAACTTAGAATGGCTAAAGCAATATAGTAGATTGTTCAACCTACTACATCCCAAGATTGTTTAAAAAATTTGGCATGCACACCATTGATTCTAGTAGATTTGTTATTTCCTATACACCATATCGCATTTTTATTCTCTTCTTTTGGCCAAGGTATCTGTAGTTTAGTTTTTTCTTCTTCTAAGGCACTCTTTACCCAAGAAAGGACCATAACATACATAAAGAGACATAAGTCTTCTCCAAAGAGTATAAAGTCTAGAAAAAAGACAACAAAATATGAGTACCACCCTTCTCATCCATTATCTAATTCCCTATAGAGTCCTTGTTTTTTATCTTCTTGCAACCACATTAGCATAAAAGAATTTGGTATTACGCTATCTTTTGAGAATTTAGCTAAGTTAAGCTTTGGCAACCTATAGTTTCTCCTCTTAGTTTGATATCTACTCTAACTCTGTGAGCAGGTATTGTTACCTATTGATGAAAGCCTAATTTGGTCTATTAAATAAGGTTTCCTAACTTTTACAAACTACTTAGTGGTTTGTTTTCTATTAACAAGGGTAATAGCAAATACCTCCCTATTCTAAGTTCTAAGAGACTCCATAAAGGTAGGCAGGTCCATATTGAAATTAAAGTGTGGCTAAACTCAATTTGCCATAATAAATAGCCTAAAGTTTAGGTATTCTAACCACATGGCTTTGAAGCGAAAAGGCCTTGATTGCTTAGGTAAGCTTTACAACTAGGCTTTGTATCAAGGAGGATGAGTAGATGATTCAATTAGCTTGATGAGAAGTGAAAGAGTTTGACTTCAAGGAACAAACTTCTCCATTAATAGTTTGCCCAAGCCCTGTTTAAACACGTTTAGATCATATATACTAGAACTTTAGTCCTTTTAGACCAAATAAATCTTAGGCCAACAAAACCCAAGTCAACTATGTGACAATCATTCATGCATTCTTAATAAGCAGCACCTTGCTTTGGTTTAGGTCAATACCACCATACCTTTCTTACCCACATAAATGTTCCAATTAAGACTTGCATATATAACAAATAAAAACCAAGAGACAAAAGAATTATTTAGCTAAACCTCCACCAAAATTTGCTATCAAGAAACATGTCAAGCATGAATAACAGCTACTTTAATGTTCTACATAACCAATATTCCTCCACTGAAGCCTTCAGCCTCAGAACATAGTATTCAATTAAACCGCAAATGTTCTCTTAGATCACTTTATTGATGGCCTATCTTTGTTTCAATAATAATGACAACTTGGGGATCATATTTTTGCATCCATTCTTTAATTGCCCTCCTCTTACACTTGGAATTTACATCACATGTGTTCTTAGCTAAAGCCTTGAAAGGGTTTCCTTACATATTAGAAGACAAAGTATCCATTAATTCCATCATAACCATTGAAGCTTTGATCCAATATCATTAATCACATATATAGATTTGTTGAAAATAATCAATGCTCATTTTCCAACGACAAGGCTAAAACATCATATGCTACACTACCATCTACATTTCTTAGGCAGTTATTAAGATGGAGAATTCCTTCTCCTCTATCATTGATAACATAAATGGAATCATCTAAACGTCTATAAAAAATTTATAGGTTAAACCATACTTTCTCCATAACTACTTTGCATGAGCACTTTAGACCCTTTTAACAATGTTAGTGAAACATCGGCATTTTTACCACCAACATACTCTCCAACATGACCCTTACCAGTCGGCATTCCTAAATGAATAGACTTTCCCTTTGAGTTAATGGTGGGAAGAGAATCTCTAAAACATGACCCCTTTTCCATTAGATTAAAGACATCATGATGTTATGTACTTCCACTGCCACCTGTTGTGAATAATAGTCCATCCTTACCTCCTACGAACACATATCTAAGTGAAGTGTTGGTTTTGGAGAGTTATTGTTCAATAGCATAAGAGAAATCTCAATTTCTAACATGAGTACCATTGTTCCTTACTAAATGCTTGAAAAACACAATTGAATTTTTTGTTTTTCTTCAACTAAGCATTTTTGAACCTTTAAGAAGATAGTTGCCTTACCTTTTTACTCGTTTATATTTAAGGTAGTTGTATCCTTTGAGATACCAACTAGTACTGTCATATCCCTTAAGGATTTGTTTTGCTATTGTCTCTTTTCAAATCTTAGGACGTTATCCCTTTCTTTCAACCAAACCATTTCTTATATGGGGAATAGATTCTTTTCCTTTAAAAGTAACTCCCATATTATTAGTCATGTCCTTTATCCCCCTTCATTTCTATGCATACTATTTTATACTGTACTTTAATCCATTTGTTGTACTTCTCATTTCAACACTGGTCTTCCTCAATTGTTTCATTTGAAATATCTACCTCTATCATGCTCCCCTACTTTAAATTCTCACTGCACCGCTTCATTGAAAGTTGACCATCATTATTCATATCCAATGTTAGATTTCCAATTGGGGCAGTTTGCTTAGTAAATGTACTAGATCCATTTACATCATTTTCATTAGTCGTCATACCATCACTTCATTGATTAGCTTTTTTAACTAACGTCTCACTATTAGTTAACTGATTTAACTTACCTTTGTTACTCTCCATTGCATCATTCCTCTTTCTTCTCAAGAATTCTTGCGACTCTGGTTCTCTACGGGTTAAGCAATTTAATCTAATATGGCTGATACAATCACATAACTCACAAATTTTGGGGATTCCTTTGTATTGTATACAATACTTGTGATTATTAATTACTAACATGTGCTTAAGAGGAGTACTAATGTCAATTTGTGCACAAATTCTAGCAAAATTTCCCCATTCTAGACCTACGGTATATGAATCATATTATAACACTAGTCTAAATTTTTTCTCCAATGCGCGTAATCCCTAGAGAGGAATAATATTCAACTAGTGGCCCAACAATACACACCTATATTGTTATGTAGTTAAAAGATGTTTGATTCAATTAGAAATCTGGTTCCCATTTTTTAAGAGCTAGATAATACCCATTTATGAATCGAGGTCCATTTTTTACAACCGAAAATTCTCGATTTTTTACAACCTATTGAGAATTCATATTATTATTTAGCAAAATCAAATAGATTCCTAACCCTATATGGATCAATTTTAGATTGCTTACAAATCTCCACATTCTTTTTATCCTCTCATTCATTAATTTAAATCTAGGATTAAATCCCATCACCTTACAATAAATGTATATTGCCATGGTGCACATAACATATTTCTCTTTGCCTTCAAAAATTTAATGTAACAACATCGAGATCAAGTGATTTATTCAACACTTCCTCTTTCTCCACGTTATTTTTTTATCATGCTCCATTTTTCCATCATCAATAGGTGAATTAAAACAAATTTCTCATAAGCTCCTAACATGTCTATAAGGACCATATCTTGAAATGAAATTTTTGTTGGAATTTCACTCCTAAATCCAGAGTTATCCACCAAAACTGTAGATTTGGATTGCTTGTCATTTTCAATTGCAAGGTGCTTATGAGATCTATGCGATTGATCACTAAAGTCATCTTTTAAGGGTGAGAGAGAAGAGAAGGTTTTCCATATAAGCTATACCAAAACCACTTCTTTCATATTCTTATTATAGCATCATTAGTTTTACCATAATAGTATGTTTCAATTCTTATTAGTATAGATTTTTATTAATAATTCAAATTTTAACTCATTATTTATGGATTGAATTATATTTGCCATTAATAATAGGTTTCAATTCTAATCAATAATTCAAATTTCAAATCAAATTAAATAATAAACCTTCCTCATCTCTCTCATACTTATTCTTTATTCAAGCACTTTCTATGTTCTCACAAAGTTATTTATCACATTGCATTTTAAAGCCATTTATTTGTACATGTAAAAAAAGTTTCACTCATATATCATATATTTATTTTCAGGTTTATTATGTCTTATTACAATGGTTTGATAAAGATCTTGAGGTAGATATGTGGTAAGAGCGACATGGGTTTTAACCCCTTTTTGTTTTAAACTTACTATTTCTTTGTATCTTTGTGTTTACACTTTTTTTTTTTTTACTATTTATATACTTTATATATATAGTATGAGAGGTTGACCTTTTTTTTTTCCAAAAAATCTAGGTGAAATGTTATTGTTTTCAGGTGAAAACAATTGAAAACTACAAGAAGGTAAAAGAAGTTGAATATAACATCTTGAAATTTTTTCTTTTATATCATAGTAGTTTTGCAAACGATCAAAATAATAATAGAATGTACTAGCAAACATAACACTCCCATTATGCATCATTAAATAATGAAGATATTTTTTATTTAAGATTTTATACAACTATTACATACACTTCATACTAAGCGTAGAAGGACTATGATATGGAGCATTGGTAAGAGAAATTCTGAGTTTTTTTTTTTCCTTAATACTCACATAATTACTTCATATATGATTTTTTTTCTTTGAATATTTAGCAAATCATATATAACAAGTTATTCGTTTTTAGAACCTTGCATTGCGTAAATAATTTTTGAAGTGTTTTCCATAATACATAAAAAAAAATTAGTTTAATTTACATATTTTGTTTAAAAAAAAAAAGATTGTAATCACTACTCAAATTTTTATCGATGCATTGTGTGAGCTTTTTAACTAGTTAGTTATTTAATTTTTGACAAATTATGACATGAAATAACTAAGGTTGTTTTTTGTATTTATTATATATGCATTTGATTCTATAGAGAGTTAAATTCAATTCATAGGCTTTAAATTTGATAATTAATAGAATTGACTTTATAGGCTAAAGTAACAAGGCTTAAAGAGTTAAGTCCATAAATTATCGAGATGATCAAGGGAGATTTAGTACAGTAGATTTGGAGTGGGCTATGTCAATCCAATCTTTTTCAACAGACCTTACACTAAATAAAGTTATTATTGGACTTATATCCTAATAAAGAGACCATTTAGATCCATTAAGGAAGAGGACTAATGTTAGCCATTGATTATTATCTTAATCCAATAAAAGAGATTAATGACCAATTTTTATAAATACTCCATTCCCTTCCAAAGAAAATCTTGGCATAAACAATATTATGCTACTGATTTCTCACATGACGAATCATATCAAGAATAGGGAGTTTAATGCCATTAAGCTTCTTCATATGTCACAACTCATGTTAGAGCCTTTGAGATTGGCTAGTAGTCTTCCTCCCTACAATTCCTCATTAGATCATTCCATGTATATAATTCAAGTCATTCTCCTTAATCATGTATAGTATGACTTATACTAGCATGCACGTAAGCTTTACAATCGGACTTACATACCTACAAACTTAATTTCATATAATTCTAAAAAAATGATATCATTCTAAAGTCTTATTCCATCTTATTCTAATTGAATCCTTTCCATTTCATTTTAAAGCAATAATTTCATAAAAACTACTATTGCTATTATCGTCAATAGTTACTCATTTCTGATACATACCACATTGAATTGTGTTACTACTTCTTGATTAATTGTGTTATTACTTCTTGATTGTGACTTAAAATGTGTGATTTTTTCAACTTTAAAACTTACATTTGTGCATAAATTCATGCAAAGTTTAGTTAATTTCTTTTAAGAAATTAGAGTTTATGCACAAAATGGACCAACATGTGCAAAATTTTTAAAAATGCATAAAGGAGTATTGTTTTTAAATGAATTTAAAGCATTTTATATCCTACATGCAAGTGCATGAGGCTACCATCATTCGATTAAGGAGTCCAATGTGAAGAGCGTTGGTAAATTTGGCTTATTGATTGATCTGTAGCCTTGCTACTGACTGATCAGTGTGCCTTAAAGCATCAGTGAATGACCTATCTATTGGTTGATCGATCGATGAAGCAGCCGGTGTCATGAACAAAATGAGAAGGAAAGGATTCAACCATACCAACTGATCGATACCAAAAGCATCGATTGATTGATAGAAGAAACTAGGATTAGGGTTTTGTAACACCTTAAAACTTGGAACGGCTCAGACTGCCATGTATCCCTAGCCCTCTAATGACACATCAAGCTCTAATCACCACAATGAAAATCTCAAACTTGACATTTAAAACCACTAACGTTAGTATATATAAAAAAAAATCTCTCGATTCATAAAATTTATACTCCATAAGTACCAAAAAGATAAAAAAAAAAACTCTTTTTTTTTTCCAGCAAAAATAATGTAAATAAGATCAAACAACTAGTACGAATGGAAATTAAAAGATAGAACAAGTCTCATCCACGTTTTCATTTCAATCCTTATTACTAATCTTAATACTATTGGCTATCATCATGATAATAGTCTTCAAAACCAATATTCAGATAGAAATAATTATCATTCCAATCTTTAACTCCTGCATTCTCATAACCAGCATATTCTCCATAACTATAATCTTCGTAAACATCATTCTAACCTGTAGCTAGGAAAAAGAAATAATATAATTAGCTAAAGCCTAGTACGAAGCACACAATTACATGTGTGTGATCAAACAATATATATTCACATGTGTAGGAATGCAAAATGAGTAAATCACACAATTCATTTAATGATCCTTTCATTTAAGTTGGTTACATCAACACACAGTAATAATCCTCACGACTCGATCACATCACAATCATATCACAATCTAGCGTTTAGGCGTGCCTCTTTAGGCCCCTCTACAACATCCTAACATTGAGTATGCCTCTTTGGGCCCCTCTACAATAACTTAGATCTACCCTAGATCATTTCCATCTAAGACTCCATAAGGGACAACACGTCATAGATCATCAGGGTTGCCCCCTAAGGATCTGCTACTATAAGCTCCTAGGACGAGCCAAACACAAGCAATACAAAGACATTTAAGTCGAATATACATTTAATTCCTTTAATCTTTACTATCCTAACACTCACATATAACAAGCACGTGTCATGTACCTGGATATTTGGAATCCATTACTAACGAATCAAAGCTAGCTTCAAATCCTAAAAATAATAAATACTTATTAAACTCCTTTAAATAATGAATAAACGTTGTTTCTTAGCTAAGACTCACTTTTAGACCATTTAAATCTCCTTAAATTCACTTAATAATACATTAATAAAAGTAACAAAGGACTAAAACAATAGGAAAAGGCAAAACTTAGCTTAAAGGAGCAAAGCCTATGATACAATCAAGGACATAATCGTGTCTTTTGACTGTATAACTTACTGAGTTACACTTCATTACTGTAAGGAACATAACCAGGGACACGGTCGTATCTTTTGGTTGTGTAACTTTCTAATCTATCAACCTACATTATCTACTACAAAGGACATGACTAGGGGCATGATCGTATCTTTTGGTTGTGTAACTTTTTGGTCGTGTAACTTTTTAGTCTACTAACCAACAATACCTACTACAAATGACACAAACAGGGACACGATCTTGTTACTTTCTAGTCAACTTTTCTTTTTCTTCCACCTAAACTTCTCTCTAAACCCCGCAACAACACTTTACAACTCCTCAACACAAACCCTTGATTCAAAACAATATAACCCTTCCAAAAATCCACTTCTATGCTGTTTTTAATTAAAAAGACAAAATCAAAACTTGTCAAGAATTCAAGAAATTTGGGGACTCTAAGGAATACACAAACGTTACCATAATCTCAATAGTCCTTTAGAGTTTCTCGCTTTTCCTTAACCAATTATTCACAACCTTAAACAATTACAATAAAATCTTAGCTTCTAAAAGAAAGAAAACTCAAACCGTAATCCAACTTCACTTACCAAGGTCTTTTAGGGTTGTGTTCCTCACACGAATTACTCTTGCTCTTGATGGCTTTTGATAAATGTAGGAGAGAAGTCTAAGCCTATAGTGTACAAAGAGTACAATTGCAATAGTTTGGCTAGAATTTTATTTTAACCCTTTTCCTGAATTTCCAATATCACCCTTCATTAATCTATAGCTTAAGAACTTAATACCCTTCTTCATATAACTTAATTACCCTTTTGATTTTATTAAGACTTTTATTATTTATTTATTCCCCCTAAAAATTTTTTTCTCGGGTATTACAAGTTTTTCAACTAAAACCCTAATCTCCCTAAATGCTGCACTTCGTTAAATACAAAGATAACCTAAAGCTGACATATGTCTACCAATTGATCTGTAGACCTTCCTACCAATCCATTGGTAGCCCAATTCTATAAAAACTTGCATTTGCAATAGAAAATGCGATCGTAATTAGGTTTTAGACATTTCTTAGTATAGATTTGCAAGCTTCTTGTTTGATTTACTATTCAATTGCTTTGTTTATGACATTAAGTGATTGTTTTTATAATTTTAATGCACATTTATGTTAGTTTAATGAGCATTGACTAAAGTTTCTTCATGTAATCTTTTGTTCATTTGTCCACACCATCTTTACTTATTCATTCATGGAGTTTTTTGCTATTTTCCCATCTTTAATCGCAGTCATTGTTGATATTATGTGTAGCTTTTGTGAATATGTCGATGTTGTAGATGGTGAAAGCTTATAGTTATGATGTGGGTATGTATGTTTAAATGGGATTTTGATGATTGAGATTACTTTGAGACTCCTTGAGGTGCTTTTTAATGAAATTTTCAATGGGTTTCCTTATGATTATGAGACCGATGGGAGATTAGTTCTAAGAAGTGCCCTTAAGAGTTTATTAGGTTTGCATAATTATAACATTGAGAGGAGATTAGCTATGTAATTCCTAATTTGAGTCATTGAATCGATAAAATATAGGTAATGGGTTCTTACACTTATGAGACTGAGAGGAGATTAGTTGTTCCTTATTGAATTCACAATGCGCTATGTGGACTTAGTGAGTTATGACAAGTTATGAGACCGAGAGGAGATTGACCATCTAATTTCTAGGACTAGATTACTTAACTCGTGATAGGAATCAAGTAATTTAGCAGATCGTGTAGGGAAATGAGATCGAGAGGAGCTTTTTCGATACATAATTGAGTAAGGTACCCTATCTGGGATCAAACTCAAGTAAGTTCCATGAAAACCTAGTTAAAAACCATCTCTAGTATCATAATGGCATATATTCGCTACTACTTTGGAAGCATGTCAAAAGCCCCTATCTTTATTATTTATGTTAAATGTCACTTTTTACTTTCATTTTAATTTCAATTGCAAATCCTAATTCGATATTCGATTCGCCTTTATTAGAGTAGTAGATAGAATTCAGTACTTAGATGAGCCCTTCTCCTTGAGGAATTCGACCTAGTGATTACTTGCTAATATTATTATTGCAGATGATCCATCATACTAATTAGTTAAAGGTTTGACATGGTTTCAAAAATTTCCATTTATAAAATTTATGTCTAAAAATCTCTAATGTTCATGTTGATCGCCTGTTAACTTGAATTTCTTCTATTCTATTTTCCCAGGAAAAGGAATTAAATATTGCAAAAAATTTATAAAAAATCTAAACATACGATTGTTGCAAAGAAAATAAAAAAAAAATATAGCATTTAAATTCGACTTTTTGAAAGCTATTTTTGTAGTGTGTTAGAAAATGTAATAAAATCAGCTTTTAGAAAGCCTATTTTACTTACTTAACAAAACTAGCTTTCTAAAAGCCCATTTTATCAGGCATAAACTTGTAGTAGGCTTCTTCTTCTCTATTTTCGAACTCCACAATCTCTCTTTAAATTAAGCCCTAACCCACAGGCTTTCTCTAGTCCATCCATTTGCAAGCCATTTTTCGTCAATCTGAGGTTGAAAATCATGACCCCATCACTTCATAACACTTATAATAGTCAAATTTCATGATTTATTTGAAGAAATATACGAGTTTTAGCTTCTTTCTCTCTCTAAAATAATTTGCACACATAAAGGTATTTCTTTCTCTTAACTAACTTTTCTTATAATACATTGCATGTTATTAGTGATTAAATGTTAGGTTTTGTGAGTATATAATATTGTATTACATTTTTTTGGACATATGTAGTACATGTATAATTGGGGAAAAGGAAAAAAATGTATGTATAATTATACATATGTAGTACATGTATAATTAGAATGTATATTAGAACTTGGATGTATAATGTAGTATATATGTGTAATTATAATGTATATATGTATAATTAGCGCTTAAATGTATAATGTAATATATATGTGTAATTAGAATGCATACATGTATTATATTTGTTTGAATGTATAAGGTAGTGTATATATGTAACTAAAATGCAATATGTATGGAATATAGTATATAACTTAGTTAGATAACTTATGAATAACTGTTTCCTAAAAATGAGTACTTGCAACATGTACTGAAAATGCACCATGTATTGAACCATCATGACTATGTTGTGGTAGAGTCAGAGAAGAAATTATTGTCCATTAAATGCGTTGTGACGATAAGGGTTATAGATGGAGGCTTTGGACATGTAATGAAAATAGGGTGGATGTTTTGTGATTACTCGGTTTGAGGGTTTACATACGTGTGTTAACATATTGTTAGCTAAGATCATCCATAGTTAGACTTTACTACGTTATCCTAATGTATTATCATAGAGGTACAGGAATCTCCAAGTGTTAAGATAAAACATTTCCAAGTAATAATGTGTAAGCAATTTAGACACACTATACATATTAAGAGAGTTTGGGAGGCTAAGCGTACATCAATTGAACAGGTCTATAGGAAATAGGAAGAGTCATATGAAGTGTTCCCTAACCTATTGTATGCTATGTTTAAAGCTAATCTAGGTGCGATGGTTGAGTGGAAATGGATAGAAAGCAATACTTCGAGCCATGTATTTTTCAATAGAGTGTTTTAAGCTTTCAAACCATGTGTCAAAGCATTCCTCCATTGTAGACACGATGATATACTCTACTTGAGTTATATCACATAACCAATAGTTCTATGAATAAGTGGCTTGTCTATTAGTCTATTTTCTCTCTTTTAGGCTCATGATCACGATTGATGGGAATTTTTATGAGAAGTTTAAACATGAGCTTCTTACCGTTGTCAAGGCAGATGGTGCTAACTACATCATACCATTAGGTTTGCATTGGTAGATGAGGAGTACCAAGATAATTGGGGGTAGTTATTAAAGTGCTTGCTGATGTACATAATAAAGGATCCTACGAGCACATGCTTAATCTTAGACAGCTATGTTAGCATAAAGTCTATTGTAGAGGGTGACAATGTAGTGTGACCAAATGGTTAGCCATGGTGCTCATACATCCATCATGTGGAAAGCAACTTCATTACCCGATCTAAAAACAAACAATATAAGGGATTAATAAAAAGGCAACGTTTCAAGTGCAAACCAGTAAGTTTCATAGATACTATGATAAAGACCATATGATAAGCCCATACACTCAACCATACTTTAATGGCTTACACCCAAAAATGTAGACCTTAGCATATGATAATGGGGCTCGTTTTGGTATTGGCACCACCACAAATATTGTTGAGAGTTACAATAATGCTTTGAGAGATGTTAGAAACTTGCTTATTGCTGCATTTGTTAAGAAGATGTTTTATAATTATAATGATTACTTCAATAAGAAGAGGATTGAGATATGGAAATGGGGTATGGGAAAAGTTTTGACCAAATTTGTGGAAAGAAAGTTTGATAGGTGGCACAAAGCAACTACTAGCCACCATATTGTTACTTTCGACTATAAGGAACAAATATTTGAGATGATAATCACTCTTTAACCTATTGTGCATCGGTAAAAGGGTGAAAATAGTCACATGTTTGCACTAAGGTTGCATTGTGCACTTACAACAAATGGCAAACCTATAAGATTCCATATTCTCATGTAATGGCACTAGCGATAATGGGGAAGATGCAAATGGATGTGTTGTACACATTGGTCACTGGTATACATGGCAACATTAGTTGTGAGTTTACGTATGTTCCTTCATGCCTTGTGTTGCTAAGTCTAAGTAGCCCCTAAACATTCCTGTGTAGCACTTGATAAAAATTGCTGATATGGTTGGAAATCACAAGAGATTACAAGAAAAATGATTTTCAACCAAAATGGACATTTGGAAAAGTCCTCTTGATTATACATGGGGCTTTTGCAATGGTGAAGGACATAATAAGCGAAAATGTCCCCAATAAAATCCACAATAATCTTCTTATGAATCTACTGGTATGCTCACTAAAAAACAACTATGTTCTCTTTATTATGCTTGTGTGCACATTTTGCCCACCTTCGCTTGTTTTTACTTTTCCGTTGTGCTTTGTTGATTGGTTCCCACTGTAGTAACTTAATCTTTATTTCTTTTCACTGCATAAGTACGCGTGGATCCAAGACCTTGGATAGCTCACTTCTTACTGGACATCCATTCCATAGATCTGAGCCAATACGGAGTGGTTAAGTAACTCACATACTTGTTTATAGTTAATTATTTATGTTAGACTTAAATGATAATACTATATCTTAACAGAAACATGCAAAAGAGTAACTAGCTTAAATTCTATCAACAAGAAGAGATCTTTTGGCAATGAGATGGAGCTAAGATTTCGATAGGTAAGTGAATGATCCCATACTTTTAGTAGACAGGATTTTTAGGGGTAGGGCAAGTATCGTTCATTTCGCTAAATTGGCATCTAATCACCACTTTGGTGGAGTGCTGGAGACGGGAGATACATACATTCTGATTTCCTATTCGAGAGTTGACTATGACACTTTAGGACATATCACTTCTCATTTGTCTCTTGATGGATAGTCATCCTCTGACTGATAGGATGCATAGGGATAGATTGATATGTGCCACCAACTTTTGGGTCAACACCCCTCTCCAGATCATATTGAGGGGAGTCATTTAAGCTTAACATGGTTGAAGACCCATTTCAGCGATTTTTTGGATGATGAGGATAATGTTACCATCTAACGGTACACCTAAGCTCACATCTTGTAACTCATTAGTAAGATGATGTTCTCAGATAATTTGTCCAACCAAATTCACTTGATGTTCCTCTTACTTCTAGTAGACTTCAAGACCATTGGATGGTATACATAGGGAGTAATATGTTTGGCTTAGCTATATTGATAATTTTTTCCTTACATCCTATAGAGATGCAGGGAAGATCGATGAGCATTAGTGGTGCTCTAAGTTTAGGCATGGGAGCATTTCCCACCTATTGCCCCTATACTTAGACGTATTACTATTGCGGTTAAGGGTTGACCTCTAACAAGTCGATGAGGGGCTATGTTTGATGTGACCTAATTTCCTATACATGTGGTTTGCTAGTACCATGATGCATTCGATCGACAGATTCCACAGTAGGTATTTATCATTACTTATTTATCACTACTAACCAAGCCTAATTTAAATTTGAATTTACATGTTACAACATCACATTACTTATATTTTCTCCATGTTGTTTGGGTGCCTTTTTGTGTATGATGATTTCATCATGTTATCTAACTATTGTTTAGCTAAACAAGAGATATGGACAGCATATGCACCACTAATCTATTTCTATATCATCGAGCTATACTTTTTGAATCATGTACTTTGATAGTTTGGTAATGCTTAGGGGATACTAGAACATACTAACACCTTCATCCAACTTTATGATATCAATTTATGTAACATTAAGATGAATTAGGCTAGTGAGCACGTATGTTGGCTGGATGAGTGGGTAGATTATCGGAACATGATTGTGCAAATACTGTAGTCCAAGAGAGCACGTGTAAGAGCGAATCCAGATTACAATGCTTGGTACTAGCTAAGGGCTAGGTGAAACATTGTCTAGACTATAGCCATGGTGGGATACCTGGTACGTTATTACTTGCTTGTTTCATATTATCTTGCATTATGACTTAACCGTTTAATCTTCTATTTTTGCAAACAAATTTCATTGACTGGTTGCCATAGATGACATATGAAGATACCCTTACTAAGTAGTCAAAGGTTAGTAGGATCACTTAGCAATTTAGAGGTGTCAATTATAGGAGCCAAATGATGTCCTAATGCTAAGCTCTGATGTTGAGGGGGAAGACTCCCCAACAGAGGATGTACCTTTGGGAGGACTTAAGCGGGGATGCAGTTATGGTCGAAGTAGTGTATAAGGTAGAGTACGGCGTAGGCAAGCATAATAGTAGATTAAAGATGATCGGTTGCTTAGCATTACTCACTATAGCATTATTTACCTTAGCACCCCTTACTTTACTGATCTCTTCTATATCTTGTATTTCAGTATTAGATACCTACCATAAGGGAGAGTTCTAATGGTCCTTTCTAGATACCTCTAGCACCTTTTAAGAGATGGCTTATAGATTTGGCTTAAGACATAGGGGAGGGGCTCATACGGGTTAACCCTTCTCCGATACTTATTGAGATGCCTTATTCCCTAAGCCTATTAGGTTGGGATGACTTATATATTACTTAACTAGATTGCAATTAGTTGGTGTAGTCTTAGCCTAACACTCAGACAGATGAACAAGAAGAAATGGGTGTATCATGGGATGGGAGGTTCACCCATTCCTAGAGTTCTCATATAGCGCTTGACCATCCTTTGTTTCATATATTTTCTCATATTATGGATGACGAGCTATCTTTGTTTCTTCCTACTTTCCTAAGACCATTCTAAGCATTTCTAGTTTTAGGAGTGCCAATCGACATTGTTGCCATCTTCCATATGATTAGGAGGCTTATCTTCTCAACTGCTTTTGGCCTACTATGGCCATCATTAGGAGAGCAGTATTAACTTTCGACCAATTTGCTTACAGGGGGCTAACCTTGTCTTAAAAGAATACCTAACCCTATAAACAAACCATCTATTAACGCCATTCACTCCATATTAAGCCTTAAGTTAAACATCCCCACTTCCTCTTAAAACATCAATGGTTACATTCTCCCCTGCCTAAATCCACAACGGCCTTATTGTAGGGCCAACTCTTCACCACTACTCTTTCTCTTTAGATCTCCAACCCTATTCCTCCATTGCTAACTCTACACTAAGATCATCTTCGCTATGACTCAAGGCTTTCACAAACATTTCCTCGCCCTCGCCCTTACCTTTACCTTTACCCTTTCATCTTATCCTTTAATCTCTTACTAAGTAAACCAATGGTAGAGTTTACCCTTTGAAGTACTTTTCATTTTCTTAATATTAAGGCAAAGTTTTATTACAATACTACTTACATCACAACTATAGCCTTTAGTAACAATGTTCTCCACTTGGTGGTTGCTCTTTCCCTCAAACTTCATCTACATGAGCCTAGTTGTCAACAAGAGCTACCCTTTCTATTTAGCACATTAGGAGGCATTTAGGTGGCCTATCTATGTTGGAACTTCTTCTCTTTGATACCACTTGTCACGGGATAGGAGGTTTACCCCTCTCCTTATGTGCCTGTATGGTGCTTGTCCATCCTTTGCCTCATATGTTTTCTTGTATTATGGATGGCGAGTTAGCATTTTCCTTTCTTGCTTTCTCAAGACTATTCCAAGCCTTTTTATGCTTAGGACTGCTATTCGATATTGTCACCTTCCTCCATATGATTGGAAGACCTAACTTCTCAACTGGTTTCGACCTGCTATGGCAATCATTAGGAGAATGACATTAGCTTTTAATTAGTTTGCTTATAGGAGACCAACTTTGCCTTGAAAGAATACCCAACCCTAAGAATAAACTTTCTATTAATGCCACTCACTTCACATTAAACCCTAAGTTAAAGACCCTACTTCCTTTCAAAACACAGATCATGATATTGTCCCTTACTTAAATCCATGATGCCTTCATCGCAAGGCTAACTCTTCAACACTAACCTCTCCTTTAAGATCGCCAACCCTATTCCTTAATTGCCTAACTCTATGCTAAGATCATCTTTGCTAGAACTCAGGGCTTCTACAAGCATTCCCTTTCTCTCGCCTTTGCCCTCTTCTTCTCCTCTTGTCCTCCAAGATTGCCTTTTGTTAAGTGGCTTAATGGTACGGCTTGGCCTTTGAAGTTTATTTTTTGATTTTCTTTTTAAATTTTAGTAGAGTCTTGTTAAAATGCTGCTTATGACACAACTGCCTTTTCTGGCAACAATATGTTCTACCTAATGGTTGCTCCTTCCCTCGAGCTTTATCTACATAAACCCATTTGTCAACAAGAGTTACCTTTTTCATTTAGCATATCTGGTTGTATTTAAGTAGCCCATTTAGGTTGGAACTTCTTCGCTCTAATATCACTTGTCATAGAATAGAAGGTATACCCCCTCCTTATATGTTCATGCAGCATTTGGCCATTTTTTGCCTCATATGTCTTTTCATATTTCAAATTGTGAGTTAGCCTTTTCCCTTCTTGTCCTTCTAAGACTATTCCAAGCCCTTTTATACTTAAGAGTGCCATCTAGCATTGTCACTATCCTCTATATGATTGGAAGGCCTAACTTCTCATCAGTATAATCTCAACGATTTGAATTAGTGATAATCCAATAGCCTTTAAGAGATGACCTGTAGATCTGGTTAAAGACATATGTGAAGGGTTTATACAAGTTGGCCCCTCTTTGATACCTATTGAGATGCCCTATTTACAGAGCTTATCAGGTTGGGACAGCTCACATATTACTCAGCCAGATCATGATCAGTTAGTGCAGCCTTAGCTTAATACTCAAACGGATGAGTAGGAAGAGATGTATATATCACGAGACGGGAGATTCACCCCCTCCTAGAATGCCCAAGTAGCGCATGACCATTATTTGCTTCATATATTTTCTCGTATTATAGATGGTGAGCCAATTTTTTCCCTTTCTACTTTCTTCGAACTATTCCAAGCCCTTTTAATTTTATGAGTGCCAATTGGCATTGTCACCGTCCTCCATATGATTAAGAGGTTCAACTTCTCAACTGCTTTTGGCTTACCATAACTATCATCAAAAGAGTAATATTAACTTTTGATCAATTTGCTCATAGGGAGTTAACCCTGCATGAGAAAGTACCCAACTTTACGAACAAACCACTTACTAACACCACCCACTCCATACTAAGCCTCAAGTTGAACACCTTTACTTCCTTTCAAAACAAGAATTGTGACATTTTTCACCACCTAAAATCCTTAACGCCCTTATCGTTGGGCCCTTCACCACTACCCTTTCTCTAGAGATCACTAATCTTATTCCTCCATTGTTAACTCCACCCCAATATCATCTCCATTATGACTCAAGGTTTCCATAAACATTTCCTAGCCCTAGCCTTGGCCTTAACCCTTACCTTCTCCTCTTGTCCTTCGAGATCCCTTCTTATTGAGTAGCCCAACAGTAGGTCTAACCTTGGAAGTACTTTTCATTTTCTTAATATTAGGGTAGAGTCTTATTATAATGTTGCTCATGACATAGTTACTTTATCTAGTAATGATGTTTTCCACTTAGTGGCTGCTCCTTCCCTTAAGCTTCATTTACATAAGCCTAGTTGTTAATAAGAGTTACCTTTTTTCATTTAGCACATCAGGTAATATTTAGGTGGCCTATTGGGCTAGAACTTTTTTACTTCGATATTATTTGTCATGAGATGGGAGGTTCATACCCTCCTTATATGCTTATGTGGCGGTCAACTATCCTTTGCTTCATATGTTTTTCATATTACAGATGGGCAAGCTAACCTTTTTCCTTCTTATCTTCCCAAGATTGGTCTAAGTCCTTCTATGCTTAGGAGTGTCATCTAATATTATCACCTTCCTCCATATGATTGGAAGGCCTAACTTCTCAACTGGTTTCGGCCTATCATAACCATCATTAGGAGAGTGGCATCAACTTCTAACCAATTTACTTATAGGAGGCCAACCTTGTCTTGAGAGAATATCTAACCTCATGAACAGATTACTTATTGACGCCACTCATTTCACATTAAGTTCTAAGTTGGACACCCTTACTTCCTTTCAAAACACGAACCGTGACATTCTCCCTCGCCTAAATCTACAACGGTACTACCCTTTCTCTTAAGATCACCGACGTTATTCCTCCATTGCCCAACTCTACGTTAAGATATTCTTCTCCAGGACTTTAGGCTTCAACAAGCATTCCTTCACCTTCATCTTCTCCTCTCATCCTCACATTTGCCTTTTGGTTGAGTGACTCAATGATAGGATTTACCCTTTAAAGTTCATTTTTTCATTTTCTTAAGATTTGGGTAGAGTTTTATTACAATACCGCTCACAATATAGCGACCCCCTCTAACAACGATGTTCTTCACCTAGTGATTGCTCCTTCTTTTGAGTTTCATCTACACAAGCTTAGTTGTCAACAAGAGCTACCATTTTTGCTTAGCACATCAAGTAGTATTTAAGTGGCTCGCTTGAGTTGGAGCTTCTTTACTCTGATATCACTTGTCACGAGATAGAAGGTTCACCCTTCTTATGTGTCCATATGGCGCTTGACCATTCTTTGCCTTGTATGTTTTCTCATATTATGGATGATGAGTCAACCTTTTCCCTTCCTATTTTCTAAAAACTATTCTAACCCCTTCTATACTTAGGAGTGCCATTTGGCATTGTCACCGTCTTCCATATAATTGGAAGACCCAACTTCTTAATTGGTTCCAACTTGCTATGGTCATCATTAGGAGAGCAATATCAACTCTTGGCTAGTTTGGTTATAGAATGCTTATCCTATCTTGAGATAATACCCAATCCTACAAATAAACCATCTGCTAACGTCACTTACTTTATATTAAGCCTCAAGTTGAATAACCTTATTTCCTTTCAAAACACGGATTGTAACATGTGCTTACGGGCACTATTGACGAAGATACCCTTAGATAGGCATGTTGATATGTACTTATTTATTGATTTTGGACAAATATTATATATAAATGTACATTTACTATGCTTAATTAGTGAAACTTTAGATATTTATTGAAATGGTTGTTTACTCTCTCTTTCATTTTCTATTTATTGGTTGTTTTTTAGCGGGGTTGAATTTTGGCTAAGTTACAAAAGTTCCATTGACATTGTGTATTGTAGTTATGGGTGAAAAAGTTTTAATTAATGGATGGGATATATTATATAGTAAATATATTCGTGGATGTTATAACCGATCTCTATCATAGGTGTATTGTATATGAAGTGTGTGATTTGAGTTGAGTTGTCTTTTGAAAAATCAAATTTTGTTAACTTTTGCTAAATTTAGTTTCTTAAATGCTAATTTCTTTGCAATATACGTATAATAGGTTTTAGGAAGGTCTGAGTTTAGCGTAAATTAAAAACGGTATTTGAAAACCGAATTTATTTTTCCAATACTAGTATTTTTTGGATTTTTTTTTTTAATTTTGTTTCTCCTTTTCCCCAGTTTTCCCCGCCCGTCATAATTGACTTTTCATTTTCACTCTCACTCTCTCTCTTCCCCCGCCTGTCTCTGTCCAGAAGCAAACACCCAAAACCACAGGTGACAGAACTCCCCCAATTGCCCCACTTTCTATATTCCCTCCCCCCCCCTCTCTCTCTCTCTAAAGATGAGTTCCCTTCCCCTTTCTCTTTCCTTTACCTTAACTAGATCCTTCGCCTGAGGACTCGTCCGTCCATCGATCATCCAGTCTCTTTCTCTCTGCCCCATGGAGGTGTCCATACAGCGCGAGCACCTTAAACTTCAGGAGAGTGTCGTTTGGGACTCCGTGCTGAAGCTGACCAAATCGGCTCAGTCCAAGAACACCGACCCAGCCGTTTGGGCGCTTCAACTCAGTTCCACTCTCAACTCAGCCCAAGTCTCAATGCCGTCCATCGAGCTCGCTCACCTCTTAGTCTCTCACATATGTTGGTCCAATCACGTGCCTATAATGTGGAAGTTCCTCGATAAAGCTCTCTCTCTCAACATCGTCCCTCCGATGCTCGTTCTTTCTCTCCTCTCATCAAGGTCCTCTATTTTCCTCCTTTACTTTACTTCAATTATTATTTTTCTCGACTAATTTCTTCGAGCTTGCGGTAATTGTAGTTAGAATGTAGCATTTATTATATTGCTATTTATTAGGTCTAGCTAGCTTAGTAGGAAACCATTGTGGTTAGTTTCTTTGTTTTTGGGGCAAAGAAAGCTAAATTTAGGTAAAAGTTGCCAGGTTTGGGACTTGAAGGAGGAAATAGGAAGGAGAAAAACAAAAAGAAAATAGAATCCAGAGAGGGTAGCTCTGAGCCCTAGGATTAGGGCATTGGTAAAGAGCAGTAATCGTCCAACGTTACTTGTCCTTTGTCGCATATGTTTCAAGTTATGGCCAAAAACCAACAAAAAAATAGAAAGAATGAAGCTGGAAAAGCGATTGCAATAGCAGTTCCACTAATCAGTGACAAAGGTTCTCCATAAAAACTGTACACAGCATTTTTTTTCCCACTTTGTGGCCAATTCTATATATTATATGGGATAGGGAGGGGGAGTTGAAACTATTTCATTCAGATGGGTGAAGGAGACTATCACTGTGTTTGGATGGGCGGAAATCAAAAGAAAGCTATGGAAATCAGTGGAAACTAAAAGAAATTATGTGTTTGGGTGGGAAGGAAATTGGATGAATTGGTTAGAAATCAGTGGAATTGTTTCCACATTAAATACTCATATTTCTCTCTCCAAATTTGGAGAGAAACCAATGGAAATGAGTGAAAATGTGATGTAATCACAAAAATAACCTTATAAAAACAGTAAAAATAAAAAAGGATGAAGGTAATTTAGTCCTATCATTGATTTAAAAGGTAATATTTGCACTCACTTCCACATTAAACATCCAAACAAGAATAAAAGTTACACTTCCTTTCTTTTGCATTCTTTTCATTTCGTTTTCAATGATTTCTTCCTATTTCCACCCTCATCTAAAATTGCCAAACATAGTGTGTGTCTATGGCACGCGGGTAATGGGAGTCTTTGAGCATAAAACGCTTTGCTTATAAGCAGACTAACAATTAACAGTTATTGCATGGGGATTTAAATTTTTGGAAATCTTTATCAAGTAGGTATTTTGAACTTGTCTCATGCAGTTCATATTGAATATAAGGGGGCAGTTGGTGCAAACTGTTGTGATAATGGTTGGACAAGATTTTGTGTAGGCATCTTATCAAAAAACCGAGATTGCGTTAATTAATAATTAATTACAAAAAAAAATAAAGAAAAAAAATTAAGCTTTTGCAACTTTTCATCTTTCTTAGTTGCTTTATTTTTTTTCCTCTTCCAGTTACATAACTTGACTTTTTGGCACCTTATCACTTATCATGATTCTGTTTTTCCTCCAAGTTACACAACTTGTTTTTGGCAATTTTTCACTTCGCAATCCCATTTTATTATTATCATTTTATATGAGGGCTAGTTAAGGCAAAATATTTTTAGATGGATTGTATTTCGTATGTTCTTTTTATTTTATTTTTTAACCTTTTCAACTGCATTGATATGTAACTAAAAAAATAACACCAGAATACAAAATGGAAAAGAACAAAAACTCAGGTTTTGACATTTTGTAACTGGAAAAAGAAACAAGCATTTATACAGAGAGAAAAAGCATGAAAACTTATATATGTTATTTATAATTAGCCTTGAAATAAATGGTAAGTTAGCTTGCCTTATATGGGCTTAAATGAGTGACCGAGAGTTATAAGATTGATTACCAAAGAGAAAAATTGATTTATTATGATGAAAATTCTATGGTATGGTTACTCAAACATGACTATATAGTATAGTTTCTTTTGAGTTACAATAAATCACCTTAATTTACAGTAAATAATGCCCATTATTAGTAAAATCGAAATTGTCAATAGTAAAAATGAGATTAATGGCTTTTTTTATAAAAGTTGTTGCTGTCAACAGTTTTATTGTTATTACTGATAGATTTTATTTACTGTAAATTGAGATGATTTATTGCAATTTAAAAGTGACTATATTATATAGTCATTTTTGAGTGATTGCACCATAGAATTTTCATCATTTTCAATATCTTTATATAAAAGGAACATGTAATCGTTTTTAATGTAAGAGTGTGTTTGTTTAGCAAAAGATCTTTTCCATGTATTTTGAATGATCATTGATTATGGTATTGTAAAAAATAGCATGGTATGACTAAATATCAAATGTGATTGCCTTAATGTTAGGTATGGTGTTGCACTACTAGTGGCTTGTTAGCTATAGTGGGAGGTCATGTGACTGGTGGTAGTATTTAGTGTCAACTTAGAGGGATCAAGAACATTGATTCTTTTATTTATTTATCTATGTGAAAAAGAAATCATTACTCATTTCTAAAATAAAATTCCCATTCAAATGGAAATTGTTTCTAATAGACCAAAGAACTTGCTTTGCAGATTGAAAAAATGTTATTCATGAAATAAATGTAGTTTATTTACCAAAAAGATAAATGTAAGGTGTAGTTTAAAGGAAAAGACGTGGAAGGAATATCTCAAATAATAAATGGAATGCCTTTATGACGAAGCAAAAAACTAAGTTAAAATGAATCTTTTCTCCTCATGAAGTTATCTGACTCACTGTAGGTCTGAAATGTGGCAAATATTTTTGTCAGCTAAAGAGGAGAGATTGTGTAAATATACGGTGGGTTTGATCTGTATGTTGCTAGCTTGAGTGATCTTTGGAATCGGTCATGTTATCTTCAACATACAAAGATTTCATACTCTTATCTTGTTTAAGCATGGTAGTTGCTGTGATTGCTTTACACTGTTAGTGCTGTATAATTGCCGTGTTTGGCTACAAATGACAGATTTAGTGCTTTGGATGCTTTCCATCAAGGCATTTAAGAGATTTGTGAATTGGAAAATATGGGTGCATTTGGTGCAAAGCAATATTGTTCCAAATGCTTTACTAGATGGAAGTAGAATCATGCATGATAATCTCATGGTAATTTTACATTCCTCAAATGTAATGAATTTTCATCTTCTTTTTTCATTTTTATCTCTTGAACTTCCTTCTTGGTGTCATTTAAAGTGCTTCATTTACTTGTATTTCCGTGTTGTGCTATTTATGTATCCATGCATCAGTTAGAATCTCATTACCTTTTCATGCTCCTGCTGCAGAGTCATTCCAAGTAGAATGCTCTACCCAACAGCTTACAGGCTCTACATTGAGCTCCTTAAGAGACATGCCTTTTCATTTGGTTCTCTTATAAATGTGCCAGATTATGATAGGTATTACTCAAACATAAATGATGGTGCTGCCAGCTGATTCCACTGTTTTTCATTCACATGACTTTTGCAGTTCTAATCCCATTTTTATACTAAAGAAACGGTGTACAAGCATTGGGAATCTCAGCTTGTGCCTCTTTAGGGGACTAGATACAGCTCATATCAAATCATCCTTAAAAATAAAACTAGATTTGTCTTAGAACAATGAAAGCATGTGATTATCAATTGTGCATTATAATTGCCTCACCCTCTCTGACCCTGAATCCTTAAAATACAAGGGCAAATTAGAACCAGTTTTGAAGTATCTTGTCCTGTGGCTAGTTTCCATGCTCAGAGTCTTAACAACCACTTTTTCAAGTTACCTATCTAACATCTTTCATGACTTTGGTAATTGAGTTATGGCATCTACACTATTGATGTAATGTTTGACACTAACTTAAGTTTTAAATTGTTTCTATTGATAGTATAAACATAGTTTTTACAAGTTGGAGGGCCACATTGAACAATTTGGCTTCAAGGGCATCATTCAGTATTTTAAGTCATGAAAACCTACATTTTATGTCAGTGAAAGTTTTTAGGGCTTAATTGAGCATTTGACCGTTTCATATCATGGATGTTTTCAATTTCTTATGGTCAATGGTCTGATGAAATGTCCCAGTGTTGCCTTCACAAGCATCTTCCTTGAAGTAATAGATACAGATTATTTTTTGTTAAAGTGAAGTGAGTTGAAACTGGAGTAAGTGTAAGTGCAATGTTCTAAAGACAAAAGATCGCGTACGAACTTTAATGATAAAATTGCAATTATGTATAATTTAGTTAAACATACCAAGCTCACTATTAGCTAACCTTTTTGATAAAGCCACGGTTACATATAATTTTGAAAAACATACAGAGCTCACAGTGAGCTTCTTTGCTTCGATCCATATAGTAACAAAAAAAAAAAAAAAGAAGAGGAAAATTACGTTTTTTCTCTCTTGGGTAAATAGGAAACTTACATATTCAACAATAAGCAAAATTTCTTTCATCTTTCTTCACTTCCCTCCCTCTCTCTGTCTTTCTCTCTCTCTCTCTCACAAACACACAGACACATGTACTTGACACCTATATCTTCCTTCTATGATGTTTTCTTAAGCAGCTCTTCATGCGCTTAAGCCTCAGCTTCCATAAAACGGTTATCCTTACTATGTCCACTTCAGTTTGGTTGAACTGGCTATTGCATAATTTATTGGTACTCTTACATTCTCTTTCCAACTTTTGCTTAGTTTCATGATAAATATCTTTTACTTTTTTTAATCTATAATATTGCAGGATCATGAACTCCATTTATGATATTCTTAACCCCTCCCAGATCTTTGGTATTCAAGCACACGAACCTGGCCTTGTTGCAGTGGTCTTTGTCTTTTCAATTGTATGGCAATTACTTGATGCATCATTAGATGATGAAAGATTGCTTGAACTTATCCTGCAAAGGAAGTCTAGATGGTCACTGTTGCCACAAGAGATGGATATCAGCGGCCAGGATAACTTTAGTGCAAAAGAGACTGAGCAGCGGGAGGTGCTGCATAAAGGTAGTACTGCCATGGCAATTGAGATCATTGTTGAATTTCTGCAAAATACAGTAACTGCAAGGATTCTTTACTTAGCAAGGAGAAACATGTGAGAATCTACTTCCACAACTCAACTTTTTTTAACTTTAGTCTTTTGCAGCATCATTACAGTTGTTTGGAATCTTTTCCCTAATTGCCATTCATAATCTTGGAAGAGTGGATTATCATTTTTTGATGTGTTGGGAAATTAATAATAAGACAGCAACTGGATACTGATACTATGTTCATACCTTAAACAAGGGCATCATGTTTCATAGTCCTTTTGTGCAGGCCATTACACTGGGGAGATTTCGTTCTTCGTTTGCGAATACTTGCAGCAAATTCGAAAGCCTTGAGGAGTTTAAAATCCATAACACCAGAAAGTCTGATGCAGTTGACATCTGACAGACGAAATGTCCTTGCTCGCGAAGGAAAAACATTATCTGAGCAGGAATTTCATGCAGTTTTGGCTTCAGGTTCACTCATATCTTCAGCTGGGCAAAGTCAAGGTCCTAGCCAATCAACTCTTTGGCTCCCCATTGATCTTTTTCTTGAAGATGCCATGGATGGATCAGAAATCAGAGCCACCAGTGCGGTTGAAATTCTTACTGGTAGAAGTCAATTCTCTTGATATTTAGTCAATGAGTGTGAGATCTAAAATTTATTTAGTCCTCTTAAGTTTATTTAACCATTAATTTTTTCTTTGGGGGTAATTATTAACGAGGGTTTCTTCTTCCACTAAGTTGATAGGTGATGATATCTCATGCAGGTTTAGCAAAGGCTCTTCAAGCAGTGAATCATACCACATGGCATGATACTTTTTTAGGTTTATGGATTTCAGCTCTACGCCTTGTCCAAAGGGTAGGTTTCTGTTGCAAGAATAATTATTGTTTTTTTGGGTAAATAGAACAAATGCATGTTGATCTTGCAAGAAATTCATTTTCTAGGATGAAGCTTTTACAGAAAAACTTGTTTTTAATCTCTTCTTGAGCATATAGAAATTGCATTCTATATGGAACTTCTAGAGGATACTTTGCCAGTTTGCCTTAATTCTCTCTCTCTCTCTGTCTCTCACTCTCTCAACTCTTGCTGAAATTTTGACGGTTGCTGAATTTTGTAAATTGTCAAAAGATGGATGGTTTGTGTTATCACGGTAATTGGGCTCATGGATTTAATCTAAATCTTACTAGCCAAAAGATTAATTAAATTATCCGAAATCTACTGTCCTCATTAAACAAGTAGTGGGCCATCTTTAGAAGATCCTAACTAAGCATTACTTAGTAACACATTTTTGATTAGCTTTTGAGATAAACTATAAAGATGTAGTTATCTAAGTCTTAACAAATTTTTGCTCTTGCATAGAAGATGTTTCCATCCTTTCTGGTTGTACTCTTTTCCATAATCTACTGCTGCTTTTGCTCTTTTATTATGACCACATTTTGTACCATATCGATCTTAATATCTTGTTGTGGTAATTCCATGTTCATTCTATTTTCGATCTTTTTCCACTCACTTGATTCCTTCTGAACTTGGATGAATTAAGATAACGTACACTTTATAAGCCAAAAAAAAAAAAAAAAAAACCTGCTTCTGAAATTTTCAATCCTGAAATACTTTCCTTGCTTTTTGTCTTAGCCTCTTTCTATCCTTGTTTTTATTCTCAAGATGTCTCTTTCAGGAGAGAGATCCCAGTGAGGGCCCAGTTCCTCGACTTGATACCTGCTTATGCATGTTATTATCCATCACAACGCTTACCATTGCCAGTATTATTGAGGAAGAAGAAAGCATTTTGCTTGATGAAAGTGAAGGTGTTCTTGCTAATCGAAGGAATGAGAAATCTGCCCTGGGGAAGCGGCGTGAAGATTTAATTTCCAGTTTACAGCAGCTAGGTGACTATGATGGCCTGTTGTCACCGCCTCAATCTGTTAGTTCTGTTGCCAATCAGGCTGCTGCCAAAGCAATAATGTACATTTCAGGTCTCAATGTTGGCAATGGATATTATGAGTGCATAAGCATGAATGACATGCCAATCAATTGTTGTAAGTAATTGGATATTTATGTTGACTTAATCTTTCCGAGTAGCCCTGCAGTGTTTGCTCATGGCATAACATGAATTTGAGCACATATCTTAAGCAATCAGTGACAAAATTCATGAACTTAGCTGAACATAGCTGTATTTTTCAGATTTGTTATGGCATCCCATTGTAATCAGAAAATATATCCGGAGGTTGAAAAATGTTAACTTATTTTAGCTACTTCACCAATACTATAAGGACATTGGGCTATATTATTTGCAGGCATCACTCTGTGTGTATGTGTGTGTTTTGGCTCTCCAAATAACTGACCTAATGTTATTTCTCACATGCTGTTGCCTTTCCTTGCAGCTGGAAATATGCGACATCTAATTGTTGAGGCGTGTATCGCTAGAAATTTGTTAGACACATCTGCATATCTCTGGCCAGGATATGTTAATGCACGAAGTAATCAAATGCCTAGAAGTATACCCACTCAATCGCCTGGATGGTCGGCATTAGTGAAGGGCTCACCCCTGATTCCCTCGTTAGTGAGCACCCTTGTTGCAGTTCCAGCTTCAAGGTACACTGCAGTTGCATTGCCATTTGTCTTGTCTTTTATGCTGGTGTGTCTTGTTCCATCATAGTTGAACAAAAAAGTTGTATGAATGATAAGTATAATTATATTACAAAACTAGAAAATTTAGGTGTAATTTAAACTTATGATGCAAAGAATGCCTTTTCTTTTTATGAATATTATCAAGCAAATCCCAGTAGAGGATAAACCTAGTGATAAGTGTCATGCATAAGTTTTCCTGGCATTCAAAAACCACCCTTGAATCCCCATGACCTGGTCTTCAGTCAGAACCTTCTTTTTCCTGAAGCCAGGTAAATCAGATGCTCTTCTTTTGTAAATTTATCCAGTGGTAAGGCAACTGAATTTAGCTCATGGATTTGATGGAAGCTTAGGAGAGATTGAGAAAATATATGAGATTGCTCTCAATGGCTCAGATGATGAGAAGATATCTGCTGCTACCATTCTTTGTGGGGCATCACTTGTTCGTGGTTGGAATATACAGGTATACTGCTAATCATCTTTCCAGATGTGAACATATCGTAAGAATTTCTCATATAGTTTTACTTTTGATTTTCAATATTTGATGAATTAACCTGTATGGTTTGCAGGAGCATGCAGTCCTCTTTATTACAAGATTGCTGTCTACTCATCCTGATTCTTCTGGAAGCTCAAACCATTTAATAGGCTATGCGCCTTTCTTCAATGTTCTCCTTGTAGGAATATCATCAGTTGATTGTGTTCAGATTTTCTCTCTACATGGTCTGGTAGGTTGAAATTGAGCATAACTGTAGACAATCTTGTCTATAAATGAATCTCGTCTTTATATAAAGGCACAATATCTGCGTAAATAAATTTAATGCGATGCAAACATTTATTTCTCAAATGATATACTTATCTGGGAAAACAATTGATCTGGTGCATTAACAAGAAAACCTTTTGCTCTTTGCAAGTAAGTTTTCCATTTAGGCATTTTGATGTGCATCTGTTCATTTTGTGAGCAGCTCTCGCTTTGTATTATTTTCTTTATTGTACTGTCAGCAAGGATGCTAATACAAGGCAAATCCTGGTATTATATGTTGTTTGGAGCATCCTTGTCTGTCTAGATAAAGGAAAGATATGAGGTAAGTCAAATGGGATCCTCCCCCATACGTGTTCAGGGGATGTTTTGACATGCAAAATTTTTGCAGGCTTTCTCTAGGATGGATTTTCTGATCACCATTCATAATGCTTAGAATTTCTAATGATGTAGAAGCTGTCCTACAAATTGGGGTTTAGTGGATTATATTCTTGTTCATGATATAGTTGATAAAGTAACCTGTATGTGCAGATTCCACAACTTGCTGGTGCATTGATTCCCATCTGTGAGTTTTTTGGATCAACTGCTCCCAACATCTCATTGACCAGCGCCTCAGGGGAAGAACTCTCTGCCCATGCTGTTTTTTCAAATGCCTTCACTCTATTGTTACGGCTGTGGAGATTTGACCACCCTCCTCTTGAACATGTCATGGGTGATGTGCCTCCAGTGGGAACCCAGTTGAGTCCTGAATATCTTCTGTTAGTTCGTAATTCCCAAGTAGGTTGTTCTGTTAGTTCACCGAAGGATCGAGTTAGAAGTAAAAGGCTTTCGAAAATGGTAAACCCATCACCTGCAGAACCTATGTTCATGGATTCTTTTCCAAAGCTGAAACGCTGGTATAGGCAACATCAGAAATGTATTGCAGCCTCCCTCTCTGGTCTTGTAAGTGGGACTTCTGTTCATCAGATTGTTGATGCCCTCCTTAGCATGATGTTTAGAAAGATAAATAGAAGTGGTCAGCCTGTGTCATCCACAGCTTCAGCAAGTAGCAACTCATTGAGTTCAGCAGCAGAGGATATATCTTTCAAACTCAAGGTGCCTGCATGGGATATCCTGCAGGCCACTCCATTTGTCTTGGATGCTGCTCTTATGGCATGTGCTAATGGCAGAGTCTCCCCTCGTGAGCTCGCTACTGGTATGTTAAAGTGTCCTGATTCCTTAAGCATAGTGAATCCCTACTCCAAGCTGGAAAGTTAGTATGAAAAGGACAGGCCGAAAATATTGACAGCATGAAATCATCAGTTGCTTAGTTCATGTTCATTGAAATTATCAGCTTTTCTTCGGAAATTATTTGATCCTTGTTCCTCCCTTAATCTACCCACAAAAGCACTGTCTGATACATACTATTGAAAAGGTTTTATAAGTCAATTAATGAAACATGCTTAAGAAAAGTTTAGGTTACTCATGAAACAGAAACCAGGCAGGTGCACTTACTACTGTTAAGCAAAATTTTGGTATTTAAAACACAAATATACGCTAAACCTCCTTATGCTTCTATATTTGTTTTATGGCTAAGCACTGTCCTTTTTGTTGCCATTCAGGACTCAAGGATCTTGCTGATTTCCTGCCAGCATCCTTGGCAACAATTGTGAGCTACTTTTCTGCAGAGGTGACAAGGGGCATATGGAAACCTGCTTTCATGAATGGAACTGATTGGCCGAGCCCTGCAGCAAATCTATCATCAGTTGAACTACAAATAAAGAAAACTATTGGAGCCATTGGAGTTGATGCCCCAAGTCTTCCCATTGGTATATCCTTATTCCAAGTTCTTATGAAACTTTCAATGCAACTCTTTGTTAGATGGAGGAAAAATATTATGAGAAGCCTTCCAAGCTCTCCTACATCAAAAGAAAAATATAGTCACCTACTTGCCTCTAACAAAGCTCAAGGACGCATGAAATGCATTAGTTGGAATTTCCTTGGTTAGAGTCATTGGCTCTTGGTATAGCAGACTCCTGGTGATGGTTTGGGATAAGCAAGGGGATTCCAGTAATCATATGCTTTGCTATTTCATAAACTGCAAATTTGACCCATCTCTGCCAAATTTACTACATTATCTTCAAGTTCAGAAGGGCATAATCAAGCTTCCTGCCATCAAAGTGACAATCAAAGTGTGCCAATAAAATATAATATAATTTTTTTTTAGAAAGAAATGCAAGCCTTTGTCTTGATTAAGTAAAAATCAGTTTAAAACTGAGGTTCAAGGTTAAATATGGTGTTTTCCATAATTAAAATTAAACCAAATCCATGCTTTATTCACTTTAATTTTAACAATGGTTTAAAGAATTTCTTGAATTTCTTCCATAAATTTTTGGCTTTATTTTACAGTTCCATATCCGAATCTACTCTAATTTCTTTGTTGACTTGAAGTAATTTTTTAATATGGTTTGCATGGTTCGACAATTTTGTATATAAGTAATTTCTATTGTAGTGAGCATAATTCGGTTTTTAGAGTTAGCCCTTGAATCATAACCAAACCGTATTTTATGGTTTGGTTCCTTAACAACTCTTGGAATGAATTGTAAAAAGCAGTTTAGGAGCTAACTGAAACAGAATGGTATAATTTCTATTTGTGCTTCAGGTTAATATGAACTAGCATGAGAATGAAAATGAAAATGTTACCTTTAATCCATCATCAACGTGATTAATGGTGGTTCCACTGTAGTAAATAACCGCTTTGGAAAGAAATCAATAATCTTATCATAATTATGAGAAAAAAAAATTTATGATAAAAGAATAGTCACTTTCAATTTATTAAAGTCAAATCCCTCCTTGTACAGTACAAATTTGGTTTAGTTCTTATATATTGAAGAGCTGAAATGATTTTTGAACTGTGGAAGCATTCCTGAACTCAATCACAAACACAAACAAAAGTCAAAAGAACTGCTTTTATGGTTGTGTTCTGCTCTATGCTCACCCTTTATATGAATCTAAGTTAAGAGTGCAAAATTATAGTTGTTTGTTCCTTTGCTCAATGTGGTGAGGGGAACATTACATCTAGATGTCTGCATCCTTTTAGTTTTTAATACATAGTTGTGCAGTTTGAATGCTAAACAAACCCCTTACTGATCCAAGCCTTAAAACTTCTGTTTGCAGGGGGGAACTCTCCTGCAACGCTTCCGTTACCATTGGCTGCCTTGGTGAGCCTCACAATTACCTACAAACTTGACAAAGCCTCAGAACGTTTCCTTACATTGATTGGTCCATGTCTAAATTCCCTGGCTGCTGGTTGTCCCTGGCCCTCCATGCCCATCATAACTTCTTTGTGGGCCCAAAAGGTGAGACGGTGGAATGACTTCCTTGTGTTTCGTGCTTCTCAAACTGTATTCTACCACAATAGTGATGCTGTGGTCCACCTTCTTAAAAGCTGCTTCACAACCATTCTTGGTCACAATGCCCCCGAAATTTCAAGCAATGGTGGTGTTGGTGCCCTCCTTGGACATGGATTTGGTTCCCATGTCACTGGTGGAATTTCACCCGTTGCTCCAGGAATTCTTTATCTAAGAGTCCACCGATATGTCAGGGATGTTATGTTCATGTCTGAAGTAATTGTCTCTGTTATGATTTCATCTGTGAGAGACATTGCAAGTAGTGGTTTGCCGAGAGAGAGATTGGAGAGGCTGAAGAAAACAAAGTTTGGAATGAGATATGGGCAAGTTTCTCTGGCTGCTGCAATGACACGTGTCAAGCTCGCTGCTTCGCTTGGAGCCTCATTTGTTTGGTTATCTGGTGGGTTGAGTTTGGTCCAGTCACTGATAAAAGAGACTTTACCTTCTTGGTTCATATCACCTCACAAGTTTGAGCAGGAAGGAGGGGTGTTGGGAGGCATGGTTGCTATGCTTGGAGGATATGCTCTTGCATATTTTATATTGCTATGTGGGTCGTTTGCATGGGGTATAGATTCAGCTACCCCAGCATCAAGGCGGCGTCCTAAAGTTCTTGGGGCGCATCTAGAGTTTCTTGCCAATGCATTAGATGGAAAAATATCTCTTGGTTGTGATTGGGCTACTTGGCGAGCTTACGTTTCAGGTTTTGTAGGCTTGATGGTAGCTCGAACACCAAAATGGATTCTAGAAGTTGATGTAGAGGTGCTGAAGAGGCTGAGCAATGGTTTAAGGCAATGGAATGAAGAAGAGTTGGCTGTGGCCCTGCTTGGGCAAGGTGGGATGAGTTCAATGAGTGCCGCAGCAGAACTAATAATTGAAATTGGTTTATGAACTTCCAGGACTGTCCTATCCTATAGCCACTTCCAAATCATATGTATATGAATTCCACTGATAAGTCAACAAATTTTGTATCAGATTTTCGATGCATTTCCACTTAGATTCAGCTAAGCTCCTGTAAAGTTTGTGTATAGGGTGGAGAGGAATAGATCTTCTTTTAGTCTCCTTCCTTTTGGTTATTACAGTTAATTCTTTGGCGATCCTCTATTTTGAATTTAATTTATTATTTTAGGTCTTTTCCGGGTAAAATGTCATGTTGGGACTTTGTATAGAAGACCCTTTGCCCCATGTTTCGGTTGGGATTATTC
This sequence comes from Lumnitzera littorea, assembly GCA_024138015.1. Lineage (NCBI taxonomy): Eukaryota > Viridiplantae > Streptophyta > Magnoliopsida > Myrtales > Combretaceae > Lumnitzera > Lumnitzera littorea. Next base: position 39,842,223 of record JAMXBB010000004.1, on the reverse strand, counting down.
AGATAATGTTTGAGCAAATTTTCTAATTTTACCATCAAATCTATTGGTTATGCATTTCAAACCTTTTGAAGCGAAGGTCCATTTAAGCTGCATTTGGGTGTGAAATGGTCGAATTCTTTACGAAATAATTTCAAAAGCTTCCAGTGGGTACAGGGTGATGCAAAGTACTTGATTTGCACCACCAAGTCGAATCAGGGAATGAGCCGAGTTTGGGGTATGATTGTGAGGGGTGTGGACGAGGTGCAGGTGCTTAGGATTGCTTACTATTGTTGCATCTAGAAACCACAATTAATTATTCCTCCAAATAATTAAAGCTTAATAAAAATAGAAAAAAAAATTGAATTAAATGACATCAAATAGAAGCCCAGTATCTGTTCTTATGTTGAGTGGGTGGTGTCCATCTTTCCTATCTTGCATGTAATTTCCACGAAGAGGTTTCTTGATAAAGATTGTTAAATATTGGTTTCTTGACATCAAGATGAAACATTATGCAATTTTATTCCTGTTTGATATTGGATTTAATAAGATGGCCATTTAGTTGCACACGTTTCATGCAATCATGTTGTACTAGATTTTTTACAATATTCAAAATTGACTTATTGTATATGAGTATCCTCGTAATAGGCCATTCAAAAACCTTTGAAGCCCAATGCCTCATGGATTCCTTGAGCAATTGCCCTATACTTTGCTTCTACATTGCTTTCGGCCCTAGCTTTTTACTTCTCTTGGTCATAAGATTACCCCACACTTTAGTGCAATAGTTAGATATAGACCATAAGAGATATTTCTTTCACAATTAGCATCTATAAATGCTTCAACATCTCTACTTTATGTCTTCTTAATAAATAGCCCCTTACCTAGTATTCCTTTAAGATGTTTCAGGATTTGATTTACACCATCTATATGGTATTTAGTAAAAGAATGCATTCGTTGCCTCACTAGATTGATGGAGTAAGTCAAATGAGGTCTAGGCATAAATAAGTAGATTCATCTTCCTACTAATCATTGATATTGACTTTTGTCCACTAGAATGTCATTTTCTAGGATATGATATCTCCAATTTTGAGGTAGTGGAGTAATCATAGGCTTATATCTTAGTTTATCCACTTCCTTTAATAAGTCTAGGATACATCATCTTTGGTTGATAAATATCCTTTTCTACTCCTAAAGACTTCCATGTTTAAAAATAATTTTAAATCCCTTACTTCTTTTGTTTCGAACTCTTCCTTAATTACTTTTTCAAATAGTTAGTTTCCACTGTGTCAATAGTAGTGATGATAATAACGTTTATGTATACAATTAGGATAGACATGAGCCCATTTTTTCCTTATTTGAAGAATGAGGAATGTTTAATGTGACTTTGCTTTTGTCTCGATATATTCAAAAGTGTTACTAAATTTCTTAAATCATGCCCTAGGGGATAATTTCAATCGATATAAAGACTTATTTGATTTACATGCCTTTTATTTGTTATCTTTAGAAGAAAATCCAAATGGAATCTTCTTGTAAATTTCCTCATCTATGTCTCTATTTAAGAAGACATTTTTCACATCTAATTGATATAGTGGCTAGTCTAGATTTGTTGCAAGGAATAGCATTGCCTTGATGGAATTCAATTTTGCTACATGAGAGAAGGTTTTTTCATTGTTGATACCATATGTTTGGGTATACCCATTTGCAACTAGTTGTGCATCATATCTCTTGACATTTTCATCCATGTTATATATAAATAACCTACTTGCTCCAATTGCCTTCTTACCAAATGGCAAGTCAACTACTTCCCGTGTATTATTTTGGTATAAGGCTCTCATTTCCTCTAGGATTGTTTCCTTTTATTTTGGATTTTCTAATGCTTCTTAAAGTTTCCTTAGAATTACCTTTTCATCTGCACGTGCAAGGCATGCCTTATAATTAAAAGAGAACTTTGAGTCAATAAGGTAATTTGAGATTAGATATCTTGTACAAGCCCGTTTCCCTTTACTTATAGCTATAGGTAGATTAAGTTTATCTGTCTTTTGACTAGGTTTGAGTTTTACCTTCAAAACTTGGTTAGATTGGAGAGTTTAAGGTTGATAATTGGCTTTGCTTGGGAATCTTTGGCCATCATGTGTGTACTCTTTAAGTTTTGTGTCTAGAATAGCCTTTGGTTTAGATAAGTTTAGCATTTGATCGGTATCTATAACACTAGAAGGACTTGAACTTGCTCCTAATTATGAGAGCCTAGTGTTAGGTTCATAAGAATAGAGGGTTTTGTGAATAAGATTCTCATCAATATAGTCTAAATGATTTGAATTAGTGATAGTCGAAGGTTAAAAATTATTAAAGCAAAAAAATATTCATTGAAAATTAAGAGAATCTTTCTAAAACTATATTACATCAGTTGTACGAGTTTCAAAAGCAAGAAAATCAAAAGAAAATTAATAAAACAAATCAGAGAAAAAATTTGAAAATTTGTTTAAGTTGGCAACTTTAAGAAATGACTAAAGGCCTAAATGGGCTTGTTTCTTCACGAGAATCAATATCTCGATAGTAGACATGTAAAGCTTTACAGATTCAATAAAAAAAGGTCAAAAGAGTTGTGAAAGTGGTGAACTAATCCATTGAATTGAACCATTACGTCCAGCCACAAGTTACGAACGAAATTATGTTGTTTTCTTGTGAAATTCCTTTTCAAGGGAGTGGGTGGCTTCCTTGAGAGAATTTGCATAATCAAAACTCATTTCTTATCATTAATACTAGTGTACGATTTCAGTAGGTTTAACTTCTTATCAATTGGATTTGTTCAATGGATTGTGGTGAACACCCCAAGTTGTTTGTACACATGGTGCCCATTGTCTCATCATGTTTGATCAACTTATTCTTAAGATAATCGAATCTTATCAATCTATTTCTAAATCTAGTAGATTGTGGCTATTTAATCAAATTACTCAAGTTTATGGATCCATAGGCTTATCAAACTAAGGCGACTTGAAATCTAGAATTTATAACTTAAGTTGCAAAACTATCTACTTTTCATTTCCTACATCAGAGCGACTAGACTGTCTAATAGGACTTAATTGAGTAGAACAAGATTCAATTGACATAGAAACGAGAGAGGAAGGATTGACATTAAGAGTCTAACCATCATACATAACCGATACATTATTTCCCCCCCTTTTTAGCTTTGAACTACCTTGATCAGAAGGGATAAAATATGGCTCATTTTAAAGAAGAATAACATCGGGAGTAACTAGACTTGCTTTATTGGTGGATAGTGGCATTCGTACCCTTTTTGTGATGGGGAATATCATAAACACCCCTTTTAAGAAATCTTGGTTCATGTATATGCTTATTTAGTGTATTATTTAAACCAAAGACAATAACCCAAAAACCTTCATTGGTAAGGAGTTCAACAAATGACTTTTGGGATAAAATTCAAGGAAAACACTTAGAGGAGTCTTGAAGTTAAGGACTTTAGATGGAACATGACTAATAAGATATGTTGCCGCTAATACGACATCTCTCAAGAATGTTTTTGAGATTAAATGAGTAAAGACCATGGTTTTAGTAGTTTCGCGAAGCTGTTTATTCTTATATTCTGCAATTCCATTCTATTGAGGATGTTACAATAAGAACTCTAGTACATAATCCCACTTTCACTTAGGAATTGTCTTAACTCGTTTGAAAAATACTCCTTACCATTATTAGTATGGATAATTTTAATGTTCTTGTTAAAAACATCTAAAACAAATATATGAAATTGCTTAAAATATGGCAAGTATTGGAATTTTCTTTCAGAAGAAACACCCAATAAATACGTAAATAGTCATCAATGAACATAACAAACCATGTATACTTAGTGTACATTAAGATTCAAGAAGGTATCACTATGAATCAACTAAAAGGGTTTTGATGGTTCTTATGATTGAAAGCGATAAGAACTTTTTTTTTTATTTAAAGTATTTTGCCATTATACAACATTTACAATTGAACTCATCCTCCTTTCTATTCTCAAGAAAATTTGGGTATAATTAACTCATATAAGGAAAGTTAGGATAGCTAAGGTGTTTACACCATATCATAATGTCAGATTTACTAAAGATCGAATTGAAGGACTTGGACTTAGACAACATACCAACCATAGGACTTATTCTAGAAATATGGTATAAACCATTGTTCCTTAGCATTACTTATCTTCCCCAAATAGTGGTCTTGCATTAAATAATAAGTTGAGGTAAACTTCACATAAGAGTTCATATCTTTAATTAGTTTACTTTTAGACAACAATATATACTATAATTCAAGAACAAAAAATGAGTGTTGTTTAGTTTCAAACCTACCAAATGCACTATCCCTTTTCCTCTTGCCACCACTCTCTTACCATTAGCCATAGATATCTTACTAAAGTTATCACACATGCTTAGTGTATCAAAATGATATTTTGAGTTACACATTTGATTCAGGGCTCCTTTGTCTACAATCCAAGTATTGAACTTAGGGTACATAAACTTGATTTTAATTAGAACAAAACTTGATTAATTAAAAGAATTTAAGTTAGTTGTTTGTAATTTGAGTCTTAACTTGTAAATCATCCAAACATCAATGAATTCTTCATGATCTCAAATCTATTGGACTCATATTATAATAATGATGTTGGAGAAAAAAATATATAAGAAACTATATTGTATGTGTGCTTGTATTGTTTGGATACTTGTAATGAAAATAAGGAATCTTTGTTGCAATTGGACAAGCTAGCGAGTTGGTATATCAAAAGGCCATGAAACCAATAGAAGAAAGTTGAGGCTTGTCAAACTAGATGTACCTGCCTAATGGTATCTTGAGGAACCATCCTACTAGTATAGAAGCCTCCTATAACTTTTGATTTTGGTTTCGTGCATCAAATCGGCTTGATGGTTCTCCATGACGATGTTGCTGTTGGTATCAACTTAAGCCTATTGTCTTAACAATGTTGAGAGGAGCCGACTCGAGGGTAGTTGTCTTTTGACTAGCCATTGGAACATTTAATGCATCATAATGGGAAGAAATTTTTAAGATGGTATAAATACTCTAACTACTTAAGAAGATAAGGACAATTGATCTAGCTTGCAATATTCCTTTGTTCACTTATAAAAAACATTCACTTTGCTTCTTGTATTGACATTTGCAAATCATTTAAGAAAGCCTTGCTATATAGTGCTTAAGGTTTGAGAGTTGCTATCTAAAAGAGCATTATACTTGTGAGCTAAAAAGTGTGATTGTGAGTTTGTTTTTAAGTACATAGGTGATCTTGTGTAGCTCCTTTCAGTATTGATTAATTTATTAATAAAAGTAGTGCAAAGTCCCTGATTGGAGGTGATTGGTGTTCGTAAAGAGTAAGGGGCAGTCCAAACTCTACATTATATCAGAGCTCAATTTCTCTATCCCTATCTCTTTTATTTTTTGTTTTTATTATTTTAATTACTTGATTATAATGATTTACTCATTAGATTGCATCAATAGTTTAAAATTTGCATTAATACTCACACCCCCACCACCAACCCCCCTACTCAACCACTCTTGAGTATTAACCTAGTGTTCCTCAGTTGATATTAGAGTTATGTCTCTAAATTCATTGCTCATTTAGAGTAAAGATCATGGCATTAAAGGCACCGGTTTCATGGAAGGAAAAGCTATTAATTGTCTATCGCTTTTAACTAATGGAAACTATCCCTATTGAAAATGTAGAATGAATAATTTCATTAAGGCAAAAAAAAAAATGGTTTAGCATGTCATAGAAAATGGTCCAATTAAAATAGGAACAAAGATGAAAAGGATTATACCAATGATGATGGGAAAAAATGTTGATTTAAATAAGATAACTATGATCATTTTGCATTGATCTATGAATGAACAAGACTTCAATAGGATGAACTAGAAAATATATGAAGGAACATCTAGAGTAAGAGACACTAAAATAAGCCCCTTAAGAAGAGAATTTGAGAAATTTAAAATGCTTCCTAATGAGACAATTGATGGAATGCATAAAAGATTTATTGATATCGTTAATCTTTTGTTAGTACTTGGCATGAAACTTACTAACTAGGAGATCAACTTTGAAATTCTAAGGTTATTACCAAAGGATTGGAAGCTAAGAGGACTATGATCAAGGAGGTCCATGATTTAGAGAAAATATTAAGAGAGAAACTTTTTAGAACCCTTTAGACACATGAAATCATTTAGAGACATGGAGAGGATTCTAAGTAGAAAGCAATTGCTCTCAAGGAAACCAAAGCCACCACAAGTGATGATAATGATGAAATTAATGATGATGATGAAGAGATGGCAATGATGGCAAGGAAGTTTAAGAAATTTATAAAGTTCAATCAAAAGTTGAAGAAGGACAAGTTCAATAATAGCAACACATCAAAATTCAAGAAGGATAAGAAGAAAGTTCTTGAATGTTACAATTTTTAAGAATAGGGGCACATTGATGAATATTGTCCTCTTCTTAGGAAGGTGAAAAAGGAATCAAGAAAAAAAGCCATAGTAGCAACTTGTAGTGATAATGACTCAAGTGATTTTGATGAGGAAATGTGCTTTATAGTAATGGATGATGAGGTATGCTTTACATTTCAATCCTCTTATGATGAGTTGAAAAAGAATTCATTAAAGTGAAAAAGAAGAACAAGGTATTGAAATAGTAATGAATGAAATAGGCAATGAATTTGATGTAATTAAGTGTGAATATAATAAGGGTGTTGATGCAAAGGAGGGCTTAGAGGAAAATAATGAATATTTAGAACTGGAAGTTAATAAGCTAAATAAGAAGAATGAAGAATTGAGTTTAAAGAATGATAAGCTAGTTAAGGAAAATAATGAATTGAAAGAAAAGAATGAGTTGCTTGAGAAGAATATAGATAACATGACTAGCATGTAAGATGATGATATGGTTGATAAGCTAAGAAAGCTTGAAGTTGAGAATGTAATTTTGAAATCTAGCATAGATGATATAAAACAAACTATAGCTAACTTCATGGATGGAGAAAATAATTTGGAAAAGCTTCCTAGCTCATAAAGGCAGGGATTAGATAAAATTGGAATTAGCTATAGTAAAGTTAGTATTTATAAGAAGTTACATTGTCAAGGTAACTATTAATATTTGCAATTATTGTGGTAGTTATGGCCATATTGCACATACATGGGCAACAAGACATAATCTAAATTTTGATTATAAAGGTAAGATGGTTTGGGTCCATAAGGGACAAGCTTATGTGTTGGTAACTAACTTTGAAGAACCCAAACTAAAGTGGGTACTAAAGAAGTAACCTCTTGTCTTATAGGGTCCTTTAAGATGGAGCAACAAATAGATCTTCGATAGCGGATATTCAAGGCACATGATGGGAGACACATACAAGTTCACAACATTATGATTGAAGGATGGATGGAGTGTTACCATTGGAGATAACTGGAAAGCTCATGTTATTAGTAAAGGTATCATTCCAATCAATAAGGACCTTACTATTAAGAATGTGTAACTTAGAGATAATTTGAAACACAATTTACTACTATTAGCCAATTGTGTGATGTTGGATATAAAGTAACATTTCTAGTTTCAAAGTGTCCTATTGAATACAACGAGAATGACCAAATTTGTTTTGAGGGTTATTATAAACCCCGCAAAATTTTTAAATAAGGGGTTAGATTTGAATAAGATTTACCAAAAGATACCTTTAGTGTTGGCGGGATAATTAACCTTGAACTTGAGAGATTATGTTAAAAAACCTTAACTTAAATTCGTAAGACCTTAGATGGTAGCCTCAATCTTAGTTTGACCCTTACATTCAAAGCCATAAAATCCTATAAGTAAATGTTAATAACTAATGTTAACTTCCAAGATCAACATCCTAATAAAACCAACCCCAAACCCTAATAGGAAAGAGATTGATAGTTGAACCCCATGAGAATTCCTTTAAACTAATAAAGGGTAAACTTAGCCAAAAATGAATATTGATATAGACAACCTAACAATGAATTCGAAACCCTAAAACCCTAATAGATGTGAACCCTTAAAATGATTATAAAACCCCAATCTAGTGTTGAAAAACTTAATCTAACTATCGAATTCTAATTAAATAGTAAAACTATTCACTAATAGTAGACTAAATGCTTAATTGTCTTAAAACCTTAATTTACCCTCTAAAACATACTTGAGTAGCAATAATTAGTCTTAATTCCTTAAACTAATTGAGTAAGGTCTGCCAAAGGGCTTAACTAACTTAATTTGGCATAGTAAACCCTAAATTGCACCTAATTAGTATCAAGTGTATCGATAATTAAGATTAAGAAAATTAATTACACCTTAATCCACTAATTAGGTTTTACATCATAATTAACTTAAGTTACGAGTGATAACTATAAGTCAAGAGTGATTAATCATATGAAACCAAAGTAATAAATGAAAATATCTCCTTAATAATGACAACACTGTACTTATGGAGATAATATAAACCCTGTAAACTTTTTGATTCGAACTTGGAATTGGATACAGGAGTCAATGGATAATTCCTAAAACTACTCAAGATATAATGATAAAACCCCTAGAGAAAATGAATGGACCCTAGATAATAATTTATAAACCCTAGATAATAAGTTGAAAAACCTTAAAGGAAACAAAAGCTTGAAAGCCCAATCGTACAAATAAAACCCTAAAAACCTTAATATGTAGGAAATCATAAAATGACTAGAAAACATTGATAGATGGACTAAAACCCTAATTGGAAGTCCAAAACCTTAATTCAACTAATAAACTCTAAATGTATCCCTAATCTCATACGCAATCTGAAAATCCTAATTGGTCACGAATATTAAAAGACTCTAACAAACGAACTAATATAGGTCAATGGAATTAATTAAAGTAATAAAATATAGTAAAACCCTAATTAAGCCTAAATTGCGAAATTAAGTATAATCATGCTTAATTAGCTTAATTACCTTTTAATCTATCTATCAACCCTAATCTTCTTTATTAAGAAATGGATAAGATCAACTAAGGAGACAAGACAAAAAGTTTAGTTAGACAATTAGGATATTTTGAGACAAATACTTACCAAATCAAGTAAAGGGTTAAGGTATAAGTGGTTCCCCTTGATCTTTGTACCCTCTTAATCAATTAAAGCAATATCTTGTTCCCTTAATCTTACCTTCTTGATCTACCATTTCACTCCACTAAAACCTTCATTTAACTTCTTTTTTCATTCTTATAAAACCTTAGGAAAAGCTCTCTAGAAACCTAAACAAAAATTAAAGGAAAAAGGGAAGAAAAATAAGAGGAGCTATTAGATGCCCTTATCTTCTTGATTGCCTTTATCCATTACAACCATTATATGATACCAAATCACAAATTACCACCGCACAAAGGTCACTTACACACCTTAGTATCTTGTTGACAAACATTTGCAACCAAATAGACACTTTTCAACTTCGTTTTTGAGTGAAAAAATTGGAATTTATACATATTAGCCTAAGGTAAAACTCATTCAACTTGAATTTCTTATTCACTTAAGTTATATCTATGATATCTTAAGAGTTTAGGATTACAAATACTAGATAAACATGTTATAATCATATACATGATATTTTAGAGCCATATAATCACACATTCATTCATGTACTTAGCTTGTTTTGTTACTTGCATTCTATAAGTATAAGAGATAGTTCTATATAGTTAATTTGAAAAGAAGTTGAGAAAACTTCATGAAACCCTAAGTACCATACATGTCCCCCTTCCTTAGTGAGTGCCATCTTCTTTTCATTGTATTACATAATGTTATTAGCTTAAAACAAGTTGAAATGTGATTGAAATAAGGAAACATTGGAATAAGTGTTGGATGGAAGAAGTTGAAAGAAACTTTAGAAGAACTTTACTTGGCCACCATTATTAATGGAGTTAATAAGCTACAAATTTTGATTAATTAGTATAATGACATGACTAATTAGTGTAAAGCATGATTTAGGATGTAATTAATCAAGTTAAGTTAGGTGATGTTGAGTTAATGACCTAAACTAGCTTAGTTAGTGATTGGGGCCTTAGAAATAGTATTAGAAGCCCAATAAATGAAAAGAACTAGATTTAAATCTTAATAAAAAATGGAATTATCTTAGGGCACATTTAGTTCGTAGAATGGAATTGTAATTACTAAGGAATGGAATGAGTGTGCAATAAGACGTGAATGACTGTTATGGTGTTTACTTAAACGTAATGGAATTAGCATTACATTGTTTACTTAGAATAAGACAATGGGAAATACGGATTGAATAGAACTTAAAATACCTAAATTATCCCTAAATAAATCAAAGAAAATAAACCTGTAAAAAACAAAAGCCGTAAATCATGGTAACTTCATCGTCCTCGATCCCTTATTGGCCATCGAAGCCCTATATATATAGCAGCCGATATCGCCATGACAAGATTTCCATCAACGCCTAACTTAGTGCATTTACATTTATCAGCATGACTTGTTCCCCCATCACGAAGTTGATGCCCCTACTCACAAACTTTGGGAAAATGAAGCCTTAGTCGAAAATGTTGAACTGTTCTTTGAAATCTGATTGTACTCTCTAAGGAGTGTGACTCATTCCTTATGTTTATATTTCCATATTAAAGCGTGATTCAATTTTCGATAATGTATAAGGCAACACATGACACCCAAAAAAAAAAATGTTGTGGCTATAGATTTTCATGTCAACAATAGTTGCAATCTTGATGATCACATTGTACGAGCAGTTGTGTTTAATTTTCTTCTTCCTCGCCTCAATAGGTAGTCGTCAATTCATTTAGTTTAGCATCGACCAATTTTTGTACAAGCAGTAAAAGGGAGTAAAGATGTGTGAGGTTAGATGATTTTATCAAAGGGCAATTGGTGTCAAATTTCATTTTTCATAAGGGTATTTTTGGGATCAGTCAAGGGGAAAACATGAGGAATTTAGATTCAGGGTGCCAACTCAAGAATGTTGATTTATGCCTTTCACAGAAAAGGGATTCCTCGAGAAGTCACCTACTTGGGGTAGAAAAGTAAGCAAATAGGGCAATTGGAAGCTCCTTAGGGAATGAGGAGGAAATGGAATTGCCATTCTCCCTTACTGAACATGCTGTTAGAGTTATTAGTAGGCTTAGGCCCTCAAAACAACAAGTAGGATTGAGCTTAGGGCCTCAAGAAGTGAAGTAGACCCAAAAGCTGTTAAAAAGAATAAAAATAAGACCCAATAATTATAGGACTAGATCTAACCTCTAGGTTAATGGACTTATAAAATATTATATTAGAGGCTTACTAAGTCTAAAAGTTCATTAGGACCATCCCCTATAAGCTCCTTAGTGAAATGAGGCTTAAAGCTAGCAAAAAGGGGCCATTTAGGCCTAATTAAAAACTTTAGGAGATGACCTAAAATTTTTTCTTAAAAGCACTAAGTAAAAGCCTAAAAACCTAAGTGTAAGGTCCAATATCCAAAATTAAGCCTAAAGCCCAAAACTCGATCTAAACCTTAAAGCGGTCAAACTAAGTCCTTTGACCAACGAAATTTTTTGACCCAAATTGAATTCTTGCAAGCCTAAACACTTTAAAAGGACCTCATCAAATGAAATAACACTAAAAAATGATGAAAATTGATTATAAGAACGAGAAATTTAGACTTAAAATAAGAAAATTATGACTAAAATATGAAATAAAGTAGAAATAAGGAATTGTAGTTGTCACGAATTGAGGACGGTTTAGTCATGGCAGGCACCGTATACTGTATGAAGAACCCCTGATTGGTTACCCTTCCAATCATGAACTCTTCACACAATATACAAGGCTCTATAACCACCAGCTTCCCAAGAACATACAGATCCATAGGATATCATTACACAAACATATTTATATAAAATTTGAACTATAAAGTTTATAGTAAACAGTAATTTAGTACATCTAAGGCTATATTACTGATAAAACAAAAGTACATAAATAAAAGTCTATATAATCAGTTCTCTCAACACATTGGATGGCTAGCTCTTGCTTAGGTCTTTAAGCTAACCTGTGGCATCTCTTGGCTAGCCTCAATAGATAAGTCATCCTGCAACAAAAGTCTAAGGGGGTGTAAGCCTAAGCTTAGTGAGCAAAACCTTCAGCCACACTACAAGCAAGTTATAAATACATTATATTCACGCATATGAATGAATGAACAAATAGAATGTCAAACAATACGTATAGTTAACTAGTCCATATACGCAACTCAGATTTAACGCCTTTTGAAGTTAGAGTTAGAGTATACACGGCACCAATCAGATCCGGGTATTATACTAGAACTTACTTTACTACAAAACTCCATATTCCGTACTTAAATCAAACAAGTCCTTTATTTTCATAAAAGCCCAGTTTTAGTATAATCGTGAGTGAGCTCCCACAGTCCACACTTACCCTTAAATGAAGGCCTCTAGACTCAACTCTTAGCTAGGCGATTGGCCCTCCAATGCCTAGTATTCCTACGGGCCAAGGTAAGGTTATTTTGTATGAGTTCATTGTACAAAAGCAATAAATTTATAACAACAACCTTCGAATGGCCTCTTTCTACCTTTGTGTGATGTGACGATCGAAATTATGTCTATGCAAGGCATGTTGATGCACGTACCGGTTCCTTCTTATAAGTTGAGTATAGTTAAGTCCAATTATGATGTGACCATCCAAAAGTACATACAATCATTATCTATGCTACCATGCAACAAATAAAGTATTATTTGTACTTAAGGTAAATTCACAACTCAGTACATTATAATGTACACAATCATTTCCTGACCCTACATAACAATCGATTAATAATATTATTTAAGTCCACTATTTACAATCACATACAAGCATGGAGTTATAGGGTAAGTACCAACTTGGCCATGATGACTCGCTTTAGTCATAGTAATCAATTGGGAGATCCTCGCCCGCATCAGGATTACTTGATCATTATGATATAATAACGATAGTAAGTAATTGAATTAATTAGTAAACCCAGATATCTATTTACCTAATTCTTCTTAAATTACTATCAATTTTTATCCGATTAAACTTTATCACTAATTGTATGTAACTTTTCCATTCTATTTCTGATATTTATGAATTTATAGTCGTTTTTCATTGTTTTCCATCGTTTTCGAATGTATGTTCACACAATGATATCCGTTTTGGATGTTAAAACCCATGTTTAAAGGCCTTGGAGAAAGGCGTAAGTGAGGGGTCTAGAGGTCAACAGTTGTAGACATCTCATTTTTGCCATTTTTATTTTAATATTTTTATTGGGCCAGGTTTTACAAATAAAAAAATAATATAAAAAAGAAAAAACAAAAACTTAATAAATAATGAAAAAAGTATCGAGTCTAGTCGTATCGAGTTGAGTTGTTTAGGGTCAAATCGAATAATGGTGAGTGTTTATTTTAATAAATTTTAAGTTGATTGAATGATTGAGCTTCATTAAAATATTTTAGTCTAGTTCGATATAAAGTAAATTTTTATTTAACTTTAATGGGTTAAAATGGACTTAAGATTTATTAAGTAGGTTATTGGGCTAAATTAAGTTGGATTGAGTTGGGCCTGAAAAAAAGAAAACCTAAATTAAGATAAGGTTTCTAGAATTAGGTTGAACCTTCAAAGAGTTTAAATTCCATATTTTAGATTCATTTTCTTATCTTTCATATCTAAGGTTTGTTGAGATAAAATCTATATCTAAAAAGATAAAAATGATTCGGTTGTGTGGCTTATAAATAGTGAGTTGATGGTGACGTTTGACACATTTTTCACAATTCCCAACACACAACACATTCACCCATAATCACTCTACATGACTACATTCACTCTCTCACATTCACAATCATATTTACAACCCTCACCAACACCTGCCTCACTTACATTAGCTCCTGACCACTCATAATCTCACACACATCCTCACTTGAAGACAACACATACTGTAGCACGATTAGTTCACTATCCCTCAATCACTCGCATGCAGTTCCACACATGCACATAGTCTAAAAAGCAAACTAAATTTCACTCTACTGCACACCAACATCAAATTGTACACCAATATCAAATCATATGCCATGTGCAAGCGAATTCGACTCGTGTCCCTTAGTCTAGTAGATGGGTTTTATCCTTTTTGTTTATTTTATTTTCTTTTGGTTTAGTTTTTCTTAGTTCTTTCTTTAAACTGTTAATGGTCCATACTATTTTTTTTTTCTTGAGATCGCCTTTTCATATCTGACCATTTGTCCCATTCCGAGATCATCTTTAGGTCTGCTATTAATTTCTTGAGATAAATAGCTTTGGAATCTCCATAAGGTCTCCTATTTTCATTGTAGTTTTACAATAACATCCAATGTTAATTATCCTATCACATTCATTTCTCAATCTACTTTGTGTTTGAAGAACTCAAGCTTCATTAGATTACTCTCCTAGTACCACCAGTTTATAATGAATTTCTCCCAAAAGAACAACATTCGTGATTTGTATCCATTTTATTTTTATCTACAAAATATTCCTCCATTCATAATTGATGCTTCATAACTTCATCATCCCAACACTTCTATAGTTCATTATTGTCCAGAACTCCAATTTCCATAACTTATACTACTAAAGATTTCTTCAATTACACCCATAATTGGTAAAAGAACTTAATCATACGACTCAAGCATTGCCTCTTTTGTTCTCACAACTGATCAAGACCTTAATTAGATAATCTAACTAAACCCTTTCACTATCGATATTTTTCATTTGTTATTGTTAATTATGAGACATTATTATTATTCTCGTTATTATTGTTATTGCTTTATGTATTATACCTTTCGTTTTGTTAGTTAATTACTATAAATACCTATTTCAATATGTTAGGTCTTTTTGATATGCTACTCTTACATTTACCATTGTTATAGTTGTTACCACTTTTATTGTATTAGTTACTTTTCCATTATTTAAAGAAATTTTACATACATCATACATGTATGGGTTATCACTCATGCACTAATTATTGTCTTCATAATTATTTATTACTATCGTAGATAATTCTATTTCTATATTGTTATAAGTGTTATTATTATTGTTATTTATCTTAGTATGGGTACCATTATTGTTTACAAGTTATGTTATTGTTTCTTTATTAAACGTCCTTTGTCAATTGCTACCCCTTTATTGTGAAGATTTAATAACATATTTATAGCTATTGCTATGTATCTTTACATATACATGTACACATATATATAGACATGTTAGTATGAGTGGCTTTGTGTGTAAATATAAATCAGTTGTTTTACATAACAACTGTTAATAAATACTTTTGGTACATATGCCTTAACAAATCTTTCATAAATGCACACTCTAGATATCCTAAGATATGTGCCTAATTAATCAAATGTACTTACTTAATCTAAAGAGACTTATTCCTAGATATGATTCCCCATACCTTTCCAAAAAACAATCACACCTTGTTGCCTATAAATAAGGGATGAGGCCCTTTGTAAAAAGGGAACTCTTTGTCTTTCTCTCTCTCCTATTCTCTTTCTTATTAGACTTTTTAGTCTTGAATATTTTATAGATTTAAGGGTCGAAGTGGCTGCATCAAAGCCTCCTTTAGCACCATAATAATCAATTCTATCTTGTAGAGAATTGAATAATGGAGTAGGAAACCAATCAACAAATTTCCAAAGGTAAAGATCCACCATCAACAAATGGGTCAAAAGTTACTCGTCAATGTTGGTGTTGTCTCTAGTGAAACACAACCCACTACCAATCACATAAAAATTCCTCATCTTAAGCATTGGTGGAAGATAAGTCAATTTGGTCCTTCAATTTTGTTATGAACACTCACTAAACATAACATATATGCTAACCATTACATATATACACTAGAAAAAAACTATTCCACCATTACACATAATGCGTCATCATTTTTCAAAACATGAAGAGAATTAGTCATTCCCTTTGAACAACTAGAAAAACTACATTTCTTAATTCCATAAGAAAATGACACCTATTTTTTTTTCCACCTTATTCAAATTATTTAACAAAAAGTAAATATTATCTAACACAAGACCCTAATTTGCATACACCATATTACACACCATGAACCATCAAATTCACTAATGGTTATTGTTAATTTCACCAACTCTGTTGCTTCTTTGTCTACCAATACATTAAGCTTTGCCTTTTTAGTGTACAGCTTCTATTCTTAGCCCATTTCTAATTTAAATGGTGCAAAATGTTAGTTTTTGATTCAAAAGTAGGTCTATAAATATGGTTTCATGACATGTACTTGTGTGTAAACTAGGTCAGTCATTTTTTTTTCAAGAATTGGTTGATATGTATGTCGAGTTTTGGTTAATAGGTTACGCAAAGAAGTTGTTTGATCAAATTCCTGGAAAGCATATGGTTTTGATGAATACTATGATTTTTGGGTTCATGAGAATTGCTTCAAGGACATGGTTGAATTTGACCTTCAAAAGTTGCTTATGTAAGAACTACTAAGTAGTGACTTAAGTGCCTAATCTCTATATCACTATGTTTAGAGATGAAATTGAACATAACTAAGAATAGTAACAAATTGAGTAGTTGATTTCAAAAAAATCAATGGAATTATTGCTTTCGAGTTGCTTGGAACATTCCTCAACCTCATCACCATAAGTGCTCTTCTTGGTGTTGGTGTAACTTACAGTACATTATCCTTTACTATACAATTGTTGAATTTTATTCCACAAACATCCTTGTCGAATTGAATAGCTCCAAACCCAAGCTTCCATCTATATACCTAAACAATTGTACAAACCAGAGTATAGAAGTCTAGAAGGTTTAAATATGAACAAGGATTACCCATCGAATTGATCTCTCACATAAGACTGAGCTTAAGTGCCCACTAATATGCACATAGCTACAAGATGAGTAGCTGAGCTTCACATTAATGAAGCCTAACTTAAGAAGCTACTTTATAGCAGCAACTAACAAGAATAACAGCTTTGAGCGAAGCCAATATGAGCAAAATTACACTTCACCAAGCACATGAGTTCAGTTTAGCTCGAAGTTTAAATAGCTCCTTAAACTTCACCAAGTAGCTACTCTTGTTTATACATTAATGGAGAGAAAGAATAGCAATGGGGCAACTCTCTAAACACTACACCTTGCTGTAGCCCACGAAGTTCAATAAGAAGACCTCCAGCTCCATGCTGACTTGCTTACATGATATTATTTGATCCACATTAGACCGGAATTAGAATAGTAAGGACTGAGCAACACCTCCTACATTACAATAGCTGAGAACCACAGCTATATATGAGCTACGTTACCTATTGCATACTCCAAATAGCTATATGTTACCTATTCCATGTTCCATACTCCAATCTTCACTCTAAACTTTGATTTGAGCTCTCATAAAGCAACAATAAACTAAGCTATGCCATGATCACAACATGAGAAAAGTTGAACACCATGTTAATCTCTTCATTATGTTTTTATGATAACAAAAAGGGATGATGTTGAGATAATTACATGCATGTTTATCTTGATAAGATATTGCTATGTGTTTATTAGTTTGTCAGGTGTATTGAACAAAGTCTTCTAAGATCTATTGGAAGATCAGTTAGAGGACTAATTAGAAGGTAAGAGAATTGGAATCAGGGAATAGGCTTAAGACATAAGAATCATCGATTAAAAGACCTTAAGAAGACCTAGCTTCATTTACTGAATATATTTAGGAAATATGTTCAATATGTTCCAATAAGCAGGTTTAAAATCCATGGGAATAAGATCAAATTTTTCTTATTATAAAACCTGTTTAAGATTAGAAAGTTTTGTTTTAAAACAGGATTTTGATCAAGCTGATTTAAAAAGACTCATATTTTGACAGCAAGATTTACCTTATATATATGTTTGAAGTACTCAAAGTAAGGAATGGAAATCTCACCACTTTTATAGCACGTGTATCATGGAAAGGATCTTACATATATAGAAGGTCAACAAAGAAATAATTCACAAGATATTTTTGTCAAAGCAAAAGTTCGGAATGAATTCTCTAAGGACATACCTTCAAACAAGTATTTAGCTATTGCAATTTCAAGTATATAAAGGAGGTAAGGTCTTCATAGAGCAAACACGAAAAAAACTGAAAGAGAAAGAGATGAAGGAATTTCTACTGTTATTCTAAAATGTTGCAAACAATCCAATTCTAGGAATAGTAGATCGATCAGAAGCTTACACACTATCCTCATACTAGTTCTTATTTGTCGAGGAATCATTTATTTTATTTTCCTCTTTGTCTTTTGTAATCTTAATATAAGTTTTGTTTTAAAGAGATTTTTAATCTCTATAGTTCTGACTATTAGCTTAGGAGTAAAGCTAAGTAAGTCAGAGCGGAGAATATTATTTGTAACCTCTTTAGGTATTTGAGTATTATGGATAGTAGAATGACTCCAGAAAGTGAACTATGTAAACCTTGCAAATTTAACCTTTTAGACATAGTTTCGAACGTAAGTATTGTGGATATTTCCCTAAGTTGACAAAACTGTATAAAATGAAAACTAATTAAATTTTAAATTTGAAACTTAAAACGAATATTAAAGATCCTATTATATGATTTGAAAACCCTAATCACGCATGAAAACCCTAATCCCTACATTTGCATACTTTTAAAAATGTGAACCTAAACTTAATAGAAATTGTAAATATCAAATCATAAAATTTTTAAACTCTATAAATAATCTAATGCTTGAAAAGCCATAAATCAATAAAATCATTATTAATTTCGTAAAATCGTATAAAATTAATAATGAATGATCAAAGAGAATTTCAAATAATAATAAACAACAAAACTAAGTTAGTTAAAAGAATAAATTGATAAATTTACAAAATTAATTTTACATGTGTACATAAGTACCTGTAGCGACTTTAAGAGGGGCCTAGTAGTATTGCTTAAAATTTCCATATCATGTGTGCACCTATGATAAGAAAATCGTGTAAGACTCTAAATAGTTATTTGCTAGAGTCTTCAATTTTAGTTCATTGACTCATTATATAATATAAATAATTATGGATATCCATTTTTCCACAATTCTTCAGAACCGTAGAGGATCGGTATCCTCTACCAAAATAGTGAAACAAGATATACAATTCTAAAAAAAATTCTAAACTTACTAAAGATACTAAATTTAATTGAAATATTAGTCGTTTCTGAAGCATTCTGAAGTAACTACATAAGCTTTTCACCATATTAATTTAATGGTAGCACTTTGCACTCAATTCCTATCCCTGTCCCAACTATTGATCAACTTGCAAGGAAAAGAACTGTTAGGGTGTAAGCTTATGCTTAGTGAGATAAATACCCTCATCAATACCACATGGCAAAATTTATTAGATGCATAATCATATGAATGCATGAACAATCAGTATGCCGAACAACGCATGCAATGGCCTAGGAACTACATACGACTCAGAATTACGCCCCCTGTAGTCAGGGTTTGGAGATAATTAACTGACCCAAACCAAAATCCAGGTTCTAGACCTTGGGTTTTAATTCATTAGCACTATTGTACTTAAGTCAAAACAAAACTATGTATATATATACATATATATACTTTCACTACCAAATAATAAATCATATTTTCAAAATCCCAAGTCTAGCGGTGTGGTAGCCTCCGTAATCCACAAACACACGCCCTAAGCAAAAGCCACAAGACTTGGCCCATCGCCGACGGTTGGCGTCTCCCGGTGCCTAGTTAGCCCATCAGCTTAGGATAGAGACTCAATATATATGATGACATAGCTAATGCCCAATCCTACAGAAGGTACGTCCTCCTATGAGTCCCTTCTCATCTTCTGCGTGAAGCAGCAATCGGTGTTATCCGTATGCAATATGGAGAATGCATGATTCATTTTGATTTCTTAATCGTATATGTGATTAACGCGATCTTCAAGGTGATTAGACAATTTCATTCCATACAATTCACATGTATATATTAGTATAAACAATCGGGAATTTACTTACTTAACTATGCAGATCAATCAAAATAATCCGAGATAGGTTTTAGGCTTTGTTTAGTTAATGGGCTTTTTGGTAACTTGGGAAATTCTTTGGGCTTGGGCTTAGGACTTTATTCTCAACTTAAAATACTCCTTAAGGTTAGACTTTTAACTTTGGTTTACACTCTTGGTGCTAACAACAACTCCTTGGGCTTTTATGTGGGTTTAAGTTATCAAATGGGTTTGTTTTTGGTTCAAACTAAAGTTAGTGACTTTGTTAGGCCTATGAAGTTTTAGGTGGATTTCGTGTGAGCTTCAAAACAACCTCTCTTAATATTTTAAAGTATTGATCAGAATTTTAATGAAGGTCCAACTTAGAGTTCTAGGCTTATTTTGAGAGTTTTAAGCTTTGTATACTTACCATGCTTGCTTTAGTTGATCTTTTCACTTATTTTTATCATATTTTTAAGTGTCTTTTACCTATGTTCCAGATCTGGTCGTGATGATTCATAGGGGTTCTCACTTGGTTTTTCAACTCGTTTCATTATTTCCTTAAGTTTAAGGGCTAGATCATGAACCTAGGTTACTTATATTCAAATCTTAACTTAACTTCTCTTCTATGAGATGATTACTTAGCTTATAATTTACATGAAAATAGTAGATCTCATACTTATCACAACTTCCATATCATAGTTCATATCTCACAAGGTTGGTTTCTTCATAAAAGCTTCATGTAATGGATTTTCCTTTACTTAAGGCTAGGTTTGAGCATCTTTAACTTCATAGAAATGGAAATAACATCTAAATGACTCACATGTACTCCACGTTTAGCATGATGTCTCCTCATTCATGTACACATTTCATGATTTTCTTACCTTAAAATCTTCTATTCTAAGTGTTAAACATATATCTTTACAGAACACCAACTTAGCATGCTCATATTTCAACTTTCATGTAAAAGGGTTCACAAGCTTACTTCTTAAGGTGGTCTAGCTATTTTATCATCTTATGATCATGCTAATATCTTTATGAAAACGTGGTCTCCTAATACATAACACTAAACCACTAACACAAAGAAACAACTTTCTCGTCCTAAAAGCGTAGAAATGGTGGTTGTGCAACTAAGTACCCTCTTATGTTCCTTGTTTTTCCTCCTTCTTCTTGCAAGCTCCTTTGAAACTAGAATCTTGATCTTTGAAGTAGGGCTTTGAGGATATTTTAAAGTTCCTAAAAGTGGTTTTTGAAGTTGACAAGTAGAGGGCACAAAATAAAGCTTGGTGTTGCGAGTATGAAAGCAAAATAATGGTGGCAATGTTGGGATTTTATGGAGTTTGATTTCTTTTTTTTATTTGTGTTTAAAGTGAGAGAAAAGGAAGTGAAAATGAGAGTGAAAGAGGGAGAGAGTGGCAGATTTTTGAACGGGAGAAAAAGTGTGTGCAAGAAGCTTTAATTGATTGTCTTGTAGCTTATACAAAAGTCAACAATTGCAACTTTTGATGATGTAAGCATTAAGGAGTGAATAGTGGTATGTAAGAGAAAGTGATTGATGGTTGAAAGACAAGAGTATGACCCCCCTTTTCCCCTTCTTCAAATCTGCCATTTAGTGTCCTTTGGGGTCATGGAATTATCTTGTCTCATTTAATGAAGTTAAGCATATGAAATCTTGTGAAAAATTGTCTATATGTAGTATAAGTGAAGGGGTCATAAGGAAAATGTCTTATCACTAGATTTTGATAAGTTATCAATTGTTAGATGATTTCAACTCTCAATTGATAAGTCATTTAAGGTGATTGGTTGGTTTACTTATTTATGTGTAAGGCTTAGACATGAAGATAAGGGCATAGTCTTATAGGAAATTGTTTTAAGATTTTCATCTTGCATTGTTTTGTACTTTATGATTCGATTCCTATAAAATTGTGAAATTTTCTGAAGTTGAACGAAATTATTCAAATTAAATTATCGATTAGTCATTTAGGGTCAAAATTCCCTAATTGTTCTAGGGTTTAGGGTCTTAGGTGAGTTTAGAGCTCGTAGTTCTTCAAGCTCAGGTTTTCTCGATAATTAATTTTTGAATTGGAAAATTTTAATTTGTTTCTATATGTAAACTTAAGTTCTTAGTTTCATTGATCCTTGGGAACGTTTGGACCATACTTTTAATTGAATCATGGGCCCACTAAAAGTAGGGTTTATATTTATCAATTGATAAGTTATTTAGGATGATTGATTGATTTACTTATTCATGTGCACAAATCTTATGCATGAAGATAAGGAGATTGTCTTATATGAAATTCTTTTGGAGTTTGTCTCTTAAATTGATTTATAAGTTATGATTTAATTCTTATAAAATTATGAAAATTTCTAGAGTTGAATAAAATTATTCAAATTAAATTCTTAATTAGCCGCTTAGGGTTATAAGTCCTTAATTGTTTTAGGGTTTTGGGTTTAGAGTCTATGATTTTCGTATTCGAGTTTTATCGATAATAGGGTTTCAAAATAGAAAAATTAAATTCGTTTTTAAATGTAAATTTGAATTCTTAGCTTAGTTTATCCTTGGGATCATTTGGGATGTACTCTTAATTGAATGACAAGTTCGCTAAAAGTAGGGTTTACAATTTATCCATACATAACATGGCTTATAAGTGAAAATAAGGGAATTGTTTTATATAAAGTTCTTTTTAGGGCTTGACCCTCAAATTAATTTATAGGTTATGATTTGTTTTTTAAGAAATTTTAAAATTTTCTAGAGTTGAATAAAATTTATTTAAATTAACTTTTAATTATTTATTTAGGATCGTAAGTCTTTGATCATCCTAGGTTTTAGGGTTCGAGTGAGTATATGTATGTTTTAGAGTTTGAGTGAGATTATATATGTTTTAGGGTTTTTCACTAACTCAGGAATAATTGACTTACACTTAGGAGCTTAAGGTTCAATTGGCTTAATTATTTAGGAATACTGCTTTATTATGCTATATATATATATATATGTATAATTTGCAAATGAAAGATTAAGAAAGGAAATTGCTTATTAATATATTTATATATATATTGTGGGGCTACTTATGTACACAAGTAAAATAATTTTTGTAAATTTATTAATTTATTCTTTTAATTAGTTTAGTTTTGTTGTTTATTATTACTTGAAATAATCTTTGATTCGTTCATTATCAGTTTAATATGATTTCACAAAATTACTGATAATTTTATTGATTTATGGCTTTTCAAGTATTAAGATAATTTTATAAAGTTTTAAAATTTTTTTTTATGATTTGATATTTATGGTTTCTGTTAAGTTTAGGTTTATATTTTTAAAAGTACGTGCATGTAAGGATTGGGGTTTTCTTGCATGATCAAGGTTTCCAAATCGTATAATAGTGTCTTTCAAGTTCGTTTTAAGTTTCGAGTTTAAAATTTTAGTCGGTTTTCATTTTATGTGGTCTTATCGACTTAGGGAAATATTTACAATACTTGAGTCTGACACCATGTTTAGAAGGTTAAATTTACAGAGTCTACAGTAGCCTCGCAATATGTATATATATATATTACTAAGCAATTTCTTCTCTTTTCTCAATATATCATATGATATATATGTTGCATAATAAAATATATATGTAAATGTATCTTTTTCTTGCTAATACACTAACCAAGCATAATATATTGTCATTATTATTATCTCTTACTATTAACCACATGTAACATATGGTGTATATTATACTATATTTATATTAAGTATTATACATGTGTTATTCTAGATATTTTGCTTAATTCTAAGTATAATCCATCATACCTCTAAACCCTTGCATTATCTCATTTGAAATGACTAAACTTTTCTTTTCTTACAAGGCCATATCCCATCATTTTATCAAGGACATAAGACAAGTTAAATCAAATCAACATCATTCTTTTTTCCACTACACAATTGGTTCATTTTGCTACTCTTTCCTCTCTTTTATTTATTTATTTTTATTTTAATCTATTCACCTTGCAAAAACTAAATGCATTAAAACGCTCTTCGATGTCCTTCATAAACTCCATAAATTTCCTTACCTAGCTCATGCTGTGAAATCAGGTGCCATGAGTAAATTATCATAACACATTCCTAAGAATAACAATCCTAAATAATTAAGCCAATTGAACCTTAAGCTCCTAAGTATAAGTTGAATACCCTCGAATTTTTGAAATATCCTAAAACATACTTAAACTCACTAGAACCTTAAACCTTAGGATAATTAAGGACTTATGATCCTAAAAAAATAATTAAAAATATAATTTGAATAAATTTTATTCAACTCTAGAAAATTATAAAATTTCTTATGAAGCAAACCATAACCCATGAATTAATTTAAGAACCAAATCCTAAAATAATTACATTTAAGACAATTCTTTTATTTTCCTTTATAAACTGTATTATATATGGATAGATAAGCCAACCAATTGTACTAAATAATTTATCATTTGAGAGTTAAAATCAACTACCACTAACTTATCAAAAGCTTGTGATAAGACCATTCCCATATCTTACCATAATTTATACTACATGAGGATAAGTTATCTCATTAGATTATTTATCTAATTTTAAGTTAAGTGAAGAGACAAGACCATACCCTTATAAGATAAGACATGATCGGTTGAAAAGAAAGGAAATAGGAGGCCATACCATGTCAATCATCTGTCAATCTATTTCCTTTTCACATTTACTATTTGCCCCGTAATGCTTATATAATCCAATCATGTCAAAGTATGGCACATGTACTTGATAAAAGCCAACAAAAAGAAGCTTGTTGGATACATTATGCACACATACCCAATTGGAACACACTCTCTCATTTTCACTCTTCTTTTATTTTCTTTTCTACCCTCCAAACATAAAATCAAAAGGAGGAACCAAACCTTAAAAATTACACACAAACCACCACTTCTACACTTGCATTGTTACGGCACAAAAATACTTTTGTTGCCTTCACTTTGTCCTCATCAAAAGCCATTTTAGGAAACCTTAGAACACCCTAAAACTGACCTTAAACATCAAGACTTTGGTAACTTAAGAAGCTTGCAAAAAGGAAAAGGAAAATAAGGAGCAAAAGAGGATTCTTAGTGCACAACTACCTTTATACTCATCTAGGATGAGTAAGTTCTTTTTCTTATTGAGTACCTTAGTATGCCATGCTTAGGAGTTGATATTTTCATGAGGATATTGACATATACATAAGATGATAACATAGCTAATCTACTTTAGGTAATAAGCTTATAAATCTCCTATATGAAAGTTGGAATATGAGTATACTAAGTTTGTTATTATGTAGGATGGATGTCTAGCACTTAGAATGGAAGTTTGTAAGTTGAGAAAATCATGAAATATGTATATGGAAAAGGGGATAACATGTTGGACGTGGAGTGTTTGTAGGGTACTTAAGTGTTATTTTTATTTTTATTATGTTATACATGCTTAAATTTAGCTTTAGGTAAAGGAAAAATCTATTACATGATGTTTTATGAGGAAATCAACTTTTTGAGATGTAAACTAAGGTATAGAACTTATGATAAGTCTGTGATCTATAATTTTTACTTAGTACATAAGCTAAATAATCTTCTTATGGAAGAGAAGTTGAGTTGGAGTTAGAATATAAATAGTGTAGGTTCTTGAATTATCACCTAAACTTATGGAAATGATAAAATAAGTTGAAAAACCAAGTTAGAGGCCCTTGAACCAAACTGACAAGATCTGGAACAAAAAAGAAACCCACTTAAAAATACAATGAAATAAAGTTAAAAAAGTAAAAAGACCAACCAAAGCAAGTATAATAAGTGTATAAAACCTAAAACATTGAGCTTAAAAAGTTTCAAAACAAGCTTTGAATTTCTATTCAAACCCTCACCAAATTTTTTACTAAAATCTAAATTAATCAAGAAAAGTTGTTTTGAAGCCCATAAGAAGCTCATATAAAACTTTCTAAGCCTCTCAAAGTCACTAACATTAGTTTAGACTAAAAACAAGCTCATTTGACCACATAAGCTCACATAAGAATTCAAGAAAATGTTGTTATCACCAAGGCCATAAGACAAGGATGAAAATTTGACCTTGAAGTGATTTTTAAGCTTAAAACAAAGTTCTAAGCCTAAGACCAACGGTCCTTTATTTAAATTAAAAATTTACTCTATTTAAACTACCTAAAAACTTTTATTTTTTAAATTTCCTATTTTTTTTTCAACAACAAATTTTTTTTATTTTTTGTGACTTCTCAAATTTCTTGTATATTTTTTCGAAATTTTCCATTTTTTTTTGTCTTTTTCCTAATTTAAGACCCTTTAACTTATTCTAAAATTAAAAAGGGGCAAAAATGAGCTGTTTACAAATACTAGCTCAAAACCTAAGTTGAGACAGGGATCACTATTTCAAATCGATCTCCTGCCAACCTATCTGTTAGATCCTTACATGTGTTAGACTTGCCCCTACCGCATAGCAAAGCTTTACTGCAGGAGATAGCTTAGGACTAACCAAGCCGAGTGCACTAATCGACCACAGGCGTTTGACTCCAATTCAGCTTACTTCTTTATTGGATTGATTGGCTCCCAACCTGACCTTGATTAGGTCGGCCCCTAACTACAATGCTTTTTCGCTATGCCTACTTTGTATCATATTTTTAATAACCAACCACCAAGCGACACGTGTCCCTTGAACACAACATTTTAGAATGATTCTTTTTTTTTTTTTTTTTCGTACTGAATATTCTTTGTCTCTTTTACCCTTTTTAGTATGTTTCATGTAACTTAATTGTAGAATACCCTTTTGTCTTTTCATACATGTGAAGTAACCCTAGTGTATGGGTATATAAACCCCTACTTTCTCGTATGCAGACAATAAAAAACTAATCAAGATAGAATTATTTACGTTGACCAACCTTATTATTCTTATTATCATTAAACTCTTATCTATTCCCTTTAGTAAGGAGTAGTGGTGAGTGACCCTTTAGTTTGAACCGATGTGTCATATCTGGTAGATTATAGGCCGAGTAAGATCGAGTGGTGCATCATATCCATTCAGTAGCTGCCCGTACTTTGCTAACTTTTTCCCTGTTTTTTTTTTTTGGTTCACTTCGTTGTGGTGCTTCTCTATATGTCCTACCTTGGAGACACATCAAAATCTTGTTGGTTATAGCCTAACCTTATCTAGTTTATTGATTACAGGCTCACTGATACAACCATAGATCAAATGTTTATGGTGCAGCTAATCGTTGAGTAAATTGTCTTACAAAACGATACATATCTCGTAATATTGAGGAATTTCTATAAACCCTGCAAATTCCCTAGAACATGGATTACAAGTTAATAAGTTGTTTTGAAAGATACCCTTAGTCTTGGCTAGTTAACTAACCTTGAACCTAAGGGGCTATGTGATCAACACTAAATAAAACTTTCGAGTTTTATCAACACTATATTCTATCTCTAACTTGGTTCGACAGGCAAGTATACCTATTGTTTTATAGCACGGATGAGTATAGGGTCATCTTTATTGGGAAAATGACTTAAACGCTAGTACTTAATAATTTTTCCTATTGTCTAGCAGTCAAGTTCATCAATTGATCGTTTATTAAGATTTTAAATGTTAACTAAACTACACTAATCTACAATCTAGAGTGATTAATACAATGATTACAAGAACAATTAAGAAAGTACACTTAACATGCAGGCTTGCTTCATCATTTAGTATAACCTTACCAAAATACTTTTCATCTTAATACTTATTAACTGTGAGAAATTACATTATATAAGCATTCTTCTTAGAACTACTTATTTCTAATCCTAATTGTGTCTATTAGAATCTCTCCTTAATTAACAGCCAACTAAGATTGCATTAATGTCAATTTAATGTATTAATTCCCCTAAGAGTGTAGCAACTTTCCTAATAATATCTCTTTATCAGGAGTAAGTTGTTCCAATGAACTAGATCTATTCAATAGAATTGTCTCTCGACATACTCTATTGAAATCTATACTAAGTTAATGTTGTGCACTACACTGTATTTAGATTCATTAAATGTCATTCATCAGAATTAACAACATCAGGAAATTACTTTTTTCAAGCACTCAATCATACTAATTGATGAAGCAAACCCTAATGAACTACTCACATATGATAAAACAATGACAAAAACTAATAGGAAACATAATTAAATAGAAATAGAACATGGAATAGTTAAAGTAAAAGCCCCTTTTTATTCTACTACAGAAATTTGATGAATACACGAACAATGAATTCCAGTCATCTCTCTCTCTCGAGTGATTTTGGAAAAAATACAGTACACATACGGGAAAATGATACAAGACACGAATTGGTACAAGGATGGGTACAAAATGTGTATTTATGTACGCAGGTGATGTGTTGTTTTAACTAATGTCTACTTTCCTAAAATTTGATATTTGCTAGAATCCTCTTTCGACCAGTTACGGTAGCTTTTTATATTCTCTTCATCAAAAGACTAGAATTGACTCCTTTACAGCACCACTTAACGTTTCCCATGTACTGGTTCACGGGAAAAGGTTGAAACGAACGGTTGTGCCCTTTCTTATCACGCTTATAACTCGGGGTGTGATAGTTTCGAAAAGAATTATTTTGCACCGATCACAGCTATTATTGAGGCCGTGGACTCTTTGTCGCATTATTAAATCTCATTACGCCCATGACCATGGCTGTGATTATCTTTCTTCTATTTAATCACGGTCGTGATTGATAGGGGGATTGACAAAACTTCCCTTGATTACGGTTGTGATTAAGGGTGTAACTAAGGTGGAATCTTCATTGCTTTGTTATCACACCAATGACTGATGCTTCTATACTTGTTTCTTCTCCTTCACGGTCGTGACTAACTTGAAAGTTATTATTCTTGTGTATACTTCCTCCCTTTGCTTGTGATTTACCTGAAATCATTATTTTATTCAATTAAGTACCCAATCTAAAGAATTAAAACACATTTCTGATCAATTATATACCTAAGCATGCTTTAAAAATGTAAAGTAATTTACACTTATCACTATGCTTAAAAACCTTAATACAAACCCCTAAAACCCTAAATGGCAGTCTTAACCTTAGTTAGACCCCTACACTCAAAAGTCCTAAAATGCTATAAACAAAGGCCAATAACTAATGTGAACTCTTAAGGTCAACTTGATCTAATGAAACTAACCCCAAACCTTAATGGGAAAGAGAGTGATAGTTGAAGTCTAGGAGAGCTCCTCGAAAATGATAAAGGGTAAGCTATACCAAAAATGAATATTGGTATAGATAACCATAACAATGAATTCAAAACCTTAAAACAAATATTGTAGGTCTTAAATGAACCTTCAAACACTAAAATCCTAATTGAAACCCTAATACGTACGAGCCTTTAAATTGCAAAACCCTAATCTTTGGTCGAAAACCCTAATCCAACTAGTGTACTGTGTGCCTAGGAGCTTAGTTATCACTAGGGCTTATGGTAGCGAATGCGAACTAATGGGTCCTTTGAGATATTGAAGAAAGATATGGTGAAATGGTTTGAGAATTGACTAGAGTTACTAATGTGAAGTTGCTTGAAGGATATAACTCATCAACGAACACGACATGACTTGACACTTCACTTGATATGACACATAAGTTGATATCAAGGTCTATCAGCCGCTAATCCTGAGCTACTAGGTAAGATTAGATAAGAGTGTGAGAATATGGACTTGGAGATAGTTGTCTCACAAGAATAGAATATTTAATGTATAAGTCTAAGATTGGATGATATTCCAGCTTATAAGGAGAGGGGACTATTTATAGTATGTCTTTAGGGCAACATTACAAATAAAGAAATTGCAAGAATATATATACAAAAAGGAAAATCCTAATACATACGAAAAGGGTAAAAGGGGCAAAAGACAAAAAGGGAAAAATAGTACAATGTCAAAAGAAATGGATAGGTGGCAGTACAACATTAGTTCTGTGCTAGGATCCTCTGAGCATAGTAGGTAGGATGAATTAAGACGTGAGGAGATAGAGGCCAAGATGTGAAGGAAGTGTTGGGAGAGTTGGTAGGAGGCTGAGAGAGAAATACTCAGCTTGCTACAATTACTCGGCAGAAGACTATTGGCAGTTGAAAGTCCGGTCACTTGGCATTAGTAGATAATGAATAGAGCATAGTATAACCACCTGGAGCTCCTAGTAAATTCAGCCATCCTCCATTATCGGCGAGTTGATGAGAAAGAATCCTTTAGGTGAGGGACTGGAGGCCTTTGAGGCGTATGCGAGTGATGGGGCCAGTAGTCGGTAACCTACCATGTGCACTAATTAAATAGTAAAACCATTCATTAATCGGAGACTAATTGCTTAATTACCCTAAAACCCTAATCTACCCTCTAAAACATTCTCGAACAACAATAAATTGTCTCAATTCCTTAAAATAATTAGATTAGATAACCCAATGTGTGTAACCAACTTAATTTGACACATTAAGCCTTGAAATGCACCAAATTTGTGTCAAGTGTATGAGTAATTAAGATTGAGAAACTTAATTACACCTGAATTCGCTAATTAGAGTTTTACATCATAATTAACTATAAGTCAAGAGTGATTAATCATATAAAGTCAAAGGAATTATATGAAAATATCTCCTTAATCATGCCAAACTTATACTTAGGGAGACAATATGAACTCCATAAACTTTTGAATCTGAACTTTGAGTTAGATATAGGAGTTAATAAGTAATCCCTAAAACTACTCAATATATAATAATAAATGATATAATAATAAAATCCATAAATTAAATTATTCAACCCTAAATAATAAGTCATAAACCCTAAGTAATAAAGTTGGAAAACCCTAAAACCTTAATCATACGCATAAAACCCTTAATACGTAAGAAACCTTAAAACGATTGTAAAATATCAATAGATTGAGTAAAACCTCAATTGGAAGTTTAAAATCGTAATTCAACTAATAAACCTTATTGCAAATAATTTCTCTAATCGTTAACCTTGTACGTGGTTTGAAAACCTTATCGCAAATAATTTTAGGAGGAATTTTTGAGGCACTACTTCCTTGAGAGTTTGCAGGTAAAGTATAGTAATGGGTTGTTCTGAATCAGAAGAGGAAACTACACTCTAGAGCAGTATGAAGTGGACTTCACTTGCTTACTCCAGTTTGTTCCACCTGAGTACCACGATAGTGATTGGATGAAGAAGCAAATTTTTGTGAGGGGACTGGACCCCGAGTTAGAAAGGAAGGTTTTGGAGTTTCAACCAAGGACCTTCAATGAAGCAGTTGTAAAGGCTAAAGTATTGGAAACTGCAAAGAGATAGGGAGAAGAAATGTTAAAGCCAAAAGTTACTGTTTTTGGCAAAAGACCATTTGAAGGACCAGGAAGCTCAAGTTCTAAGGTGAGGAAAATTTTAAGACCCCATAAGGTGATCTAGAAGAAGAATGGGAATGGAAAAGTTATATGTTGGAAGTGTAGAGGGAATCACTGTCTACGAGAGTGTGCTCAACTTTGAAATAAGTGTTATTTTTGTGGAGATGGAAATCATGTAGTAGCAGCAGATTGTCCAAAGAAGACTGCCACAGCTTGTTTCATTTGCAAACAACCAGGACATTTTGCTAACAACTGTCCTTAGCGCTAGAATGCTACCGTACAGACTGTAGGATGCCCCGGGATGGGGATAGTTGTTGGAGAAAATGGGCAGAGACCAGGAGCTATGAATGTCGCAAGTGTCTACAATCTAGAAGGAGGATATGATTATGAGGAATGCCTTGAGGAGGAGGTCATCTATTATGAGGAGGTAGAAGATGTTGTAGACATTGAGCTGATTACAGCTATATTAGTAGAACTTCTTTTTTTATTGAGTCATATTATAAGAAGTACGTTTTGGTATGAAAAGACTAAAAGTGTTTAACTTAGTAACAAGAATTTTAAAGCTTAGTAATTGTACCTTGTGAAAACTTGACCTTAAATTTGATCCAGGGAATGTCAATATAAAGGAACATTCAGTGTACACTTTGTTTGACATCAGAGCAACTCATTAATTCATTTCCCCCAAAGTGGTAAAAAGACTTAAATTTCTTGTGACCATCACTGAATCAAGTTTCAGTGTATGGACCCCTACAGGAAGCGTAGTTACTACAAAGGAGATGGTGAAGAAATGCTCATTTAGCATACAAGGCCACGAGAGTGTAACAGATTTTATCATTCTTGATTTGGGCAAGTACGAGATGATTATGGGTATGAACTGGATGACGTTATGTGGAGCTATAGTTGATTGCAAGAAGAAGAAAGTGTACTTTAAGGACTTAAAAGGATCTAAGGTGGAATTTCAAGGAGAATTGATGGTAGTAGGAAAACATGAGCTAAGCTCCTTTGAGTTAATGTCGGGAATAAGTTGGATGAACACGATTGAGGTTGAATAAGAAAAGTTAAGGATAGAAGATATCCAAGTAGTGAGCGAGTTCCTTGATGTGTTTCCAGAAGAGCTACCAGGGTTGTCACCTAAGAGGGAGATTGATTTCGCCATTGATTTAATGGCTGGGACTGAACCAATTCCTATAGCCCCTTACAGGATGGCTTCAATAGAGTTAAAGGAACTAAAGAAGCAGCTTCAAGAGTTATTAGACCAAGGTTTTGTTAGACCAAGTGTCTCCCCTTGGGGAGCACCAGTCTTGTTTGTTAAAAAGAAAGATGGTTCTCTTAGACTCTGTATCGACTATAAGGAGTTAAATTGAGTTACTGTAAAGAACAAGTATCCCTTACCCCATATTGACGATTTGTTCAATCAATTACAGGGGATAGGTGTATTTTCTCGTATTGATCTAAGATTGGGTTATCACCAATTGAGGATAAAACCGGAGGATGTGCCTAAGATAGCATTTAGAATGAGATATGGACATTACGAGTTTTTAGTGATGCCATTTGGATTGACTAATGCTCCTGTAGTATTCATGGATTTGATGAACGGAGTGTTTAGAGCATATTTGGACAAATGCGTAATTATGTTAATTGATAACATCTTGGTATATTCGTGAATCCTAAAACAACATCAAGAACACTTGAGGTTAGTGTTGCAAACCTTAAGAGAGCACAAACTATACGCCAAGTTATCTAAGTGTGATTTTTGGTTGAGAGAGATATCCTTTTTGGGACACGTTATTTCAAGAGAAGAAATAAAAGTAGACTCAGAAAAAATAAGAGCTATCATTGATTGGAAAAGGCCTGAAAACGTCATAGAAGTGTGAAGTTTTCTTGGTTTGGCTAGATATTATCGGAAATTTGTGAAGGACTTTTCAAAGATTGCTAAACCACTTACTCAACTAACTCAAAAGAGTGAAAAATTTATATGGACTGAGAAAAGAGAAGAAAGTTTCCAAGAGTTGAAGAACCGTTTAATTTTAGTACTGGTTTTGGTCTTACCTAACAATGAGGAACCTTTTTTGTTGTATAGTGATGCTTCCAAGAATGGTTTAGGGTGTGTGCTGATGTAAAATGGAAAAGTGATTGCTTATGCTTCGTGACAATTACGACCGTACGAGCAGAATTACCCTACTCATGACCTGGAGTTAGCAGCTATAGTGTTTGCACTAAAGCTATGGAGGCATTACTTGTATGGTGTCAAGTGTGAAATTATCACTGACCACAAGAGCTTAAAATATCTATTCACTCAAAAGGAGTTGAACATGAGACAACGACGTTGGTTAGAGTTGATAAAGGACTATGATCTCAACATCAGCTACTACCTTGGGAAAGAAAATGTAGTAGCCGATGCTTTAAGTCGAAAGAATCATGCTGAAGTTGCATCTCTACTTACCAAACAAAGAGAATTGATTAAAGAGTTTGAGAGAATGAACTTAGAATTAGCATGGCATGAGGCAGATGGCGAGTTGTTAAACTTAGTCCTTGAGCCAACACTGTAAGAAAGAATTTGAGAAGCACAACAAGAGGATCTTGCTCTACAGCATGTAAAGGAGCAAATGGTACTGGGAAGGTATACAGACTTTAGTCAAGATGAGGACAGAATGATTCGAATGAAGGGACGTCTATGCGTACTTGATAATCTTGAGCTAAGAAAAGAGATTTTAAGGGAAGCCCACTATTCCAGATATACGGTACACCCTGGAGGAACTAAGATGTACTGGGATCTTAAGAAGAATTTTTGGTGGAGTGAGATGAAACAGGATGTAGCAAATTTTGTGCTCAAATGTGACACCTATCAAAGAGTTAAGGTTGAACATCAACGACTAGGAGGATTGTTGCAACCATTGTCCGTTCCTAAGTAGAAATGGGACCAAATCACTATGGACTTTGTATGTGGATTACCTAGAACGACAGTAAGCCATGATGCTGTATGGGTGGTCGTGGATCGACTCACAAAGTTAGCACACTTTCTGCCCATCAACATAACTCATCCCCTAGAAAAGTTAGCTTGAATATATCTAAGGGAGATAGTACGTTTGCATGGAGTGTCTATTGGAATAGTTTCCAATTGAGATCTAAGGTTTGTATCTAATTTTTGGGGAAGGTTACAAAAAGTGTTGGGGACGAACTTAAAGTTCAATACAGCTTATCACCCCCAAACAGACGAATAATCTGAGAGAACAATTTAGACATTAGAAGACATGCTTTGAGCTTATGTTATGAAGTTTAAGGGAAATTGGGATTCTCACTTCTCACTAGTTGAGTTCACATATAACAATAGCTACCATTCATCTATCCAGATGCTGCCATATGAAGCTTTGTATGGAAGAAGATGTCGATCTTCATTGTTTTGGGATGATATGGAAAAGGCAGCTTTAGGACCAGATTTAGTGTAAGAGGCAGCTGAAAAGGTGGCTATCATTAAAAAGTGAATGAAAGAAGCCCAAGACAGACAAAAGAGTTGGGTGGAAATAAAAAGAAGGGATCTGGATTTCGGTGTAAGAGATCATGTATTCTTGAAGGTAAGTTCGATTAAGAGCATTTATTGAGTGAGAACTCAAGGGAAATTAAGTCTTAAGTACATTGGACCCTTTGAGATCCTTGAGCAAGTGGGAAACCTTACGTACCGCTTGGTGTTGCTGCAAACTTAGCTGGAATACATAATGTGTTTCACATGTTGGTACTAAGGAAACATGTACCTAACCCTGATAATGTAATTAAACTGGAGCTGATACAACTTAAAGGAAATCTAACATATGAAGAACATCTAGTTCAGATCACTGATGGTAAAGTTCAAAAATTGAGGAACAAGGAAATAAGATATGTCAAACTACTTTGGAGAAACCATGAAAAGGAAGAAGCCACATGGGAAGCCGAGGAAGAAGTAAAGTGAAAGTACCCCCAATTGTTTGAAGTTCTAAGTACGTCTTTAAGTTTTGAGGACAAAACTTATTTTAAGGGGGGAAGGATGTAAACCTTACTTTTAGTGGGCTTATGATTTGATTAAGAGTACTTTTCGAACGTTCCCAAGGATCAACAAAACTAAGAACTTAAGTTTATAATTAGAAACGAACTTATTTCTCCAATTCGAAAGCCAATTATCGATAAAACTCAAATTTGAAAAACTACGAACTCTAAAGTCACTTAAGACCCTAAACCTTAAAAAAATTAGGGACTTTTAACCCTAAGTGACTAATTGATAATTTAATTTGAATGATTTCATTCAACTCTAGAAAATTTCACAATTTTATAAGAATCGAATCATAAATTACAAAACAATGTAAGAAGAAAATCCTAAAACAATTTCATATAAGACAATGCCCTTATCTTTATGCCAAGCCTTACATATAGATAAGTAGACCAACAAATCATCTTAAATGACTTATCAATTAAAAGTTAGAATCATGTATCAATTGATAACCTATCAAAATCTAGTGATAAGACACATTCCTTATCACCTTTCTACTTATACTACATATGGGAAAACTTTCAAAAGATTTCACATGCTTAACTTTAATAAAGGAGACAAGATAAGTCCATGCCCAAAAAGGACATCCCATGGCTGGTTTGAACAAGAAGGAGAGGGGGGCCATGCTCTTGTTTTTCATCCATCAATCACTTTCTCTTGCACACCACTATCCACTCCTTAATGCTTACATCATCAATAGTTGCAATTGTTGACTTTTGTGTAAGCTACAAGACAACAATTTCAAGCTTCTTAAACACACATTCACTCTTACATCATTTTCTCTCACTTTCCATTTCATTTTCTCTTCCTTTTACTTTTATTTGAAACCAACCCAAAAAGTGGGAACACTTAGGCCCCACAAAATCAACTTTGCCACCACTTTCCAAGCTTCACTCACGGCACTTTCATTTTTTTTTTTCTTGTATCTTTCTCTTCCAACATCTAAGCTCCTTTAGGACCCTTAGAACCTTCCATAAACCCCACTTCAAAGGATCAAACAACTTGGGTTTCCAAAAGGGTGCAAAAGAAGGAAGTAAGGTTAAGAGCTTAAGTGGAACCTTTGTGCATAACTACCATACTTTGCTTTAAGGACGAGTAAGTGTTTCTTGTGTTAGGAGGTTAGTGTTCATGTTAGGAGACTTTGATTTCTTGAAGATATGAATATGATTATAAGTTTTTATAGCATCAAAGACCATCCTAAGAAACAAACTCATGAAACCCTTGCATGAAGTTGAAATATGAGCATGTAAAGTTGGTGTTTTGTAAAGATACTTGTTTAGCATTTTGAATGGAAGATTTTAAGTTGAGAAAATCTTGAAACAAGAACTTGAATGAAAGATGAACATGTTAGACATGAGGATTCAAAGATCATTTGGATGTTGATTTTATTTCCATTAAGCTAAATATGCTCAAATCTAGACTTAGGTTAAGGAAAAATCCATCACATGAAATTTTTGAGGAAACCAACTTTGTATGACTTGAGCTATGATATGGAAGTTGTAATAAGTATGAGATCTTCTATTTTTCGTGTAAGGCATGAGCTAAAGAATCATCCTATGGAAGAAAAGTCAAGTTAAGATTTGAATATAAGTAGTTTAAGTTCATGATCTAACACCTAAACTTAAGGAAATG
This sequence comes from Lumnitzera littorea, assembly GCA_024138015.1. Classification (NCBI taxonomy): domain Eukaryota; kingdom Viridiplantae; phylum Streptophyta; class Magnoliopsida; order Myrtales; family Combretaceae; genus Lumnitzera; species Lumnitzera littorea. The sequence goes on along the minus strand of JAMXBB010000004.1, from coordinate 39,805,241 downwards.
ATGAAACAAGTTGGAAAACTAAGTCGGAAGCCCTTATATACAAACCAACTAGATCTAGAACATCCTTAAAAGACACTTAAAAATATGATAAAAGTAAGTAAACAAAGTAAAAAGACTAACTAAGGCAAGTATGATAAGTATATTAAGCCTAAAACTTAAAACCAACCTTAAAACTTCCAAAACGGGCCTCAAATGTCAAGTTGAACCACCCTTAAATTTCTGACCAGCAACTTGACACATCCATAAGAGTTGTTTTAAGACTTTCTAGAAGCCTACAAAACACTCTCTAAGCTTGAGAAAGTAATCATCTTTGAGTTGAACAAAAAATAAGTCCATTTGACAACTTGAGCCCACTAAAGAGCCCACGAAGTGGTTGATAGCCTTAGGAGTATAAATCAAAGTTGCAAATCTGACCTTAAGGAATATTTTGAGCTTAGAAGGAAATCTTAAGACCAAGCCCAAAGGATTTCTCAAGTTACCAAAAAGCTCATTAACCAAACAAGGCCCAAAAGCACTCTAAAACATGAGGACCGCTATTGTTCTATCCTATGGATAGATTCACATGCCTCATCTCGAAAATCTAACCTCATCACGTTAAAGTAACCTCGAAAATAATGAAGATTGACTATAAAATCATAAAAACTAGATTTAAAATGAAAAAGTTATATGCGATTGAACTTTTAAGTAAAAATTGGGAAAAGATACGAAAACTAGTCAAGAGTATAACTTAAGGGATTTTAGCTTAGTATCCTAAGTTTATATCAATTCCTTATAGTATCATGATTTCAATGACTAGGGGACCTCGTGTATGGAGATGATTTGCTCCCAGATTACTTTGACTGACCGCATGGTGGAGTGAGTAAATTCTCGATGACTTTTTACTTGATTTTGCTTGTAGAATAGATGCACCTAAACTTATATATATAAATTTAGATGCTTGTGGGATATGAGAAATGCATGTGTATGAATTTGTGGATGAATGCGATGACTTGTTAATTATATAATAATGGGAATTGTTTGTGATAATTTATATGTGCAATTGTATGGAATGAAATTGTTTGATCACCTTGAAAATCGAGTTAATCACTTATATGATTAAGAAATTAAATGGATCATGCATTCCCCATAATTGCATTCAGATAACACCGACTATCGCTTCACACAGAAGATGGGAGCCGAGAGACGCTAACCGTCGGCATGGGGCTACATCTTGTGGCTTCTGCTTCGGGTGTGTATTTGTAGATTGCAGAAGCTACTACACTGCTAGACTTGGGATTTTGAAAATATGATTTATTGTTCGAAAATGAAAGTATATATATACATACATACATATGCATAGTTTTGTATTGACTTAAGCATAATAGTGTAAATGAAATAAAACCCAAGGGCCCGGATTTTGGTTTGGGTCGATTAATTATCTCCAAACCCCTACTACAGGGGGTGTAATTCTAAGTCGTATGCAGTTCTTAGGTCACTGCATGTGTTGTTTGGTATATTGATGTTCATGCATTCATATGATTGTGCATCTAATAAATTTTTGCCATGTGCTATTAATGAGGGTATTTATCTCACTAAGCTTAAGCTTACACCGCGATAGATTTCTTTTGATGTAGGAAAACCTCTTCTCTAATCCGGGTCGAGGCATGCTTGTGGTAAGTCTCATGTAGAGATGGGTTGGAGCGATTGGAAAGTGAAGAGGAAATTTTGTAATAGATTTATAGATAACTAGTTACTTTTATATTTTTGTTCACAACATAGATTAAAATTTCTAATGCAGTTCCCTTATGAACTACATTTGTTTATAATATTCTTTTGGTGTGGGTTTTATGAGTCCACACGATTAGTTAATTTATACCATAGAAGTAATCTTGGTTAAATTGCTCTATATTACTTATCTATGGGCTTAGTAGTAACTTATATGTTGTATGAAAGGCCTACGATCAGCAAAGGGGTTGATAGTAGACCTTTGTACGGTATACGACGACCTATCACGACAACGATATCGTTGGGTTGTGATACTTATCTCAAGATAGCTACCTCTTGTCCCCCTTAATCTACCATCAATATCTGCCATTTCACCCCTCCAAAACCCTCATTTGATGCCATTCTTCATGCATATAAAACCTTAGGAAATACTCTCAAGAAACCCAAATAAAAACTAAAGAAAAAAAGGGAGGAAGGTAAAAGGAGCTGTTAGACGCCTTCGCATACCTCAGCACCTTTTCACCTTATTGCCACCACACTCCACTAAATGACAAGAAACCACAACTAAAAGATCACACATACACACACCCTAGTTTCTTGCTGAAAAACATTTTCTCTCAAAGGAGTAAATTTAGACTTTGTTCTTGAGTGGAAAAGTTGGAACTTGTATGGGCCAGCCTAAGGTAAAACTCACCCAACTTGACTTTCTTGTTCACATAAGTTATACCTATGATATCTTGAGAGCTTGAGATTACAAATGCTATATAAATATGTTATAATCATATACATATCATCTTAGAGACTTATAATTACACATTCATTCATATACTTAGCTACTTTGTTATTTGTATTCTAGAGGTATAGGAGATAGTTTTATGTAGATAACTTAAGAAGATGTTGATTAAACTCCATGAAACCTTAAGTACCATCCATGCTACCCTCTCTTTGATATGTATCCATCTTTTTTTCATCATGTTACATGATGTTATTAGCTTAAAATAAGTTGAAATATGATTAAAACAAGAACACACACTAGAATAACTGTTGGATGGAAGAAGTTAAACGAAAACCTAAAAGAGCCCTACTTAGCCACCACTTTCATGAAAGTTTCAAATCTATAAATCTTGATTTATTACCTTAATAATATGATTATTTAGTGTTAAGTATGAATTTAGGATGTAATTAACCAAGTTAAGTAGGGTAATGATGAGTTAATGGCTTAAACTAGTTAAATTGGCGATTAAGGCCTTAGGAATAGTATTAAAAAACCCGCTAATGGAATTAACTAGATCTGAAACACTTAGTAAAGTGGGCTATTTAGTGGACCCAATAGGATATTTGCCCCACTGGAATAAGTTAAAATCAAGTTTAGGGTCTTAAATTGCAAATTAGGCCTAAACTAGCTTAGTTAGTTATTAAAGCCTTAGAAATATAATTAGGAACCCAATAATTGAAAAGAGCCAAATCTAAATCCTAATAGAAAATGGACTTATCTTAAGGCTTTTAGTGGGCTTAAGCCTTAAATAATAAGTGGAGTTAGGCTTAAGGCCTTAAAATGCAAGATAAGCCCAAAAGCTTTTAAAAGAACCAAGAATATAGCTTAATAACTTAGTGACCAAATCTAATCCCTAAATTAAAAGGCTCATAAAATAAAATATAAAAGGCTCATTAAGTCTAAATGCCCATTAAAGCCATTCCTTATAGGCCCCTTAGTAAGCTAAGGCCTTAAACTAGTAAAAAGGGCCCATTTGGGCCCATGAGATTAACTTTATGGCCCAAATTAAAGCTTACGGAATTTGATAAAAAACTTAAACTTAAAATACCTAAATAAAGGCCAAAAAGGTCAAGTATAAGGCCTAATACTCAAAATTAAGCCCAAAGCCCAAAACTAGGCCTAAATTCTAAAGTATTCAAACTAACACCATTGACCAGTGATCTTTTTTGGCCTAAACTGAATTGTTACACGTCCAAACACCTTAAAAGGACTTTACCAAATGAAAGAGCACTTGAAAATGATGAAAATGGACTATTAGAATTTAAAATTCCAACTTAAAATGAGAAAGTTATGACTAAGATACAAAATAAGTGGAAATAGGGAAACTATAGTGAGGTTAGTGAATAGATTACATTCAAGATGAGTCTTATTTACTTTAGTTACCTCACTTAGGTGATTTGGGATACCAAGTTCGAGACTACCAAGGACTATTGGGAATACTTGACTTCAAGGCTAAGAGAGTATACTACCCCCTATTTTACTTTGTTTTGTGCTTATATTTAGTACACTATCTAATTATACATGATAATTGAACTTGATGCATGTTAGGCTATATAGGAACTTGTGTGTGCCTATTTTGGTTGAACAATACTTGCCAAATATCTTAAGATATTTTAAACACCCTTGTTTACTGCAATAGAAAGTAAGGCATTAGAGTATCTGGAATATACTTACTTGACCACTCTATGAAATCTGAAATTAATATATACTCGACCTTTAAATAAACTGGACATGCATACATCTTATAACATGAGTTAAAGGGCATTGGCACGACGCAGTAGAGCGGGAGATCATGCTTGGATGGATCCTTATTGATATTATGTATCGTAATTGTTTATTATACAACGTATTTCATGTGACATGTTTTTAACTCGACCTTTAGGAACTACTTAGCTCCAGAGAGTGCTGCCTTCTACTTGAGGTTGAGTTATGTCTATTATTGAGGGTGGTTATATTGTTAAGAGATTTCATATTGGATATGGATACCTAGGTCTGATGTGCTTAAATACTTCCTAACCTGAGCAAAGGTGGGTGTTAAAACCATATTGTATATAGTTACCAGCTGATTATATATATTATTTACATTGCATATGCTTGTACATGCATTCATATATTTGATAAATAACTTGCTTATTATTGTTTGATGGCAATGTAGGAATGTTACTTACTAAGCTAGATATAGCTTACCTTCCAATAATATCTTTTACAAGTCTTACAAAGTTAGGACTGGGCAAGGATTTGAGTGCAGAGTATTCTATTGAGCTAAGAAAGTAGAGTATAAGTTTAGGATAGCATGTGGTATAGTCGAATTAAACTTTTAAGGCATTTAGTGGCATTATGATTGTTGAGATATAGATACCGTTTCTTATTGTTTAGTAGGTGATTCCGACTCTCTGCAGTTTTAGTGATTGTGGATTATTGAATCACTTATAGATATATATATATATATATATACATATATATAGTTAAGCAGATATATGTAAATTGAATAAACACCCTTAGAAACTTACTAGTTAGAGCCTTGCAACCTTTGACTTGCAAGGCGATTTTTATATCATGAGTACACATGTGATATGATGATTTTAGGCAAAACTACCAAGCCCCCTTTTGGGGTGTTACAATTTCATGAAGAGCTATCATATTTATCACTCAAGTGTATTAATAATTGGGCAATTACGAATAGATATGATACATAACCTACAAAGAAGACTATAAAATACTAATTTTACTCACAATAATTCAATAATTTAATAAAGTATGAGTCTCCAAAATCTACTTGCTAAGGGGAGATTGATAATACTAAACAACAAGAGAAATTTGCTCTTGAATATGCTCACAATGAGTCCCTCAAATAAAAGGATATGACAACTTTGAATTACTGAATAATGAGGATAGCAAGTATTTGTATAAGAATCCTAAAACCTTAGTCTAAATAAAATATGAAAAAGGATATAATATGAAATAAACTAACATGGAGATGAAAATAAGTCACATCCTACAATTCTAAAGATATACAATGTGTATCTTAACTAATTGGTGGTGTATTGGGTGGCTTTAAGGCTATATAGCATGTGTCCATGGATTTTGACTATGTGTTGCTATTGAAAGAACTACATAGCGTGTACTTTCCATAACTAGGTTGTGTATTCCATTGTTGCTTCTAAACTTAAGTATGTTGGTCATTATTCTACACCATTCCTTCATTTTTCTTCTTCTAGCCTTGGTTTCTTTGATGTCTCGAGTTCTATTCATAGTTCCTTGATCTTCAATGACTCGGTCTATGTTAAGAGAGACATTAGGTCACATCATCACCTTAGGGGTAGTGAAGATTCAGTCCTGAATCTTTCTTTGGGTTATTCCTCACACCTGCATAAAATTTTTTCCTATCATATGCAAAAGAATTGTTAGAGGTTTTATTCTCATTTTGATCCATAGACAAGTTCGGCTTCTTCTTTGGCCCTATGGCACTTGCATTATCATTTTTGTCTCAGGATGATATGCAAATGAATTGAGCTTATGTCTCTTATCCTGCACCATCACTTTCTACTTCCTTTGAATGTCTTCCTTGGTTATGGGAAATAATGTTATTAGTTTGTCTTCCTTAATAAAGGTGTAGGTATTGGCTCTCCCATTGAATTTGACATCCTTATCATCACTACAACAAATTTTGTTTAATTCGGCAACATAAATTGGACAAAACTGCATTCTTGGATTTGCATTGGCTGAGGGAGCCTATGTTTCGTCGAAATTAATATAAACCAAGAATTTACTTCTCGGCATGTGGGCTAAAATTTTAGCGCCATTATATTGCGAGCTTTTCTTACTGTGGTCAATTTTTTTCATCTTTAAAACCACATTAAATAATAATATAATAAAGAAATTTGACTTGCTTTCCAAAATAAAAAAAATGAAAAATAAAAGAATGAATAAGTCCACTCCACCATTACTCTCTTTTAACCTATTTTTACCTTATCTTTATTTCTACTAATAGAAGAGAGTTTGACACTATATAGATGCTTAGTATGCACAAATCCTTTGTTTGTAATTGATAGAACTTTTTCCTATATCAATGTTGTCAATTTCTACAAATAAATGTTTGATCTAAACTTGTAATTAGTCATATTAATTGGTAGTTATCATTTTAATTATATAAAAAAGTGTATATTTGAACAAAATTCTTATGACTTAAGAAAATATGTAGGAACTATCTTTGGGAAGAAAATTGCCAATATGAGATGCGTATTAGTTGAGGCATATTAGCTATATATCTCATGGACATGTCCCAACAATATGATATATATACATGTCATTTCAATTGTATGAATTAGAATAATATGGTGTGCTAAGTATTTCAAATAAGGATCCCTTGTTCTCACTTACACTATTGTGATAAAGAACAATAATTTTTTAATTTTTTAGGTGACAATAGGTTGGTATTATTTTGTGCGCATTAGGCTAGTTAAAACTTATTAGGTATTATATTTCCTTTCCATGCCCTACCCTATAAATCAAGATATTCTTTAATAGCATTTATTGGTTTTATTTGGCAATATGAACATGATTATGGACTTTTAGTATATCTATTGTAATTTTAAAGTTGATGTATGTATTTGACAGAATAGTGCTCCAAGGGGGAGGTTTATCCAGAGTTACAAAAACTTGTTGGAATTATTTGGGTTTATCCTTAACTTAGGGGAGTTTAGTTTTTCAACTTCTATAGGGGAAGAGACATAGTAATATAATTTCATAATGCTCTAGGGTGCATTTGTTTTATAGATATTTCCAAATTATTTTGGTTGTTTACTATATTCTAATTTAAGATGTGATATCCGCAAATCCTATACATATCTTCTCAACTTTATTGTCGTAACTACAAACATCAATTTGAAGTGAAGAAATATGTGATAAAATAAGCAATAATATGCATTTTCTTATACTTACACCTATTAGTATGCGGTAAATTGTCTTTTTGTTGACTTAATGTAATTTTAGTATGTGATAAATTGCTTGCTAAATGAATTATTATGATCTCCTCTTAAGTTTTTTGAGCTTCTCAACTTCTACTGGCAATGTTAGAGTTCTAAGATGTCATGAGTATTTGAAAGTGTTGTTGGGAAGAACGTTTTGCCTTGTAGATATATAATTTTCATCTTGAAGACTTAAGTCAACCACTAAGTGAATATAAAATTTGTTTTGTTGAATTGGTATCTTCAAACAAAGAGACATCTCAGTTAATTTTAAATAGTTTAAACTTATCAACAACTCAATTCCTATGTATTAAGCAGATGTTTTAGTGTTATTTTACTCTTGACTTTATTGTCTGTTAAAACTTCTTTCTTCAATTTATTTAAAAGAAGCGAAGTTAGTAGAAGTTGATGTAAAAATGAATAAATAAATTAGCATCTTAGGCTAAAGTTAGAAGAACATTAAAGAATTATAACTTCCCTACAACATAAATTAATGATGTAAAAGGCATGTGTTGAAATTTCCTGTACCCTAAGTATATATACCATACATATATCATTTTAATGAGTTCCTTAATATTATAGTGCATATTTGTCCTTTACCCATAATTTGAATTAGTTTTTGTTCCCAAATTAATTAAATTAAATCCTCTCAATTATAACGTATTCTTCTTTGAATTACACATATTGTAAAATATATATGTTTGATAAACCAAAAGCTAAGAAGCAAAATATTCAAATATTTAACATAAAAATGTCATAACCCATCAATTTAATATTGTAGACAAAGTCTAATTCATAATTGTGTTAATTCATGAGGCTTATTGTGTAACTTTCAAACACTCTTCTATGCTTTGACATGAGATAATTGTACTATAATTTGCAAGACTAATTTGTAAGGCATGTGCATGTTTTACTTGTTTGAGGATAATAAGTACCTCTCTTATTTCTTGTAATAGGGATCATGATTGACTTGGTGACCTTTGTAGAAATTTGTTTTGCACATCATCATCTTCACATAGACAGAAAGGTAAAGTAATCAATTGTCTTTTACTGTTAGTTCAAGTATTATCAATCTGTTTTCTAATTCACAATTTTTTTTTTTTAACAATGTAGATGATGTTGGTCTTATAGATTTGTTTGCTGATGATCCAATTCACACTTTAGCTACATATCAGTTTGAAGGTAGATCTTATAGAGATGCTATCAATCCTTTTAACGTTAATGACAATGGGGGAAAAAGATAAGAGGATGATGATGAGAACGAATAGACCAACAATCATAAGAAGAGTCATGATGGGGATTCTTTAGCTAATGATAATGATATTAATAGTAGAGTGAGAGAGAGAGAAAGAGAGAGCGAGAATAAAAATGTGAATAAGAATGAAAATGGTAATAAAAACTCGAGAAAGAAGCATAAAGGTGTAAGGTGGCAGAGGATATAGTCAGGAGGACTAATAAGGGACCGAAATTGCTGGTTCCTCCAGGTGCTAATTGTCCTATTGGGCCTAATGCAAGATTACTCTCTAAAGAGTTTATAGCCATGCATCATTAGAAGTCACCCTTGTATTTGGCTAATAGTAATGGAAAGCCATGGACTACAATACTACTAGAGTTTCGAGAGTCTATCATGGTGAATGTGGTTATAAGTAAATTCTACCTCAAATCTTTTTTTTTTCCTTTTCTTTAAGGCACATTATGTAGTTTGTTGGCAACCAATTTATGCTTTATCGAATTTGGAAATGCTTCTATATTGAATTTGGTGTTCCCTAATTATTAAATTAGCAAACCATTCTTTTTAAATTGTAGGAGAAATTTGAGGCTAATTGGAATGATCTATGATTAAAGGATATACTACATGAAGTGTAAAGTAAATCCTCTAGTAACTTGCACTACAATCTTCATTTCCATTATGAGCTAGATCAAAAGGAGAAGTGTGCACACAAGGTTATTCCAAAAGGGCTAGAACATTGACCCTAAGATTGGGTTAGTTTATGTGACTTTTTTGATTCAGAGCATTGCTAGGTAATATTTATCATATCTATTGATGTGTTAATGCCATAAAAATTTGTAACTTAATTATGTGTTTTATTTGTTTTCCTATAAAGAAATGCTATAACATGACTTAATGAAGCTTTTAATTTTTTTTTCCACTTTCTTTCAAAAAAGAAGCAACATTAATAAGAAGAACCACAAAGTTATTCAATACAATCATTTTATGGGGGCTAAGCCTTATGATAGCATACAACATGAGAAGGTATTTAATCATTTATATGAAATTTAATATAGTTTATTCAAAATTAACAATGATATCTTCTTTTAAGAATTAGGAGAGATAAAGATGTTTTAGGTTGCTCATGAGAAAAGTGGAAGGTAGATTAATGAAACTGTGCAATAAAAATATGAAAGTATGATATCGAATGGACTACATTTTAGATATATATATATTGGATGGCAACAAGTTATTGACCGCAAAGGAAGGAGCTTGGAATTATGGTAGATAACTTATTTATTCTATATATATGATAATAATATATCTTTCATAAAGACAAACTTTTGATGATTTGGTTACAATTCATATAAATTTCACACTTTTCTAAGTTAGAACAATAAATATATTATGTTCCATAATAGTTAGGCTAATAAATTCACCCTTCAAAATTATATTTGTGTGCATGTAAACATGGAATTTAAGTTTGTCTTTAATCTATAGACACTATGGTGGTTTAATTTTATATTTGGTGATACAAATATTCCAAAATCAAGCCTATTCTAGCTTTATTAAGTTGGTAGGTTTATAAGCTTGTGGTAATTTCCACAGATATGTCCATTATTTAAGACTAAATATATGGTTTCCATTATCAAATAAATTAATGTAAGGTTGCTTTTTTGATGATAGGGTGTTAAGTTTTGGCCTTATCAATCTTCTAGATGAATTTTTTATTTCATATGGTGTATAGAATGTACCTCCACCCATTCTGATTCTTCTTTGTTGCTCTTCTTCAAATAATAAACCTTGCTTTGTAAAACCGTTTTAAGGATGTGTAGATGAAGTATGGTGTTATTAGTAAAATCTCATTATAGTTTGATATGATATCTCTAAAGCATTCTTTAGATTTTATTAGGTACGCATGGTTTTTCATGAATATAAGATCCACTTGATTGGTTCTATGCTTCGTAATTGAGGGTATTGTGTTATAGGTTTCATAAAATCAACTTCAGGTACTTGGTAATCGAACTTGTTCATTGCAAGGAATCAAGGGACTTGGTAATCCATTCATGCCTACATAACGATCTTCTCAAGTGTACAACATGCATTAACACCTCCACTCTAAGGAGCTCAAGGACATGATAGGTCATATAGGCCTATATGACAATTACATCAACCTTGTCTACAAAATGCATCAATACCTTTGTTATTGAGATCTCGAGGACATAGTAGGTTGTTTGCACTTGTACCTTCATAGCACACTCAACAAGAGCTACCTATATAGCATACTTAGTAGCAACCACAAAAATTGCTGTGTACTCATTAACAGCCTCCTTCCCATAAATCTAGCAAGAAGTAGTCAAGGCATCTTGTTACAGCTTGGAGGAATTTAGATTTGTTTTCTTGTCTCTATCTTTCCATACTTTTGTTATCTTTGATGATGATATTGTATACTATTTTTTTGGGGGTGGGGAAATGTTAGTGCATAAAAAATCACCTAGAACATATCATGATCGAAGTGGGTTTTAAGTAGTGGTCATGTCTTCTCTTGGATAGTATTTTTTTAGGGGTGAGAAATGTTTGTAAGTATGGAAGAAATTACCCTGAACACATCTTGACTGAAGTGAGTTTAAATAGTGAACAGATCTTATAAGTTCATGATGCTTTTATTGATTTCTTTTTGTGAATACGGCTTATTATTTAATATTAAATTTATCTTTCAGTTATATTTGGTCATGATTTAATTTTTAGTTAATTATATGTACGAATTGGAATAAAACTATACTGGACTAATAATTATTTATCGTTGTATATATAATATGTACTACTAAAATATCACATGGGAAAATAAAATAATAATAAATACGAGTGTTGTTGTCGAATTAAAGATGATAAGAGAAAGCATGGTTGCTGTAGGTGACGAAAAATAAATCTGAAAACATGTTCCTTAGCTTTTCAAAGCCGACAAAATTTTCTTTAGTGAACTCCTTATTAGTAATAGATAAAGTGACAAAAGTTAGTAACGAGAGACTTTCTACATCAATCTTTTTCCAACGAAATTCCATATCTGATCCAATAAAAGATTTCATAATATTAAACAAGATTTGTTGTAGTGTATGTTGGCATGGACTACCTAATATAATATGAGTCGCTTCTATGGACATAATATCATAAACCACCTCGTCCACATAATTACCAATGGAAAAGGATATATAGTCTTGTCTAGTAACATGAAAAACACCTTTCCCACCAAATCGATGTAGATTATAAGGTTTAGGATGAGTTGTAAACTTTAACCCCCACCTATAAAGAAAGGTATTGGAGACTAAATTAACACTGCTACCACCATCAATGATTAAAGAATATATCCTCCCATTCACTAGGCATCGAGTATGAAATGGATTGTCTCTCTATTCAGAATATACCTAACACATAGCATTTTCCATAAATGTATGTGCTCTTTGTACAACATCGCTCTATCTATCAATCTTTAAAATAGGAATATATGGACCCTACTCAAATTGCTATTCCACTCAACTTTAACTTCTTCTTCATCATGCCTAACTCCTAGAGTAACATTTTCACATTTGCAAAGATTCTGAGAAGGCTCAATCACAACATCGCAAAGCTTTTCTTCAATCCTTTTTACCCTTTGATCTTCAACTTTCACAGTGGTAACTTTCTTCTCTACAATTTTAGTTTCTTCATTTTCACTCCAAATCTTGGACATAGATTTCTCAATAATACATGGTTTTGCTGCAATTATTTACTTGGATTTAAGAACTTGCTTTGGCTTTTTTTTCCATTACCCTTATTTACAACAATTTTCTCAATCTCCGTCTCATTTTTGTGTTGCAACTTGGTTGGAGTCTTAGAATCTCTTCGCCTTGATTTCCTTTCTTCATCCTCCTTCACCAGTTTATTTCATTTTTCCTATGATTCATGGAGTTTCCTCATCAAGATTTTACGGTATCTCTTGGTTCACTCCTGAGCTCCACCCTGGCCTATATGCTCTATCTCTTTCATCTGCTCTCCTCTTCAAATATTCATCGAATCATTTAAGCTCCTTATCTCCCCAAATCTCCTCTTATCACCATCATAATTATAATCTCCAAACATAGTAATTTATCAAGAATATCAAGTAGCACAGATAAAACTTAAACCTTTACCATAATCTCATGATACCCTTCACAACCCTAACATCACTATACCTAACTCCACCAACAATTCAAAAGATTAGGGTTTTCACTAACTTACCACAAAATGAAGCGTGTGAAGTAAGAGCTCTGATACTTAATATGATATGACTAAGGTTCGTATGATAATCGTGTTGCTAATCCTTAAGTCTAATTCTTGCACAACGATACGTAATCTTGTTGTATCGAGGGATTTCACTCAAGAACTCTCATTAAGTATATTAATAATTTGGCAATTACGGATTGATATGAAATACAACCTACAAACAAGACTATAAACTACTGGTAGTACTCATAGTAATTCAATAATCTAACAAAATATGACTCACCATAATATACTTCCCAAGGGTAGATTGATAAGACTAAACAACAAGAGAAATCTACTATTGAATGAGCTTACATTGAGTCTCACAAATGAGGGATATGACAACTCTAAATTATTGAACAATGAGAATAACAAGTATTTATATAGGAAGCTTAAAACCCTAGTATTGAGCCTATATTTTTTATTTTTATTTTCCTTATTCCAACCTATATTAAACCTTGTACTCATTCAATATAGACCCTTGACTAGGGATTAAAGAAAACTTGGTTAATTTTTTTTTTTTTTTTTGTTTTTGAAGTTGAAAAAAGTTTGGAGCCATTGCCTGACCAGTATAAGGAAAAAGTGTTAGATTAAATTTGATTGGGTAAATTGATTCTAACCTAGCCAATGGTTTATGAGAAAACCAATTTTGGAAAACGGTTTTAAAAACCAGAGATAATGAGTTTAGCGCTAATCTATTAAACCCTCAACAAGTAACACCTAAACTTTTCAACTTTAGGTTTACTCTTAAAAATACCCTTAATAAGTCTTTTTTTGGTTATTTTTTATTTTTTCATTATTTTTGTACAGAAAAAAGACATTTTATTTATTTATTTTTTTGAAAAAAAAGGAAAATACTTAAAAATTTATAAGAAAAAGGGAAAGTAGGATTCTTTTCACTTTTTAAGTTACCTCATAGTTTCTTATAAATGTTTATGTACAAACTATTAAGGATCAAATTATTGTAGTTCATTTTTTATAAAATGTTAATGGGATGGTTTATTTAGATTTTAAAAATTGGCTGAGTTCATTTTTTCAGCCATTTTATTTTTTGTTTGAGAAAAATTTCTAAAAAAGGGTCCTAACAAATGTTTACCTTTCAAAAATTCTAAAAGAAGCCCTAATTATGACAAGGGTAAATTAAAATTTTTTATTTTGAGAAACAAGTTTTTCTAAGTGATAAAAGGATTAACTTGGAATGTTAGATTTTGAAAAACTTCACAAAAATGAGAGGAAAAGGAGACAAGAGGAAAATATTTTAAGAGAAGAAATTTTTTTTTTTGTTCCCTCTGAATTTTTTATTTTTCTTTTTTTTTTTTTATCTAAAAATGAAACTAAATAAAATAATATGAATAAAGAAGATGGTCAGACCAAGGCACATGGGAAGAACACGTTGGTCGGGTCTAATCGAGTTAGGAACGGGTTTAGGCTAGTTTGGCAAGTCTAAGTTAGGTTGTAGGTTGGGAAGAAAGCCGGTGATCAAATTAACTTGCCATAGCTTGATTTGAAGGGCCTTTTGAGGGGGTAAAAGCACTTTCATGTGCTTTTCATTGGTGAAAGAGTGTTTGGTGATGATGCTGTAGTGTTTAAAGGTAGTTTTGTAATGGTGTGACATTAGACGGTGACGGTTGTAGACTCTGTAAATTTAACCTTCCAAATATGCTGTCGGACTCGAGTATCGTAAATATTTCCCTAAGTCGACAAGACCATATAAAATGAAAATTGATTAAAATTTTAAACTTGGAACTTAAAACAAACTTGAAAGGCCTTATTATATGATTTGGAAACCTTAATCATGTAAGAAAACCCCAGTCCTTACATACGCGTACTTTTAAAAATGTAAACCTAAATTTAATAGAAACTGTAAATATCAAATCATAAAAATTTTTAAAACTCTATAAAATTATCTTAATTCTTGAAAATCTATAAATCAATAAAATTATCAATAATTTTGTGAAATCATATAAAATTGATAATGAACAAATCAAGGATTATTTCAAGTAATAATAAATAACAAAACTAAGCTAGTTAAAGGAATAAATTAATAAATTTACAAAAATTATTTTACTTGTGTACATAAGAAGCCCACAATATGTATATATATATATATATATAAATATAAATATATTATTAGGCAATTTCCTTCTCTTTTCTTAATCTATCGTATGAAACGTATATATATATATATATATGTGTGTGTGTGTGTGTGTGTGTGTGTGTGTGTGTATGTGTGTGTGTGTGTGTGTTGTATAATAAAGCAATGATCCTAAATAGTAAAGCCAATTGAACCTTAAGCTCTTAAGTGTAAGTCAATTACTCTCGAGTTGGTGAAAAATCCTAAAACATATGTAAACTCACTTGATCCCTAAAACATATGTAAACTCACTTGAACCCTAAAACCTAAGATAATCAAGGACTTATGACCCTAAATAAATAATTAAAAATATAATTTCAATAAATTTTATTCAATTCTAGAAAACTCTAAAATTTCTTAAGAGGCAAGTCACAACCTACAAACTAATTTGAGAACCAAACCCTAAAAGAATTCCATATAAAACAATTCCCTTATTTTCACTTATAAGCCATGTTACATATGGATAAGTTGTAAACCCTACTTTTTAGCAGACTTGTGATTTAACTAAGAACACTTCCCAAATGTTCCCAAGGATAAACTAAGCTAAGAATTCAAGTTTGCATTTAAAAATGAATTTAATTTTCCAATTCAAAAGTCTATTATCGATAAAACTCAACTACGAGAACTACGGACTTTAAGTCACTCAAAACCTTAAACCCTAAAACAATTAAGGACTTATAACCCTAAGTAACTAATTGATAATTTAATTTGAATAATTTTATTCAAACTCAAGAAATTTTTATAATTTTATAAGAATTAAATCTTAACATACAAATCAATTTAAGAAACAAACTCCAAAAGAATTTCATATAAGACAATCTTCTTATCTTTACGCATAAGACTTGTGCACATGAATAAGTAAACCAACCAATCACCCTAAATAACTATCAATTGAAAGTTGGAATCATTTATCAATTAATAACTTATCAAAAACTAGTGATAAGACATTTCCCTTATCACACCACAACTTATACTATATATGGATAAGTTATCACATTATTTTATGTGTTCAACTTTTAATTAAGTGATAAGACAACTCAATGCCCAAATAGGACACCCTATGGCCGGTTGGGAAGAAAGCCTAAGGGAGGCCATATCTTGTCAACTTTCAATTGCTTAATTGTCTTACACATCTACTATTCATCCCTTAATGCTTGTATCATCTAGTCTTGTCAAAAAGTTGGCATTTGTACATACTAAAAGACAACCAATTAAAGCTTCTTGAACACACTTCTCCTCTCATTCAAAAATCTGCCACTCTCTCCCTCTTTCACTCTCATTTTCACTTCTTTTTCTCTTACTTTAAATACAAACCAAAAGAAGAAATCTAACCCCACAAAATCCCAACATTGTTGCCACTATTTTTGCTTCTATACTCACAGCACTAAGCTTTTTTATGCCCTTTATTTGTCAACTTCAAAAACCACTTTTAGGAACTTTAAAATATCCTCAAAACCCCACTTCAAAGATCAAGACTCTAGTTTTCAAAAGAACTTACAAGAAGAGGAAGGAAGACAACGAGCTAAGAGGAAACTTAGTTGCACCACTACCTTGTTTTCGCTTTGAGGACGGGTAAGTTGTTTCTTTGTGTTAGTGGTTTAGTGTTACATGTTAGGAGACCATGTTTTCATGATGATATTAGCATGATCATAAGATGACGAAATAGCTAGACCACCTTAAGAAGTAAGCTTGTGAACCCCTTTACATGAAAGTTGAAATATGAGCATGTTAAGTTGGTATTATGTGAAGATATATGTTTAACACTTAGAATGAAAGATTTTAAGTTAAGAAAATCATGAAATGTGTACATGAATGAGGACACATCATGCTAGACATGGAGTGTATGTGAGTCATTTAGATGTTATTTTCATCTCTATTAAGTTAAAGATTCTCAAACCTAGCTTTAGGTAAGGGAAAATCCATTATATGAAGCTTTTATGAAGAAACCAACCATGTGAGATATGAACTATGATATGGAAGTTGTGATAAGCATGAGATCTACTGTTTTCATGTAAAGTATGAGCTAAGTAATCATCCCATGGAAGAGAATTTAAGTTAAGATTTGAATATAAGTAGCCCAAGTTCATGATCTAATCCTTAAACTTAAGGAAATGATGAAACAAGCTGAAAAACCAAGTGAGAACCCCTTGGATTCATCACGACCAGATCTGGAACATAAGTAAAAGCCATTTAAAAATATGATAAAATTAAGTGAACAAAGTAAAAAGATCAACCAAAGCAAGTATACAAAGCCTAGAACTCTAAAAACGAGCTTAGAACTCTAAGTTGGGCCTTCATTAAAATTCTAAACAGTACTTTAAAATATTAAGAAAGGTTGTTTTGAAGCCCACAAGAAGTCCACCTTAGGCTCTATAAGCCCAACAAAGTCACTAACTTTGATTTGAACAAAAAATAAGCCCATTTGATAACTTAAACCCACATAAAAGCCCAAGGAGTTGTTGTTAGCACCAAGAGTGTAAACCAAAGTTGAAAATCCAACCTTAAAGAGTATTTTAAGTTTGGAATAAAGTCCTGAGCCCAAGCCTAAAGAACTTCTGAAGTTACCAAAAAGCCCATTAACCAAACAAAGCTCAAAAGCACTCCAAATCATGAGGATCGCTATTTTTCTAACCTATGGATAGTTTTGCATGTCTCATCACGAAAATATAACCTCACCACATTAAAGTACACTCGAAAATGATGAAGATTGATTGTAAAATCATTAAAATCGGATTTAAAACGAGAAAGTTATACCTGATTAAATTTTAAGTAAAAACCGAGAAAAATATGAAGCCAAGTCAAAAGTATAACTAAAAGAGTTTTAGTTTAGTTTTCCAAATTCTGTTTCAAATCCTTATAGTATTATATTTGCAATGTCCAAGAGACTCGGCTTTTGGGAGACTACCTATCCCAAATTATTTTGATTGATCCGTATGGCTAAGTGAGTAAATTCCTGATGATTTTTTACTTGATTTTGCTTGTAGAATAGATGCACCTAAACTTATATATATATAAATTTGGATGCTTGTGGGATATGGGAAATGCATGTGTATGGAATTATGAACTAAATACTATGACTTGTTAGTTATATAATAATGGGAATTATTTGTGATAAATTTATACGTGCGATTGTATGGAATGAAATTGTCTGATCACCTTAAAAAATCAAATTAAGTATCTATATGATTAAGAAATAAAATGAATCATCCATTCCCCATATTGCATTTGGATAGCACCGACTGCCACTTCACGCAAAAGATGAGAAGGGACTTACAGGAGTACGAGCCTCCTGCAGAATTGTGCACTAGCTATGTTATCATTTTTATTGAGTCTCTATCCTAAGCTGATGGGCTTACTAGGTACCGGGAGACGCCAACCATCGGCGAGGGGTTGTGTCTTGTGGCTTCTGCTTAGGGCGTGTGTTTGTGGATTGCGGAGGCTATTACACCGCTAGACTTGGGATTTTGAAAATATGATTTATTATTCAGTAATGAAAGTATATATATGTATATATATACATAGTTTTGTTTTAACTTAAGTACAATAGTGCTAATGAATTAAAACCTAAGGTCTAAAACCTGGATTTTGGTTTGGGTCGGTTAATTGGCTCCAAACCCCAACTACAGGAGGCGTAATTCTGAGTTCTATACAGTTCCTAGGCTACTTCATGCATTGTTTGGCATACTGATTGTTCATGCATTTATATGATTGTGCATCTAATAAATTTCTATCATGCGGTATTGATGAGGGAAATTATCTTACTAAGAATAAGCTTACACCCCAATAGTTCTTTTCCTTGCAGGTTGATTGATAGTTGGGACATGGATAGGAATCGAGTGCAGAGTGCTACCGTTGAATCAGTATGATGAAAAGCTTATGTAGTTAATTCAGAATGCTCCGAAAAACGACTAATATCTCAATTAAGTTTAGTATGTTTAGTAAGTTTAGAATTTTTTGGAATTGTCTATCTTATTTTACTATTTTGGTAGAGGATACCAATTCTCTGCGGTTTTGAGGAACTGTAGAAAAATGGATATCCATAATTATTTATATTTTATAATGAGTTAATGAACTAAAATTAAAGACCTTAGCGAATAACTATTTAGAGTTTTGTAATCTTTGACTTGCAAGGCGATTTTCTTATCATGGGTACACACGTGATATGGAAATTCTAGATAATACTACTAGGCCCCGCCTAGGGTCACTATAACGGTGGTAGTAGTTGCTACTTGTAGTAGCTATTAGGACTGAAGAATTGGTTGGATTCGTCTACGTCGATGCATGAATCTGGACAAAAACTTGGTTGGATTTGAGACTACTATACCATGCCTAGCACATAATTCCATCATTAATTTAATGGAAATTGTGTGCAAACCACAAAAAAAAAAAAGAAAGAAAAAGCTAAAGTGAGGGGGTTAAGTCGGATTTGCATGAGAAAACATGGGAAAGGGAAGGAAAGAGAGGGAAAAGGATGCTGACTTGGCACAATGTGGGTGCTATATCAGCTACATGGTCCATTAGATTCTTGCTATGTGTTAAGTCTTGATACGTAGCCCAATAATTCTTTGACATGTATGTTGGTGGGTTTCAAAAAAGTAAAGGCATATGAATGCCTGGTAGGGATAGAATTATAGACCATTCTCTTTTCTACTTGCCTAAGACCAAGCGTAATACTAGATGAGCTGTTGATTTGTGCCCTATCATCTTATGCAAATAAAATAAATATAAGGCCTAAAATGTTTCGGATAAGATTAAATTATTCAGTACAAGCCCAAACCTAATTCAAATTATGCCTTACCAATGTCTTTATTATTTTTACTACTCTACTCAAATTTTTATTCCATCATCTTAAAATTCTTGTCATTCATTTTTCAAACATTTCTAATTTTTGTTATTTTTTCAATTTTCAATTTTTTTGTATTTTCATTTTTCTAAATTTTAAATGTTTTCAATTGCTTTGCATTTTTTTTAATTTTCCTATTTTTGGATTTTCTAAATTTTCTTATTTTTAGTATTTTTCTAATATTTCTAATATTCTGTATTTTTCAAGATTTCTAATTTTTTTTTTCAACTTTTGTATTTTTTAATCAGGACCCTTTATTTACCTAAAAGAAATTAAAAAAAAAATACATTAGGTAAAAGTGAGGTTTTTAAAACTGCTCCTCTTTGTAGTGAAATTTGGGTAAAACCTTATCATGAAAATAAAAGAGAGACTATTTTTGCCCTTATAAACTATTGGGAATTTGAGAAGTGTGAATTATCTCTTTAGAAAAGAGATACTACCCTATGAGTAGGTCATCCAAAAGTTTGAAAATCAGGAGAGCACTTTGAGAACAAATGAAGGATAGTGTTTTGAGAGCAAACGATTTGGAGGATAATGCTCTAAGAGAAAATGATCAGAAGGTTTTATATCAAGATCGTGTTCCCAGAGTAATCAATCTAAGGGTAGGACAACACTCCAATAGACAAATGATCCAAACATTTGTATCACATGGATAGCACTCCAAAGAGCAGATGACTCGAAGATATGATAACACTCTAATGAGCAAGTGATCTTAACATTTTTATTACACTCCAACAAGTGAGCGATCTTAGCATTTTTATCACATAGACAGTGCTCTAAAGAGTAAATGATTTGAAGATAGGATAGCACCCCAAATGAGAAAGTGATCTTAGCATTTTCATCACATAGACAACACTCTAAAGAGTAAACAATCCATGGGGTCAACTAGATAGGAATCTTTGTTGAGAGAAAACATATGGAGGAAGTTATTGACTTGATTGGATCTTTTGAAGAAGGTACTGACTTGGATGGATGAGAAAAAAACTTTTTGGATTTCAACTATTCACCATCTTGGATTGATGGGTCTTAAAAATCTTATCACCATCTTGATTGATGGGTCTTTTATCTTACCATCTTGGATTAGTGGATGTATTGTCTCACCATCTTAAATTGATGAGTCTTTTGTCTATCCATCTTGAATTGATGGGTCCTAAAAAACTTATCACCGTCTTGGGTTAATGGGTCTTTTATCACACCATCTTGGATTAATGGGTGTATTGTCTTACCATCTTAAATTGATGAGTCTTTTGTCTCTCCATCTTGAATTGATGGGTCTTTTGTTCTTCATTGGATTTTTGAATTATTTCAGTAACCGTGAGATGTAAAAAATTCAATGATTTAGATGAATGGGAAGGAGTACAAAACGAGATTGACTTTAAGGGTTAATTGGAATTTTTAGGAGATAAGCCCTTTGTAGCATCTTGAGAAAAAGTTGGTCCATTGAGCTATTTGACTTGGATATTAGGGACCAAGTCCCTTTGCCATGGAAAACTATAAGGTTGGAATATGAAAAGCTGAAGGGAAAATGGTTGAAACTGGCTACCAAAACTAACACTTTGACAATGAGGAGAAGAATGGTTGGAGTTTGCTGACTTGGATTGGAATATTCTGCTTTAGTTGGCTTCGGAAAGTTCTTGCATGCGTTGAGAAAAATCTTTGACATTGGTGTCAAATGCCAATTTGAAGGATTGAGCTATTAGGGCTACTTAAACTAGACACTAGGGACCAAGTCCTTAGAAAGGGATTGAATGAGTTAGAACTGAGTAACTATGATAAAAAAGGGTAGAAAGCAGCATTGTAAACTTTGGGAATTATCTCTCTCTCTTTTTATTGTTATTTTTTTAAATAAACTTTCAAGTGGAAATGTTTGAGATGAACCTTAGATTTTTCTTTGTTCCTTTTAAGCCTAATGGATTCATTAAAATGGTGGCTTTTCTCATTGACCATATCAAGATGGTCAATATCTACTCTATGATAGCTTGTATTAAAGTTTATTGCCTTGTCTCCTCTTACCATATGAAGAAAACAGAACACATCACCTCACTCTTTCTATCTAGCTCATCATTGCTCTAGAGAAGATCAAATCTAGCACTTGTTCTAATAAGATGCCACTATGCTAGGAAAATAATCCATAAATATTTTTTTGGTAGAGGCCTTCTCAAAATATTTTCTTGGCATAAAGAGTGTTGCCTTACTGAGAGGAACATTTGATGATTCAGATAAAGCTTTATAGCTTACAACATTGAATATATCATGCTGCTTGCAAAAATGAGATGCTCTTTTAGGACACTTTTGGCTTACTACATGTTGAAAGGTGTTGCACTATTTGATCAAAAGGCAGTGGATTAGGACTTTCAAGTAGTTACATTAGGATTGGTTAGATTCCCTAAATTGGAAAACTAACCTTTAGTTTTTAGAGGTAAGATGAGCTTGGATAGGTTGGGACTATGAAGCCTAGAGGGTATGATGTATTGGTCTTAGAGTAGCTAAGGTTGCCTAAATGAACTTGAGAAAGGATTTTTTTTTTTTCCTTCAAAGTAGGTTAAATGATTTGATAATGGGGAAAATTCTCTAGACAAAACTAAGTTTTTTAAGCTTTGAAGACAAGCTGATGCACTTGACCTGTTTGGAAATGACTGTTAGGGAATGGGATCATCTTTGTTAATGATGAATCGAGTTTAGACTTTGGTAACTAAGATCACCATAGGAAGGAAGCATTGGAGTGGAGAGAAGTAAGGGATCTAGGGTTGACTTAGAATAGTTGTTAGGGACAAAACCATCTTAGAAGGAAAACATGGTTGTAAGTCCTTGAAGGAACATGAGGGGTTATTAGGGCATTTAGTATAAGGCCTCTCTTTAAAGACTAAAAAAGGTATTGTCTTGTAAGAGAAATTCCTATTCTCTTCCTTCTATCCCTTTTTCTTCTCCATCTTTCTCTCTCTCTCTTTTCTTGAAGTTTGCTAATGGGCACAATATCCTTTTTGGCAACCATGTGGGGTGCTTCATATTTTTTTAATTCCTTAAGACCATTTCTGATCTAGTACCATCAGGGTTAAGCATGTTGATTTTGATGGTATGGCCTTTGTAACTTTGAGTACATCTTTCGTATGGAAACAATAACTCAAGACTAGTTTTAGTTAAAGAGGCTTCTTTAAGTACTCTTGGCTTTTCATTTTTGCTCCCAACTATTGTTCCAAAAGTTATGGTCTAGTTTGTAAGTGATATGCCTTAAGCAATCTATTAGTTTTTTGGGTTCAATATTGTAAGAAAGCTTATTTTAAAAGAAATATTTTCATCCAACCTGGGTTTATAAGTTAAGCACCTTAGGAAAGATTAAAAATGTTCTTGCCTTAATTTCAAAAACACTTTTCATTAAAGATAAATTATTGTCTATAATCAAAAGGGCTCTCATTGAGTATAGGTGGAATAGTAGGCGAGTAGGCCATATGTTTTGTGGTTTGGAAGGAGGCTTTGTGTATTGTGGCTTGAAATATACTTCAAAAAGGGTATGAGGGCTTTGGGACTTGAAAATGTGATTTAGAAAGGTTATGAGGGTTTTGCGCTATGGGGCTATTTAGGCTTCGACTCTGAACTTAATCATGTCTAGGGGTTTTCTTGTGCATTCAGGCTCAATTCTCAAGCCCATCTTTTCTTTCTTCTTGTTTTTTCTTTTTTTTTTCTTTATCTTTTTTTAACCTATTTTCTTCTTCTTCTTATTTTTTTTTTATTTTCAATTTGCCCCATTCTTTTATTCACTCCTTTTTTCCCCCCTTTTCTAGCCCCCCAAAGGTGTTTGGATGGTATGTATAAGGTCATTTCATGCTCTTCTTCATTTTAGAGGGAACAATTTATTAGAAATAGAAATTGTCTTTGAATGAATGTCACCAAGGTAAGCATAAACTAGTTTCACCCTCTTCACTTGATTAATGACTTGATGCGAATCTATGAATATGTAGCGGGTACGGACTACAAATGGGTATTCGGGGTTTATGAGGAGTATGAAGAATAGGGAGTGAGAGGGGGTTTTGATAGTAAATGTGTATTGATATCACGCACTAAGAAACAAACACAATTAGGGGTTTGAGCTTGAAATAGGGTTCCATATGACTCACTAACACTAAATGTTGCTTAAGGTTTCAAATGAGAAATTAAGTGTGACTCACTAACTCGCTCAAATGAAAGGGTTCGCCATAATTTTAAGGACAAGATTGATAAGAACGGAAGAAAGATTAAAGAGTTATTCGACACTCAATATTCTGAAACGCTAGCTCAAAAGGGCTTAAGAATATCCTTACTTCTAAAAGGAACATTCAAGTGTAAATTCTCTATATGAATATTCTTTACCGCCTAATGGTTTGATAATTACAAATGTTTCTATTTATAGTAAGTCCTAAAACGTTAGTGGCAAAACTGTAAATAATATTCAAGGCTTTAAACCCTAACAAAGGGCTCACAATCAAAACAAGGAAAATATTTACAAAGTACATAAAAATGTACACTTAATAGAGTGGTTAGCACATAATCATCCAAGCTATTTGTGGGCATAAGCATGGGCTGGTTGGTAGTTAGATGTTTGAGTAAGGGTAAAATGTTTGGAAGTCTTATTGTGCTTGGTTGAGCTACTAGTGAGGTTGGCCTACAGTTTTTGCACACATGGATTGCTAGGCACTAGCTTTCTTGTACTATGCTGAGCTATTCTTTGGCCTTGAGGCTCTAGTTGTTTGGTCTCTTGTCATCCTAATAGATGACAAACCTAATGCTAAATGGTTCCTTTCCTTCCTTTAGTCCTTCAGTTATTAGTTTGGCTTTGGCAAGAGTAGGTTGGTCTTGAGTTAAGATAGGTTAGCTTTAGCTTCTAATAGGTCTGCGTTGGCTTTTGACAGGTCAGCCTCGGCCTAAGGATCATCGTGGATTGATTCCTATCATCACCACAAGGATGAAAAGAAGTCATCCTCTACTTTAGATTGTGAGCATAGGCTTAGATGCCGAATGGGCTCCTCTTCCCCTTTTTCTTTACCATGGGAGTTGAGCTGTTCTGGATTTCTTTAATGCTCATGGGGGTTAAGCAGTAGCTCTTCCCATCATTCCAAACCATGTAGGTGTCGAGGAAGCCGTCGAGGATCACTTTTCGATCGTACTCCCAAGGTTAGCGAAGAAGCAAATTTGCTGCATTCATAGGCACTACATCAAAGTTAACCTCGTCCTCATATTGTCCAGCCTTGAATGTTATCCAAGCTCTTTTATGTGCATGGACCATACCCTTATCATTGAACCATTTTAGTCCATATAGTCGGGGATGTGGGTAGATCGACAACCTTATCTTTTCCTCTAACTTAGCAGAAATGATGTTAGTGCAACTACCTCCATTAGCTACTAGGGAATAAGTCTTCCCATTCACCAAACATCGGATTTGAAATAAATTCTCCCTTTGACCCTAGTCTTCCTTCATGTCGGCTTGTCTGCTTGTTAGGGCTAAAGGTTCTCTCATCTTCGGGTAGACTTTTATTGCTTCCTCACTCTTAGAGCTCTTATCATTATGGCTCTCTACTTGAGCGTCCGATCCTTTGCCTTTCAGAATCATGACCCTTTTTTTTGGAAATTAGGAGGCAATATGTCTGTAGCCTAAACATTTGAAGCACTTAACTTCTAGGGCTTTGGTGTTGGGCATTCTCTCCTTCTCTACTTTCTTAATGTCAATTGGGTCAGGTTGGCTAGACTCTCTTTTCTCCCTCTTCATTTCTAGCCCTTTTCTCTCGGCATACCTCTCAAGCTTAGGGCTACCTTATTGAGGTTGGCTAGTCAGCCTCTAATGCCGTCTTCTCCTCTATCTCTCTACTCTTAATGCTAAATTGAACAGCTTATCCAGTAAATTGAACGGCTATAGTTTGACCACATCGGCAATGTCATCTCGAAGTTTACTAAGGAACCTAGTAATAGTATGATCTTAGGGCTAAGCAATCTCGCATCTGGTCATTAAGGTCTCAAACTTTTGCAAGTACTCTTCAACAGTGTTTCGACCTTACCTCAGGTGTTAGAAAGCATAGAGCATCTCTTGCTTGGACTAAGTTGGCACAAAGCACTGATTCATCAATCTCTTCATAAGCCTCCATGTTTTGATTGGCTCTTCTCCTTCCGCATCTCGCTTGGTGATCAATTTATCCTACCAAAGACTTGCATATTCAACAAGGGCCAATGAGGCTAGCTTAACCTTATGATAAATGTAAATCACATTACACTTTCAAGGCAAGTTAATGCATAGAATTGATCATAAATGTGATTTAATTCTTATGTTTTGGGTATTTAAATGTATAAAATATGGATTTTAGGTAAATCACGAGCGAGGGGATGAATTATATACAAGAATAACAACTTTCTAGTCAATTACGACCGTGGGGAGAAGAAATCAGTGAAGTAGCATCAATTACGAATGTAATAATGAAGTAATGAAGAATGCAGACCTAATCATATCCTTAATCATGGTCGTGATTGAGGAAGTATTGATGATTCCCCCTATCAATCATAGCCGTGATTGAATAGCAGTAGGATGATCATGGCCATTGTTACGGGCATTATGAGATCTAATAATGTGACGAGGAGTTCACGGCATTTATCACTACCATGATTGGCTAATAAGTCAATTGTTTGAAGACATGGCCAATAATCATTATCAGTGGTCATCTATAAGAGGAAGAGAAAGAAAGTCAATAGGAAAACATGAATTGGATGCCACTTCCACTTTAGCACATAAGGTGGAAGTGTTGACATGGAAAATTGATAGTCTCACAATGGGTCAAAACAAAGCTTTAGCAGTTATAGGTTTAGAGTTAGCCAACCCATCCAAGGTTGATCTAGTGGAAGAAGTTGACAACATAGGGGATCCGATTAGACCTAAGAATGATCCTTTCAACAACACCTATAATCCGGGTTAGAGAAATCATCCAAATTTCCAATGGGGCAACAACATCGGTTAGAGTTCTAATATGCAACCTCTTGGATTTTAGAGACAAGCGCCACCTCCTCAAGGTAAACTAATGTCTATTGAGGAAATGTTGGCTCAATATATTAAGACTTCCGAAGCACATCACCAGGCTGCTGAAATTGCTTTGAGAAATGAAGGGGCATCGATCTATAACTTGAAAAATCAAGTTAGGTAGATTGCAAAAGCACTTTCAAAAAGGGTTCCGAGATCTTTTCCAAGGAATGTTGAGACAAACCTGAAAGAACAAGTCCATGCTATAACTTTAAGACAAGGAAGAATTAAGACTCCTTTAGTCAATGAGTGAAGCTGCATACCCTGGAAATGTCGAGCTTTAGACGTTAAACAAGCATGTTTTTATTTTTATTAGACTATCAATTTCATTTTGTTGGCTTTGAATATTTTGAAATTTGTTGAGCTTTAATTTAATTAATTGTTGTTGTGGTTAGTCGTTGGGTTTGTTTTGAGATTTCTTTGTAGTGTAATGGATAAAGAAAGAAATCATAGAGTGAAAGTCATGGCAATTTAGTGAGAAGAGAAGAATTCATAAAGTGTGAGGACATAGATGGAAATTGGAAGCCTAATAAGCATCTCGATCGTGATAAAGGTAAGTATTTGAATTTTTCAAGTGAAACATCCATCACGGGATCAATTATGGCCATGATAAATTAATAGGGCTAATCCACCTATCCGTCATGGTCGTGATTAATTCCCTATAAGAGTTCGTACCTCAACCATGGCCGTGATCAATACCTTGGGAGTTTTTCACGACATCATGGCCATGATCTAATGAGATAATTGTGAAATCTAAGGCTATAGTACTAGTCACGGGTAGTATCATGCCCATGACTATAAAAGGGGGAAGGTTGTGATGGTTAAAAAATTTTGGGCATTGAGCTTATCACAAGACTCATCACGTCCATGACCAAGCTTAAAAAGGGGATCACAACCCGAGTTATGGCCGTGATCATGTTCTTGTTACCCTACTCTATAAGAAATTTCCCTCTCTCTCTCTCCTCATTTCTCACATTTCAAATTTCCACCCCATGATAATGCTCTCCATGCCTGTCCCCCACAAAAAAAAAAAAAAAAAACCCGCATCATCTTTGTTACATAAATCCTTACTCTAACCAATTCTAACACTTGCAAGATCATTCTCATCATAATAACACTCTTCTAAGGTATGATTTCCCTCTTCTTCTTTTGTTTTTCTTTATGTGTATAGTGATTTCTTTCATGTAACTTTAGGGTTTATCTATATATGTTTGCTATAATTTGTGAAAGTGTTGTTATAGTAGTTGTAGTGTGTTTGTATCATCCTTAGACTTTGAATCTACATGAATTTATAATGGAAGTCGCTTATTCAAAATAAAACCCTAATTCCTTTGAATAATGGTAGAATTGAGGATTACTGCAAATTGAACTTAAGATTGATGAATTTGTCTCATCATAATGCTTACATGTTTTGTAGAATTGTATTGCTAGTTGCTCTCCTGTACGATTGAAGTGTTGTGTTTATGTGTAAAAATGTAACATTAAGTGTTGTTTAGTTAAGGAAATACCTTCATCCTTAGTTGATGTTATGGCTCTAAGTTGAGTCATGTTGAATTCATTTGTAGTGAGTGCTTAGAAGTTGGTTAGGATTGATCATGATTAGTCAATAGATGCACTATGTTTGTAAGTAGTAAGAAGTTGAATTGGGTTGCTTAGTTTAAAGTGTGCTTGAATTCTATATGAGTTTGAACTAACAATCGATATTTACAGATGGCACCAAAATGGTCAACTACTTCTCAGCATAAGCAACCAAGGGCTAATAGTCCTCCTTCTCCTCCTCTTCGACGTTCTGACGTAGCAAGTTCCAGTCAGTCAGTTGCTCCACCAGTTGATATGACTAATGAGCAAATAGGTAGATTTAAGGAGTTCGCCGCAAAGAAGCTTATTAAGAGACATTGTGTGGTGGATAGGGATGTGCTACGGGAATATGGCTTAAAGATTGCCATGCAACAATTATTAGGGAATGGACCATGGCTAAAGTTGTTTATAGTTCAAGAGAAGACATATTGATAAACAACTCTGGCTTATCTCTCCTCTTTTAAGATTAAGTATGAATATATTGGCTCCAAGATGGATAATGAGGTGGAGTTCTTTGCATTTGTAAGGACTTACACCTTTGACATGATAACATTCATACCAGTAATGGGGTTGTATACCTGAGTTGAACTTAAGATAAGGAGTTTGTTGCTTTACCCGTGAGCTTGCCCCATGGAACTTCAGTAATTGAATTTTGGAGAGAAATCACCAATGAAAGCAGCTTTAGTAAGTCAAAAGCTTTTACTTTAAAGAAGACCAGTGCTTGAGTCTTCCATTATATTCTGGTCAGGACAATTTATGGGAAACGTGAGAGCCCTATAGTAGTAGGGGAGCATGATTTATTACCTTTATATAGTGTGTTGAAGGGGTTTCTGGTAAATGTGGGCATCTTAACTGCATTTGAACTTCGTTGGCAAACTTTTGACAAGAGCAAAGGTATATTTATAAGGGGCTAATCACTAGGATTCTGAAGAATCTGAGGTTGTGGCCTACAAGTAACAAGCTAAGCAACTATTGTGCTAATCCTAAATAGCTTCCAAGAACCCCTTTTAATGAATGGGGTATTGCAAGGCTCTCGGATCCTGATTTGGATATCAAAGACCTTGGAGCTCCTAATTTTGCACCATCAACTTCTAGCTTTTCAGTTAGGAATTTAAAGAGATTAGAAATCGAAGTGGTTGGGATTAAGGAAACTTAGAAGGGGATTGTTGAGCTCTTGAAGAATATAGCCACCAAAGTGAGAGCGGCTATACCTTCTTGTTTCTCTCGTCCTCAAATTCAGGAGGATGCTGGTCTCAATTAACCTCCAACTCCCCTACTAATCCAAGCTCCTCGAGAAGAAGAAGCAGGCAATGAAGAGTTTGAAGAGGAAGACTCTGGTGATGATAAGGATGAGTCATACAAGGCAAATAGTGATGATGACCAAGAAACTAATGAAACTCAGTATGCATCATCTAGATAAGGTGATGGTGGTGAGAGTAAGGAGGAGTCATTTGTGGTGGGTGAAGACGGTTTAGATGAGGAGACTGATGCCAATGATGACTAACTTATTTCTTTCTTGTTTGTTTTTCTTTTATTTTATTTTCTTTATTTCCTTTTGATGTATTTTGTTATTTTAGGATGATTAATTCATTGAGAGCTTACCTTTCCTGATCTATTTTTTTATGGAGACTCTCATATTAAGAGGTTGTTGTTTTCTATTTTTTTTTTTTTGTTTTGTCTTGATAGTAAGGTGTCTTTCATTGTTCGAGTTGTCTTGGTGTTAGAAGTTGTACTCTTTGATCATTTATGAATCAAATGAAGTGCTTGAACATTGTGTTTCAGGGAAGGCTAGTTGTTGTTGTTTCGTATTTTTCATCTTTCTTGTTATTCAAATTCTATGCCTATTCTCTATTTACTTCCTTTTGACACTGAGGACAATTTCTCTCATTAAGTGTAGGGAAGGGTAAATTAAGTTCATAAAACAAATCTTCCACTTAAGTTTGTTTGTTTTAAGTTATGAATTGACTTAATGGATTGTGGATTTAACAAAATAGCAATCAATTTTGTGAGTTAATTTTATGCCTTACTCAATTCTTGTGGACTTAGTTTACACGATCAAGATTATGGGATAAAAACACAGTGAATTACACTTGCTTGCTATTTAATGAATGAGTTTAGGGGTTGGAAGTGAATCGTAGTCTTTAGTTCAAAGTTAATTGATTATGCTTCTAAATTTTCTAAGTAATATATCTACTTTTCAATTACTTTTAGGAGATCATTTAATCTTGAATGAAAAGGGCAAATGAAGTTGTTCATTTGTTCATACTTCGTGAAAATCTCTTCAAATTAGAATAAATTGAAGTATTTTAAGGACTGAATTAGTAAGAGCGAGTTTTGGTCCCTTAGAAGAGTGAAGTTTGGCCCCGCTACTAATTTTTGTCTTTATAACTTTGTAATAAGAATTTGTAAGGATCAAGTTAGTAAGGGTAGGTTTTGATCCCTCAAAAGAGCGAAGTCTGACTCTATTACTGAACTTTGACTTTATAACCAAGTTAGTAAAGGTAGGCTTTAGTCTCTTAGAAGAGCGAAGTTTGACTTTACTACTGATCTTTGGTATTCTTATGTGTAAAAAAAAAAAAAAAAGGAGAATGAAATGAAGAAGAAAAAGGCGAATGCAATGTGTAAGTCATATTAAAGAGATTCAATAAAAGAAGTAGAAATACAAGGCAAAGAGGGATGCAATATACTTTTCTTCTAGATTAGTGTTCTTAAAAAGTAATTGAAGGTCTCTTATACACTTAAGGAAATAGATGAACTATAACTAATTTTCATTAATCTATTTAACTTTGTGTTAACTTTGGACCTTTGAAAGATTTTGTTAAATAGTAAGGGTGAAGTGTGTTTTACTTTGACTAGTCTTAGAATATTGTTTTTTTTTTTTTTCTAAGAAGACAATAGGGTATGCATAAAGTTAAGCCACTATGGATGTTTTGTCAAAAATGCAATTATTTGTTTTGAGTGGTTGCTTGAGGATAAGCAAAGCGTAAGTATGGGGAAGTTTGATAAGTGTAAATTACATTATACTTTCAAGGCATGTTTAGGCATAGAATTGATCATAAATGTGATTTAATTCTTAAGTTTTGGATACTTAATTGTATAAAATATAGATTTCAGGTAAATCACAAGCAAGAAGATGAATTATATACAAGAATAACAACTTTTTAGTCAGTTACGATCGTGAGGAGAAGAAATCAGTGAAGTAGCATCAATCGTGGGCATGATAATGAAGAATCTAAACTTGATTGCATCCTCTATCACAGCTGTGATCGAGGAAGTATTGACGATTCCCTTATCAATTACGGCCGTGATTGAATATTAGTAGGATGATCACAGCCATTGTTATGAGCGTAATGAGATCTAATAATGCGATGAGGAGTTTAAGGCATTTATCACGGCTATGATTAGCTAAAAATAATTTCTTTCGAGACTATCATGCCCTAGAGTCATGGGCGTGATAGAAGAGGCACAACTGTTTTTTTCAACCTTTTCACATGAACTAATACATAGAAAACGTCAAGTGGTGCTGTGAAGGAGTAGATTTGAGTCCTTTGACAAGGAGAATATAAAATTATTGCAACTTGTGGAAAATGATCATCAAAAATTTCAGACATTAAATTTTATTAGAGTAGGACTTCATCAAGAACAATACATCACCCACCTACAACACATCCATTCACCCATCCTTGTAGAGTCTGCAAATTTAACCTTCTAGATATGGTGTCGAACTTGAGTATCATAGATTTTTCTCTAAGTTGATAAAACCAAATAAAATGAAAACAGATTAAAATTTTAATCTTGAAACGTAAAATGAACATTAAAGACCTTATTATACGAAAACCTCAATCCCTACATGCGTGTACTTTTAAAAATGTAAACTTAAACTTAATAGAAACCATAAATATCAAATCGTAAAAATTGGTAAAACCTTATAAAATTATCCTAATGCTTGAAAGGCCATAAATCAATAAAATTATCATTAATTTTGCAAAATCATATGAAACTGATAATGAATAAATCAAGGATGATTTCAAGTAATAATAAACAATAAAACTAAGCTAGTTAAAAGAACAAATTAATAAACATACAAAATTAATTTTACTTATGTACATAAGTAACCTTATAATATGTATATATATGTTGTATAATAAAGCAATGATCCTAAATAATTAAGTCAATTGAACCTTAAGCTTCTAAGTGTAAATCAATGACTCTCGAATTGGTGAAAAACTTTAAAATATACTTAAACTCACTTGAACCTTAAAACTTGGGATAATCAAGGACTTACGACCCTAAATAAATAATTAAAAATATAATTTGAACAAATTTTATTCAACTCTAGAAAATCTTAAAATTTCTTAAGAAGCAAATCACAACCTACAAATTAATTTGAGAATCAAACCCTAAAAGAATTGCATACAAGACAACTCTCTTATCTTCACTTATAAGCCATGTTTGTTAACTCTACCTTTTAACGGGCATGTGAATTAACCAATAGTACTTTCCAAATATTCCCAAGGACCAACTAAACTAAGAATTTAAATTTACATCTAAAAAACAAAATTTAGTTTTCCAATTCAAAAGTTTATTATCAATAAAACTCAAATGCGAGAATAGTAAACCTTAAGTTACCTAAAACCCTAAAATAATTAAAAACTTGTAATCCTAGGCGACTAATTGGGAATTTAATTTGAATAATTTTATTCAACTTTAGAAGATTTCATAATTTTATAAGAATTAAATTGTAACTTACAAAATTATTTAAGAAAAAAACTTTAAAAGAATTTCGTAGAAGACGATTCCCTTGTCATTAATGCATAAGACTTGTGCATATGAATAAGTAAACCAACCAATCACCTAAGATAACTTATCAATTGAGAGTTGAGATCATTTATCAATTGATAACTTATCAAAAGCTAGTGATAAGACACTTTCCTGATGTCACTATGACTTATACTACATATGGATAAGTTATCACATTATTTTATGTGTTTAACTTTTAATTAAGTGACAAGATAACTCAATGTCCAAAAATGACACCCTATGGCTGGTTGGGAAGAGAGCCTAAGGGAGGTACACATTTACTATTCACCCCTTAATGCTTATATCATTTAGTCTTGTCAAATGTTAGCATTTGTGTATGCTATAAGACAACAAAATCAAAGCTTCTTGAACACGCTTCTTTTCCCCTACATAGCTGGCCACTTTTCTCCCCATTACTCACTTTTACTTTCATTTTCACTTCCTTTTCTCTCACTTTAAACTTAACACAAAAGAGAAAACAAAAACCCTACAAAATCCCACACGATTGCCGCCACTTACAAGCTTCCACACTCACAACACAAGCTCCAATTTGTGTCTTCCATTTTTCAACTTCCAAAGCCACCTTTAGGATCCTTAGAATACTCTCAAAACCCCACTTCAAAAGACCAAAACTCAAGATTCCAAAAAGGTTGCAAGAAGAAGAAGGTAAAACAAAGAGCTTAAGTGGAAACTTAGTGTACAACCACCTTGTTTTCGCTTTGAGGATGAGTAAGTTATTTCTTTGTGTTAGTAACCTAGCATTCCATGTTAGGAGACCATAATTTTTATGAAGAGTTGGCATGAACTTAAGATGATAACTTAGCTAGCCACTTTAAGAAATAAGCTTATGAATCTTTCATAAGAAAGTTAGAATATGAGCATGATAAGTTGGTGTTATGTAAGGAGACATGTTTAACACTTATAATGGAAGATATTAAGTGGAGGAAGTTATGAAATATTCACATGAACAAAGAAAAAGCATGCTGGACATGAAGTATAACAAAGCTATTCAAGAGTTATCTTCACTTCTATTAAGTTGAACATGCTCAAAACTAACTTTGTGAGATGTGAACTATGGCATAGAAGTTATGATAAGTATGAGAACTATTATTTTCATGTAGAGAACTTAAGTCGAAGTTAGAATATGAGTAGCATAGGTTTATGATCTAACCTTTAAACTTAATGAAATGATAAAACAAGTTGAAAAAAACCAAGTGTGAGTGACCCTTAGACTCTCATGGCCAAATCTAGAACATAAGTAAAAGCTACTTAAAAATATAATAAAACCAAGTGAATAAAGTGAAAAGATTAACCAAAGCAAGTATAGCAAGTATACAAAGCCTAAAACTTAAAACTAAGCCTAAAACTCTCAAAACGAGCCTACAACTTTAAGTTGGGCCTTTATTAAAATTATGACTAGCACTTTAAAATATTGCGAAAGGTTGTTTTGAAGCCTACAAGAAGTCCACCTAAGACTCCATAAGCCCAACAAAGTCACTAACTTTAGTTTAAACAAAAAACAAGCCTATTTAACAACTTAAGTCCACATAAAAGCTTAAGGAGTTGTTGTTAGCACCAAGAGTGTAAACTAAAGTTGGAAATCTAACCTTAAAGAATATTTTAATTTTAGAATAAAGTCCTAAGCCCAAGCCCAAAGAATTTCCTAAAATAACCAAAAAGCCCAACAATCAAATAAAGCCTAAAAGTACACCAAAACATGGGGATCGCTACTGTTCTAACCTATGGATAATTTTACATGCCTCATCTCAAAAATATAACCTCACTACATTAAAGTACACTAAAAAATGATGAAGATTGACTATAAGATCATAAAAATCAGATTTAAAATGAGAAAGTTATACGCGATTACACTTTTAAGTAAAAACTTGGAAAAATACGAAACCAAGTTAAAAGTATAACTTAAAGGGTTTTAGCTTAGTTTTCTAAGTTCTATTTCAAATCCTTATAGTATCATACTTGCGATGTCCAGGGGACTCGGCTTTTGGAGATGACCTACCTTCGGATTACTTTGATTGATCCACATGGCTGAGTGAGTGAATTCCTAATGGCTGAGTGAGTGAATTCCTAATGACTCATTACTTGATTTTGCTTGTAGAATAGATGCACCTAAACTTACATATATAAATTGGATACAGGTGGGATATGGGAAATGCATGTGTGTGAGTTCATGATTGAATGCTATGGCTTGTTAATCAGTTAATAATAGTAATTTCTTACAATAATTAATATGTGTGATTGTATGGAATGAAATTGCTTGACCACCATGAAAAACTAGATTAATCACTTATATGATTAAGAAATTCAATAAATCATGCATTCCTTATAATTGCATTTAGATGACATTAATTGCCACTTTACGCAGAAGATGGGAAGGGACTCACAGGAGGAAGGCCTCCTATAAGATTGGGTATTAGCTATATCATTATTTATATTAAGTCTCTATTCTAAACTCATCAGCTTATTAGGCACCGAGAGATGCCAACCGTTGGCTAGGTACCGTATCTTGTGGCTTTTACTTAAGGCGTATGTTTGTAGATTGAGGAGGCCACCACACCGCTAGACTTGAGATTTTGAAAATATAATTTTTTGTTCAGAAAAGAAAGTATATTATATATGATTTTGTTTTAACTTAAGCATAATAGTGCAAATGATATAAAACCCAAATTTCAGAACTGGATTTTGGTTTAGGTCAATTAATTATCTCTAACCTCGACTACAGGGGTGTAATTCTGAGTTGCATGTAGTTCTTAGGTCACTGCATGTATTGTTTGGCCTACTGATTGATCATGCATTCATATATTGTGCATTAAATAAATTTTGGTCATGCGGTTTTCATGAGGGGATTTATCTCACTAAGCGTAAGCTTACACCCCAACAATTCTTTTCCTTGCAGGTTGATCGATAGTTAGGGTAGGGATAGGAACAGAGTGTAGAGTGCTACCATTGAATAAGTATGATGAAAAGCTTGTGTAGTTAATTTGAAATGCTTCGGAAAACAACTAATATCTCAATTAAGTTTAGTATCTTTAGTAAGTTTAGAATTTTATAGAATCGTCTATCTTATTTCATTATTTTGGTAGGGGATACTAATTCTCTACTGTTCTAAGAAACTGTGGAATAATGGATATTCATAGTTATTTATATTATACAATGAGTCAATGAAGTAAAATTGAAGACTCTAGCGATTAACTATTTAGAATCTTATAATCTCTGACTTGTGAGATCATTTTTTTATTATGGGTGCACACGTGATAAGGAAATTCTAGGTAATACTACTAGGCTCTCCCTAGAGTCTTTACAATCCTTGTACCTAGTTTGTATTTTTTCATTTGTCTTCTGTATAGTTTTCTAAGTGTTGTATTGGACTTTCTTAGAATTACTTGAGAGAGACGACGGGAATTTGTTGTTCATGTATTCGTCAAACTTCTTTAGTGGAATAAAAAGGGATTTTTACTTTTAACTTATTTCATTTTTTATTTTTGTTTAATTATGTTTCCTATTAGTTTATGTTGTTGTTTTACCATATGTGAGTAATTTGTTAAGGCTTGCTACATCACTTAATATGATCAAGTGCATAAAAAAGTAATTTCCTGATGTTGTTAATTCCAATGAATGGCATTTAATGAATCAAAGTACGATGTAGTGCACGACATTGACTTAGGATGGATTTTAATAGAATATGTTGAGAGACAATTCTATTGAATAGATATAGTTTATTGAAATAACTTACTTTTGATAATAGAGATATTATTAGAAAAGTTGTTGCATCTTTAGGGGAATCGAAACATTAACACGACAATAACGCAATCTTACTTGGCTATTATTAGGAAAAGATTCCAATAGACACAATTAGGATTAGAAGTAAGTAGATTTGAGAATAATGCTTATATACTGTCATTTCCTGTAGTTAACCAGCATTAGGATGAAAAGTATTTTGGTAAGATTATGCTAAGTAGTGAAGTAAGTTTGCATGTTAAGCGTAATTTTCGCAATTGTTCTTGTAGTCATTGTATTAATCACTTTAGTTTGTAGATTAGTGTAGTTTAGTTAACAATTAGAGTCTTAATAATCGATCACTTGATAAATTTGATTGCTACGTAATAGGAAAATTATTAAGTACTAGTGTTTGAGTCATTTTCCTAGTGGAGACGACCCTATAATCATTCATGTTATAAAACGATAGGTACACTTGCTTGTTGAACCAAGTTGAAGATATAATATAGGTTTGTAATTTGTAAAACTTAGAAACTCTAAAAAGAGATGATCACCTGAGTTCTATCATCACACTCATAGCACTTAAACATCTTCTCTACTCGGGGAACCTAATCAAGGAACTCTTTAGGTCAGCTACTTCTATTGTTGGTTGGTAGTTTGAGCTTGATGTTGTCAAGTCTTCGGCTATGTGTTTGGGTTTCATCCCTTGCATTCCTAGCTTGTCAATTCACCTCGGATTGGCTACTTCTATTGGAGCTCTACTCGGCCATATTTCTTCTTGGCCTTAATTCTCTTCTTTAAGCTCTTCGATTCGTCTCGGAGTCAACACTCCTGTCATTGCTTCTTCTTGGCTTGGGTTAGTTTTCCCTTCTTCTTAGCTCGGCAGCTTTTCTCGTTGTCGCTCATCATTATCAAGTGCATTAGAGCTACTTCTACTAGTGGGTGTTCGTTCCCTTCATTCATTTCGACCAACATGTTTGTGGCCTATGACTAAACTAGTAAGCTTTTGAATATAATTAGTGAGATTTTGAATATGCTATTCTAAGTTGTCAATACATTGTCTCAAACTTTCGTGGGGCCCATCACCACTGTTATTGACACTATCTTCAAATATTCTCGTTTGTATAGTAATTTCTAGAAATTGAATAAACATGTCTTACAACAAAAACACTATAGCAATGCAGAAACAACTACTACTTAGCTTTGTAGCTACCCATAACTGACAAACATTTCCACAGTAGCTAGAATCAACTATTGAAATTACTATTACTCGACTTAATAGCAGCAAAATACTACGGCTACTAAAAACACGAATGATACACTATACTATAGAATGACAACTAATCAAATGTTCAAATGATAAGTAAACTTTGAAGAACACTATATGCGTATCTCCCTAAATCTTTGATACTAATGAAGCTGATGCAAATCTACGAATATGCAGCGGGTACAAACTACGAATGGGTATTCAGGGTTCAAGAGGAGTATGAAGAATAGGGAGTGAGAAGGGGCTTTTGACAGTGAATGTGTATGAATATTATGTACCAAGACACAAACATAATTAGGGGACTGAGCTCGAAATAGGATTCAATATGACTCACGAATACTAAATGTTGTTCGAGGTTTCAAATGAGAGGTTAGATGTGACTCACTAACTCACTCAAATGATGGGGTTTTCCATAATCTTAAGGATAAGATTGATAAGAACGCAAGAAAGATTAAAGAACTATTCGACACTCAATAATCTAAAACGCTAGCTTAAAAGGGCTCAAGAATATCTTGACTTTTAGAAGGAACATTTAAGTGTAAATTCTCTGTATGAATATTCTTCATTGTTTGATGGTTTGATAATTACAAATGTTGCTATTTATAGTAAGTCTCAAAGTCCTAGTGGCAAAACTGTAAATAATATTTAAGGCCTTATACCCTAAGGAATGGCCCACAATCGAAACAAGGAAAATATTTACAAAGCATACAAAACTGTGCACTTAATAGAGTGGTCAATGTTGATAGTTAGATTTCGTTCATTTGACACTTGGCCTTTCATCTACTGAGAAGCCGCGTAACCAACTCTCTTGGCATTCGCATCACTTAGATGATGCATGGCATTTATGTTGAGTATAAGAAGCACTCCTGGTTTGAATTGAAGTCTGGTGCAAACAGTTATCATAAGCATGGTTATATTACACAACCGCTTGCTACTCTTACATATGAGGAGAGATGTCAAGTCAAGAAGCTTCCATGTATCTTAACAGTTATCCTGACAACTACCTTGGACATTACAACCACCTATAAATACCAAAAAGAAACTCTGTAAGGGATCTTAACACTTCTTATTCACATATTTACTCTACTAAGTTACCTTATTGACTATCGTACACTAGCCAAGTTGTATTGTTTAAGCAATGCGGTGGCTTATCAAGCCTTTCCCTTAACCTCAAGGAATGTAACCGATAAATGGCTCAAACACTTGAAACCAAATACCATTTCATGTTTCGATGAATTAGCAAAGGTGTTCCTTCAACACTTTCTTGCTAGCAAACTTCCTATTAAGGACTCTTCAATTGTTAACACCATCAAACAAAAGTCCGATGAGTCAATTAGGGACTATTTGGCTAGATTTATGGCCTAGATGGTCCAAATCCTAGAATTGGATATGAGTGTGACCCTCAACACAATAATTGACGGAGTTAAACCTTACGGAGACTTTTTCAAGTCTCTCGCAAAGAGCAAGCTGAAAACTTTCATTGAGTGTAAGGTTAAATCCACCTCAGACATCCGATAAGAAGACAACATAAAAGCACAACGAGAGGCTGATTAGAGTAGAGGAGATGGAAAGAGTGACAAACAAAAAAATGTGAAAGATAGACCTGGCACTAACAACGACAATAGTTCAGATGCTGAGAGAAAGAGACCGAGGATACTGACATTCACATCCCATATGCTTGTCAATCATCTAATCTCATACATTTTGATGGAAATATGTGGGCAGAGAGGTATCCTCTAATGGCTGAAAAGAATGCAAGGGAATCCCTCAAGAAGAAATTTGAATAAGTACTGTAATTTCCACCATGACAAGGGTTATAATATAGATGAGTGCATTCAACTCAAGAATGCAATTGAAGATGCATTACAATGCAGGCACTTGCGAAAATTTTTAGTGCATGATGCCGAAAGAATCAAAAAACCGTCTCAAAGGAGAAGAGAGCAACAAGAGTATGACACTCAGCCAGAAATGGTCGTGAGAGATGTAAGGGATGTTAATCCTACCAAAGCACCCAATGGACTAATTAATACCATTGTCAGCAGACCTAGTATAGGCCAATCGAGTTCTTCGAACTCAATTAACACCAATAATTATGTTTGCAATATTTACGGAAAAAGGTCAGGATTGACTATACAATATCTTTCAGAGTAAAGGATTTTGAGGGTATTTAGAGGCTACACGATGATGCACTTGTCATCAATGCGAGAGTTGCGAACTTTGAAGTCAAGAAGATTCTTGTTGACACGGGAAGTTTGGCCGATATCATTTTCAGCATGCCTTTGATCAAATGAGGCCTAAGATCAAAGCGTAACTGTGATCTTACAAGTATGATCTCTATGCCTTCAATAATAAACTCGTCCAAGTAGCCAAAGTTATCTCTTTACCGATATAGATAGGGGATGAAGAGCATGTTGTAAAGGACAAAGTAGATTTTCTCATTGTCAAATGTTGGTCCCTTTATAACATGATAATGGGACAGTCATGCCAACATTTATTCAGCATTGTCCCATCAATGACACATCTAAAGGCCAAGTTTTCTACTCTTACGGGGGTTGGTGTATGTAGAGGGGATCAACAATTGGCATGGTCCTTGTATATAAGGGCCTTGAGACAAGAGGAAGTTTTTCAAGTTGAAACCTATCCAGATGGCAAGACAGTTAGCATAGAGAATGTCGAGAATGATACAGAGGAAATTCCTCTAGGAAATGATCCTAATAAGACAACAAGGATAGGAAAACCCATGTTAGCAAATGTTTGACAAAGTCTGATTGACTTCCTGTAAGCCAATGCTAACCTATTTGCATGGTGACCTTTGGATGTGCTGAGTATTCTGAGAGACGTTATGGTATACAAGCTCTAGATTAACCTAAATGCAAAAGTGGTCCAATAGAAAAAGAGACATTTTGCACAAGAGAGACAAACGGCAATAGAAGAAGAGGTCCAAAAATTATTGAGGGCAGGATTTATCCGAGAAGAGCCTTATCTGACTTGGCTAGCAAATTATGTGTTAGTCAAGAAATCTAACGGCAAGTGGCGAATGTGTATAGACTTCACAAATCTCAACAAGGCATGTCCCAAGGATTATTTCCCACTTCCAAAAATCGATCAGATGGTAGACATAACTGTAGGGCATGCATTGCTTTCTTTAGTTATAATCAAATTAAGATGGATAAGGCGGATGAAGTCCACACTTCTTTCATTACCAATTTTGGAACGTACTGTTATACTATGATGCCCTTTGGGCTGAAGAAAATTGGTGGCACATACCAGAGATTAGTAATAAAGATGTTCAAATTTCATATCTATAGGAATGTTGAAGTATATGTGGATGACATGATTGTGAAGAGCATGAAGGAAGATTAGCATCTCGTTGATCTGGAGGAAACGTTCTCTACATTGAGGAGTTATAGCATGAAACTTAACCTATAGAAGTGTGTCTTTGGCGCAACATTAAGGAAATTCCTTAGATATATGGTCACACGATGCAGCATCGAGGCTAATTTGAAAAAGATTAAAGCCATAAGGAATATGAAACCACTTCGCACGGTCAAGGAGTTGTAGGAACTCACCAGGCAAGTTGCCACCCTTGATAGATTCGTATTGAGAAGTGTAGCTAGGTGCGCTGAATTCTTTAAAATTTTGAAGAATCCAAAGGAATTCAACTGGATCGACGATTGTAAAAGTGCTTTCAATAAGCTCCAGGAATTTCTTGTGTCACCTCCAATACTTTTGATACCCATTTCGGAGGAAAATTTATAATTGTATTTATCAGTCAGTTGCTAAGCACTTTCCTCTATACTTGTCTAAATTGACGATAAGGAGCACCGACCCGTTTATTATGTGAGTCATGTTTTGCAGGGGATAGAGCTTTAGTATACAAAGATTGAAAAATTTGTATTAATAGTAGTTCTCTCAATGAGAAACCTAAAGTCGTATTTTGAAGCTCATTAGATTATTATCCTTACTGATCAACCATTGCAGTAAGCATTGTAGTAGCCTGACTCCTCATGGAGGATGATGAAATATGCCTTAGAGCTTAGTACCTATGGTGTGCAATATGAACCTAGAACGACACTA
Source organism: Lumnitzera littorea (assembly GCA_024138015.1). NCBI lineage: Eukaryota > Viridiplantae > Streptophyta > Magnoliopsida > Myrtales > Combretaceae > Lumnitzera > Lumnitzera littorea. The sequence goes on along the minus strand of JAMXBB010000004.1, from coordinate 39,762,843 downwards.
AAAGCCCAAGTATTGGCTCATTTTGTTGTCGAGTTCATGAGAGAGGAAGACTGTAAGGAGATAACTGAGAAACCTATCTAGTTTCATTATCTCGATGGTTCTTTGACATTAGAAGGAAGTGGTGCAGGCCTAGTCCTTCAAGGCCCACATAATGTCAAAGTCCATTACGCTCTGAAATTTGGATTCCCAGCCAATAACAATGAAGCAGAGTACAAAGCTCTAATAACTGGATTGAAACTGGCAAAAGAAATTAGTGCCGAGAAACTCAAAGTGTTCTCTGATTCCCAACTGGTAGTAAATTAGGTGATTGGAAGTTACACAGTGAAAGAAGAAGAGATGAGCAAGTACCTTTTGGTAGTACAAACACTCATAAAAGAATTCCTATCATTCTTTATTAACAAAATTCCCAAAAGCAAGAATATTGTTGCCAACAAGTTGTCGAAGTTAGCCAGTATGGTATTCCCTGAGCTAAATGAGAAACTTTTTGTAGAGTTTCTCCTGCAAAAAAGTTTATCCAATCTCTCGTAAAGCTGTGAGTTAGCTCCTTGTCTAAGAGAAGAATCATAGATGGATTCCTTAGTAAATTATCTAAAAGATGGTACTATCCCTAATGACAAAAAGGAGGCATAAAGATTGGCTTACTAGGCTGCGAACTACATGCTGATTAAGATTCAGCTGTATAAGCGCGGTGTATCTCAACCTTACCTTTGATGCCTTTCTTGGAGGGATGCCTAGAGGGTGTTATCTGAACTATATGGTGGCATATGCAGTAATCATGTAAAGTCATAAATACTATACATTCAAGCAATACGACTCGGCTATTATTAGCTGACTATGAGAGAAGATGCAAAGGACGTTGTCTGGTAGTGTCCACAATGCCAGAAGCATGAGTTTTCGAGCAACGCACCTACAATTGAGCTATGTAGCCTAACCAACCCTTAGCCTTTCATCCAGTGGGGGCTAGATATTCTCGGACCCTTTTCGAAGTTTGCTGCCCAGTGCAAATTCGTCATTGTTGCTGTTGAATACTTTACCAAATGGGCTGAGGCCAAGGCTGTGGCAAAGATTATTGAATAGAAAGTGGAAGCTTTCGTATTCAACTCCATCAAATCAAGATTTGGAGTTCTCTACATGATAGTTACAGATAACAGCCCGCAATTTGACAACAATAAGTTCCAGTCATCTTGTGAAAGGCATAGCATTTAGCTCAACTAGACGTCTGTAGCGCATCCTCAAACAAATGGATAAGTTGAGGCTGTAAATAAGATCATATTGCATAGCCTAAAACGGAAAGTGGATCAAGTCAAGGGGAAGTAGGCCAATGAATTACCAAACATCCTATGTGGATACAGAAAACTTACAGAACTGCAACAGAAGAGACACCATTTAAGTTAGCCTATAACACTGAAGCCGTGTTGTCAATTGAGCTAGAATTGCCTAATCTACGGACACATAGTTTTGATGTTATGCTTAATCGAGTCAGATTGATAGCAAATCTAGACACTATTGAGGAAATTCGACACATTGCAAGAGCTAGGGTTGCAGCATAACAACATAGAGAAACAAGGTACTACAATCAGAAAGTGAAGCACAAGGTTTTTCAACCTAGAGATCTGGTTTGCCATAAGATGGAAGCAACTAGAGTGCAAGCAAATCAGGGAAAGCTCGGTACGAATTGGGAGGATCTCGTCAAGATCTAGGAAGTCGTTGGCGAGGGGGCCTATCAATTAGAAAGGTTAGATGGATCCATCATCCCTCGAGCTTGGAATGCCGAGAATTTGAAATTTTATTTCAATTAATGCGGGATGATTTCTACCATCTCCTATTGGCGGTGACCAATATGTTTGTAAGATTGGTACTTGTTTATGATAGTTATATATTTGAAGTCTCATCATATTTTGGTTATAATTGCCAAACTAATAAGTTCCACGCTGCATGGCAAATGAATTGATCTATGTTTTAGCCTAACATGGTTAACAACCTATACAAATTAATCTTACGGTCGAGTAATGTGGCTAGTCCACACCTCAAATAGTTAACTGACAATATAAAACAAATGGTGTGTGAAATAAAACATGTCAAGGAAAAATGGCGTGTAAGATAAAACATGCCGAGAAACAAATAGCGTGAAAAATAAAACATGCTGATGAATGAGATCGTAAAGCAACATACATATACCATACAAACTGAGAAAGTGCAGTAGGTAAAATTAAATGTCACAAGAACTTAGCATTGGCTCGATTATATGCCATTAATAAATTACACTAGAATGCAATGTGCCAATATAGTAAGTCTTATGGCCTATCTTCAGATTCAATAGAATTGATTTTTAAATCATTAGCTAGGGCTTCCACGGTAGTTGGGTTCTCAAAGTGAGCAACTTCTTCGGCATGAGCTTCATTATCACTGATCCATACTCTCGACACCTATCTTATCGCCTCATCTTCGTCAGCACTACTAACTTTGTCATCGATGTCAGCAAAGTCAATACATAAGAGATCATAATCGGGATGAAACTTCAAGACCTCTTCTCTTGCTGCTTGAACTCCCTCCAACAACTTTTTGCATAGAAGCTTCTCGTATTGCTGACTGGGAGTGACTATATCGAGGGCCTCTTCAATAGTTGGCCCCCTCTTCACAGTCTCCTCCAACTCGGTAACACGGCTCTGTAAGTTTGAGTTGTTGGTCTCTAACTCCTTTATCTGCATCCTGAGCTTATCTTCATTGTCGCTCATCATGCAAATAGTTCAGCCTAAGCCTTAGCACTCTTCCATTTTTTTTTTTCTACAGCTCCTCTTTCAAGCTTTTAGACTCTTTGTATTGTTCTTTTATTTTTGCCTTCAGGCTAGAGATTTCATTAATGGCTAGGTCATTTGCTAATTTCTCGATAGTAAGTTCCTCCTTAAGCTTTCTCGCCTCCATTTCAACCTTAATCTTCGTAGTTTTAACAGTAGCAATTTGGGCCTTTGATGCATTGTACGTATCCTTGACTTTCTATAGCAAATTCATTTATTACAATCAAAAGTGGTTGGGTATTACACATACAACTGAAGATATTACCTTCTTTGCCTCTTTGTTAGCCTCATCCAATGCTGTTAGAATGTGGCTACTCATTTGAAAAAGGAAATACGTTAGTTTCCCGAACAAATTCGATAATCAAAAGCAATGGTCATGGATACTCACATCATACAATTTGGCCGCGATATGGGCCTTATTGCAACTGACGACCATGTAAACATCATTCTTGGCGATATCTTTGTCTTTTGGAAGGATGTCCATTAAAGCTAAAGATTTCATCCTATCCCTTAGGGCTGAGTTGATGTCCAAAATTTGGTAACTCCAGCAAGGGATGAAGTACTTGCCAACCTCTTTGTTGGGGATGAATTTAGCGCTACTGATGTTGAGAGATTTGGAACGCATAGCCTCCTTTACCATTTTGTCCAAGCCCTTGGACTTCTTGATAGGTGGTTGGCCAGCAAGCTCTTTCCTTGGTCTTTTGTCACCACTTGGAGCCATCGTAATCACTAGTGATTAGCCTTCTATGGCAATAGCATTTTCATCCTCTTCTTCATAGCCATTTGCTTCGCTGTAGCTTCTTTTGCTGGTTTCTTTGCGATAGCAGGCCGAATAGTAGCTACTGAGGTGGTCACCCTCTTATTAGCCTTGGATTTTTTGGCCTTGGCCCGAGTTAGTAGCTTTACCGGATTCACCTCTCCAACACCCATATCTGTGACATAAGTACACTAATTAATATAAACATGTAAAAAATGTGAACTTACATTTTCCGTATTGAGCAAGGTTCAAAGTTCACTATTCTCCCCCTAAGTTTCGAGAATTGCTTTCCTTGTGGCTATACTTGGCACAGTGGAAACAAATTGGTGTACCTTCTTTTTAAGAAAATATTGGTTCTCTATTTTTGTAACGCCATATAATTCTCTCGGCATCCTAAAAGAACATTTTGTTTCTCCTTCTCTCTTGAATTTTCTTCGTTGCTACTGCATCATTTGGCATTAGATCTATGTCTTTTGTATGTATCAGCTTAGTCCATTAGGTCCAGAAGTCCAAGTGCAAGTCCTCGTTAGATACTATTGACACGAACTTGTTGTACCACTTGTGAATCTTGGATTTTAACCCATCTATGAACTTGCGCCCATGCCTCGTAGTAGCAAAGTACCACCCGTTAGGCTACCTTTGAATAGTGAAGAAATATCGAAACAGTTGAGGCGTAGCCTTGACTTTGACTTTTTCATAGACTATCTCTAAAAGTTGCCAAAAGCCGATATGTGTTGGGTGAGAACATACTTAGTGCAACTCTGAAATGCCTCGTAGCAACAAAGTACCACCCATCAGGCTACCTTCGAATAGTGAAAAAATATTGAAATAGTTGAGGTGTAGCTCTAACTTTGACTTTTTCATAGACTATCTCAAAGGCCGCTAAAAGCCAATATGTGTTAGGTGAGAACATACTTAGCGTAACTCTGAAATAATTGAAAAAACCTTTGACAAAAGCTGAAAAAGGCAAGCGTAACCCAAAATCTAAATATTTCAAGTATATATGGAACTCGCGCTCCTTGGGGAAGCATACCCTCTCCCTATCTCTTGACCTCTTGAAGTTCTATGTTCTGGGAAAATCTCACCAATATTGATTATATTTTGTGATGAGAACTCTGTCAATAGAACTAGCGGTTCCATCTAGAGAATCGTAAAAATAGGCTATTGTGTTGAATAGATATCTTATTGAGGACTTCCCTTCCTTATCCTTAGGATAATTATCTACAAAGAGCTTGTTGATTCGAGCAAGTTTATCCTACCTTTTATTCATGCTGTCGGTCGAACTACCTGAAGAACAAGCCGCTTTACTCATAATTTTGGGGGGGAGGGGCGGTGGGGGGGGAATGAGGGTGTGGAAGTGGCCTTAGTCTTTGTTGTCTCAGAATCGAAAAGCACAAGTTGACAAGCAAATTTGAAAACCATACCTGAATGGTTATGTGAAATGATGCAACACAAATAGAAGAATTCGGGTTGAAGATAAGGAAATAAATGAAAGTTTAAGATGCAACTAGGGAGGCTGATTCTTACTATAAATATTACTTTATATAAGGACGATTCATCCTTGTAACTACAAATCTGCTTATGATAATAATGATGCGTTGATATGGTAATCCATCAGATCGTTGACGCGTGTCTCATGACAAAAATTTGACAGCTTAAAGCTTTCTGATGGTTATTAGGCCTGCCACACAATAATGACCTAAGCGGTAGATGCATACCACTAATTTCTTGGTTTCTCGAATGGGCGAGAGTTAAAAAATGGTGACCTTTCGGTTGGGATGTGATCCATCCGACTTCTCATATTATTCAACATAAATTTAAAGAATCTCTCCCCACTAGGCCTCTAGTGCAATATATGTGTAACTCCCTATGTCGATTGCTCGAACACGAGAGTTAGGGGGCAAATGTTGATAGTCAGTTTTTGTTCATTTGACACTTGACCTTTTATCTGCCGAAAAGCCGCGTAACCAACTCTCTCGACATTCGCACCGCATAAATGATGTACGGCATTTATGCTGATTATAAGAAGCACTCTTGGTTTGAATTTAAGTTTGGTGCGAAGAGTTATCATAAGTATAGTTATATTACACAACAGTCTAGTGCAATATATGTGTAACTCCCTACATATGAGGAGAGATGCCAAATCAAGAAGCTTCCAGTGTCTTAATAGTTATCCCGATAATTGCTTTGGACACTATAACTACCTATAAATACCAAAAAGAAACTCTATAAGGGGTCCTAACACTTCTTATTCACATACTTACACTACTAAGTTACCTTACTGACTTAGGCATTGGAGTGGCTGTATCAGACTGGCCCTGGTACTAAGTATTTCACTTTCTTTTGCAGGATTTTTCCTCATCCTAAAATTCACTAACAACAGTCAACATGCAGTCATCCGAGCTATTTGTGGGCTTGAGTAGGGGCTGGTTGGCATTCAGGTGTCCAAGGAGGGGTGGAATGTTTAGAAGTCTTCTTGTGCTTGGCTGAGCCCCCAATGAAGTTGGACCACAGTTGTTGTACTCGTGGATTGCTAAGCATTAGCTTTCGTAACTAGTCTTTGGCCTTGAGGCCTCGATTGCTTGGTCTCTTGCCGTCTTAGTAGACGAAAAAGCTGATGCTGAATGGTTCGTTTCCCTCCTTTAGTCCTTCGATTATTAGTCTAGCCTCGTTAAAGAGCAAGTCAGTCTTAGGTTAGTATAGGTCGACTTCAGCTTCTGGTAGGTCTACATTGGCTTTTGACGGGTTGGCCTTAGCTTGAGGATCATCGTAGACAGATTCCTATCATGACCTTGACCTTCAAATTGCCCCATTGTGGGTGGTTCCTGATTAGGTTTGAAAATATGAAGAATATCTCCTATAATAGGCTCAATGGGGTTCCTAAAGTATAACTATGTTTAGATAATTAAAATGAATGCTTAACTTCATTTTCACTTGTGTATCAAATTCAAAATGGACCTCCTTTAAGGAATGAGTCTAAGATATCCTCACTATGACATTACATAAGTCTCTAACTGTTTTAGAGGTAGGATCTAGTTTGTGTGATCTAGTCTGCCTCTTTTCATTCTTAAACTTAAAAAGTGAGTTACCATTTCCTTAGGTAAGATTTATATTGATTTACCCTAGGACGTAGGTTAACTTTGCTCCTCAATTTCTTAAAATGTCGCTTAAAACATACTCTAATATGAGAAAATATTCTTCATTGGATTTTGAGTTCAAAATTGAACCATGGAAATGTTATTTTCTTATGTCTACCTACCCCAATTTAACTCATATGCCCCATGCTAAAGATGACAGTTGCCCTAAACTTATATGCCAAATACCCCTAGGGTTTTGAGTTTATTAGAGCTTGGCTCTTAAAGGTAGAGGAGTATCCCAGACTTGGGGTTAAACTCTGAATTTTGGCTTCCTTATGTTCCAGACTATGGCTGTATCTGGTTTTGTGTTTTGAATGGATTGGAGTTCATGTTTAGGCCTTAGCTTTCTTGGTGAGCTTGAATCTTGTGGTTTCTCAACCTAGGTATTCATATTTAGATCTAATTGTCTTATAGGGCAAGAGAGTTTAGGTTGGGCTAAGGACTAAGTTTTGTGTTTGCGCTGTATCAGGCTATTCATAGGACTTTTCCTTTTTGTTCTTGATTTTCTTGTTCTCATCTTGGATCGAGCTAGAATTTGCACCTGTTAACAACCTCCTTTTTTTCTTCTTCTTCTTCTTCTTCTTCTTTTCTGTTTTTTCTCTCTTTTCTCTTTGAAAGGGAAAGGGAGGGAGGAGAAAAATTAGGACTAAAACTTTTCCCCAAAAACTAAGCAAGGGGCTAGCTTAATTGAAAAACTTATTTTTGGCTACATTTAAAACTGAAATGAGAGAAATGAAGGCTAAAAAAAATTTATTAATACTGGAAGGGGGAAAGACTTTAGACTTGAGCTTAACTACAAGGTTAAAAGGAAACTGTTAGCCAATAGGATGTGCTAGGATCAAGGAGCAAAATCAAATCGAGACTTAATGCCGCTAAACCCAATTACAAGGTAGAGGAAGTTACATTACTGGGACATATTTATAAAGATGACAACCTCAGGTTAAACTTACCAAACAAAACTAATGATTTATCAAAGCAAATGATTGGAAAAAGGTTTTTTGAAAATTCATTTGAAGATTAGAGTTATAATCAAGAGGAAAAAAAAAAGACTAATGACTCTTGGTTAAGATTTATTTACAAGTTTAGGAATTTCTAAGGATCAAAGGGGAATAAAGGTTAACATTTGGAAAAGCTACTATGAAATTTGCCTATACAAGTTAGTGAATAAAACTAATAACTTAAGTATTTACAAGAAGTGTAAAGCTTAAAGTGGAAAGAGATTGAATGTTTTGAAAGGGAGGGGATCCTATTGAGAATCTATCCTAAAGTAAGACAATAGCTACTAATGGAACAACTTACAACTTGAAAGCTTAAGTATTAAAAGGGAACAAAGAATCTACAATATGGAAAATGACTAAATTATCCTAAGATGATAAAGCATTATCAACAAACATATTAAAAGACTTTTTTTCTTTCCCCACATCTCCCCCCTTCCCCACCCCCCTTTTTTTTAAGGAGGACCTAAATGTCAAAGTAAATATGCAAATGTGAAAGATGAATGGCACTCGAATGCTAGAACCATCTAAGTGTATGTGGCTAATGCAATCGTAAAGAGTAAGACTAGCAATGAGCATCTCTCCAACCTAGAAGAGACCTTCAATACTTTGAGGCATCATAATATGAAGTTGAATCCTCAAAAGTGTATGTTTAGAGCTCTATCAAGGAATTCTAGGGTTTATGGTGTCGCAGCGTGGAATAGATGTTAACCTTGAGAAGATTCGAGCTATTTTGGATATGGAATCCCTGAAGTCCACTAAGGAAGTTCAAACATTAATAGGAAGAGTTATAGCCTTAAATCGTTTCGTATCACAGAGTGTTGAAAAATGTCTTGAGTTTTTTTAGGTTCAAAAGTATTCTGTTGAGTTCACATGTATAAAAGAGTGTGAGAGGGCATCTCAAGCATTGAAGGAGTTCCTTACAATGCCTCTTATCCTCTAAAAGCCTGTTGATAGTAAGATTTTTTATTTATATCTCTCAGTTAGTGATCGAGTTCTCTTGTCAATACTGGTACTAGCAAAGGGGAGGATCTATCGTCCAATTTATTATGTTAGTCACATTTTGTAGGGTCTAGAGCTTCATTATACAAAGTTAGAAAAGTTTGTATTAATGATTGTTATAGCGACGAGAAAGCTTCAACCTTACTTTGAAGCCCATTGGATTATTGTTTTGATCAACTAACCGTTGAAGCAAGTATTGTAAAAGATGGACACTTTAGGTTGGATGGTGAAATATAACTAAAGTTGAGTGCCTTTGGCATTTAGTATAAGCCAAGATAGGCATATAAAGCTTGGATTTTAGTAGACTTTGTGGTAGAATTTACAAGAAGTGAAGAGTCTATTGTTCAAAGTCAAGTGCTAACTTGGGTCCTATATGTTAATAGGTCGTCAATTTGTGAAGGTAGTGGTGTTGGTCTAATAATAAAGGGTTCGATGAGAGCATGAATTTCATATGCACTAAAGTTCGAGTTTTTGGCTAGTAATAATGAGTCTAAGTATGAGGCATTTATAGTAGGAATGTAGTTGTTGAAGGAGATTAGAGCTAATTAATTGGATTTATATTTAGACTCTCAATGGGTAGTTAACTAAGTGAAATGGGATAGTACAACAAAGGATGATATCATGGGAAAATACTTACAATTGATCAAGGAACTTGGATCATATTTCGAGTTTTAGAAGTTGGTCAAGATCTAGCAAACACAAAATTACTCTACGGATAAGCTATCAAAGTGGTCTTCTACAGGTCTACCGAACTGGGAAGAAATAGTTTTTATATAGTACCTATTAAAAAAGAGCAAGGACTAGCAACCTTTTGAGTGTTTAGATGTGTAGTATAAGGAATTGGAGCCTTGTTGGATGGATGCCATCTTGAATTACCTAAAAGGAATCATGCTAATAGATATCAAATGAGTTTAGAGACTCATTTATAAAGCTACAAACTTTACCATTATAGATCAAGAGCTCTATAAGAAAGGTTTGAGCATACCATATCTAAAGTCCTTGTGACCTATTGAGGTTGAGTAGGTCGTATCTGATCTACACTCAAAGGTATGTAGTAATCACATCAATGCTAGAGCTCTATATGTAAAAGCTTTGAGGCTTAGCTACTAGTGGCCCACCTTGAAGAAGGATGTCCTTAGGTTAGTTCAAACTTGTGACCATTGTTAGAAGAATGCTCCCATAGAGAGGGCACTAAGTGCATACATTATTCCATTTGCTAGTCCTTAGCCCTTCGCTTAATGGGGACTAGATATTTTAGGCCCATTTCCTAAGACCACTAAGCAAAGGTAGTACATCATTGTAGTTGTGGACCATTTTACAAAATGGTTTGAGGCTAAGGTAGTGGTGAGTATCATGGAAAGGAGCACAGAGGCCTTTCTTGTTAATAATATTTAGACTAGGTTCAGGATCTCTTATGCCCTCATTATTGATAATGGTCCTCAGTCTAATAATGATAGATTTAGGGAGTTTTGTGAGACACATGACATTAGAGTGTGTTATACGTTGATTGCATACCCTCAAAGCAATGGACAAACAAAGGCAGTACATAAGGTATCCTTTATAGTTTATGAAAGAGGGTGAACCGAGTTGGGAGCAAGTAGGTAGACGAGCTACCTAATGTTTTATGGGGTTATCAAACTACACATAGGACCTTGACTGGCTATACCCCTTATAAGTGAGCTTTTGGATTTGAAGTGATTCTATCAATTGAGCTCTAAATTGAAAGTACAAGGGCCTAAGCTTACGACCCTTAATATAATGACATTGCCCTCTAATCAAACCTTGATACCATCTATTAGAATAGATCTCTAGAAAAGGCCCATTTAATCAGTTATCAATAGCATGCAACTTGATACTATGACAAACAGGTCAACAATAATTGTTTTCGACCTGGTGACTTGGTATGTAGGAAAATTAGTGGTTCTTGGAGTGAACAAAAATCAGCAAAAGTTAGCTTCAACATGGGAAGACCCTATAAGGCTAAAAGAGGTCGTAAAGAATGAAAGGGCATATAGATTGGAATGGCTCGATGGTTAATCTATTCCTCGAGCTTAAAATGTAAATAATTTAAGGCTATACTTTGAGTAGGCAATCTCTTTAAAGCAACAAATGTGTCTAGATTTGTAAATTGAAATTTTGTGACCATTTGTATGTTTTTCTAGATTGACATATGTGTTTGTACTTTATAATGTTGTTTAGACTATTGATGTTTATGTGCCTAGTTGTACTTGTTGATGTATTGTTGTTCTTTCATGTTTTGTAATGACTTAAGTAATGAAGCATGCTGATTATGTTATGTTTATTGATGTTGTGCCTTATTTTTTCACGAATGTTCTTCTCTTAGCATCAAAAGTCCAATTCAATATGAGGTTAAGTTAAGGCTCATATTGTTATTCCATGTTGCTACAAATGGTTAATTAGCTCCATTTCAACTTCTTCAATAGTCTAGGAAGACTTAAAGCATCTCTAAACCCTAGATATAACTAGTGACGAGTAAACCAAACAACATGTAATCCTTAAATACTATAACAAACAACGGATGATAAGGGTAGGATGAGTAAAATTTAGGATTGAAAAGATCTAGGTAAAATTTTCTAAGTCCTATCGTGAATACAGATGATGAGTTAATCCTTAAGCCATTAAGAAGTAACAGGTTAAAGCTCTCTAAGTACTATGACAAGCACGACTAACAACCTATTTAAAAACCTTAAGCCATTAAGTTGCGATGGGTGAAAACTCTTAAGTCCTAAGATGAGTATGGGTGATGAGTTATTAGAGGCCCTAAGTTACTAAGAAAACTCAGGCTAGAGTCATGAATCAAAATGAGCGAAAAACATAATCCAAGCATAAAATCAACAATAACTGATACAATATTTAGGCCATGGAAAATAAAAAATACTAGTACATAAAACAAAGGTCGGCATACTGACCCAAATCTGCAACAGCTTTTTGACAGATTGAAAGAAAAAATAGAAAAGAGAGGAACAAAAGCATTTAACCTTTGGTAGCTAAATTATTGGGAATTGGAGTTGGATATGTAAGAGGGATGTTAGCAGGTGCATCAAGGCCAACATTATGAATCTCATTATAGGCAATAGTAAGAGTATTATTGCCTTCAATAGGTCAATCGTCCCCTTCTAAGACCTCTTGGTAGATAGTATTCTCCTCAACTATGAGGGCTTCCTCCTTTCGATCTCTACTAGCAAAATTCAAGCAACTTAAGTTACACTTAGGATGGTGAATCAAAATCTCATCCTTAGCTAAGTTGATGTCATCTACCATTTTCTCTAAGAGCATACTCTAGTACTCTTCTCTATCTTAAACCTCTCGAAGGACCTTCTCATAGTTGCCCCCTTGATTAACTTTTTCTTCAAGGTCAACAACCTTCACTTTTAGCTTGTTACATAAGCTTTGTAGTTGGCGAACCTCCCCAGCGTGCTTACCCTAAAGATTATCTAATTCATTTTAGGTCCCTTATAGGTCAAAACCCATAGATTGGCAATACTTGACATTCTTAGTAATTCAAACTGATATCTTTAGGAAGATGGATCCCTCTTAATAGATCGAGAGCAATCTTGTTGCTAAGGGTGTAATCCCTTGTGTTGACCTATTAGAGAGGGAAAATTTGATATATTTCCTCATTTTCCTTCCTAGATGAAGCTATGGGGATGGGAATTGCTATGGGGGTTACTTTGTTTATGGGTTCTTAGAGCCCCCATCAAGTTGATTAGTATCTTTCTTCTCACCTTTCTCCCAACCTTCTTTTGTAGCTTTACCTTTGGCAGGATTTGGAACAAGAGGTTACTTGGGCTCTAAATTAGGCCACTTCATCGATGGATTAGCCTCTATGGCCATTCTCTTTTGAGTAACTCTACCCTTGGGAGATTGCACCTCCTCTTAATCTTTTTTTATAGTTGTTGTTTTGGGTGGATCAACTTTCTTTATTCCTCCATCCTTCCTTGGAGTAGTTCCAACCTTCAAGTTAGCAAATAAGCTCTTTAAATCTGGGTTCTTGAGCTACATGCTTGCATAAAATTCAAGGGTAGGTTAGGTAGGAAAAATAAAAAGATAAAAGAGAACGATTTACCAATGTCATGCTGAGCATGGACAAGGAAGACCACCTAACCTCTAAAAGTAGATTAGTTGAGTTCCCTACATTAGCAAGCTCCACTTAGTATGACAAATTACAAATAATGTGTGCCTTCTTAGTCCATAACTATACCTTAGTTTGTGCCCTCCATAATACCCCTGTCCCCTTAAAATAAACTTGTCCCTTTTGGGGTCTCGACCTCATCTATAATGAATATCAAAGCTCCTTAGTATTACTTGCTAATAATTATGTTAGCATCCTAAAGGAAACGATGCTTATTATATGCTTTCATGATTGAATCATATGCTGCTTGGTCATTTAGAAGCAATTTCTTTATGTCAATCTACTTGATTGGTTGGGACCAAAGTGAAAGAAAGTCAAGATCGATCTTTGATCTAACCATAACCTATTTTTTTTCTTCCAATTGTGAATTGAAGATTCATGCTTGACGAAACTTTTCCTCCTAGGTCAGACACAAATATAAAACCACCCATCACCCTGTTTAATTGTAAAGAAGTAGAGAAATAAGGTTGAAGTAGCCCAACATACAAGTCCTCACAAATTCACTCAAAGGCTATCATTAGCTTATAGGAATTAAGGGTCAACATGCTTAGGCATATGCGATGATAAGTGGAAAAAGACCTCTTAAAAAGAGAAAATGGAAATCAAAGACCGACCTCAAAGGTACTTCTCAAAAAGTGCAAACTCATGCTCTCTAAGGGATGTAATGCTCTGATGGACTGAAGGTTGTTCAATTTTTCAGTGACAAGGAGTCGAACAAAAATAAAGCTACATGGTATTGAATTCTTTCTCCATTAGTTTGCTTAAGACTCTGTTAGGGCTTAGATCATATTCAATGCTTGTGTACAAGGGGACAACTAGAAGGTCACATTCAATATTGGAAGCATAGTCGTCAAATGGAATGTGCCAAATTCACTAAGCTCAAAGGGTACATACCCTTGCCAATCTAGTGTAGCTAGATCAATCCCAAGGGCAATCATCTTTCGTGTTCATCGAGTTAGTGGCTTGCTTTGGAGATGAAACACCAGATTAGGGATTATAAGCAAGTCGTAAATTCAATTTTAAGCATTTATCAAATCGATAGATCAATTGTTGTTGTATGCAGTGTCAAACATGGTTACCTTGAGAACATAATTGAAATGGATGAAAATTAAGGAAAAAGAATAAGGATTTCTTAAGCAAAGATAAGAATCAGAAGCTAAAATTTTTTAGGAAGAGTGAAGTTTAATTAGTTGATAAAGAGAAGCAATGGAGGAAGAAGAAAATGAAAAGGGAAAAAAAGTAAGAAAAATATGAAGGTAGTAAGTGGGAAAAGGCCGCTGGATCTATAGTGGTTACCTACAACTTATAGTTGTATAGTAATGCCCCATAGAAATTGAATGGTTAAGATTAAAATTCCCTATGTAAAATGCATAAGGTAATTGTCATGATTGGCACGAGTCTTAATATGTGGAATATAGAACATCGCTGATTATATGTGACCCTTCCCCTATACGTAAACTTAGAATAGGTCGATACTGAGAAAGAATAACCATAATCCTATAAGTATAGGACTAAGATAACAAGCTCGAAATAAATGCTGGTCGGATAACCCTGTTTTATACTATGATTGTTTCAGGAACAATAGCATGAGAAGCACCATGATATACCATATTACTATGACACCATGGAGAGTCGGGGGGAGGCAAATGTTGATAGGGGGTTTTATCGTAAGATATTGAAGGCCTTTAAGTGATTTGAAAGAGCTAATGTCTGACCTCCCAAGCTTAGAATTTGACCTCCCTTGTTAACCTCATAACCACTAAAGGATTGATAGTTCGGGAAATGAATAAGCTCAAATTAGATACTTTCGCTTGAAAAAGAGATCTAAGTGACCTCAATTAGGTTCGCAAAGGAGTGAAGAGCCCAGGAAGACTTAGTCCAACCCTTAGGAGTTCAAATTCAAACATAGGCATGACTGGTTAAGGGTCATTACACAAATAATTGCCCATAACCACCAGTAACTAGCTTACGTTCTAGAAATTTAGAGAATGGTTCATAATTCAAATTCTACATAGGGGGATTATGGAAGCAACACGACCTTCTAAGCTTAGAATCCTACTTCCCTTGTTAAATTTGCAACCATTAAGGGATTGACAGTTTAGGAAATGAATAAACTCGAATTAGATCCATACGCATGAACAAGAGATTAAGGTGGCCTTGATTAGGTTGACGAAGGAGTAAAGAGCTTAAGAAGACCTGATCCAACCTTCAGAAGTTCAAATTTAAACATAGGCACGAGTGGTTAAGGATCATTACATAGATAACCACCCATAACTTGCCAACAACTAGCCTACATTCCATGAATTTAGGGAATGGTCTGTAATTTAAATTCCACACATGGGGACTCTTGAGGCAACATTTACAAGGTGGTTATTGATCGACCTTTATAAATAGAGGTAAATGCAATATAATAAGCTTCTTCTGACCACTTGAATATGAGACACTTTGCTTTCCTTTCATCCTCTTTATATATCACAATCAAAATCTTTATAAATAGAGGTATCAAAGTGGCTATGCTGGAGTTGCCTTAGGACCCCCCATAGCCTAATTTCTTCTTTCTTGCAACTTTGGAATTCATTAAGCAAATCAAGTTTACCTTCATCCAAATTTGATTATTAATAGATACCACTTTATTTATAATGCCTCAAACTTAGGATGCTATAGACCCCCTAGTCTCTAATGATACGTTAGGTGTAAATTAATGAATAAAATCTCCAAATATCATTGTAAAAACCACAAATAACCTAAAAACAAATTATCCTCCAATTCAAATTAACAACTAATTATGAATAATAAATTCTTAGACAATAAAGAGTGACCATAAGAAATAAAATTCAAACAATCCTAACTCTTATTTCATATGCAATTGTTGCTCTTCCTATCTCAAAGGCAATATAATAAGGGTCTTTAAGATCATTTTAATCTATCTGCTGATCTAAGTTTTTTGCAATTGAAAAAGAAAGAGGGGTGTCCTAAAGCCTAGTGTGTAATACCCCAAGGACATGCATATGCCACACAAAATAATATTCACATTCATTAATGTAAACACATAACATAAATGATTTGTTTATTATCTTTGAATTAGTCCATCAAATATTATAGCCTTGCCACCTTAAGACTTAAGGTAGGTCATAACCCTATCACACAATATATATATCTCTATATACATATTATGGTGTTAAAAACTGCTACTTCGGGCCCTAATTACCCACGCATGAGTTCTTAAATCTACCTGCATCATGCCAATATGCAACTCCATTAGGGATAAAGTCACCTATCTATTAACGGGTGTCCTGTAGGGATTTGCTAGTTTGGGCCCCTAAGTTAAGCTAAACACAAACAATAAACATTTTCATAATTAGATATTTCACTAGTTCATTTTAACTTTCTAACCTAACAAGCATCACTAGCAAACATGTGTTATGTAGCTTGCTCCTAAGCAACCATATTCTATAATTTATAATTAACGTTAAAAGTTGATACATTCATATAATAAACTCATCACATATCTATACTTCATTGGAAACTAATGTCATAACAACTATGGGTTCAGTTTGAATTCCTTGTGTAAACCCCACGAATTTAGCCTTCTAAGTATAGAAACAAACGTCTAAACTGTAGATGATTTCCCGAACTCAAAAGAGCCAGTAAGATTTAAAATCGATTAAAATCTCAATCCAAAACCTAAAGTGGATACGAAGAACCTTAAATCATCAATTGAATCCCTAATTACATATGAAGACCCAAAAACCTCAAACTTCATCAAAACCTTAAGATGACAATCGAAAATTTAATCGCGTAAGAGTATATGAAACCCTAAATGTGTAAAAACATTAGAGATGGTGCCTTAAAGTAATAAGAACCCTAAAACCATAACTTTAAGGATATAAAAGCACTAATTCACCATGATATACCCTAAAACCCTAATTGATAATATAATGCTTATATTTTGCCAAATCATTAGTAAAAGGTTAGAGATGACCCTTAATCATGCATAAACATTTAGAATGCTTAAATGATCCCTTAGAAACTAAGATAATGAATCATAGATTACATTTATGTCTTAAGTATATGATTAGGATAGTCTCACTTAGAGTTAAGGGTATAGTTGGAGATTAGGTTAAATGTAGTAAACCTTAATACCCTAAATGACATTTTTCATCTTAATTACACTAAGTAGCTTACCAAATGATGTATATAGGATATAAATACCTAATGGACGACCTCATTATCTATTTTTACAAATCAATTTACTAAATTTCTTATTTCCCCTCATTTCCTTCATTTTTCCCTTAATTTCCCTTAATTACTACATTATGTACACAAATTTACATAAGCTTAAGGAGAGTTGACCAAGTCAACACATGTTGACCAAGGTCAAAATGTTGACCAAGTCAACACTTTGAAAAAGTCAACAAAAGACAATAAGAGATAAGGAAAAATATCTTCTTCTTCATGATGGCTTTTCTTTTCCTTTTCTTTTGATTTTTCTTTCCCTTTTCTCTCAAATGTTGCCGTCCACTTATTCCTCACTTTGGTCCCACCATTTGCCTTCTTCCATGATGAAAACAAAACAAAAGAAACAAAACAAAAACAATCCTCCATTGCCGTGAGCTTCATCTCCTCTTTTCACTTTCATTTCTTCACCTTTTGCCTCCTTAAATCGAACACATCTAAAGGTATGTACTTAACTTACTTTATGTTGGTTTATGTTATTCATTAGTTAGTTAATTAGGTAGATTAGATAAGTAATTATGTGTTTAGTTTTATCTTGAAGAAGAGGGAGCAAAGTTCCCATCTTTAGGTGTAGGAATTAGGAATTGTGAAGAAGAAGAAAGGAAGACATGAGTATAAGTCTATAAGTATGTATTCATAAGAGTATGTTAGAGATATACATGTATAGATACCTTTATACATAAGTTTTGATTATGTACATAACCTCAATTTGAACATCTACTAACTATACATACATAAGCCATGTTAAATATACCCTTAAAATACAAAAAGAATGGAATTGTGAAGATTTCTTAAGAGGGTAAATAAGGCATACGAATTTTAGTACAAAAATACGTATCCCACCGTATAGGTATATGAATAGGTATACATGTATAAATACGGTATAAACCTAAGTATATGTATGTATAAAGTATAAGTACATAAGTATACATATTAGTATGTTATGAGTGTATGTAGGTATAAAACATATGTATATGTATAAGTACTTAATTACATATATATTTACATGTAATAAATGGATGACATAAGCCATGACATAAGCAATGACATAAGCAAATGATGATGTAAGCATGACATAAGCATAGATTATAAACTAAGAAAAGAAGAAGAGTGTATCATAATTAGGATCCTAAATTAGTAAACCCTAAAACACTTTCTAAATTGGATCATACTTAATTACGTACATGAATTAGTAATAGTAAAGTAAAATCCTCTAAGTATAAGGATTTAAGGGTTAACTAACTCATTAAGTATAAATAAAAGATATAAATATAAGTAATAAGAGCA